>JAOTQQ010000012.1:123174086-123194386 GCA_026546715.1 Gallinago undulata
AAAAAGAAAAAGAAAAAGAAAAAGAAAAAGAAAAAGAAAAAGAAAAAGAAAAAGAAAAAGAAAAAGAAAAAAAGAAGGAGATAGTGGGCTGCTTAGACTCTCCGTTTGAAGGGGGCAGCTTTAATAAATGAAGGGAAGTAGTTAGAGAGATCAGCTACACCCAGGAGCAGTGAGACATAAATATTTAGGAAGTCTGGAAACTCTTCAAATCTAAGATATCAGACTCTGTACCCAAAGTAAGGGAAAAAGAATTCTAGTAAGGAGCTCCTGACACATTTGAAGGAATAACCACACCAGGAAAAAATATACAGAAAAACAGAAAACCTACAGAGAATGGTAAAAAGTCTTCATGTTATTATCCAGAGACAAGAAAAAGTTGCTAAGAGCCAAGATAAACTCATGCAGATAAAGAATGTTAAAACAAAGAACAAATTGTTCTTTCTCAATATGAATTTGAAGAAGAAAAAAAGTAAGTGTGATATCCATGGGGTACATAAAAGAGAAAATATTTCCAAAAGTCCACAGTAAAATCAAAGGGAAAAAATAAATAAATACTTCATCTCATTTTTCAGTAATGAGTTGCTGTTGACATAACTGCAAAAGACATATGGACAATGTGAAAGACAAAGAAATACATTTCTCTGCAATTAAGGAAGAAGTAAAACTACGAGATTAAATACACAATAATTATGGAAAGAAGCAATCGCAACTGTGGAATTCTAAACTTCCTGCTCTAAGAAAAACTCAGCCATTTAACAAACTGAGGATTATTAGGAAAAAATGAAGGGAAGGGAAGGGAAGGGAAGGGAAGGGAAGGGAAGGGAAGGGAAGGGAAGGGAAGGGAAGGGAAAAGGAAAGACTGGGGAATTAACGAAGCAACAAAGTCAAGTCAGCTGAAGTGACACGGGAGCACAGAGAACAAGGTGTGCTCACCTGGTCACACGATCCCCTTAACCACTAGTTGGGCTACTGATGTGACAAAGCCATGAAAAAAGGCAATGTTAACCCGGGACCTAAAGGTGAGGATGCACTTGTAACCTTCAATATCAACAGGACCTCTTCAGGAACAACTTGTATCCGTTGGTCACCCATCATCAAGAATGTTTTAAGGAGGCTGGAGTGAACACAGCAAGGACGAACTGAACACCAGGAGAGAGGAGAAGACCTCCCAGTGAGCTGCTGTCTAACCAAAAAGTGGGAAACCCAGGAAGGGATAGGCCTGATCCAGTGAGAGGAATAACTGCTGCAGCAAGGGGTGAGCTCTTGAAGGTAAAGACCACACTGGTCTCCCGTGGGAAGACGTTCCCACTGGGGCAGCTGCCTTTGATTCAGAGAGTCTCTGCCGAGGGAGGACTAATTCTGTGTCATCCTAAATGAGAAACATGTACCTGTCACCTTGCCAAAGAGTAACGATACACAATTCGTACTTTATTGATATCTCCAAAGACTAGAAAAGACAAAAGGACTCATATTCTGGAGTAAAAAATATGACTAGCAAAAGCTGAGATAGCCTCTGAACTAAAAATAGATACAAAATTAATGTAGTTTCTTTTTCTCTTGGTCGCTGTACCAGCGTTGCAGCACTGTCTAAGTGATGAACTGGTGCCATAGAAACCTTCTTTACCATAAGACCATGGGCTGGAAAGCCTAGTTATCATCCTAAAATGTTGGCTGCAAGGCAGGGATTGGATTTTGCTAGAAAATGCACCCTTTTTTCTATAAACATTTTTATATATATTCATTTTGAAATTAGTGAAAGTGTAGCTCTTCATCACTGCGGCTCACTTAGGAAGTTTTCTCCATCTGCAGAACCTCTTTGTCACACAAGTATGCAATCTTCATATTTAAAATCTGTTTTTATGAGAACAACCTTCCTTGCATAACAAGTAAATAAGCAAAAGCAGACGTTAGAAATTTAATGGAACCATATTTTTATGAATACTTTTGCTCAGTCCATGACAGGATTTTGATTAGGTTTTTTTTCTTCACTTTGCTGTGATCATCTGTACTGTTATTGCTGGGATTTTTACTTCTTCGTCATGAATGTCTGGAATATTTTATCCAGGCAAACATACGTATTCATGTATGAAAGAGCCTATTTGCATGTGAATCAACATATTTATACACAAACAATTTTTTTTTTTTTTTTTGTGATGAAAGTGCTTGCCCAGCTGATCTATATATGCACATGGAAGAAAATTGAATGTAAAAATAAAATTGAATGTAAAATCTGCTAGGCAGCCAATAAATCTGGCCTATATACTTCTTTCCTTTCTCGACAGGCAAAACTCCAGCTTTCCTTTTTTCTTTAAAATAAAACATCAGGAGACCACATACACAGTAAGATTATTATTTTTCCCCCTCTCTCTACTACAGGAATGAATTCTGCAAGAGTTCAAAACTCAAAACTCCAGTTAAAGACATTAAACTGCGGGTGCTCAGCACTCTTTAGAGGCTGATCTTTTGAAGAACTGCTCGCAAAAATTTGCATGCCTTTTTTCCTAGCCCTCACGAGGCCGACCTCACCTACCCATCCTTCTCACCACAGGGATGCACCCCCCAAATGCTACGTCCCCCAGTCTGTTGGCCAGGGTTCAGACTTAAAATGCTCCTAATATGAGTCTGTCTGTCTTCTTCCTCCTCTTGAGAGACTGAGAGAAGAAACCTTTCCTTTTCCGTAAAAACACAGTAAAAATAACTGTAATGAATCTTGCATTTATCACCTCTCTATTAAGTGATAATCATTACGTAAGTCTAATTTGGTTATCATCATTAAGGTAAAAAGTTGAGTTTAAAGCTTTCCCTGATAGAAACGGGTTTTAATAAGTTCCTGCTTTTGTTAATTTTTAACAGTGTGCATTATTTGCAAGCTCATAAATTTGAATTACAAGTCAGTATAATATGTGTAGTGGGTTTTTATTCCTTTGGGTTTAAAAATATATGATAGCCATACTACAGGTTCACAGTGCTAACTGGTCCAGTGTCTTTGAACCTGGCCAGTAGCTGAAGACTAGGTAAGAATTTAAAAATAAATGATACATGCAATGAATAACACTTACAGATTTCCTACTCCCGTTTCCACCACTATTTCGGGTTGTTTCTGTGTGTTGCAGAGCAGCTTGAGAACCACGGAGGAAAGGAGGGATGCTACAGGAAAGGAAGCCAGGGGGTTACAGAACTGATGCGGGAAGTTTCAAGAGGAGACAAGGTATTAACTTATAAAGGTTAGACAATCCACTGAGAAAAGAAGAAATTTATTATACAAGTTAAATGCCTATACTACTCAGAAAGAAAGAAAAAAAAAAGTTCTGTGTAGCAAATTTCTAAAAGACTTTCAGAGCTAAATAGTTCATTAAATGCTCCAGCTCAGGTACAATTTTTAACACGATGCCTTCAACAATAACAGGCAAGAAAAAGATGCATGATGTAATAATTTGTGAACTGATGGAAATACCAGCTAAGGGAGACCTTCTCATGCTCTATAACTACCTGAAGGAGGGGTGTAGAGAGGTGGGGGTCAGTATCTTCTCCCAGGTCATAGGAGACAGGACAAGGGACAATGGCTTCAAGTTAGGCCAGGGGAGGTTCAGGTTAGATGTTAGGAAATATTTCTTTACTGCAAGGGTTATCAGGCATTGGAATGGGCTGCCCAGGGAGGTGGTTGAGGCACCATCCCTGGAGGTGTTCAAGAGACGGGTTGACATGGTGTTCATGATTCTGTGATTCTGTAAAAACTTTTCAGGCCCCAGTAAGAAAAATGTCATTGGCAGAATTTGGTGCCCTGACTACCTTTCTGAGAGCAGCCTAGAAGCTGGAGCAATGGCAGTTTTCCCTACTGCCTGCAGAATACCAGGAATCTTCAAAAGAAAAAGAAAAAAAAAGGGGGGGGGGGGTGTGAAAATAAACTTTTAATGGTATTTAATTCGGAAGACTTTTCTTCATTGTCAACGGTTTTCATATAATTTCATACCAATTACTACTGCTTCAAAAAAAAGAATGATATTCATCCCCTATGCCATTTGTTCATCCCTCTAATCACCTGGGGGAAAATCACAGAGCTGCCACCCAGTAACCTGGCATAAATGGCAAACCTTTCTCCAGTTGCCCGATACTGGGAGGTCAGTGGTGACGGAGAGTGGGATTAAGATAAATTTATCCAGTGTTCAATCAACTCAGTGGGCCCAATTCCCATTGATGCAGAGACCCTTTATAACACTGTACAGGGTAAGAGGCTTTAAATTACATACATTTGCAGCCACATTAAGGCCTTTTGTATAAATGAGAATCATCTGATCTGAGCCTCTCCAGTAGCTACAATGGAGTGTTGGATCAGGCAAATATGTCTATTATTAACCAGAAGCATTAAGCGTCCTCTTCTTAGGAGCATTACAATTCCACAACATTAATCATGGTTTTCTTCCTAAGAAAATAGGAAAAAGAAAAAAAAAAAGTGCATGTGCTGTGTCATTTGCACACTGTTCATATCTGATTTTATAGTGGCAATTTCTCAAGACTTCCCTGAACGGGCAGGAGGGCACAGATATCCATTCCCTTGCATGGCTGACTAGCAGCCTGTAACTTGCTTATTGCTTACTCACTCACAGTCACTTCATAACCGGGAAAAAAATCCTTATTCCTTTCAGTTTTTCGCAATCCCAGTGAAAAACAAAATGTGTAACAAGATGATGTATCTGGCCTGCTCCCGTTAAATACAGCCTTTTCAATTTTCATTTCCGACAGAAGATATGTGACAAATGACATAGTAATTTTCTTATTCCTTCATGTTCATAAAACATTGATAATATGATTTTTACCTTCCCTTTGTTCTCAATTAAATGAAACGTTCCAATACAATTAATGTGTTCTTGCAATTTAGTTTTTCTTTAGAGGTTTCTCTTGTCTCTGATTAACAGCATTTTCTATCCGTTCTGAGAACCCCCGACTGCTATTCAAAATGTTTCATTATGCCTGGCAGCTATCAATACAATTGTGAACCAATATCATTTTAATTGTTTCACTAATAACTTGTTTTAAATGATTCAACAGTCATCAGGAAAGATAAGTGCTCTTGTACCCTGCAGGCTCGTGGGGCTGATGGTATGAGGCGATGTAAGAGAGTGCTGTATCAGAATAATGAAACCGTGTGCCCAGGATAATGACAAAGCACTTGCATTGCTCTAAAGATAAATGAAAACAGTAGATCTTCTTTTCACCGTAATATAACATCCATCCCTATCTCCCCTTTCAATCATTAGACTTTCCAAACAGATTACTGCACAAACACACATATGCAACATGTCCCTCAGTAATAACCGCGCGCTCCCGTCTATCCGGGCAGATGGTGAATGATGGAGTTAACGAGCTTTACAAATGCTCTTGTTAATTAACAAAAATTGTTACTTTCTCATTTGAGGGGGGCTTATAAATTAGACTTAATTACACCAGATAATTGCAACTGCCAGCTACTCTGCAACTCGCTCGTGTTCTGTTCTTTCAATGGCAAATCAACAATTGCAACCCTTGCCTATTTGTGTAGATGAATTTAATAAGCAAACAGCCCTTTTATGTTAATGGTTTACTGGCATTCATGGGTTTGGCAGGAGAAATGTGCTGGGGGAGGGTTTGCTAATGGCAGCACATAATCATATTAATTAAAATATAACTGCCATTTAAAGATTTGTAGTGTAGAATTAGAGCATGTTGGGAACTGAGAAAATCAAGCTAGAGTGCATATTAGCACCATTACTCTGTGCTCCCTGCACAGCAGTCAGCAACCTCATGTGTCATAAATGTAATTTATGAGTGCTGTTTTCTTTGAAATATATGTTTTTAGTTCACTCATTAGAATGTAAAAATTTGCAATGTCTGCTTCAGAAGGTTCAAAATAAATTCCCTTAGAGCTGAGACCCATGATCTGGTTTTAACAAATCCCTCAACAATGATTTTTTTTATTACTTGTATAATTTCTTATAGTAAAACCAAGCATTCAGTCCTTTGAAGATGGATTCCATGCTTTATTGCAAATGTAAGTCACACCATCACTATAAATTCTATATTATTAGGCATTTTATAATTCAGTATCATTTTTATGGGGTCTTTAATAAATACAGCCCTTTTTTCGTTTGGCTTTGGAAAAATAGGTGCAAAAATTTTACCACTTTCTATTTGGTCGTATAGAAAGGCGGTGTCAAAAAAGCTTTTGAAATCTTTGGGGTTTTTTTCCACTTTCCTGGATCCCCTTATCAATTTGCAGGCATATTTTTATCTAAATCAATTCCACTTATACCGCTTCCACAAAAACCCTGAGATACATTTTCTGTGCAGTGCAGTTACCTGTTTGCCAGGATCCCTGGGAAAGGAACTTCCCACAAAGTCCCTCTGAGAGAAAATGATCCCTGGAATTAGAGGCATCTGAGTGACAGGAGGCAAGAACCTGGAATCAAATTATTTCTGTAATTTCTAGCAGTATACAGGCAACACAGTCTATTATGTGTATATATATATATATATATACATGTCTATGTGCATAATAGCATGTAATACAAATGTTTTGTGTGTGTGTGTGTGTATATTTTGATCACAAAACATTTGTATTATGTTATCTTCAGCAATATATCACAGTTTAAAATTCATTGCTGTATTGTGTCACCTGGGATTGTCCCATTGTCTTTCCATCCCACAGAACACAAAACCAACTGAAACCTCAAATATGACACAATAGTAACCTTGCGGTCTGTTTCAATGCTTGGTTTTTTGTTTGTTTTAACTGTTTTCCCAAAAATGCAAATCTGCAAAGCCGTGCAGCAAAGAGGAAACCCCAGCCCCTCTGGAGCTGAAGACAGGACCCCCTCGCCCCGCGAAGGCTGCCTTAGCTCCCAAGTTAGGGAAATGCCATCCCTGCGAGGGGAAGTGCTGTGGTACCCGCAGGATTTTCCACCTTACAGGCTGACAGCACAGAATTGGAAGTGGCACTTCTGTCTCTTATTATTCCAAAAAGAATTGTCACTGGGGAATATTTCAGCATCTAGCAATCAGGGACTTCTGATTCTTCAGCTGTTATGAGAGATATTGCTGTCTTTTCACAGATGACATTAGGTGAAATAATTTCATTTTCAGCCCCCCTCCCCTCCATCCCCCCCAAATATGCGCCCTAATATCTGTATCTTATCTGATGTAATTGACATGACTGTAATGGTTGTTTATAAGACTGACTCTAGATCTGACAATATATTCCAGTGTTTTGATATTATCACTGCATATTATCATACAGGCATGATGGACAATCACTGACAGATATTTGAGCAATTACAGCATATTTTATTGACAATTCTGCACTGTGAGTATACATTAATTATAGTAGAGACTATATCATACTGCTGACAATGATACTATTCAGAGCACAGCCGAAATAAAATCTTTATAAGCTAATGTACTAAAGTGGAATAGCTATGAGTAAACCTGGAGGTCTGCATTTCTTTGTTCTAAGTTGGTTGTCTGTGGTGATGAACATAAAAAAGACTGCAGTTTTTACCGTCTGCTACAAGTCCCTCTGTAAACCCAGGTGTTTTTTTCTGCGTGGCCCTGCCCATCACCAGGGCTCTTGCAAATCATCTTTGCCATTATAAGCAAATGAAACTCCAGCGTTGCACTAATTGCTTCAGAAGTTACCCCCTGAAGAGAGGAAAGTCCAGGTCTGGATGTGGTTCCCGAAGCCTCAATAATAAATGTGTCCCAAACTACATCCTCTCTGCATGGAAAGCAAGGGTTTGGGTTTTAGCTGACCAGGACCTCCTTTCTTCTCTCTTCCAGTAATGATCTCCCCAGCAGCTGCGAAGGAAAGTTTTGAATCTGATGATTTCTATTCCATATGAGTCTTTGATAACAAAGGGCGTGATTCAATATCCAGTGAATATAATACAGGTGAGAGGCACCTCAGAAAATCAGAAAAAGCTTTGAATAGCTGACAGGATCAGTTCCTAAAGTTTCAGCAAAGAATTTCCCACTATGGGAATTGCAAATAAGCCACCTCATTTTTATTTTCTTCTCATATATTCCTTTGCCAGAAATAAGGACTAGCCAAATTGAGTTTAGTTGCAGGACGTCTTCCCTGAGGAGCCAGGGCATTGAAGAGGAGAAAAGTGCAGACCCTGGGGGCGGGGGGTAAAACCACTGGGAAGTGGTGGAGTCACCGACCCTGATGGTATTTGAAGGAGGGGTAGAGTGGGCCAAGGCGAGGGTCCCTGGGACGAGCAGGGCTCACAGATCCCCCCACCCCACAATGGCTCCACGACAGCAATCCGCAGCACGGTGATGCCTTCCAGACTGGAGACCCTCCTTTGGGGGATTAGAATTTGCAGAGTCTCCTCACCCTTTGTCTGCTGGCCCCGAACTAAGTACCCACCATGATGGAGGGTGTTACTTACAGATTTATCAAGAGAAAATCACTTAATAAAAACCCAACAACCATCCTGTTCACCTTCTACAACAAAATAACACCTTCTGTGGACCCAGGGAGAACAGTGGATGTTGTTTATCCTGACTTCAGCAAAGTATTCAACACTGCAGCATTCTCCTGGCCAACCTGGCAAGATACACACTGATGGGTGGTCTGCAAGATGGATAGAAAATGATGGGTAGGGCCACAAAGATGATCAAAGGTCTGGAAAACCTGCCCTATGAGGAAAGACTGAAGGAGTTAGCTGTCTGCACCCTGGAGGAGAGAAGACTTGGGGGGAAACCTCACCACAGTATTCCAGTACTTAAAAGGCATATACAAAAAGGATGGAGGCTCTCTCTTCACAAGGAGCCTCATGGAGAAGACAAGAGGAAATGAGTACAAGCTCCACTTGGAGATGTTTTATTTTAACATAAGAAAGAAATTTTACAGTGAGAAAAATTGTTCATTGGAATAACCTCCCCAGGGATGCAGCAGAGTCCCCATCACTGGAGGTTTCCAAGACACGGGTGGGCAAAGTGCTCGATAATCTCATCTAGGCTCCCCTTCCCAGGAAAGCTTGGACCAGATGATCTTTCAAGGTCCCTTCCAGCTTGGGCTGGTCTGTGATTCTATGGTTCTATGAGTCACCTCTTCTGCTCCAGTAACTCAAACTCAGGTGGAGCCTCACTGTTGGCAGCAAGAAATTGCTTGCTTTGTCCATGGCTCAGGCTCTGAAGAGCAACTCGTCTGAAGTCAGGGAAGAGGACTTTCCCATCTGTGTGCAGGACATGGCTGTGGACACTGTTCTTCCAGCGTTCCTATTGCAGAGGTGGGTACGTGGTACTGAACAGCATTTTTTTTTTTTGGACTTAGGCAGATCAACGTGCCTGATTTCCAGGAAGCAGCAAGTTTATTCACCCAGCTGTGCTGTCTGTCTGGTGAGGGAAGAAGTGGTAACAGAAGGCGGCGTCTGTTTTTATTTAGAAAGAATGCCATGATAATGGATTTATGTCTTCTCTTCCGAACAACTGCACCTCCTTTTTTTCTGATAGCACTCATTATAGAAGAAAATGGCACTATTGGGGAATGCTGACCTTTTACAGCCCATCTTCCCATGTCACTAGCCTGGCATTTAGCTTGATAAAGGCACGCAATGACACAACTTTATGTAATCAGATTTCACCGATGTTTAGGCGAGAAAAATTAACCAAGCTGACCAAATAATTTTGTGCCTCAACTGACACAAACCACATGGAAAGAAAGCGCAACTGCCTTTCTCGTCTTGAATTACAAGATTCCAGTGTTGTTGTAAGACTCATCAGTCAAAGAGTATTCAGCCTCCAGGAGTTTTGTATTTTTCCAGCATGAATGAATTTCCCAGCTGGTATCTTTGTTAATTTTTTAAGAAAAAAAAAAAAAAAAAAAAAAAAGTATGCTATGAATTTCTTGCCCCATGGCCTGGTAAGAGTTGTTTTATCTTTTCCAGTAATGGGCCACAGACCTTGTACTAACTCGACCTTGTACTAACTGTGGAAGACCCTACTCCTGGCCTATTAGGCTTGTTATCAACTTGTTATGAGAACGTGCTGTGTGAACTGGAGCTTGGTACCAGGTGTCTCCTGGTGTTAACGTGTGGAATAACAGCGAAGGCCGTGACAACACAGGCCAGGTTGAACAGGGGCCCAGAGCTATCACCACCTCAGTGGTGGCCAGCCACTGGCCACTGGAGAAGCGTAGCCTGGAGAGATAGGAAAAGGCTGCTCGCCTCATCACCAGGTCTGGGGTCATCAGCAAACTTGGTGAGGGTGCTTTCAGTCCCACCATGCACGTAATTTATGAAGATGCTGAACAGCTTGGGGCCCAGCATCAATCCCTGGGGTACCCCATGTGTGACGAGCTGCCAGCCTGAGTGAAAAACATTCATTACCACCCTCTGAGTGCAACCTGTGATCTAATTTTCTACCCATCTTGCAGACCAGCCATCCAGTGTGTATCATGCCAGTTTGTCTTGGAGAAGGCTGCGGGAAACGGTGTTGAATACTTTGCTGAAGTCAAGATAAACCACATCCACTGCTCTCCCTGAGTCCACAGAAGGTGTTGCTTTAGTGTAGAAGGTGAACAGGTTATTCTGCATGATTTGCCCTTGATAAATCTGAATTGATTATACGTTAGCTAATCACTCCAACATGCTCCTTTGCACCAACACGCACAGAAACCTCAGGTAACGACCACCACAATCATCCACGTCCCTTGGAAAATAATCTAGAATAGTGATTTTTGGTGGTTGTCTTTGACTTCCTAGTTCTCTAATAAAATGCTAAGAGAATCAGATATTTTTTTCCTTTTATTTTCCCCTGACTTTAAAACAAAAAACAGTGATTACAAGACAATAACTTCAGATTTGCAAACGTGCTTTTTCCTCACTACATGTTTCTCATTTGGAGAGGTGGCCTCTTACTTTGCCTTTAATGCAAGGCCCTTAGCATTCTACCGTCCAATAACAATTGCAAAAAGCTTCCACTAAAGAAACCAAAACCCAATTATCCACTCTATGAATCAACAACAAAAAATAATGTAGAAATCCTTTAATCAACAGATCTCCAGACAGCAAAGGTTTCCTAGACAACCTTACAGAGATGTGGATAGTTATAGTGGCAACATTCCTAAACATCATCTTGGAGTAATCAAATGTCGCACAGCAGCGAGCACAGCACCCAGCATCATTCCCCCACGTCCCTCCCCAGCTGTAAGTCCTGGGCAGATGATTTCCAGACGAGCGTAGTTAACTGGACCCACCCTAAATTACATGGTGCACAGAGAGAACACTAAATATAAATAAATAACAATAAATAGATGGGGATTAAGATATTGGATCTTGCAGTCGGATAACAGAAAAAACAAATCCACGAACAAGAAAATGGATTGGCTCATGGTCAGTGGCTAATTAACACCACTAAATTGCAGAGTAACCTCAGTGCAAATAAGAACTCATGGAGGTGGGAGGAATACAATGCAATAAGTGTTTCCATTGATGTAGCTGTGTGTACATACATGTTATCGTGTCTAACACTCAGGCACTTTTTGTGCAGGCCACAAAAGTTTTGTTCAGCCCGGATGAAATAAATGTGAGAAATAAACCTGGGGTAAAGGTTTCTGGAAGCTACATTACCTTGCAGATAGCTGGATGAATGCTTATGCTATGGTTGCTGCTGTTAAAGCCTTCCTCCTACACGAGAGTCCTTGAAAGTGAACAAAATTAAGGATTTGGTGGTGTTTGTTTTTTTTTTTCATTTAATTAGAAAAATGTCTAGTAGAAAAATTTAATTAGAAAAAAAAATCTATGCTGGGTTTTTTGGCAGTATTTTTCCAGTGCTACTCATGTAGAGTTCTCCAGTTCAGTCTGTCTTTTTTAAAGTTTTGCTCTATATTCCTTTTTTTCAAGAGAGAAACATTCCCATATTGACAAGAGTGGCCTTTCAAAAATCAAGGCAGATGCAGATTACACTTTATTAACTGCTCATAAGCAGTTCCTGCACAAATCAAGAAATATCTGGGTGGGTGTTAACCAGAGACCTGCCTCACCTGTGCTGCATCATGAGAAAATGAATGCCCACATGGAGTGCGTTTTCTACCAATTTGCCTGATACAGCCCCTTCTATATTTTTCTTGCCCCTTTTCCCAGATGATGCTGTAGGTGAAGCTGGCAGAGCAGCGCTCAGTAACTGCACACATCTCTGCTTCTCTTCTTCCCTCTTGCCTTATGGTGGCACCTTCATGCTCTGTCCACATCCAGGCGGCCGAGGTGGCCAGTGGAGCAGTGGGGTTTGGTTACCTAAGTTATAGGTTTCATTCTTAAATGCACGAATCATTACAAACCAGCTCAGTAAATATGGTATAGGGCAACTCTTGGTTTTATGTAGAGTGTACAGCTGCCACCCAGGCTCTTATACACAGAGTCAAACCAACAAGCTGGAGAACATCTCAAGCATTCCCATCTGCTCAGCTGTAAATGATCGGCAGCATTTACGCATGTGAATTATTTTCGTAAATTTGAGCTAAGTCTTTCCATGAAAACCAACTGAAATCACCCACTAAAGAAATGCGATAGGTGTCTTAAAAGCCCTTTTCTCTGGGACACCCCGGTGTCTAAGAAGTCTGTTAACCGGTGGCAAATGATATTACACTGAATGGTTTGTTCATATTTCCTATTCTTTCACAGCGTATCGATATCTATCAGCAATGGGAACCGAGGGAAATGGAGTAGCTGCATCTGGATGACTGGCCCCTGGTGTTCGGATCGAAATGCTTGGAAAGCTTTCTCAGAGGAATTCCATCCCGGTCTTCGCTTTCCTGGCATTTCGCCCATTGTACCATTGGGTACTGCAGAAAATCCAAACCAAAGCTAAAAGCTGGCGTGGTGACTGTGAAGCTTTAGATAAAATGAAAGATGCTGTTAAGCTGTTTATAATACATAAATGGTGGCTTGTGTCTTTGTAGAGGGCCGCAGAGAATAAACCAGAACTCCCCGTCCATTGACGTCAGTGAGAGCAGCTCACACCGGGGCTGGCTGAGGCATGAAATTTCCTTGTGATAAAATTACATTGACAACGATGAACATAGAATTCTGTTTTCCAAGAACAACTAAAACAGATAAGAGTTAAATTAGGAAATCATAAATATTTTCCTTTTAATGTTATTTATGGTCTTTATTAACAGCAACTAAAATGACAGAGGATAAGAGTAATTCAACGAAGGAAAAAATGTGTTCTGCTTTCCTATGACATCTGTAAAACTCATCAGCTGTTAAAGCTTTCTGTTCACTGCAGAACC
Source organism: Gallinago undulata (assembly GCA_026546715.1). Taxonomy (NCBI): domain Eukaryota; kingdom Metazoa; phylum Chordata; class Aves; order Charadriiformes; family Scolopacidae; genus Gallinago; species Gallinago undulata. The sequence continues at coordinate 123,187,354 of JAOTQQ010000012.1, forward strand.
ATCTACTATCTATAGCCACACAAATGTGAAGCGATTAGGAAGAAACTAAATCAATTGTAGAGTTTCTTGAAATACAGCTCTGTACTTTGCATTTACTGCTCATCCAACCATTTGAAAGCTTTTCCCTTTTTTTAAAATGAGCATATTTTCAATCACTGATTTATAAATAATATGCAAGGCGTTTCTTTGGATTCACCTGTTTCCTAATCAAATAGATGTCATACAAACAGGAAGTATTCTATGTTTTTGTTTTCTACACTAATTTCCTCTTTCCATTTTCATGTTTAAATTTTGGTGCATCTTGAAAACTCTAATCTGAAGAAAAATTGAAAAGCCTTGAACTTCAGCAAGAAAACAAATGGGAATGAATGTAACAAAGGTCTATAAAGTAGTGAATGAATAATATAGAGGATATATTGAGTATTTTTATTGTCTCTGTCTCATGGCACAAGAAAAAGGGGATATTCAGGGATACTGAAAGGCAGCAAATTCAAAATTGAGACAGGGAAATATTTTTCTAAACTAATCACTCTAGATGTTGCTGAGCCCAAGACTACAGAAAAATTTAAAGAGACACTGGATTTTATATGGATGATCAAACTATTCACAGCTATAACAGTTAGTGTGTTTTTAAAAAAAAATAATCTGGAAAAGATACAAAATCAAACATAATTATTTCAAAAAAGCTCTGTATTTTAGGCTTTGTACCTAAGTGAACACCTTTCCCTTTCCTCAGAGGGATCTCTGAGCAGCGTGGCACTGACTGAACAGGGTCTTATGACCTATAGATTCATGATCTCATAAACTTTGCGACCTACTTGTCCCATTGTTTTTTAAAATCTACAAAGCTCAGGATTTGGCATCACTTTTTTTTTTTTTTTTTAAGTCTCATATTAAATTTTGTACAAAGGCAAATAAACCCCAGGAAAATAACTCCTTTTGTCAAATGTTTTCCATTGAAACCTTCCCCAGGATGAATTGCCTGGCGCACAGATGACACTGCCACCGCCACAGCCCCTGCAGCTGTGTCCCTGAGTGACTGCTCCACGCAAAGTCCTCCTCGAAAAGGCTTTGCTGGGTTTGTGTCAAGGTAAGTCAGCAAGTAACTGCTTAATGCACTTCTAAAAGGACTCGCTGCTTTCGTGTCAAGGGAAGTCTGGAGGTAAACAATCAGCCGAAAATTTTAACATTATCCATGGCATTGAAAATATTATTAGCATTGCCAGGAGAACAATATTTTAAAATCACAGACCTATTGAGTCTTTTAGTCTTTATTTTCATTAAGCAATGGTTTGAATGAAAATTAGGGGTTAGTGTTTTTCTCATTTACTGTTCGTTGCCTTTTGGTTTTGCCGTTTGCTGGATAGGCACCAGACAAAACTCCTGATAATGCCCAAATCAAGCGGTTTGTGATGTGAAAGGGTCGGGGTGTATCTGCCCCTGCCCCGCAGCATCCCGCGGGAGCACACCAGAGTGCAGCCACAGCCGTGTTATCCTTTCAAGCACAAAAAGCACAGACTCATTAAGCAATTAAAAAGCTGAAGAAAAGAGGTGTCTTGGCAGACTCCACTTGAACAAACGCTTTTAGGTTTGGGATTACACAACCGCACTGGTTAAGATAACCACCACCACATCACCAGGGATTGGTGTTGTCAAGAGATCCCTCTAACAGTAACTCAAATTAGCAATATGCCCAAGAATATTTGGTACATAAACTCAACCGTTTGCTCAGGTTTTGGTTTTTTTTAAATATTTTGTAACAGTTATGCCCTGATTTCCTTTGACTGAAAATTAATTGTTCTGAAAAAGATGAAGAAGGTGAAAAGGCTTGGCTTTGGGATCGGAGCCAAAGGACACCGATGGACATATGAGATGATGGGAAACAGAACAAACTGCTGCAGAAACAATTGGAAATAAGACTCAGTCTAAGGAGGCTGGTGAGAAGAAAGTCATTTGAACTGGAGCGAAGACAGATACGGGGATGCTTTGGAACAGGCCCCGCTCCACAACGCTGTTGATCACTGCAAGGAAGTGATTTGATGACATCTTTTTCTTTTCATGTATGTGTAATTTTTAGTGAGATTACCCTTGGCTGAAGAAACTGAAGAGTTCTAAGACACTTCATCACTGCGCATTCCTGGCCATGTTAAGATTTTTTAGGAGCAGGCACATTTCCACCATCTTCCATGTCTTCAGTTTTGCCAGATTTCATGAAAGAAAAAGAAATTAAAGACTGATGGAAAATTCTTTAGTAATACAATAAATTCTGTCCCTATAACTCTTAAAAAAAAAATCTAATGAAAGGCCCCACAGGTTGCCATGTGTGTCAAACCACACCAATGATGTTTGCATTGCTTAGGATAATTGAACTAAAATTGGGGGGTGACATATTTTTTGGCAAATGATTCTTTTGCTTAAAAATTAATCTTCAGAACAGCCAAAACTGTTTATGATTTCTAGAGTTTATGAGTCCTTCTAGATTAAAGGACTAGTTTTAGATGAGGCAATACTGACAAAACATTTCGGAAATGTTGAAACTGTGGCTTACAACACGTTCAAAATCAAACGCTGTGACTTTTCTGAGACACTTAATTTCTGAGCAGGTTTAATGGCTAAAGGAAAGGCTTGGCTTTGCTGCCATTGATTCTCTTCCCCACATTGTCTCCCCTCGCTTTATGGCTCCAGTGACTTAAACCATAACCAGACTGAAATGTCTTATCTGCCTCTGGGGATGTGAAAGTACAATGTCTGCTGCTCCTCCAATACGGCGTAAGTGTTTCTAAGAAAGGTTATTCTCCATATTATTTGTGGATACTATTCCGTCTGGAATGGTCTACCTGAATAGTGACTGACTCCTGCAGTAAATGCATGCACGCGGGAAATGCGTTCAAAAGCACAGCTAGAACTTTAATTTATATTAAAATAATTGAAATATAAATATATAATATAATTTTAAAATAAATTAAGACTTAGATATCTTGGGCAAGAATTCTGGGCAATGCTTCTGCGGTTGCCTTTTTTAAGTTTCTGGTTTTATGTATCTGTTAGGAAAACATATTTCAGATTGTCTTGTTCCAGTTTAGTCACCAAATCAAAATCTCACCTCTTACCAGAAGTTTCGCCAGAGCCATGAAATGGCGACAAGGGAGAGGCGATACCTCCTTTACAGGTTTCTTTGCAACAGGTTGAGCATCGTGCCAGCAAAGTGGAACTGAATTCCCTGAAACCTTGAGTCCTAGAATAAGAAATAACCACCCTATAGGACTGCAGGGTAGGCAGCAGAATTGCACAAGATGAGGAAACACTAAAACAACCTGATTATATATGAGCTCAAAGCACATGTATTTGTGTCACAGTTCTCTATGTTACTTCATATTTATTTTAAATACAAAAAGCATTTCTCACTTCCTCACTTTTGTGGCTTTGGGCCTCAGCTTCTTTTGTTTTATATGTACTTATAGGTACTTGTATTTATATCATATTGTCTAGGACCACAGATATTTTATTTAAATTTTTTACAGTTGTTTTAGCATTTCAGCACATGAGCCTCACTGGTTATAGTTTTGGCTATTAACTTTTTTTTTATTATTTATGTCTTCTCTGATGAATAATGTCTTTCCAGTCTGACCTAAGTACATTTTACTACACAATCATGGAATTTCATTTACTCCTGAGAATCCTGATGACTCATTAACAAGGATATATTCTTAGGTCTCATTAATGTAGTTCTTACTATAATTTGCAGACGATTAGATAAGTGTCTTTTTACTTCTCCGTCTTCCTTTACAGCACATGTAGTCTCACAGTATGACTGGAATAATTATAGCAGATAGATATTTTAAATCATTTTTCTTTTCTTTCGACTCAGTCTTTTTATGTGCATCTATTCTCCCTTTCACTTAAGTTTTTTTTTTTTTCCTTTTTAATTGTACATGGCTGGTTTTAAAGTGGGTAATCATTTCTCACTGTGGTGCCTCTAACTACTTTAGAAGGCTTTCTCTAATTCCTTTAATACTCAGAGAATCACAAACACTGCAGGATCCACTGAGGTTTAACAGTACAGTGAGTCTACTTACAGGAACAGCTCCGAAACAATGCATTTTCTGTGCACCAAATAAAAATATGCATACCACTCCACCATCCCCGATTCTGGGAGCTGTTTCTGATTACCGATTGAAAATTCCTTCTGGTCTTCATTAAAGACCGAGATTCCTTTAAAATGCTTATTTACGGTGGCAGTCCTAAGGGGCAGGCTATGTGTTTAACTGCCTGCAGCTTCAGACCTCTTTCAAGGTGAGGGCAGCCCTGTGCTGGGTAACTCCTCGGTGCCACCTTCCCACCCAGCCTGTGGGACAGAGCAGCCGCACCACAACACGGCTCCTTTCTTCCTGGACTGCCATTAGCATTAATGAGCTTCGCATGTATACATCAAGGAGATCGTAGCTCCTTATGCTTAAGGTGATGTTTTCAGGGCTCCTCTCTGGCTTAAGCCCGTTCTTTCTGAGCCAAGCCCTGCATGCCTGTGAAAAGTTGGAGTAAACAGGTCGTGTGAGGGATGCGTGATGGACTCGGGGTTGGAAAAACCCTCCCGCCCCCAGGCTGCCACCACGACTCGTGTGATACAACAGCAGCTCCCTCCTGGGCAGGGGGTAGCCAATAATTTTTTCCTTGACTTTGTGCCTTTGTCAAACTCAGCCCCTTCTTGCAACCCCCTATGAGTCTGCCATGAAGAGGTTCTCACTGAAAATCAGAATAAAAACACTTTGTAGTATCATTAGCAGAGGATGTCAGAGCACTGGAAGTATTAAAAATTGAAAGTTCAACTTCTGATTTCCAAATACTGACTAGTTCTCTGCCCAAAGGGTCATTGAGACCCTGCTAGGATTCAAAGTCTCTATTCTTTCTTTTGGGGGTTGGACTAGATTATCTCCAGAAGTCCCTTCCAACCCCATATGATTCTATGATTCTTTCATGCAAGGTGCAAGTACAGTATGACCACTTCTGCATCTGTATCAAGCCCCCTTTTTGCAAGTGCAATAATCTCAACTGCTCCTATTTCTTTTCAAATGCAGTGGGAGGACTTCCTCCTCCTGTAGGTCTGCAACTGTAGCATGGTAATACAAGCTGGAGAGTATATCCAGTGAACCTGTAGTACAAGTCTTACCTTTTACCAATTAATCATGAAATTAACAAGAATTACACAAGACTGAAAATATCTTGCAATTTAAAGCAAGTAGAGAGGCGGGTGTCAGCCTCTTCTCCCAAGTCACAGGTGATGGGACAAGATGAAGTGGCCTCAAGCTGTGCCAGGGGAGGTTCAGATTGGATATTAAGAAAAATTCTTACACAGAAAGGGTTATTGCACATTGGAATGGGCTGCCCAGGGAAGGGGTTGAGGCACCATCCCTGGAAGTATTCAAAAGATGGGTTGGCATAATGCTTACAGACATGGTTTAGGGATGTTTTTGGTTTTTTTTTATCAGAGTTAGGTTGATTGTTGGACCACACGATCTTAAACAACCCTTCCAACCTAGACAATGCTATGATTCTAAGCTCATTCTAATCAGCAAGGAGACAGGGTTTTAACTGAACTCTTTGAGGAACCACATTTAGGTATAGATGTGGCAGAGCAGGGGGAAGAAATTTGTAGTTGTTGGGCACTGCTCAGCTGATGGAGGACAGAATCATAGACAAATTCCAACATCTCCACGGTGTCTGATGATGTGGGGATTGTCACTACAGGACTTATCTGTTCACTTTGCAGCTGTTCAGAAAGGTCCATGAGAAATCAAGTTTGAGATTTGTGTTCAGTCTCATTTAGACAAAGCACTTGCATGCACGTTCTAATAAGAGCCCTGTCCATCCAGTAGCAGAATGAACTGCTTTCAACCTCTTCCACTGCAGAAATCCTGCCTGTATAACAATTAATCATGCAGTGTGCATCAAGGAATTTGGCAAAATTTTCCTAGCTCTTTGGTGTAACAATCAGGCTACAGACTTGGTCAGAGCCTCTGCCATTTTCAAGCTCCTTCTGCAGGACATTTTCCAGCTTGTAGAAATAATTTACTGAGGCAGAGACAAACTGGCTGCACAGCCCGGGACATGGGGACACTCACACGGGGCAGTGGGGGAGCTGTGTTCAAGCTGGGCTCTAACTCTTACAGGATAAAAAAATTAAGGCCGTGCTCCCCAAACCCATACCCACCTGTGCACCACTGGCTTCCTAGCTTGGAGCAGAAATTCAACCGGTAGACCCAGAAAACCCTTCAGAACACAACCACTGTTGGATGGGGCACCTTTCTGCAAAAGCAACAACTTTGACAAGTCAACATATTCTCTGGAAGAAAAAAAAAAAAGAAAAAAAAAAAAAGAAAAAAAGCCCCAAACCCAAACCAAAACATGTTGACAAAAAAGTTCTTGATCGCCCTAATTGGAAACTCTGGCCTGGGCTGTGAATCCCTGCTCTGGTATGCAATTATAATGGGTAGCACTCAACACAAAATCTAAACCAAAACTGAAAACACTCTGCCTCTTCTCAAGTTCTGCTGCTTGAATTAAATTATTAGAGCCTGCTGTAAAACAATAATGATTTCTACTGTCAGAAACAATGTTTCAAGCAGATGTGAGCGGCACAAACCATATGTGAAAAATGTGTGATCCACACACTAAGGTCACAGGAGCCATTTAGACGCCACATGTAAAATATGTGAAACACATGTGGAGGCATGATGCAAATTCACATTTAGCTTGTCCTTTGGCAAGTATCAAGATCATAGGCTAAAAGAACTAAATCTCTCTGAGGCAAACTTTGTGCCTGTGGAACTTTCAATCTTTATAAAAGATTAACTTTTTTAAAAAAAAATAATTCCTGCAGGGCAGACCTTCTTAACCCCTCAAATTGCCCATTGCTAATGCTGCCTGATGCGTCTTTAGTGATGGAAAATTCTTGTTACCCTCTTTCTTAATACCTACCACAGGGAAAGGTTAGCAGCTCTGTGCACAGCTAATCCCAGTGCCGTTCCCTCCTGGGGAC
>JAOTQQ010000012.1:123194486-123212587 GCA_026546715.1 Gallinago undulata
CTTTCTTAATACCTACCACAGGGAAAGGTTAGCAGCTCTGTGCACAGCTAATCCCAGTGCCGTTCCCTCCTGGGGACGGGGGGCACAACGAGGGGCTCGGGCAGGGGACAAGCCTCCCTGGAGGGAGCCTGTGGTGCCACAGGGCGCTGGCAGGTTGAGTTCAGTTGGCAGCGATGGTAGTGCTGGGGATTTGGCTCTGGGTGCCCCTCATCTCACCTCAAATCAACCTCGAAAAGGTTAGTGTACTCCCTGCTGTCAGTGGGGAGAGAGAGTGGGGTCTTTCCAAACTCCGCGTACTTTAGGGTGCCATGAACCCCCTCTGGAGGGGCTCCGCTGACTACGTGAGGAGGCCAAACAGCTAATTGAGGGCAAAAGCTTAATGTCCAGATGGCCAGAGCAAGGTGGCAGAAGCTGTTGGACACAGGCTGTGTGTGGGGAGCCCCAGTCCATGAGCCAACACCACCCATCTCCTCCACAGAAGTGTGAAGAGACCCAGGCTGTGTTTCACAGCGGGGACCTCAGCAGTGGGGACACGTCCCCAGTGCACAGGATCTACGTGTGACACCTTCAGAAGGGGTTCCTGGTGCACCCTGTCCTTGCAGCAGTGAGGGGCTCGCCTCTGGGCTCGGGGCAGCCATGCCCCTCCACGGAGAAACATCTGGCTTTTCATCCTCATTTCCTCTCCTCTCTGCCCCTAGAAATGCTGTGCCCTGGGAAACCAAAGGTGTCCATCCTCCTCCTCTCCCTCAGCCCCTTCTTCATCGCCCGGGCTGCGCCACCAGGCAGAAGCCACCGCCCTGGGAAAAGTAGGAAACTCCTACTTTATGCAATGTCTTGAAATTCTTCTTTATTCAGTGACCCCAGTGGAAGGACTCATGAGAAGAAAGGTTAGTATGTGGGAGAAAGCGTTACAGAATCTGGACCATTTCTTTCATTGCCACCTCTTAAAGAATCAAAATGGTAACAGAAAAATGCAAAAGGGATACTATATTTGTTCATGTTCTGACTGAGGACAATAGCAAATTCCCCTTTGATTTTAAGGCAAGAAGGATAAAACACTTGGAAAAATGCAATAAATTAACAAAGAACTTTAATTTAAGGATAGCATTGATTTCATATAGGCTCACATGCCCCCACTGCTATCTGTCTCTCTCAGTTGCGCGTCCTATAACGCTACACTTTAGGAAAAAATTGTTTATGAAATATTCATGGAAAAACAAACAACATCCATAAAAAATCAATTATGAAGTCAATTTGATTTTTATAATTTTTAATACACATATCTGAGGTGCAGAGAAAAAATAACTAAGCCCTCAGCAGACCATTATAAGCTAGATAAGGATTTACAATACGAGATACAGCACCCATAATGCTTGAAGGATGATGTCATGTCTTAATTATGTTAGCATTTAGTGGATATACATCAGCTCCACATCTTCAGATATTCAGAATTTACTGTGCCCTTTCTTTTACCCTGATTTTTTTTTTTTTTTAGACAACTGAAGTAGAGAGAACATATTCAAAGCAGATTTTCTTCCAACATTCACCAAGAGACTTCAGACAACAGGGGTTCAAGTGAGCTCTAGTTTTAGCTATTTTTCCATCTCTGCTGATGGCTAAAAGTTCAGAATCACAAGGGGCTGGTGATTCTCGGCTCCCCTCAAGGGTCTGGTCCCACACCATCAAAGCCACTTTGTTTTGTGGATCCCGAGGGTGCTCAACACATGAAAAACTGGAGGACTGAAAAGGTGAAGATTTTTTGGTCCCAGATCAATGGCAACCTGCTATGACTCTGCAGGACCATTTGCAGGTTAAACGGTGTAGCACATATAGATTTGCAGGTTTGGTCTTTTCTAGAAATAAGCTTGTTTCTTCATTCCTGCCTTATGCAGCAAGTGTACACAAGCACTTCCCAACATGCAGCCACTAAAAAAACAGTCTTTTCCTTGTAAAGAAGGAATTTACATATTTAGTTACTTTTGCCAGGCATTAAAAAGGTGCTTTTTTTAACATTACATGGTATTAGAAACTTTCGTTTTTTTGGAACAGATTTATTAGGGGAACAAGCATAGGAAGGATCGTTGCAACAACCATCAATATTTACTCTTAACTTTTATTTTTTAAGAGCTTGGCTAAAAGCCCATAGAATTAGTCAACTCTTGTGTTCAAGGATATTAATGAAGTTTGGACAAGGGGCAAATGTGACTGAACATCTTCCAGCAATTATATTTTTGGGGTTTTGTTTGAGAGACAGCTTTTCTTTCCAGAAAGGCTACAAAATGACATATATAAAATGAGACTACAGTAATCCTTTGTTCTAAAGCTGCCTTTCCCAAAGCACTATCAAGAGTTGTCTCCATCAGACACGTTTTCTGCCTTGGGATGCAACGGCAGTGACCGTGCCCAGAGTGGCACCCAGCAGAAACCCTGCCTTTGAACCCGGGTGAGTCCCAGCATCCCCTCCCTCCGGATCAGCCCCGGGAGGGTTTTCCCACAGAAAAATCTCCATTGCCTTCTATTGGGAGGATTTTCACCCACCTTCCACAGAGAGAAATGACACCCTGGGGAGGAGGGTGTGCTCTGCCTCCGAATGTCACGTATGTCACAAGTTGGTGGAGGGTCGGGGGCTGTTTTCTTGGCAGACACTCTGGCTCAGCGTGTGTGTCCCCCCCCCCACCTCCATCCCCTTTCCATTGGGTTTTGCTGGGCAGCAGCGTATGCTTTGGATCCGTGTCACCCATGCCATTAGTCAAGAGTGCTGCATCGACGTGGGAAAGGAAAATATGCATATAATACAAACTGGGGTGAAGAAGGGGAGGGGGAAAAAAAAGAATATATCCAACTTGCAATTCTTTCTCCCTTCTTCACAGACCCACCTCTGAGCTTGGATCTGAGAGGCGAGAGTGCAAACAAATGTGCTTCCATTTTCATTTTTTTCTTACTATTTAACCACACTGTGTTCCAAATGCAATTTTAATAAGAGTACTCTCCTTACGTTTCCAAATAGGTTTGTTTTGTATCCATAGAGAAGAGGGGGGGGGGGGGGGAAGAAAAAGAAACCTGAAAAAAATACTCCAAAGTGATTAACTCTGTGATAATGAAGTCCAGTTTTCTATGAAGCACACGTCACAGAGTGAATTGCTGCTTGCTTTGATTTGTGCTTGAAATGTGAGACATACTGATTCCCAGATGGCTGTTTCATTGTGCAGAAAAGCAGAGAAACACATACATTTCAGTTAACTTGCATATCTTTTCATTTATTCATGTAATTGTGATATATATTCCATATTCCAGAATGAAGCAGATGGCGAGGGGAGGCTTGCAGCGCAGCCACATTCCCATTCAATAACCTTGGCCGTCTGCGGCAAACTCTTCACTCTGCCAGGTGTCAACATTTGGCCGCTAAAATTTTACTCTCTGGAACACACTGGGTGAAAGAATTCACAATCTCACAATATTCCCTCCTTGATATGCATAGTAAATGCCCTGTCATGCTAATAAGAGTTGCAGGTACACATCAAGGGGCAAATGTGCACCCCCTGATACCAGCCACATCTGATGTCCCCGTGATAAGATTTCACCATGACACGTTAAAAAGCATTTCTAATAAATAAAGCTTTGCGTAGGGAAGATGGCAAGCTACTTTTTCAGCAAAGTTCATGGGAATTCAGCCTGCCCTCCTGTCTAACAATAACGGGAGTGGTGTGTGTAATTCCACCCACAGAGCCGGATTAACTAAAAGGATTTATTTTCAAGCAGTGAAACTGCTAAATTCTGGTACCAGCAGCGGGACTGTCTGCCAGTATCCTGCAAGCCTTTATTTCCCCAAGGCCCATACCGCATGACATGTTTGGATGATGTTTAAACCTTCCCCTCGTGTATGTTCATCTTGTGTATTTTTATTGTTCTTTTAATTATCTGCACATATATATTAATTCCAGAAAGTACAAACAGGCTCCGCTGTCATTTCTCCACCACATTTTATATTATAACATCACTCATGAATGCTAGTTAGGAGTTTCCAGGCAGACATGCGGTTGATCTAAATTTGTGGGACAACAACATTCAGATATCTGCTTTCAATTTGTGTGCATGTTTCTCCCTGTTATTTTCTTTTTATGGTGGTATTAATTGTTGCCAGAAGCCTGTATGAAAAGACGGAGGAACCAAAGGCTGGAATGCAGGGGATCAGCAGTGGGTTTTTCCCTCGCTGCTGAGCGAAATGTGCTCAGTTGGTTCCTCAGCTAACGTGAGGGTTCCCGTGAACAACCAGCCATTTCAGAAAAGAAGGAAAGTCAAGAACCTTGACCGACTGGCAAATCCAGTTGCCCGATGCTGATGTGTTCCCTTAATTGCTTGGAACTACATATAAATGTATAATTTCCAGAAGTACGGTCTCTGGAGAACTGTATATTTTTTTTTAATCACTGTGCCCAGATTACTAAGGACTAAAGACTGTATTGGGAGAGAGAATGAGCGGCTTTATCCCCTTGGCAGGATATCAAAATGGAGCTGTTCCATAAAGGGCCTGGTCCCGTACCCGCTGGGGTCAGGTGGCTGCAGCGGGCACTGGTTCAGGCACTAATTGCTGCATCACCATGGCAAGGGGTAAGTAATTCCAGGCGCTCATTAACCAGCGCCGCCCAACGCTCTCGGCAGAACCCATGGAGTCGGGTCTACACCCAGGTGCCCGAGAGGCAACACTTCTTCCTATGTGTGAAACTATGGAGGACTGACTGGAAAATCATCCTGGGATGAAGCAGCAGCTCAGGTTGACGCTCAAGTGTGGATAACAGAAGGAAAAGTTTATCCCAAAATCCCTGCTTCCCTGGTGCCACCGCCCCTCATTCGGTAGGGGTTCCAGGAAGGTGCAGATTATCTCCGAATTCATTTCAAACAATTAAGATGCAGGTTTTATGGATTATACAGGGGCTAATGGCACGGGGGTGATGGAGCCAGGGTCAGGGCAGGGAAGAGGAGGCCCGCTCTGTCTGTATCTCAGTGAGGTAACCCCTGCAGAAAGGCCTCCTTTCCCTCGCGTCCATGCAGCAGGAAGCTCCATCTTCCCTCTGAGTGTTGCTGTTCACCATGCTCAGGCGGTGGAGGGAAGGCTCATGGCACCAATGGTTCATGGTCTACATGGAAGTTGGCAGGGAAATGCAGACTACGGGAAAGGGGAAAAAAAATAAAAATCACTTTTCTGATTTTTTTTAATACACATTGAATAAATGTAGGTAAAAATTGAGTTTTATGCTCAACTTAACTTGAAACAAGCCTTTCAGAGGAGCTGAAGGTGGTAGTCTTCTGCCTAGAAAGGGAAGGCGGCTGCTGTTGCAGAGTCCCATTAGTGCTCGGGCTGACAGATGGACCAGCCGACTGAAAAAAGGCAAAGAAAGAAAAAGGGAACTGTGATGGATGCAGCGGCTAATTATCAGTGAGTCAAAAGACTCTCCTGGTTGAGGTGAAAGAGTATCTGTGAGATGCAGATGCACAGCGATCGTTGTTTAATTATTGCCATTACCATTTTAGAGAAGGGCAACAAAATCCTGTGTAGGAAGTAACACAAAACAAGGATAATACAGAAAAACAGGGGTGAAATAGAGCATTCTGAGAATGAAATATATACTGTACTTTTTTTTTTTTTTTTTTTTTGAGACAGGGATGGAGAAGAAGGGAATACTTTTCTGGTTATAGCTTAAAAAGGGCCTTCATTTTCATGTTTCATTTGTTAGAAATGTATAGATGAGAACACTTTAAAAAAAGAAATGTCCACTGCTCACTGTACTCAAAATTTAGCGTATCATTTATGGCATTATTCATTCTGAAACAGAAAAATTTAGCAAAAGTAATAAACTGCAATGTAAAAAAAAAAAAATATTAAAAAAGTAGCAGATATACGTGGTTTTTCCCAGTGAACTTGCTTTATCCCTTCCAACAGGGACGATGCAGTGTTTCTTTAAAAATATAGATAGCAAAAACTTAGGAGAGCAAGAAAACGGTATCCATCTAGATAATAAAGCCAGGATCATATTCCATGCCATGCGGAAGATAACTGTCTGCTTTCCAGCCTAAGCCTCTGAAAGGAAAAAGACCTTTTATTTTGTAAAAGTATGTTTGATAGAAGTATTGTAAAGCAAACATCAACAGAGGATCTTGTGGCTTGAAAAGAAGGATCATGAATATTAATTCAGGAAATCAACACGAGAGACGTACAGAGCACACTGTTTATTAAAAAAAAAAGAGAAGGTGATAAGCCACTGAAGTGACAGAAAGAGACAGAGCAAAGGCAACAATAATGACATGATTCAGGTATGTAAATGAAAACACTGCTGGCAAGAAAAAGTAAAGAGAAGCTGTTAAAAGTAGCCTCTTTTAGTACTTTCTACTAGTACGGTGCCTTTTGCAACGTGCCACTTTAGAAAAGCTGAGATCACAGCAGATCTCTGAATGTAGATCAGGTTGTATCAAAGCCCTTTGCTTTGTCTGTATGTTGAACAGAGAGTTGTATTTTAACAAATGCAGAAATAATGAGGGTTTCCGATTTCCAACGTAAGCACAAAAAGATACACTCCACTCTAATATTTCAAAGCGTTCAAGCTCACAACTGATACAGCACCGAGGATACTCAAAATTCCAACACGTAGTTGCCAGGATTTCTGAAAGTAAGAAACCTCAGTCACTTATCTTTCCTCTTTCCCGTCCAAAGTAAAAGAGGAAAATTCTGTAGAAATTTAAAATTGGCCTGTCCATATTATGCCCACTTCCCTAGATAGTGTAGGTATGAATTGGCGCTGTAAAACAATTTTTAAAAGACCATGGGTCTATTTTAAATGAAGCTTTTTATTACAGTCACTTTTCTGCCTGACTATATCCTGCACCATTTCACTGTCCTAAAGCCCACCTTTAGATATGTTTGCGTTGTATGTCAGTCCACAGCCTGCCATTGTGTTAGCTAAAATAACTTGTCCCTTTGGGGTTTTTCTCCTTTTCTTCCTCTTCCTCTGGATGCCAAGTCGCAAGTTAAAATAACTGTTAAAGTTAAGCATGGGCAAATTTAACCTCTTTAGTTTTCACCAAGCCTCTTTGTCTGTTTTGGCAATATTACTTTTCTCCTCATATAACTTTACGGGATGCAGGTGCTTTGACCATGCCCATTCTTGCCTTTCTCCTGCAGATTCTGGATTTTTATCTCAGCCCAAACAACCAAAATTCCTGCTCATCGTTCTGTGTCCTGTCACACCTTGGCATCTTTAGTTTGAGGGTCTTTCAGATTGCTTCTCTCATGTTTCTTCCAGATTTCTCACTACAGATCTAGTAACTTATGGTTCTATATGTTCTATCCTCCTGTCCTTACACCTGCATAACAAGCTGTGGAGGACAAGTCAGTCCCTCAAGAAAGATGCTGGTCCCTCAAGAGAGATGTTTATGTCCCAAAAATGGATGAGGACATCTAGCCTCAGTGAAGTAAATTTCGCATCAAGGGAGTACCACAGAAAAATGCATATTTCAAATTTGGGGGGGATTTCTTCTCCCTCTTTCTGCCTTGCCTCTTCTGCTAATAGTCTTCAACTTCCAACAACCTTCTCTTTTACCAGGAGCTTTCAGATTAGTACGCTTCCTGAAATTACAGTTTATTTCCACTGAAAAGCCTCGTAACAGTATTTTTCATTTAGGATATGCAAAAGAAGATCTTTATAACTGCATAAAAGAGCTCTGTATCTATATATATAGACAATTCTATGGCTGCATAAAAATGCAAACTCTACAGCTGCATAAAAATTAAATTGAATGCTCATGGTCACCTAGAGCAGATCTGATCCGTCTGTTCTTTAAGCTGTCATTATTGTTCTTTTTGATGTCATTTTGCAACTGGAATCATAAGTGGTGTCCTCCAACGAATGTAGAAATGAAGCACACGTTGCAAAAACACTGTCATGCTCTATAGTGATTTTTCTTTATTATTTATTTTTCACTGTTTGGAAAGTGAACACTACAGTAATTGTTCCATTCCTGATATTGAAAAAAACAAAAGCCTATTCTGGGCAATCCTCCAGTATTTCTGCCTCATTACTGAAGGTCAGTATTCCCTTACCGAGCTGCTTTGTACCTTCTGAGGATGTCTGGGAGGTATTTAAAGACTAAAATCCAAACTAGCTGGCACAGAAAACTCAAACCAGGGCGCTGATACTGGTAGGCTGGCCAGAAAATGTGGCATATAAACAGTGACTTTCTTGCTGGCAGTACCTCAGGTATGTGCCTTTTAAGAAGCAACTTTGGGAGAAGATTCTGCTACATCCCAGCAGTGGAACTCAGGATAGAAAAGACATTCAAAGGTCTTAGAAAGGCATTTTTCTTCTGGCTTTTTTCTTGAGATTTGTACCATTGCGCCCTGCCTGCACTAAGTCTTCTATGTTATTTTAGGAGAGGGCCCAGCCCTGGAGTGATGCAGCCATGAAGAAAGACACCTAGAAATTCAGGAAAAGCCCTGTAAAGACCAGATTCTGTTTGTGAAAGTGAGCAGAAGCAGATGCCTGAAGTGCCAGGATGTTTCTCTAATCAGAACACAGTAACATTCTTGCTATTGTTTAAGCAATTGTGTCTTCTTATGTGGAATATGTGTTTCTAATAACCAGTGTTAAGAAAACATTAATTTAAATTGTACCAGTTACACATAGTTGGATCTGGAGTGAGTAGGGGAATATGGATCCTATTTTATAAACTATGCTCACTTGGGTACACAATGTTTTTTTCCACAGTATTAACAGAAATATCTATATGAGCAAAATTCCTGTACAGAGGATTGGGCTTTGAGGACCGTGGTTTATTAGAATGAGCGAGAAAGAAACCTGCTGGTGGAAGAGAGAAATGGGAAACAGCTACGAGGGACAAGAGGGAAGGGGTACGGCTGCTGAGGATAAATGTCAGGGACTGAAATTAACTATTTAAGATAGAGGAAAATGTTGCTGTTAGAGATACACATATAAATTGCCTCCAAATGAAAGCAAGCCATCAAAATGACTGCTATAACCAAGCACCGGTCTCGCTGAGCCATGGGAACCCTGGCAATCCTAAATCCCGTGTTTTACATCATGCCAAAAAAGATGCTGCAACATTTTGAAACATTCTCATTTTGGCTCTCAAATAATTTGCCCAGCCCAGACGCCTTTCCTTTTCTTTGTCATTCTCTTATTTCTCCTTTTAATGACATCCAGGAAAAGTATGAGCTGCGGTTATGGAGTTTGATTAACCACTTAAAGCAGACAAAAGGACTTTATTGGGATAGTATTTGCTTTTCCATGTGTTGAGAGCTCCGTAGCGCAGACATCCAGTTGCCACTCATCATAAACCCACGCGCGCACAGCCACCACACCGCATGCACGAACTCACAGCCGTAAATTAAACTTTTATTGGTGCATCTACTTTCCTGCCGAGAAAAACAATCAGGAGGCAAACCGAGAGCCGCCAGGATACCCCGTGAGCGTGAACTGGTAGCTGCCTCCCCGCTGTGCTCCTCTTCCTCCCCCCAGCCTCGCAGCGGGGTTTGGCAGCCGCGGCACCCCGATGACAACCTCTGGCGTGTCTCTTCCCAACGGCGGCTCTGCAGCCACCTCTGGGTTTGGTGACAGCTCCAGGGCTTCTCCCTTGGCCGGGTTCCCCCCCAGCAGCTGGGGAAGGCTCTGTGCCACCGTCCCGTCCCAACCCGGGGCTGGGCTGTGGTGGGGGTAGCAGAGTGCCCTCCCCCCGCTGTGGTTATGGGGTTCATCACCAGGTTCCTCTAATCAGTCCCTCTCCTCAATCACATTACACCCAGTTAAAAAAACACCCAAACATTTCCATTTAAGTGCCCATTTTTCTCGAATACTCTGTTCCCTGCCCTTCAAACCCACTGCCCACTGACGCGCCGCGTTGCTTCTGCTTACCAGGGGGGTGTCAACCCCCGTACAGACAGTTTCAGTGGGGGGAGTTTTTGTGTAAATGTGATTTCTCTTTAGAAACTCAAGCACCCCCCGTGCCAAACTGAAGATCCGTGCTCTCTTTTACACAAGTGACCATTAGACCATTAGTTGGACTAGATGACCTTAAAGGTCCTTTCCAACCTAAACGATCCTATGATTCTGTGATCACAACCATGCAAGAGCTGGGAGTTGGGCAGAGTTTTATCTTAAAGGTGGTGATTATTGATCCCTGGGTGGCTGGAGACCAATGACCCATGGGAGAGGCCACAGAACAAGAGGGGACTGTGAGGGCTTGCACCTCTGGAGAGGAAAGGGGAGCAGTATGTGATGCATCAGCAATTTGGGTTGAAGGTAAGAGTTGAGGTGCTAGACTTTGAGGGGCTGGAGTGGGCCCAGAGAAGGGCAATGGAGCTGGTGAGGGGTCTGGAGCACAAGTCTGGTGAGGAGAGGCTGAGGGAGCTGGGGGTGTTCAGCCTGGAGAGAAGGAGAGGGGAGACCTTCTGGCTCTCTCCAACTCCCTGACAGGAGGGTGTAGCCAGGGGGGGGTCGGTCTCTTCTCCCAAGGAACAGGCCATGGGACAAGAGGAAACGGCCTCAAGTTGCACCAGGGGTGCAGGAGGTTCAGATTGGAGATTTGGAACAATTTTTACACAGAAAGGGTTATTGCACATTGGAATGGGCTGCCCAGGGAAGGGGTGGGGGCACCATCCCTGGAGGTGTTTAAAAGATGAGTTGACATGGTACTTAGAGACATGGTTTAGTGATGGTTTTTATCAGAGTTAGGTTGACAGCTGAACTCGATGATCTTAAAGGTTCCTTCCAACCTATTTCTGAATTTCAATGATTCTATGATTCTCTCACCCCCAGCCCGATGTCTGGGAGAGTTGGGGAGAGGTGCCGAGGGAAGCCGGGAAGGCAGGAACAGAAACAGGAGAGGGGCAGAAAAGCCAAGGCCAGGTTTTTGGTGCACACCTCAGGAGAGACAGGGAGAAGGACCTGGGAAGTGAAAAACATTAATCTGGCCTTGCAGCACAGGGCACTTTCTGGCTCTTTGAGTTTTTTTAAAACAAAACACACAAAAAACCCCACCCCTTAGTCTCTACCTTTCCAAAGCGTTGTGCAGGAATTTAGTGAAGAGTCATTACTCCAGTCAAAGCCTCTCAGCTAAGACACTGCTCAGAGCTTCAGAAATTTAAAGATGAAATGCCTCAGAGCGCGGAAGCGCTGAGAACTGACAGGGCTCTGCGATCCCCACAAATAACTACTCGGTAATAATTTGGTGAAGGCAGCAATACGGCGGTGACCTCAGCCGCCGCGTTGACCGGGGAGCTCTCCTGCCCCTTTGCTGGAATTCTCTCACACAGGGTTCACGCTTCGCTCCGAAATGTCTGATCACCTCCTGAAACCCAGGGGCAGGAAAGCCAGACAAAACTCCCAGGCTTGCTAAAGCTGGAAATCCAGACTTAGAATTCTACACAAAATATAAATTATTAGCACTACGGTGAATCATATATCATAACATAAATTAATAATATATTACTCAGTGAAATGCTAAGTGTGATTTTTAATACTATATGACACATTTTCTAATTTATGAACTGTCTATTAAATTTAAAAGTCCTTCCATTTCTTTCTTCTCTATCATATATTAAAGTCTCCTTTTGTTTGAGTCTCCTAATCCTTCATTTATTAACAATATCACTCTTTTCTCTTTTCTATTATTGCTTTTGGGTTCTTTCTTTTCCTTCTTTCCTCTTCCTTTCACTTTTCAAGTCTCCTGAGATTGAATTTTCATGATAAAAATATGTAAGTATTAGACCCAAACGTTTTCTGTCTTTCTCCCCATGTATATAATATCTTACATGATGTATTAAACTCACATATACCACTCTTAGAGCCATCCATAAATAGTATAAGATAATCATAGGGCAAATAATATCTATCACCTGTAGTAGGAAAAATATGGCAGCTTTTCTCCTTGGACTTCTTTCTTCTCTACTGGCTCTACTACCTAGTAATTAGTATCATGTGGAATCCAGATCCAGCTAATCCTCAGAAGAAGTGTTGTTGCCTGCCAGACGCTCACTATACAGACATTTATATATGTATCTACGTTGGTCAAAATTTCCTGGATCTCTGCTAAATTGAAACCCAGGTCAAAAAAGCGTAAGGCTAGCATTAAAAACAAAGTTACTTTCCTTGTAATTATATTCCTTTGTGGAAATGTAAATTCCCATAATCGAAACTGTACATAATTGCCAGTTAGTTGCCTTAAGCACACTGATTTGTGTTTATTATATTAAAGTCCCAGTCCCTTTATAGCACGCTTCCCCTTGGGAAGGTCCATAAATAACACGATATTTCAGAGCTCTCATTTTTCTGACTGGATGATACTTAAAAATGGCTGTTTTCTACCGGTCTTTGTGGCATTTTTTCCTGCTTAGGTCAGAGTGTTTATCCACGGGATTTTGCACGGGCGTTTACAGTGGAGGAGGTTTGGCCCCGGGGGCAGCTCTGCAGCCCAGGCGTTACTTGGCAGCTCCTGCAGCAGCGGGACCCCTGCCCTGGGGGGATTCTGCCCGTGAAGGTCTCTCCCAGTGCTCTTCCATACATCCCCAGTATTCACCGGTGTCCAGGATGCCACCCTCACCAGTGATGGGTGAGACAGCCCTCCCCATAGTGCACACTGTGGGGCAGGACATGGGGATGAGCTGCAAGCCATTAAAGGAATTAGTCTTCTTGTTATTCAATTGTATTATTATCGATTTTTATTTTTATCAAATTCTTATCAATTTCATCATTCAATAAGAAAATACGCTTATTGTGAAGCACTTGGATACGTTTAAGCACATGAGATCTAGCAAGAGAACTTATGTCTGTCGTCTTCTGCTTCTGGGTGTTAATTTTTAATGTGGTTGTTCTGAGGGTGGCTTCGTCGTCATTGTTTAACCTAAAAAAGTTGTTGGATCTGGAGAGGATTCCTGGGGAAGAGCCTGAAGACCGAAATGCTTTTCACTGATAGAGCAGGTTCTAAAAACTCAACGACTGACGCGTTCTCCTGCTGAAATGCTTGAGTTTTGCCCTGACACCGAGGAGCAGCTCAATCTGCAGACCCGTCCGGACTGCGGGGTGTCAGCTGTGATGGAGACACCTGCCGATTAGAAACTACACTGAGACCACACACTCATTTCATACACATCACTGAAAAGACGTTAGATGGCAATAATTGCTGTTACTTCCAACCTGGATTAGATTTGAACCAACAACCTGGGCTTCATATTCTATTACTGGTCCCCTGAGCTGCTCGCTGCCCCCGAATTCTCTCTCTGATGCTGTGTTATGTGCTCTTGAAGTAATTTATCAGATTCCCGACTCCGTGCACAAAGGAATGCGGATCCATAGGAGTAATGCTTCAGTGTATGTGGATTTGTATCCAGAGACATACGACATAAAGCCCATCTGTTTTAAGAACATTAAAATTCTGACAAGTTCCTAGGAAATAAAAATCACATACACCCTTGTCAGGCCGGGATCTTTTGGGAAGCCCCTGCCCCAGCCGAGGAGAAGTTTGGGTGTGGGTTATTCACACCGGCAGCACACACAGCACAGCCCCGAGCATTTGCCAGATTCCTGGGTTTCATGGCAGGATACTGAGTGGGACCAAACACTCTGCTGGAGCAAATCGTCTACTGAAATAGATGGATTTGCACCAGTGAGTATCAGCATGGAATAAGGAATGTAAATTGTTGAGACATATCAGTTGGGGGAGGTATATTTGTTAAAAAATACATATCTTGCCATCAGCAACACCAGAAAAGATTTTGCATAAAGATGTGAATGGGGTCAAATAGCCATCATAAAGGACCATTTTATAACTCTGCTCTAAACTCTGTTTTAAAGGCAGGTATTTGACCTCTCAGTAAATCGGGACTGTGACAAACAGCATTTTTGCTCTTATAATTTATCAGCTAAACCACAGTGGGTTTAGCGGGGTCTGAGCCTGTGTTACACCTACACGCAGAAATCAGGAATAGGATGCATTCATTTCAAAGGTGTGCATCATCAAAGATCTCTTTTTAGTTTAAAAAAAAAAAAAAAAAAAAAGAAAATCAGAAAATCAAACCCCGGAGTCCTAGATAATACTTTCTATACAGTGCTGTGTTTAACTGAGAGTTCATGTTTACAGCTCAGTTGTAAAAAGGTGAGAAAATAGAGCTTTGTTACCAGACACTGATGAAGCTCTAAATAGCGTTGCAGGCAGAGCTGTATAATGAGTACGTATTAAAATGTCTTTGGTGCCTTCTGAGAGCACAGAACATTGTTACTCTGACCATAAATGTATAACAATTGCGGTTTTGTAAAATAAGTTGAAACCTCCCGCAGTCTAAAATATAGAACAATGCAGATGACTAATTTGAATCCATGAGGTTGCACGTGGCATGTCACAGTGGGATTCCTAATGATCTTCTACAAGGATTCTGTTTGTCTAAGGCTCCCATTTTCTGTCCTGTGATGTGTGGATGTGAACTATGCTGAAAATAATATGAGGCTAATTACCAGCCTTGTCAATGGCAATTCGCATATAATGATAAACCATATTTCCAAAAAAAAAAAATATGTAAAATTAAGCCACACATCCTTTCAGTAACAACGACACTGAAACTAAAGATATTTTCAGTCTCTGCTCATAGTTTCTTTGTTCCCAACCACATTTTTCATGGTGGATGTCAGCACAGGTGAGATTAAAATAACAGAAAAAAAACCAATAGAACAATTAGAGCTTTAAAAAGGATCAGTCACAACACCGTAACCTTCAGCCTTTGTTCAGACCAAAAATATGAGAAAGGTCATATGTGGGAAGGGTATTTATCCTATTTGTCCTTTTTTTATAAAGCTCCTCCTTTTTTTCCCTTCCTGCATTCTTTCTGTGAAACTGTTAGAGACTATTGCAAAGGTCGTGTCCTGTAGACACACTTCCAGGTTTAAAAAAATATTTATCATTGCATTTTCATACAGTTCATCAACACTTTTTTTTCAGCCAAGTCTGACCACTACAGAGCAACTGGAAGGGAACCTGCAGCCCTGACATCCTGGTGCCCCTTTCCCAGACACCAAACAGCCAAGCCCATCACATGGGACAAGAGAAAATATTCAGTAAACGGACAAAGGGCGATGTATGTTGTTTTACCTCCCCACATAGTGTTCTCTGTCCTTGTAAACCATTTCACCCTCCCAGTCTAAACACACACAGGACACCCATTTGCTATGCAAATGTGAGTGGCAGCTGTTCTTGCCTTGACGACTCACTTTCTCTGTTGGCTTCTTTTGCCATACGTGACTTTGGGAATGGGGAAAATGTTGCTCTTCTGGTAATTATATATTTTTTTTTCACCGGTGTCTTGTGCTTACAGTTGCAGATACCCCTCCTGTAATGCATTGTGTCTCCAGCTGTATGCACACACACATATATGCATATGCAGCTTTTCCAGTTAAAAAACATATCAGTAGGTCAGAAAACTATGTGTCCTACGAAGTATGACAGACTATTGTGTCAATCGTCACAGCGCTTTCGGTGCAATGGGAAGCATTAGACATAAATATCTGTATTACAAGCATCAGAGAACCTACCTTCTCGATACACGATTGAATTAAAGTAGCTTCTTTTATAGTCAGCGCTTCTGCAGTGTGAGTGAGTTTAGTGACAAAACAAAACAAGGGATGGAGCGATTGAAGCAGATGTTCCCTGAAACTCCTCCTGCACGGAACACAAGGGCCCGGCGTAGAGCTCATCAGTAAAACATGAGAATGTACTTGAGTAGAAAAATCACAATCTGGTACCCACAGGCTATTGCCTGCATCTCATGTAAACTGATAAATTAAAGATGCTGCACCATTTTTCCTTGTCTTTCCTTTGTCAAATGCAATCATTTAAACATGCGTTTTGGTACCGGAAAACTTAAAAAATAAGCAAACATATCAACATATACGTAGTTTGCTGAAGCGCAGCCTTCTACTGACATTAGATTTTTTCTTATCATCTCTGTGTGTATTTTTTTTTAATCTGAAATAATATTGTTTATTTTGCCTGAGGATTTGCACTTGTAAAAGCAAATTTAAAAGTCTAACCTCTCCACCCCCTCTATCGCTATTGGTGGTGATGAGAGATGTTTTTATCGGGGATTCTGCAGACTAAAAGATCCATTTATGGTCACTTTGTAAGGAAGCATTTTTAAAATTATTCGGGTATTAAATATACCTACATAGAACCAGTAATAAAAAAAAAATGTTATGCTACGTGAAATAAAAAGTGTTCTGAAAGTCAAAATAATCAAATAAAGAAAGCAAACTGTCCCCAGACATTTTGATAGACTGGAAAACAATGTAGTGAAAGTACCCGAATGTTCAAAAGTGATGTATAAACACAATTTATGGTTTCTGAGAATTTGATTATATCTACACTCACAAAATCTCCCCAGATCTAGGACAGTTTTAGTGTTCTGTTCTGACAGAGGTCAGACTTAACAACCACAAAGCAGAAACAGGCAGCCTTAATTTGGTAAACGTTGAATATTTCAGTATAATAAAAATAATAATAAATATAAAAGATGAATAGGGTTCGATTTTTAAAAATTTAATCTTTTTTATCATTCTTCTTGTCTGTTCTTTAGTCCTTGGAATTTTAGCTTTTGTACACGTGTTTTATGAATGCCTAACATTCTTTCCTTACTCATCTCTGGCAATCTAATGCTAAGTGGGACAAAATGCAAACAGAGCGTTGCCCGTTAAAATTTTAATGACACATCACAATTTCCTAATGGAGGGATCAGAATTGCAAAGCAGCCTAACTCCACTCAACCCGGTAATAAATCAGGTGCTAAGAGCAGCACCTCCCGCCAGCCGTGGAGTCCAGCCAAGTGACGGGGGGGACTTACAAGGACAATTGGTTTCTTTCATTTACAAACTTAGCACCGTCTTCTCCAAGTGCCCAGAAATGGACAGGTTACACCCCCCCTTTCCAGTCTATGGCAGGATTTTAAGTGGGGCGCATTTGAAATCGTAAGCGTATGAAAAACCAGGGGAGAAATGTAATTTGAGGTAATTGCTGCAGCTAGAGCAGCAGAAGGGAGCAGGGCTCCCTGAAGGGATGTGCAGAGGGAGGCACTGCCTCCTCCGTCCCACCGCCCGCTGAGCCCTCCCCTCTTCTACTGCCATGACCAAAGAGGGCTCTGGAGCTCCTTCCTGCAGATATCTCCCTGAGGAAGGGAGCACACACCAGTGTCCCTGCCGGGCAGGGTGTCAGAGGTGTGCCAAGCAGATGGCTTTGTCTTTTCCCAGTTTGGTGGACACTGTAACGAGGCCACGTGCCCCCCACCGCAGGAGAAGGAATCACGCCCGAAGAACCCACAACTTCCCACAAAACAGGGGGCAGAAGAGAAGTCTCCCAGCCTTCCGAAGATTACAAACATGTTATAAAGGCACTAGAATCCCTTTAAAGCGCAGTTATATCTGCATGAAGGGTGAGATAAACTCTTCCTAAAAATCTCATTCCCGACGTCACTCCCAGCCCCCTGCCCTCCCTGTCAGGATGGCTCTGGGTGTTAATCCTGATGGAGCTCTGGCATTTAGACCCGCTGTAGCCTCCGGCTCTGGCTGGAAAGGCAATGGTATTTTCCCCGCGTGCTTCCCTAAGTGGATTAGGGTCCGCATTGAGACACAGAACGTCTGAGCCGGGGCCCCCGCGTCGCAGGCTCTTAGAGCTTGGTCTCCCAGGGGAAAGAAGCTGCAGAGACCCCCCAGCCCTGACTTCTCCAGGGACAACCACACGGCTGCTGCCCACAACATCTGCCCGACGCTTGTCTTCATAAGGGGCCCAGATCTGATGTTTGATTCAACAAGAGAAGCCATGCTGCTGATCCTTGCTGAACTGCAGCCCATTTTCCTCACAGTTACACCACGGATCGAACCCATAAAACCGAGACTCACCAGGAGCACCTTCCATGGTTTCCCAGGGTGTCTGAAGGACTGGGTTGGAAGAGACCTCTGGAGATCATCTAGTCCAACCTTCCCACCAGAGCAGGTCCACCCAGAGCAGGTCCCACAGGAACATGTCCAGGTGGGTTTGAATGTCTCCAGAGAAGGAGACTC
>JAOTQQ010000012.1:123212723-123235675 GCA_026546715.1 Gallinago undulata
TACTCAAGTTTGTGCCCATTTCCTCTTGTCCTGTCCCTGGGCACCACTGAGAAAAGACCAGCCCCGTCCTCCTGACAGCCTCCCTTTAAGTATTTGTAAGCATTGATCAGTACTTAACGTGGGCTGTACTTAATGTGTGAGTGCTTGTCATCTTTGAGGGCTTGGGCCTGAGTCATGGTTGGGTCACAAGTAAGACGATGATCAGTGGTCTCACCTAAGCCTCCAGCCATCCCTTCCCCAAACCTGCTCCAGGTTGCTCCAGGCCCATAGCTAGAGCAGCACGGGAGCTGCAGGTCAGGTAGATGTAGTGACAGGGATGTGTGGGGAGGCTTAGCCCCTCATTTTCATGAGCACTAAATTCACTCAAGATTTTAATAATAAAAAATGCAGGGTTGTGTGACAACATTCATTTTTTTTTCATGAGCCTGTCTTCTTAAATTCCCCGGCTAATGCTGCAGGTAGTGACACAGCCAGTGTCACTCATGACAGCCTTTACCTGCACTGCAACAACACGACTTGCCTGTCAACCTTAAATGTTTGACAAACTGCTCTTCTTTTTTTTTTTTTTCAAAAATAAATACATAAATAGCATGAAGACATGTGAAACTGGTATTATTTTTTTTCAAAGGGCAGGCATGAGTGCTGTCTGTGCTGCGGTGCAGGTGACCACGCTGGGGACCAAAAATGGGCAAAGGGCTGTGAGTTCCAGGAGTTTTGATACTCGCTGACTCCTTCCCTCCCTTCCCTTCCACTGGCTACTTGTCCAGCACCCAAAGTGTCTGCAGGTGCTTATCCCATAAAACATGGACACACATGCTCTATAGATATATTGTGTGTGCAATAAAAACGAGAAAAAACAAATCATTAAATGCTACATACTGAATAAATAAAATAATACCGTGAATAATGAAGTGAATGTATCTTCATCTGGGGCCTGAAAGCACTGGGAAAACTGGATGTTTCCCTTTAAGACCTTTATGTCACCAAAACCAACACAAACTTTATTAACGAAGAAGCGGTTCCATTAAGAACAAAAATGGAACTTTGTTCAGCCAGTTTTGTAACAAAAGCATGGGACGTGGCAACCACCAGGTGCCACGTGCTGCTGCTAACAACATCAAATATGCTGCTGGGCACCACAATATGCTATCTGAATGCCTTTCCTTATTAATTGGTATGGTGAGAGCTCTCCCACTTGTTTTCCCCTCCCGTAGCCACCCAGAGGATGTGTGCTGGGCACAAAAGAGTCTGTGATGATCTCATTTCTGCCTTTGGAGGTGGCGGCGGGCTCTTCGGGCAGCTTGCTGCGGAACAAGGCTTCACATCTTTTCTCCGGGAGACAGGCGCTCTCACTTTCATGTTATCTCCTGCGTCCTTCAGCTTTAATGTGCCTTCTCGAATACAACCTCCGACAGAAGCCGTTATGTTTATTTCATCACCCGGATTGCTGGAGCTCCTAAATTGGCACCGCTGGTCCCGGAGAGCGGCCGGACGAGCGGAGGGTGCGCGGGACGAAGGAGGATGGATCGGTGTGAGCTTGGAATGGCAGGAACAGGACTGCCACTAACATTAACGGAATTTGCCTGTGGCAAAACCACCCTGGAGCACAGATACCCCTGAATATGGGGAAAGGTGATCCAATAACATGGACAGTTAATCAAGAGGAGCTTCAGCTGCCACGGGATAATACCACCACACAACCCCTTTGCTCTCGGAAGCAGGGGAGCAAAATCACTGGCTCAACAGTTTCTTCCCGTCCTATAAACACAGTGTTTATTGTCTGTCACTCAATCGTCAACTCCTTTTTTGGTCAAATAATGAAAAAGTGGATTTGAGATCAATTCTCAAACTCCACATTTACCTGCAGTGCACGCTTTGGTCTCCTTTATGACCCCAGGTGCATATATACCATAACTCAGCATAGCACAGACGCACACGGAAGGTGGGAAGGCACAGTGCCAGCGATGCGGATTGCTTCTGCTGGGTCCTGCTTAATGTGTAATCTGTGTTATCTGTTCCTCCCCTTGTAAGTAGCTTTGTTTGAGTGCAATTTTAGGTGAAATCCTTTGATTATTTCATGAGCTTCTGCATAGTTTTTGCTTTGGGAATACATACACCTGAGGTGTGGGGTTTTTTAATAAAAAAAAAAAAACTTTTAAAAAATTCTGATTATCTGAGCTGCTGGGTGGGCAGGGAGGAAAGTATAGGTTTGGCTCATAATATCTGAAAGTGCAGCAGAGTTCTGCTGCTCCCCAAATGCAGCCGTGCTTCAGAAGGTCTGTACCACCCACCTTCTACCGGGCCAAGGACACGGTCATGACTTCAGACAGAAGCACCATCAGAAGAGCAGGCACTGGATGAAGCATGAGTCTGTCAGACCCATGGCTCTGGGTTCAGCCTTGGTGCTGGCCGAATTCCCCGTGACTGTGCGTTCCCTCCCCGGGCGTTTCGCTCCCTCTGGCTGGAGCACGGCGTCAGGCTGCGTAACGGGATGTCACAAACTCTGCTGAACCAGGGAAGAGTTCCTCCTGCTTCCAGTCCCTGGTGCTGGGACCACTCAAAAGCAGCTGGAACGCCAGGTTGATCACATCATGGGGCCTCACACGGGGCTCCTCGGGGGCAGACACCAATAACAGCTCCATGTTATAAATAAGAGAGCTCTGCTTTGCCCATTGTCTTAATCACAGGGATTACTTGATAGTGACCACCAAGTGGCATCTGGAGTGTCCACAGTTAAAACCACTTTAAGCACCTTGAGAGCCTGACTATGCCACGCCATCTCCCTTTTCAGTGGTTGTCTCTGGCCGGGTTGGCCAGGATGGGACCTTCCCGCTCATGGAGCTGGAGGGATTCTTCAGAGGCAGTCATTGCGTGCAGCGAGAGACAGAAAGGAGGGTTAGCAATTTAAAGCTCACACTAATTGAAATTCCAGTGAGTCATTGGACCAGCTTAGCTACATGTCTACAGGGTGAATAGTTTTACTTTGAATATTTATACTTTGCTTTTTCTCAGAACTAATAGAGAAGGTTTCCAGTGCAAACTGGAAGAACAACCCTACTCTAAGGATGGGTTATATTTTCTCCCTTTCCTTTCAAAGCTAATGTCAGCTCAGCATATTTCTGCTTCTCCACTATACCATTGTTTTTTCTCAGCCTTCAAAAGCACATGTTTGCTGAGCAAAATAAGAGGAGTACAAGCGTTTAACATTGTGGTGAGCTTCAGCAGCGGGTCTGTCAGCTAGACAGCACGTGTTCCTTCAGAAAGGACTTCAAAGAACGATACAAATGCAAGTAATGGAAGCAGACAGCCTCGCTAATGACAGACGTTTCATGCAGGATTCATGCCTTTTTTAACACCCTGCTCTCAGACCCGAGGAGCAGAAGATCTCTGACAAAGTCACACTGTGGCCTCTAAATCTGCTTATGGAGCGTGCCTGTGTCAACCAGTCTGAGCAGATAAATAAAGGTTCAAGATGTCTAATCCATAAATAAAAAGTAAAAAGAAAAAAAAAAAAAGAGCACAGTAAAGGAAGGAGCCAGCAAGGTTTAAATCCTGACCGTCTCTAGCGCCGGACATTGGGGTGGCATCCTGTACCTCCTTACTCTCACTCATGCAATATGTCTGAGCGTTCTCTACACCATGCAATGCCCAATATAATAACCTGTGCATGTTACTCCAGCTTCTGCTGAAAGATAATAAATTTAAAACTGATTAAAGTAAATACTTTTTTTTTCTTTTTTTTTTTTTGTAAGAGAAAATGCAAATATGGGGTTTTTTTCTCCACGCACCATCCTTTAGTTGATATGTAACTGTCATGTTCCCTCTTATTTATTTCTCTCCCTAAACATAACTGCACTCATCATTCTAATCTTTCACATTCAAATCTTTCCAAGACTCTGATCATTCTGGTCACTTGTTTCTGGACGGCTTCAGTTTCTTTGTGGTCTTTTTTTCTCTTTTCAAATAGGACAGCCAGAACTGACCGAGGCACGCAAAAGGGAAGGGGCCATCACCACACACGGATATTCCACCTGCAGGTGTGCATAAAGACAAATCCTTCATGGTTTACTTAATGAAAACGAGCTAAAACAAGGGAACTTTAAAGGGTTACGTGCAGAGTAAGGAAATAAAATGAGGCTTGGAGATAAAGCAGTGAAAGCCAAAGACATCAAGGTCATCTGTTCAGGCTAAATTTTATCAGAAAAACTGATGAAAACCAACAGGCCTGTGCATTACAGGGACCTGAGTGTGTGAAAGACAAAGGTGGGATGTCAAAGCCCACAAGAAGGAGAAGAGTTGCCAAGGGACCATTTTAACAGCTATGAGAAAAGACGATAAGCGGTTCATCCACACACAAAGATTCTGTACTTTCAGCTGTGGATCAATGTTGCACCCTGTTATGAATGGGGGTACTGTAAGTGAGGGAGCAAACACATGATTTCATGATTGCCATTTCCCCTGGGTGCTTGTGAACCGAGATGGGCCTATCAGCTGAAATTTATTCAAGAAAAAGATTTCTGAGGAGCTCCACCAGAAGGAAAGAAATCCCAGTTCGGTACGTTGGCAAAGGGAGACGAGGTGCAGTTAAATCCCTTTAGCCATAGTACAGTATAATGGCCAAACAGTTGAACTTCTGCTGTATAAGCATGCTTCTCCCCCCAGTTAAGCACCTGCAAGAGACTCAGAAAAAGGCAAAGATCCACTTAGAGGTCTGAAACAAAAGTGATCTTGTGGAAGCTGAATTCTACCACAAGAAAAGGGTGTTCTCAACAACTTTAGAGTGAAAGTCAAGTACAGGCCAGGTGCCAAAATCCCCCACTTTATGGAGAGAATGCAACCTGCCCCTTTATTTTTCCTGGAAGCCTACCTAAGTTAGGGCATAGCTCTCCTTTTTGCTAACAGAGCTTGTGGCATAGCCGCGAAGTGACCCCTCATCAACAAAGCTCTGCCAGCAGAAACTGCTCGGATGTGTGCACTTACACTAACAAAACGGTGTTATTACTGTCAGTATTTGCTCTACTGAAAAACAAAGCAGGTTTAAAACAAACAAATGGGAGTACTTTTTATATAATACATAATTAAATTGCGAAACCTACTGCCTACAGGATCAGGCAGAGGACAAAACTTTATCTGGATTTAAAAAAGCATTAGGCAAATTCATAGAGGAGATGTACATCATTGGTTATTAAACATGAAAGCCCAGATGCAACCTCTGGCTCAGAAAAAAAATCACTAAAATGCTGATTGCTGGGAGCTGGGAAATTATACCATGGGAAGGATCACTCTACAGCTGCCTTATTTTTTCTGTTCTTTCCCTAAGGGTCAATGTTAGAGCCAGGAGACTTTGGTCCTTTGATCTAAGCTCCCAACCAGGTCAGAGAAGCAGTAACTCCTATAAACCCTCAGTGAAAATAAACATGAATACTCCAAGTCCAAAAGGAGTCTTACCTTATTCAAACATTATTTGGTCCTTATGGCCTTTCAAATATTGCAGCCTACTAACAGTCACGAGGGTTTCCATGTGCTTCATATGCTATAAGCTACGGAGGGGACCACATTCCATTTCCAGGTCCCCTGGTTCTACCACAGAAACCAAAAGGAAGAGGAATTTAATGAAATACAGAATTTCCAGTGGGTTTTCACCTCTCTGTCATTGTCTTGGTAATTCACCTCTAGCTAGGATCCCTCCCTTTCTGTAAGAGCAGAAATAAAGAAATGTTCTATTGGGTCGGGCCAGAGCCAGGACCCCTCTACCCTCACTGCCCGGATTCCACGGCTCAGGCTTTCACCAGCTGGTGCTCTCACAGCCCTGCTGTCCCCCTGACAAACACCTCAGCAGAACTGTCTCAGGAGGAAACTCAACCACTCTCTTGCTGCCAGACCCTGGGCAAAAGCAGAGTATAACAAAGGACTCTATTCCTCCCATCCCCGCTCCTCCCCTGCTGGCCACATTGCTTTCTCATCCTGATAGAAAACTATCCCGACCAGTTCCCATAACAATGGCATTAGAAACAATAAATAAAAGTGACGGAAGAAACCAAGACACAGCAAGGAACTCATACTCCCACCCTTTCCAAGCTCCAGCTGAGGCACACACCTCCTAGGGGAATGCAAACGCCTCCGCCTTCCCTGAGAGTTACATTTTTAGCCACAAACAAAGAAGGTGGCACCCAAATCTGTGACGTTTCACTGCCCACAAGGTCCCTCTCTTTGTGACACGTTAGCATGTCAGAGGAGAGAGGGCCCCGATAACCCAAAGACTTTTGTCCCTGATATTATTACTTGTTTTTTGAGTTCATATGATATCTTTTTAATGATGTTTAAAAGTCACTGTAGTACAATATTTTCCTATAAACAATAAACAAATAGTAAATACAATGGACAAATGACAGGAGTTGCTCCCACGAAACAGTTGATGAAATATTTATATAAAATCTTGTAACCTTCAGCAGAGGCCAAGTTTGTTATCAGAATCAACAGGGTATTTTCAGGCAAATAATCCCTTTCATCAGTCTTCTAAAGAAACAGAACGGACGCCTTAAGAATGAGACTTTGAAAAATGTAGTATGAGACCAGGCAACATACTGTAAAGGTCTTACCATTACACCTCTGCCTCATTTCTTTCCAAGGAAAAGAGGGGTGCTAATCACACACCTTGCCTCTCTCAAAAATGGTTAGTACTGGAACAGAACTGATATGATTTCTTTCCCCTAAAACAGGGTGTCACTCCCGGTGGTACAGATAACAATATGTTACTTCTATTTAAAATTATCTGATGAATGAATCATTCTCTTGCTCTCCCAATGTACCTTTAAAATTTTCTCAGGACCTCTGTTTTTGCATTACCATACTCCTACTATACTGTTTTGTCTAAATGTCATTAATGAAATACATGTAATCCAGTAAAACACATGTAGATGTACAGATCACACCTGCATATGCAGTGATATATTCTCTTTTTCTCTCCTTTCTCCAATTAGCCTCTGATAATGTGAGCAGGCTAACATGATTACAGGTAATGAACCAATTACTATTTCTACAGTCATGCTGAACTGTTTTTCCTTTGACTTAATTATGTTTAAAAATAACAAGCTTTCATTATGCTTTTTATTGATGATCACGTTTACACCCCAAGTCAGCTAATCAGCCGTGAGCACATAACAATATGATTTGAACACTTACTGCTCCTGTGACTACATTTTTAAGCTTAGCAAAGCAGCAGGCAGAGATAGCTACAGTTTATGGAGAGACCAGCCCTGGAAAGAGGTGAATCCTGCCGTGTTTCTCACAGCACACACAGGGATGCACTGAATCATAGAATCAGAGAATTGTCTAGGTTGGAGGGGACCTTTAAAATCATCAAGTCCAACCACCAACCCAACACTGACAGGAAATGTCACTAGACCACGTCTCTAAGCTCTGTGTCTGCCCGGCTGTTAAATCCCTCCAGGGATGGTGCCTCCACCCCTTCCCTGGGCAGCCCATTCCAACGTGCAATAACCCTTCTCGTGTAAAAATTGTTCCTAATCTCCAATCTGAATCTCCCCTGGTGCAACTTGAGGCCGTTTCCTCTTGTCCCATGGCCTGTTCCTTTGGGGAAGAGACCAACCCCCCTGGCTACACCCTCCTGTTGTAGAGTTGTAGAGAGCGAGAAGGTCTCCCCTCAGCCTCCTTTTCTCCAGGAGGCCTGTCACCAAGCCTTTGTGTCAACAGGGATCTCACAAGGGAGAGGAATTGGAGAGTCAGGGCAAGACTAAGTTTGCTGGGTCGCACTGATGCTCTGATAATATCTCCAAAAGCTTGGTGCACCCCACAGGTTAGGATTTTCTCCCCCTGTGAGCTCTCTCAGGAAGGATTCTGAAGCAGTGATATATATATTTATTTATTTATCCTGCAACCTGTCCTCGGGCAAGATGGCAACACTGATCCTCCTCAGCAAAGCTGAGGACAGCATAACCTCAGCAACACATGGAGTCACCTGGTTGGGGATGGCCCCCGACAGCCAAAACAGCCTCGTGTGGTCTGTTTCTCCCCAGGACTCACAAGAAGCTGTATTTTTGCGCTTCTTTGAGCCACAGCAAGTCACTGCTTTGCTCCAGGCTTGGAAATCCTGGCTCCCAACTTCCCTCTCCTGGCGTGGGCAGACACGGGACATTCAGATCAAACTGCAGAAGTCACAACTGTCTCTTTCAGATGCATCAAGGTCAGGTCCTGCCTATGTTTTCTACAGGAGACAAATGCCTAAACCACTTCCCAGAGAACTGGCCTGTTTTCCCAGGAGGTGGTGGAAACGCTCACCATTCCTCCCAGCAGGGCTTCACCGGCGGGCAGAACAGCACAAGGCTCATGGTGCTTCAGCTTGGCAGCACCACCCTAATTTCCAGTCTTTATTCCAAAGACAGTTTTTAATTTTTTTTTTTCCCATTGACTGATCATTTTAAAGAGGAAAGAGTAACACTCTGCTGGATTATTTTAAAGATATTGAGCTATCTTCGGGAGAGATTTTAAAATTCATTCAAGGTACTTCCCTTTGGCCTAAGAAGCCCATGTGGGAGGCTTTAAAACTGTCTTAGGAGCTGCTCGTTTGGCTTGTTGGCTGTTTTGGGTCTTTTTGTGAGATGCTTAAGTCTGCCTCTAAGCACGGATGCTTGCTGCACTTGGCAACTTACGATTTTGGACTGCATTCCAGGAGTCAGATGCCTCAGAGTTAGGTACTGAAGCACTTTACTTTTAGGCACTTATGTTCTTAATTAGATCCAGCCCTTTAAACTATGAACATCGCAGAAAAGTCTCTCTGCATTAAGAAGAAGTTATATTAAGCCATAGAAAAACGTTAAATTTTAATGCGATAGAGCACTCAAACTTGGTCCTTACTTGTGAGAATCTCATTTACAAAATGGCTGCTAATGAAATCTCAGAGAAAATATGTTGGCTTCAAAGCAAAATTAAAATAAAGACAAATGACTGAGGAATTATTGTTTTCAATAAGTTCTTTTTTCATATGTTAATTACAGGGTAAGAAAGTGATTCAAGTATCTTGTTATCTATCTCTCCTTTTTCTGCCAGGAGTTTATAAAGGGTGTGAAAATGGAGGGGGGATAGTAATAATTTCATTTATGTTTTAAAGAAAATAATCAGGTTAGCCGGCATTTAATACCTAGAGCCGGAGGATTCCATTTGCATGACTTTGAAAGACAAATACAATATTATCAGTTATGTCAGTGAAAGGAAAGATGGGGCCCTGAGCAGATGTATTTATTTATATATAGACAAAAAAATCATCTCATCAGAGAAAGAATTGACACAGGAGAGAAAGCCATTGGGATACAGACAAGAGATATGCATTTTGTTATGGCTAGAGCAGTGATTCAGATTTGACAAAACCAGAGTTTCCTGCCACGAGTTTTAACATTCTTTTACGTAAAATCTCGGCGATGGGAGGAACCCCTCACAAACTAGATCAACAGTTTCTAAAAAACATTTTAGTATCCCAGGTAAGATCTCCTGAAATAATTTAATTATTACCGTGGTTCAAATATTTGCAAGTTGCAAACTCCCAGCAGACTTTCAGGGAACACAAACATCTCTTCTGTGCTCGGGGACTAAATCAGAAAGAACAAAGATATCCATTGTGGTAAGTGAAAGAATTCATAAGAAAGCAGGAGATAAATTTCTCTTGTTTTTAAATGGCAGTGGATGCTGAGGACTGGTGCCATGTGGTGTGTATGCATCCCCCGAAGCACAGGGACCTGCAGGGGGGTGGTTTTGCTGAGACTCCCCCAAGATGGTCTCCGGAGCCCCAGCTCTTCCCAGAGGGTGCCACAGCCCCAGCATCAGGGTTTGCTCAACACCTGACACCCCTACTCTGGGCTCTGCCGTGAACACCCAGTAAATCCTAGTACCACCTTTAAAATTGCATTGCTGACCTTCAAGGTGATGCCCCAATTTAGTCCTGCCTACCTCACGGACCTCCTGCCTAACTACTTGCTTGGTCATTCCCTGAGGTCCTGCCCTGCTGGTCTCCTCTCAAATCCTACACTGAAAGTGTGAGCCTTTGGCTCTTGTCCTTTCAGCGTCTCAGATCCTCCAACATGGAAGTTGTTGCTGGTGAAGGTTACAGAATCATAGAACCATAGAATGGTTTGGGTTGGAAGGGACCTTAAAGATCATTCAGTTCCAGCCCCCTGCCCTGGGCAGGGACACCTCCCACCAGAGCAGGTTGCTCAAAGCCCCATCCAGCCTGGTCTTGAATGAGAAGATTCACAAATCAGGCTTTTTCCTGCCTGTTTTACAAAGAGCCGCTGACTCTTATCTGTTCTCTTCAGTTTCTGCTCAGCATGCTTTAATAAAAGTGCTGCAGGCTGTCAGTCCTTACTTTGAACAGACGTGGTTAGGATTTATTTTTAAATATAAACAGCCAAGAGGAGTTTGGAGGTGCTAAGCAGTCAGAGAGCCTGATGAATAATGTGTGTCGTTCCCAGCTAAACCCAAAAAAACCCACCTTCTGTACTATTTGGTGAAGCCACAGGAACTGTCAAGCCAGCAGGGAGACACCAAGGCTCCCTGAGACCCCCTGGTCCCACGTCCCACATCATCCAGCAGCTTCTGCCACCTCTCTCCAGCCTCCTGGAGCAGGACTCGGGCAGGGTTCCATTAGGCAATTAGCAAATTAGGCTGGAGAGCATCGTGATCAGGAAGGCACGGGATGCTATGGGTTAAAAGGGAGACACGTTTTAAAAAATCTGTTATTTCCCAGTCCACAGCAGTCAGAGAAATACTTCAAAATAGCAGGTGGAACCTGTATCCGAAGGGGTTTAAGCGGTGCTCCATTCTTTTGTGCCAAACCAAATGTCAGCCCTCTGCTATCCACTTACTGCATCTGAGCAGCAAATAGAAAAAAAGAAAAAAATCCACCACCTGTGAGGTGGTAATTCCTTAATCTCTTATGGCCATTTCCCAAGCAAACGTCCCAGGCTAGTATTTCCTAGAGACTTTCCTGGTGTGACCGAGATCAGCTTTTAAGCAGTTGAGAAGCCTCCTTGAACCTTCTCCCGCCCCTCTCCGAGTCCCTTTGTCTCCTCTCTCTCTGGGTAGGAGCAGTTTGCATCTCTCCCCGGGGGTCCTCCTTGTCCCCGGCATTTCCCACCAGAGTGGGACTGAAAGGCTGACTCCAACCAACTCCCATGTAGTCCTGAGTCCAGCCAGTGGTTTAGCCAGGCTCACTCTCTGCACCTCCCGCAAGCTGCAGCGCATCTCATGCTTTGGGAGCAGAGAGGCAGCACATGAGTAGAAAGAGGCAGGTGGAATTCCTGATCATAGAAATCATACCCAAACCTGTCCCCCTCTCCACGGCAGCCTCTGCTCACTCCTCCGGAGCCTGGCCACCCACCCGAGGAGCTGATGGGGAAACCTCCACCCTGCGGGACGTACAGCAGGCTCCCTAAGAAAACGAGCACAACGTGGTTTCTGCCTGGAGATTGACGTGTTGACTACACAGTCACTTCGGGCAAAGAAAGGACAGAGGCTGTGCAAGTCACCCGGTCTTGATCTGCCTCATTTTAGGGAGCCCTGGCTTCAGACTGGTTCTCCTGGACAGGAGAGACTAGTCTAGGGGCTGGTCCAGGACCAATCCCACAAGCGATCCACCCCAAAACCACTAGAGAGAGTTTGGCACAGCAAGGAAAATATCAGAGGTTTCCTCCTCCTTTGACTTTCCAGTCCCTCTTTCCACAGACTTTCAGCCAGAAGAGAACAGGAGTTCTGCAGCCTTTTAATTTAGCCAAATGGGATTCCAAGTCAGTGCCCTCATCCTTTTTAAGATGCCTACTACATTTTGGGTGCTATGCATATTGTATATTTTAACACCTCAACAATAATAAGAGCTGAGCAAATAATTTGCAGTGAATAACTTGAAGAATTTCCTGTCTCCTCTCATTCACGATTTGTCTGGGAGCAGCTAACAACGCTTTTGAATTTGTTGATCATTCAGGGTTGTTCTACCAGTTCTTTTAGTGACTTAATTTCAAGTCCACAGATTGTGCATGAACTGTTTATTACAAGTATAGGGAAAATGTTAATTTGGAGCTGCCATAGGTATATTTTAGATTGTATGCAGAGATCACATGGTCTACATAAATATTTAATACTGAAAGGCATTAATTTCTGTCAGCATACAAAGGTGATATGACATTTTATTTGTCTTCCCCTGCCTCCAGTTCAGCCTCAAAACGAGCAAGATAACCACCAAAGATAAAGCTTCACCAGAGCACCATTTGTCTGATAAACAAATGCAGTATATTTTCTTGCCTCTGACTCAAATTAATTTGAGTAGAATATAAATACTCCAAGTTTCCAATGCTGAAGAGACAGTAGCAGCTCCCTAAGTTCATTGCTGGTGCTTCCCTTTTTTCCAGTGTGAATGCCAGATCTTGCAAAGTCCCTGAATTGTGACGTCTGTTGGGTCAGGATCCATCATCAAGCAAACTTGGTGATACTCTGTTATTCTGGCATTACCTGACCACAGCAGCACAAGCTGAGGCTGGAGCACGAACCTCGGTTCCAAACTTTCACATGCATTAGATTTCCACTAATGTTTCATCTTAGTTTCTCATTAATAAATAAATGTTTATAAATAAACAAATACTGAAGTAGATGGGTATTATTTACTACATTTATGATTCAAGATGAAAAATGTCCCTGATTTATGCTGACATATAGTGGGAAGGCTTTTAGAAAACCTGTCTTTTTTTGTGGAGATTAAATATAGGCACTGGGAAAGCCCTTTTTTGTATATACAAGGCTCGGTCGCATGGTTAACATCTGGAATGTATTCATTTCTTCTATAAACTACATATGACTCCCTTTCTACTGCATTCCTCAAGCAGCAAGCAACATAGATGTATTAATATTAACATGCCTTTGATTCACTTCTCCCCATTTTACAGTCTACTGCCATATGCCAACAGCATGTCACTGGGCATGATGTAACCGAGTCTGCACCAGGAAATTCAGAAAGACTATTTTACTAGAAACCGGGCCTAAAAAGACCACAATTTAATTTTATACCATTTCTTAAGCTGAAAAATATGAGAAGAATTTTGGCTCTGCACTACCTTTCTGCTCCTGCAGTGGTAGAAAGGGCAAAGAGCTTGCTCCAGCCTGTGGTTGAGACTTTTTTGCTCCAGGAAAGGGAAGCACATCTCCACCCTCTGCCAAGCTTATCACAGCTGTAGCTCCAGCCTTTGTTTTCAGATGGGTCCTCTCCACCATGACCTGTTGTCCAGCACTTAATAATGGCTCTACATCTTTATCTATAGCCCGGCAGATGGACTCAGAGCGTGCCATTGCGTGCCTGTGCTGAATACAGAGAACACCATGAACACCTCATCACTATTTGCTCGGGAAACTGAAAATTTCCAAGATTTTAATGGTGTTAAATACTGTAGAACAATATAAGCCTAGCAAGCTATGTAGGAGACTGGGTACTTAGAGCTTTCAGTGACAGGGCCAACAGATCTTACCAGCTGTTGGGAGGGAGCAAAAGCAGGTATTGCATGATTGGTCTTAATGTTCAACGAAGAAACTTTTTGCTGATTTCGCTGGTAAGATGTTTCCTTCTGAGATACACCATCAAGACAGATGGCAAGAATTGAAACTAATTCCAAGTAGCACCAACAAAAAGTCAGATTATTCCAGGACATTGAATCTCAGTTGTTTGTCTCTTCTATAATGGAGCCCTCTGCAATGCTGTGCTGATTTGGGGCCACTGCATCGCTAAGGAGATGGGAATAAATCTGAAAGAAAGGTCATAAGTCTAGGAAATATGCTGGAAAAGGAAGGAATGCATAAGTTGGAATTATTTTGCTCAGAAAGGAAGGCAGAGTGTGACATCTCCATCATTAAAGGCTTTTAAGAGTAGGCTGGAAAAACCCCATCTGTCAGAAATGACATGGCTGTAGATAATCCTGCCGTGTGTAGGGGAACAGACTGGATGCCTTCCCAGGAGGTTTTTCAGCTGTAAGACTCTATTACAGACCAGACCCTCTGCCTGTTGTCAGGCAATACCTTGGGTATGGGCAGAACCTGGCAGTGTGGAGGAGCTTGCTCAGCCCCAAGCATCCTCCTGTCACATCATGGGCCCTGGAGCTGTCCCACCCCACCCCACCGCCCCAACTGGGACAGGAGGGACAGGACCGCTGAGGGGAGGCCTTTCATACAGAGTATTATTTCAAAGTTATAGAGACATCTTGATTTCTGGGAAACTCAACATAATACTTGAGGATCACTTTATGAGGCAGTGGAGAATATTCACAAGCTTTTTCTTACCTCTCTTCTTTAAAATTGCTTCTCTTGATTTAGAGGACAGAATTTTAATCTGATACCTGTGATCTGAGTTAGAAGGGAGTATGTGATCATGTGAACACTTAATGTAACCCATGTAAGGATATTATACCATTTTTTCCACCATCTTACACACAAGCATATAGCAACAGCTTGTAATTTAAAAAAAAAAAAAAAAAGAAAAAAAAAAACATTTGCATTATTTTCATTTCCATAATGATACAGTACAGCTTTACTGAGTTATAACATATGACAAACTTTGCCTTTTTTAAACTGTGTATTTTAATCATCTAAGCAGTTCAGATATTTTATTTTCGAACAGCAGCCCTTCTTTTCCCTGGGTGCTTCCAGTGATTACCCGGGCAAACAAAATAAAGCCCTAATTTAGCTGTTAATTTTTGACACGACATCATTACAAACTGTGACCCCAATTCAGCTCGAACTGCTGAATGTGTTTCATTTAGGACACAGCCATGGACACCGTTATTTTCTCTCTCTCAGACCCCAGCAGTCCCAGGGGGAGCACGTTTGCCATGTGTGTGTGTGTCCGTCCAGAGCCCCCAGCCCAGGTCACCCATCCCCGTGTGCTGCTGGGGAGCTCCCCGCAAACCAAGAGCAGCATCAGCGGTGCCGGGCACGGGCATCCCGGAGTCAACGGGGCTCGGGAGGGAGGCAGAGCTATGCAAGGTCAGCACGGGCTTCCCAGGTGGCCTGTCGGTGTCATCTGCACTTCCCTTATGAACTTCCAACCTGCAGTTATATCTCAGAGTTTCCTGTCCCCACGCAACACCTTGTTTATCCGTTACTCCATTTACTGCTCTTTGGATTTTTTAAGGAAATGTTGGTGTAACAAAAAAAAAAAAAATTAAAAAAACCCACCAAAAAAATGGTGAGAAGATGAGATTCTTCCTTATTATTCACATTTGATGGAGAAGCAGAGGACAAAGAAGATTCTTAGCCACCTTGTCACCCTCCTACCATTGTGCCAACCTCCAGCCCTGATGAGTAAGAGCAAGAGATTGTTCTAGTAAAGTGTAAATCTTCTGAGCACAGTGGGATTCTGGTTGCACTCCCAGTTCCCAGGCACTGGAAGGAGATGGCACAGAAGCCGGAACATCTGCCCTTAGTCACTGGGGATTTATCAGATAATCTCCAGGGATCAGACGTGTTTGTTGCTCAGCTGCTTGTTGCCACCAGAGCTCCTGGAACTGACCCCCGGTCTAATAAAAGCAGGGGGAGGGGATTACTTCAAATTTGAAGTAAACCAAAAACAGGCTTCCTGAGACATGTAATTTGTAAGAACGCAGCAAAGACTCCAAGAAGCACAAGCTGCCCCACCGCCCCCACCGCAAAATTAAGTATGCGCAGAACCCACTGAACTCAGAGCAGCTTTCCAAAACCAAACCGGTCCTTTCTTGAGCAATCACTGCAAATTGCAAAAGCAACAAATGTTTTAGCCATAAATGAAGGAGCCACTGCCTGTCCACAAAGCTTCTTACGAAATTTCCCACTTACTAAGGAAGCGTATGAAGACATTTGCTAGTGCTAAATTGGTGAAAGATCGGTGCTTTCTAGGAGGTACTGAAACTCTCTTTTTCTGGGCGCAGCCATAGGTTGGAGATAATGAAGGAAAACCACACATTCCAACTGTCAGAAAGTATTAATTTTTTTCCCCATAACAGAATTGGTGAGGAGCAGTGCCCTTGGAGAAGTAGAATTACAAAGAAGAAAAAAAAGAAGTGGCAGCATTCATTTTGGTTATCGATGAGGGAAGAGACACAGAGGACACCATAAGAAAAGTAGTACCACAGAAAGGTGCCCGAAAGGAAACACAGCACGTGCAGACAGATTACGATGAAAAATCCTTACTGCAACATAGGATTTATTTTCTGAAGGAAGAGATTGCCTGGGACAGACATCATTAGTGTGATGAGAGCCTTTCTGAGATGGATCTCAAAGAGGCATTTGTTCTCTCTCTAAGTCAAAAAAACAGCATTCTGACTTTTCTGGATTATTCCTCTTCTGGTGTCAGGTTGAAGGAAGAAAGACACTGCAAACTCCCTGCTGTCAATGGTCTCCTTATGTTTTGCTGCATCCTGGTAAAAACCCACCACCTCAGAGGTGGCCACGGCTCCTGAGGACAGAAGCCAGCTCACAGGAGCTCTGTGAAGCACGAGGGCTTGTGATGCAGGAGAACCTTCTCCATTTCCAGGCGGGCTTAGCATCCAAGGTCAGAGAGAAAGCACCCAGAACAGCGGGGTCCCCATCACTGCATCACAGACAAGAGAACCCTGTGGGTCTCGAGCTGTTTCCCTCAGGGAAGTTCATTACCAGTGACTTCTCCTCTACAACAAGTTTGCAGATCTGAGTGCAGGAGAGCGTTTGGTCATTTCTTGCACTTAACTCAAGAATGAAGTTCAAGCTCTTAAAGTTCAGACATGAATGCTAAGCAGCTGGCCATGCATTTAGGGATGTGAGCACACAGCCTGTGTATAAATCTCCTCCGGGGTGCTGGGGAGCTATAAAACACTTCCAAAGATAAAAGTCCCCACAAAGACATTTATTTGCACAGTGTTTTAGTGTAATACTGGAGAACAGAAAGAAAATTCAGAAATGAGAAGGGAGTGAGAAAATGGAGGGAAATGGAAGTAAAAGCAAAGAAGGTGTGAGAGAAAGACATTAGAAGGAGATACAGAAGCAAAAAGGTGATAAGATGAAGTGCAAAAATTAATCTGAAAAGCCTTTCCAAAACAAAAGAAAAATAAAAACATACTCTAATGTGGAACAAATGAAAAGCAAAAAGGGCAAAAAGATTGGCAAAGGCAAAAAAAAAAAAAAAAAGTGGTATAAAAATAGAAAGTTACAATATGGAGATGTAAAGTAAACAAACATGCAAGGAAAGTATGGAAAATGTTAGTGAGGTTTTGCTTCATCATTTATTCTCCATAAAATGGGTAGAACTGTGTGAATTCAGGAATGTATGAATGATATACTCAGTATTTATAGTGACAGCGGCCAAGATTCTGATTCAATACATAGCAGAGCTGTCCAATCACTTGGGTTTAGGGCATCAAACCAAGGAGCAATATTTTCTTCGGCAAACTTAGTGACACCAGCAGCACCGCTGCTCTCTCCAAAACACAGAAGCTGAGGCCTCAGTCTCCCCTCGCATCCTTTCAGCCTGGCTCTCTGGAAGGCTACTTTGGAGCTGGGTGGGCTGGGTTTCCATCAAGCGTGCTCTGGTCTCTCTAAAGCCCTGGCAGGAGTGAGCTGGATATTTACGCTTGAGAGGAGGAGGATGATCCTTTTTGAGCTAAGATGCCACACGCTCCATGCACCCGTCTCCCTACCCAGCAGCCCTGGACGCGGTTCCAAGCCGCAGCCTCAGGGCCCGGGCCCTGCCAAGGCCCCTGGAAGCAAGAGGGACGGCCCAAGAAGAACTGTCCCCTTCCCGCCTGCTCCAGGGTACCATGGGGGAGCTCAGCCCAGCGTCTGGTCACGGGGCCGGGGAGGCCCGGCAAGAGGCCCTGCCTGGGGCCCTCCTGCAACCCCTCTGGCTGCCCCGCCAAAACGCTAATGGAGTTTTCATCTTTACCTCTGTCAGCGCCAGAGTCACACCCACAGATTAAAAATAAAAATCTCAACCAGCTAAATTATATAGGCCCTTTGTTTCAAGCATACTTTTAAGATTTGCATAATTTAGCGTTTGTGGTCAGTAATAAACGTGGAGAAACGGGGCTCCCTTTCAGGAACACCTAATCTTAATAAGGTGGTTATTCAAATGTCTACTTTTGTTTATGGAAATACAGCGTTTAAAAATAGAAAGTGGTTTGGGTTTTTGATCTTCTGTTTAAAAGGAAAAAAGTGATTCAATAGAATTAGTAACACTTGCAGCCTATCAGCCCGCTCTCTCATAGAAATGCAATTTAGTGACATGAATGTGGTTGGAAAGTCAGGCCAGAATAACAACATCCAACTCCAGATCCGCCCAAGGCCCGTTCGGGGGCCATGCCAATTAGCATAATGGCTGTGTTTGTTGGGAAGTGAAGTCTTTGTGCTTGGGACGCTTCCCAATTAAAGAATTGCATTTGAAGTGGGATTTAATTTTAATGTTTCAGTGCCAGACCATTTACTTGCTGCGTCTGTTTTCATTTCAGATGATGCCGAGGTTACATTTTCAACTCGGTACCGCTGTCATCAGGCCTCTCCAGTGTTTTTATTTACTGCAAGGGAGTGACAGTGGAAGGGTAGCGTGCCAAGAGTCATGGTTTCCCAAAGTTTAACCCAAAATGGATGACCTAAATTGTATAAGGCCCCAGTCGTGAACAATTTAGAGGGTAAAACACCCGTTAATATTCATGGGAGAACTGAGAAGACTGGAAGTGAACTGAGTCCTTCCTCAGCAAACTTTACATTTGAGCTTAGAGAGCTCTAAGCCATTAAATTCTTTCAAAAGAACGCACATCAGATAAAAAACAGTCTCTGCTAGACCTGAATGGAAAAACCATGAATAAAATAGCCACTAAATTTAATCTTCTTTTCTGTTTGCAGACTATCGGTGGGGCAAACAGAGTTCCCTTGAACTTATGGATTTATCAAATTAACTGGACAAATATCTTTCTTAAGAATCTATGGGTTGGTCACAAATATTTAAAATCTGGCTTTTCATGCTTAGGTGTGACTGACCAGGTAAGCCATAAGCTGTTTTGTTTCATCCTTTTGGAGAACACCAGCCTGAAACCCCATATGAACTTAAAATGTTATTTCCATGAAAACATTCTCTTGATACAGGAGCCCTGTTGCACTAAGACATTTGTCAGTAAAACACAAGTGCTTGAATTTTCAGAAAAACAAACCAGACTACAGAAAAAGTAAATTCGTTGAAATCCACTGAGAACTAAAATTAATCCTAATAGTGTTGAAAAAAGGATTACTCCCTGTACGTAAACAAGTGAAGCAGAACAAAAGCTATCAGTAGTTCCCAAAGCCAGGAGAGTTCAGGATGTGGACAGCATGAAGTTTACAAGTGGTATTTAAAAATCAATATGACATTTTATGGATAGATAACA
Source organism: Gallinago undulata (assembly GCA_026546715.1). NCBI lineage: Eukaryota > Metazoa > Chordata > Aves > Charadriiformes > Scolopacidae > Gallinago > Gallinago undulata. The sequence continues at coordinate 123,232,133 of JAOTQQ010000012.1, forward strand.
TGAGTTCAGAGAAATGAGCAGATCAGGTTTTGCTATGTCGAGAAGATGCATGGCATAATTCAGTACATTCTGAAGCTGCTAAAGAATTAATCTTATTAGAAGACAATTCTTAGTCATCCAGGCGTGTATGGACACACACGTGTACAAACATCCTCTCTTGCACTTTGCAGATCTATGATAATATTTGACTATCCTCATCAACTACTGCTGGTCTAAGGATTCATATATCTCTGTGTTGAACACGACAGTTTAATATTTATATTTACATGGTACAGAAGAGACAGAATCAAGACAAACCCAAACCCCAGGTTTCCACCCCTGGGACTTATGCTATCTGAGAACGGCCAACTTTGAAAGTGATGGGAGAGTGCTGACGGACCGGGGATAAGGTCCAATCAAAGGAATTTGGTCTTATATGGATTCAGTTTTAGAAATTCCCTGGCTTTCCAATACTGTAAATCAGCCAAACAGACACACTGGAAAGATACCATAAAATAGTTTTTTAAGTGCAGAAAAAGGTCTGCATGCCATCGAGATATATATGGTTCGACAGATCGCGGGCTTGATTCTCCCCTGCCTTCACTACATCACCGTAACTCTGCTAATCTCACCAGAGTTACTTCAAATACACATTTGCAACGGAGAGTGGAGTCCAGCTCTAAATCTGTGTGTGATATAAGCTCGGTAAAATATATAAATCTAAACAGTTATTGGGCCTGGCCCCTGAGGTACCTGATTACATGGCAAGACATAATTGATTTATGAATGCTGAAATTAAACATGGAATGAAACCAGTCTGAAGTGATGTCAGAGAGACCTTTGTGGGAGTATATTTTCATCAAAAGAATGTGGAAAAGGAAAGAATCAGCAACAACTGATTAGTTCACAAGCAACATAAAAATAGAGTATCATTTGACACACTCAACTCAATTTCTAAGTTTCTGAAGAACTATTCAAGTGCAGTATTTTCTCACTGCTTATTTCCTGAAGTGCCCACGATATAACAGACACTGAGCATGGGAAGCACCAGTCCATCACTACTGATCTGAATATCCAAAATTCTTGTCTGATATTCATCTTAATCTAATTCTATAAATATATTTATGAACCTGAATAACGCTTAATTAAAAATAAACTGGTATAAATTAATAACATTGTCCCTTCGTTGTAGAAGGAGTTGCAATTGTAAGTTTTAATTACAGCAATCTATCACTAATCAAAAAGCTTAACCATGAAGAGCTGAACTGAGCTAGGAAATAGAGCGCAGGCTCTCTTGCATGAGGAAAGCCAAGCATTAGTAACTAGAAAAATACTGGAATACATATCATTTCACTTAAAACAGAAAGCAAATAAAAATTAGATTAAATTGACTACCAGATATACAAATATATACACATACATGTATATAAATGTATATACATGCACGTACATACACATACATATGTGTGTACATACACATACATACATCCTGGACTGAAGGATGCATGAATAAATTCAAAGATGTTAAGAATCTCAGACTGAGAAAATCTAAAATGTCAAAATGAACAGTGAAATCTCTCAAAATAAACAATTTTCTAGGACTTCATAGTGACAGATCCAAAACTAATTGAAGATATTCCATACACAAGTTCCTGGAACTCTGAAGCATATAAATGAGTAAAGTTGCAACAGGATTAAAGCCGAAAGACATAGCTGTATATTTTCCACTGCTCATACCCAGCTCTTCTATTTCAATGAATAAAATGTATTTCAAGCAGTGGGGTTCTTTTACTTATTTAACCTTACGTTTTCCTCTTCTTCTTACTCAGGAATACTTACCATGTGTCAGCTTTTTTTCCTTTTCCCACTGCACCCTAGCTTCTGCCTTCTGAGCACATACCTGAGGGAGGGGAAGGAGTTCTTTGTTTCAGATCTTCCCTCCTGTTGAAGAATGCCACAGGTATAGACTCACCAAGGGTTTGGGGGTCTTTGTTTTGTTTTAAATCCTCCCTACAACCAGCAGTATCCCTGGAAAAAGTGAACGTTGCCTGGGACCACATTCACTTTTTCATGGATCCTCCAGTAGCTGCAGAGCCTACTCTGAAATAAATGCTCTGAGGCCAGGTCCCTTCTGACCCTCCCTGCCAGGGAAGAACAGAAAGAGGCGAGCTTGAGCCTAAATCCGGATGAAAAGAAAACACTGCCCATAGATAGCCGTGAGCTCCCAACTGCTCTCCTGGGAACCCTCTTCTTACCCATTCTGCAAGAGTGAGGCCAAAAGAGAAGGGCCTGCCAAAATATGGTTTTCCCATTTTGTTCACTGTCTGCGCGTTACTTTAGTAACGTTACCGCTATTTATGGCGTAGCAAACACAAAATTGTGCTGCTCTGGGACAGGTACAACCCGGAGAAGCAGGGAGCCCAGCTGTGGGACGGGATGCTGCAGGGGGGCAGGCGGCCAGAGCTGGCAGGGAAAGGGAGAGAAATAGACATAAAATGGGCCGAGCAGAAACGCCGGCTCTCGTCTGAGCTTACCATTGCCAAGCGGTTGTGATTTGTAGGCACAGCAGCCGAAAGAGGAGATTTAAGAGGGGATTAAACAATACAGCTGATACTCCCATCGAACTGTATGATCTTTTTACTTTAGTTCATTTTTGGGGGCTAAACTCTTTGACAGATTTTCGTGAGTGAAAAATGAGTCAGTTCCTCGGAAAAGAACAATAAGACCTAATGGAAATGACCAACTTGTAGACTTCTACACTGAAACAAAGGGGAACTGTCATCTTCTCACCTTTCCCAGCACTTCAAGGGACAATGAAAAAATTGTATATTCTTAGGACAAGCTTCAGCTAAGGTAAACATACCACCTACCCGACTCACAAGCATCCCAGAAACGTAGGAATTGATGTGTGCTAACACAGCGATGTTAGAAACCTGGAACTGACACTAACATCTACCACCAGAGCATTCCTGAATGGTAATTAACAGCACAAACCACTCACGTTTCACAGGAATGGGAAAATCAGGGAGAAAGAGCATTGTTTGTGCATAGCACATCTCTGATAAGGCTTACGTTAAGCGGTATTTCAGATAAAGGCTCAGGGAAGGACAGTCTTCATCAGCACTTGCAGGGGAAGCCAAAAAGGATTCAGGTTGGAGGCTATGCATCAGGAATATTTTTTCTTATTACTCAGAAGGAGCAATCAGTCTATTAAAAGTTAATGTGATAGGAAATTGGAAATTGTACAGCAACTTCTGTGTAGTGAAACTCATTCTTTTTAAGTAAGTTTTGAAGGCAAAGAGGAATAAATCTTTATCAGACTTGTGGTGTGGGAAACCCAAGAAGGTCGGTGGCCTGCAGAGTAGTCCACAGTTGTCACATGGATGGGCTTTTGTTTGCAGAGGTGACATGAATACCAGAAACGAATGTCAGTGGTTGCATTGACCATGAGCCATCAATGTGCCCTCGTGGCCATGAAGGCCAATGTCATCCTGGGGGGCATCAAGAAGAGCATGGCCAGCAGGTGGAGGGAGGTCATCCTGCCCCTCTGCTCTGCCCTGGGGA
>JAOTQQ010000012.1:123242900-123260963 GCA_026546715.1 Gallinago undulata
GTTGATTTAACCCATGATAGCAATTCTTGTGCTTCTTATGGGACATCTACTATTCTTATTACTCTCATTGACTTGCTTTTTTTTCACACCAGCAGAAGCCAGGCCTCCCTGCCTGACTGAAGTGTTTCTGGTCACAGTCCCATCAAGGAGAGCCTGCCCAGCACTGTCCCAGAGAGATGGGGCAGCAGTGGTGGGACACCAGGGGAGCACCTCCTGCTAAAGCAGAGGCCAAGCTGGAAGGGTACGGGTTTCTCTTAGGGCCCTGAGGGAGCTGTACCTTCATTTTACCAGAGAATAAGCATGTGCTTCTTTTCCCTCTTCCTGCGCTAGTGTTTGTGTACGTTGCCCAATTTTCAGCACTTCTACTTTGCCGGTAAGGACAGAGTCCGAGAAGAGCCCATATAGATGCGTTCAAGCTTGAGCAGCTTCAGTAGCAAGTCCTACTTGTTGTTTTTGTATGTTGCCCACAATCCTGAACTCTATCTTTCCATGGTCACTGCAGCCAAAGTTTCCCTCAACTTTGATGTCCTCCACCAGTCCCTCTTTGTTTGTCAGTACTAGGTCCAGTAGTGCATCTCCCCTTGTTGGCTCTTCCACCAGCTGGGTTAAAAAGTTATCATCAATACCTTGGAGGAACCTCTTAGACCACATATTCCTGGCTGTGTGGCCTTTCCAGCAGATATCTGGGTGACTGAAGTCCCCCACAAAAACCAAGGATTGCAATTGTGAGGCTACTTGGAGCTGGTGTAAAAGGCCTCATCCACTTCTCTATCCTGATCAGGTGGTCTGCAATAAACACCCACAGTAGTGTCCCTCATATTGGCCTGCTCCTTAATCCTCACCCACAGGCTCTCAACTCTCTCTGACTCCAGGAAGGGTTTTAGGGACATCTCCTTGCTCTCTATCCATTCCTTGACATAAAGGGAACACCTCCACCCCTCCTTCCTCGCCTGTCCCTTCTGAACAACCTGTAGCCCTCAACAGCCACACTCCAGTCATGTCATCAGTGTCTAAAAATACCTGAAGGGAGGGTGAAGAGGACAGAGATGGGCTCTTTGCAGTGGTGCCCAGTGACAGGCCGGGGGGCAACGAGCACACCCCGCAACACAGGAGGTTCCTCTGAGCACCAGGAAACACTTTTTCAGAGTGAGGGTGACCGAGCACTGGCACAGGGTGTCCAGGGAGGTTGTGGAGTCTCCATCCTTGGAGATACTCAAAAGCTACCTGGACATGGTCCTGGACAACTGGCCCTAGATGTCCCTCCTTGAACAGGGGGGTTGGACCAGATCAGCTCCAGAGGTCTCTTCCCACATCGACCATTTTGTGATTCTGTGAAATGATGTTTTTTCATTTTTCCTTTATTCCCCCAACTTACTTCCTTAGTAGTGAGAAATGCCCTCTTTACCTTATCTGTAAGGACCTCTGCTGCAGCCTCCAAATTACTCTGCAAGTTTACACTTCCAGGTAGAAAGCAATCCCAAGAAAACAACTATTCACAGAAGTCTGCTTTTAGAGGCAAGTGATTTAATTTTCTGTGTCTCATTTATTCTTTTATTCTAATTCCAAAGATTTGGGACCTCCACGCTGTGCTACTCCAAGCCACTTCAGCAGCCAGTGATCAGGTCACTTTATGATCAGCTTTCCCACCTCCCCTCCCTTTGCCGAGCTGATGCCCCAGGTCAGGTCTCCACCCAGGCTGGTGGGATCCCAGATGGCTTCAGCGACGCTCTGCTGCAGTCCCCGCTTATCCATACGGGCTGCACTGCAGTTCCACAAACATTCCAGGTGCAGGCCCCGTGTTTTACCTCGGGGAAATGAGTCCTCAATCCAGAACAATTAAATGAATTAAAGTAATAGGTAACATTCTAGACAATCACATTTGTGCGTGTTTGTCTGAATTAATTTGTCTAATTACTATTCAAACAGCATAATACTGTAAAATTACTATTTTCTGAAGGAGGCATTAAGCTAGTGATCTTGTACGTTAACGGCATATAGATTTTACAGGACCCTCGGGCTCTCTGTTTCATGATGCTAAAACTGTGTTTTAAACCCAAGTTCCCTCTTTTACATATGTTTTAATTTAAACATGGAAGGTATGGGATATGACCTTGTGTTCCTTCCAAAAGTTGGATGTTCCTAAACCAAAAGGCCAGCCTATTTTGAGGGAAACTAAGTCAACCATGAAGACAAGATGCAAAAAACCTGTCTGCAAGACTACAAAGACTAAAAGTAACGCCTCAAAAAAACATAATAATAAAAAATAATAAAAAAGTGATTAAAGGGGTAAATTGTAAAGCTCCCTTTGTCACAAAACGCAGAACCTACTTTATACAAATTGCTGCTGGCTTCTGTCTTAATTGGACAATTGCCATTGTGCTCCTACTCAGAAATCCCGTATTTCCATGTTTCAAAGACTGACTGCTGCTGGCTTGCACCCTCCCCCCTGCATTCAGGGGGAGCTTTGAAAGGTGGTCTGCTTTGACATGTACATCATTAGACAGAAGAAGGGAAGCAAGGTATCAATATCAGAAATGAGCAATAGCAGGAAAAGAGTGTGGCAGGAAAAGAAAACAATTAGAAACAGTTTGGTGTCCTGAAGTAAAAAAAAAAAATAATAATAGTAATAATAACTGCCAACTCGGGCTGACAGAATCCCGTCCAGAGAAACGGAGAGGCAAAGTGCGATAAATCCACTCACCGGCCAGCTTTATCAAAGACATAGCACTGGAAAGCCTGCTTATAGGGACTTTGATGAGAGTGCCTAATGTAAGAATTCTTGATCTGAGATATAATGATCTTGGCTACCTTTTGGCTAATACTGTAGAAATAAAGAACAGTTCAGTGATAGATAACACTATTTTCAAAAAAATACATCTCTAGTTTTATCCAGCTTCTCACAAAAGTCTTCTTCAGAACAGGATGTAGCACTCCCTGTTTTAAGATGAATGGTGACTTTGGGAAAGTAAATAAAAAACTTAGCATCCCAGTCATATTTAGGGTAGAAACCTAAGCTCCATCCTGAGCTGCAGAGTGATCACAACTGCTTCAGGCAGAAGGTATCTGCTGACTGCTCCATCTAGGACTCTACTACCTTTGTGTATGAGTCACGGGATTACCACAAATACCCAGGATTGGGCTGATACTCCTTCTAGAGACATCAATAATGGAACTCCCATTAATTTTAAAGACAGACAAGCTAAATCAATGCTAAGAGCTTTTGAAAATCCTCTCCTAGAGGTTTTATACGACAGTCTCCCGCCACCTAAATTATACCGGACACCACTAGAATCTCGGGTTGCGTTCTATAATTTGTTTGATGCAGTGCTTACTCTGTTTATTTTAAAATAAAAGCAAAATTCTCAAATGAAATAAAAAGTTTAACTGGTTTTTAAGCTTTTATTGAATTCTTCTTAGGATGACAGATCCTGTGGTTTGAAGTTCTGCAGGATCAATGTGCAATATCTTGCTAACCTTTGTTTGGTTCCAGTTTGCTTGGGTTCTCACTCACAAAATTTCACTTTCAGATTCAACCTCACTTAAAAGTTCAGAGTGAATTTCAGCCAAGTCCACTAACTGTGATCTGCTTTATGTTAAAGTCAGCCCATAAACTGCTCAAAACCGGGCCCGGATTCTTTTGAAACTGGGCCTAAGGTCTGTGTAAAAGCAAACTCAAGAAAACGTCTTGATGAACCTAGGTTCAATATTTCAAAGTCTGTAATGAAACCTGAAACAAACCAAATTCCAATTTGTTTGGGGCTTCATACTGAAAGCGTTGTATTGCTCCGTCAAATTGATGACATTTTACCACAACTTTAACAGTGAAAGATTTTTCTTCCCATAATTTCCCCCAAACCCCTTGGCTGCTGGAAGCAGTAATGTATTACCATGGATACAGATTACAGAGTGGGATATGAGGAAGAGAGTGGAGGTTACAGTGTATAAAGAGATTTCTTTGGAGTTGGCATTTGGAGCAGGGAATCAGATAGCACAAGAGATTTTTTTTATTCAAATATATCCAGATCATAAAAAGGCTAATTTCAAGAAGATGAGCTAAGATAGACTGCATTTGCGTTTTTGTGTCTTTGGTAGAGCCATCTTTTTCTGGAAAGCGAAACGAAAACCTTCATGTATTTACTTCATCTAGATTGGAGAAAGAGCAATTTAAAAATGAGTAATTTGACGGTAACCGCTTTCTGCTTTCAACCGGGCAGGGAGGACACTGGGGACTGTCCTGTCAGCTGCGGAAAGAGCCCGTTCTGCAGAGCCCTGCCCCAGCCGAGCGTGAACACGCGTGTGAGCTTCCCTCTTCTGAGAACGGGGCCACCATGGCTTCACCAGCACCAGAAACAAGCCAAGGAGCGTGACCCAGATCGCACAAAGACGGGCAGTGATGGACTTTCCAGGGAAGCAGAAGGACATGGCTCTTCTAAAGACAGGACAAAAGTTACAGGAGAGACAAAGAAGTTTTTTTCAATACTAACAGTGATCGACAAGATTACCCAAAGAATTCTACTAAATTAGTCTGGTGGAAAAATCTCCATGAAAAAACCCTACGAGCGAAAATCGTACGATTCCACAGAAGCTCCCCTCCACTGCCGCCTCCCAGGCTGCCTTCCTCCCGGCAAAAGCCTCTCAGACTTCAACCAGCCCCAAAGTCCCACCGCTGTCCTCATGAGAAGCAAGGTTCCTCTTCTCCATTAAAATATAAGATGCAGCTTCCATGCATCTTTAGGAAACAGAGGACAATAGTGTCAAAAAAACCCAGTGGCTTTTCTGGAGCACTAAACTTCAGTGGTTCTTTTAGGCAAGAAGAATCATACCGTTTTTCAGCCCTTGGCAATGATCATTTTTAAAGACTTTTAATTTGAATGGTTCTGTCAGAATCATAGAATCATGGAATCATTTAGGTTGGAAAATACCTTTAAGATCATCAAGTCCAACTGTTAACCCAGCACTGCCAAGTTACCACTAACCCACATCCCTCAGCACCACATCTACCCATCTTTTAAATCCCTCCAGGGATGGCGACTCCACCACTGCCCTGGGCAGCATCTTCCAAGGCTTTTTCCAACCCTTTCCGTGAAGGAATTTTCCCAATATCCATCCTAAGCCTCCCTTGGCGCAACTTGGGGCCATTTCCTCTTGTCCCATTGCCTGTTCCTTGGGAGAAGAGACCGACCCCCCCTGGCTACCTCCTCCTTTCAGGGAGTTGGAGAGAGCCAGAAGGTCTCCCCTCTCCTTCTCTCCAGGCTGAACACCCCCAGCTCCCTCAGCCTCTCCTCACAAGACTTGTGCTCCAGACCCCTCACCAGCTCCATTGCCCTTCTCTGGGCCCACTCCAGCCCCTCAATGTCTTTTTTCTGGAGAGGGGCCCAAAACTGGACCCAGCCCTCGAGGTGAGGCCTCACCAGTGCCCAGGACAAGGGGATGGTCATTGCCCCAGTCCTGCTGGCCACACTGGTCCTGACACGGGCCAGGGTGCCGTTTGGAAGGCGCAGCATTATTCCTGGCCAAATCAACCCCCCGCGCCTCAGATCCCCTCAGCTCAGAGGAGACAAATTGACTCTACGGTTTTCTAAAACGCTTTCCAAATTTGAGAATTCCTCATGTTTCACCGTATCTCCTAAACAGCCCCTCAGTCATATCCCTTTGGCATTTGAAACTTTCACACAGGGAGAAAGAAGGAGGTGAGGGGAGAAATATTTAAGTCAAGTGGAGCAATGAAACTTGAAATATATACAAACCTGCAAATTACCCACGCAGAGGTGTGATATCAGAAATACCTAATGTTTCCCCTGACACTCACACTGCTGGCTCTGAGTTGGCTGCGTCGCTGTAAGGTATTTATCACTGCAAAACCCCCTAGAACATTTTCACCTTGGTAAATATACACACTTATTCGGATGGGCCTTAAAACCGCAACAGGGAAAAAAGATAAATGCTTTAACTATCACACCCGTCCATTTTCATCTTAAAAAATCAGCAAGATTACAACTCATCCCTCTATCCCGGGATAACTTATGGGTGTTATTTCCATCTCTGGGGAACAAAGGGCTCCTAGTCTGGATGCTGCCAACAGAAGTGTGTGACAAGGATAAAAAAGCAGGACCACTGCATGGTTCTCGCTGGAACTGGGAACAGCAGCATATTCATTTCAAGAAATCTCTGTCCTTCACAATTTCCTAGGACACGCAGAGGAAATTTGGAGGTTCTTCTGCGGGACCCTTAGCCTTAAATAGATTTACCCAGTTCACACAGCTCGCTGAGGCTGGGGCATCCCCCAAAGCCGGAGGTTTCTTCTGACTGCTCTAGAGGGGTTTTAATGAAACCCGGTGAGAGATATGGAGGCTGACAACCACCAAGAGGCAGAAGGATAGAAAGCAGGACGTGCGCCTGCAAACAAACGTCACGCCTCCAGAAACACGGGCACCTAGCACGAGAGCAGCTATATTGATTATCAGATAGCATTTGACACCGTTAACAGATAAGCTCTCAGGCCAAAGCCGTTGGTTATCACGTATGTATCACTGCACACTACTTCAGCTTTAATAGTCGCTCTGACAGAGAGAGGGAGCGAGGCAGACAGACAGGGGATTGTCACAGAGGAAGGGAAAGGTTCTAACCTCTAACGCAATCCACAACTTTGCTCAAGTATTTCTTGACCAAAAAAAAAAAACCTAACCAACAACTACAAAACCTAACAAGACATCCTCCATGGAAAATTACCGAATCCAAAAATAATACTGTTTTGAATGAGCAGCTGAGGTTACCACAAATTATACTAAGGGAAATAAGAAAGCAATTAAGATACCTTTGTTAAGGATTTTTTAACCTGTCAGCAATATATGCCTTTTGTTCTTCAATCTTTTAGGTTAATAAAATCAAGGCCAGTTCCCTTAGAGATGCTGAAGCTATTAGATATCAGTAAAACTTAATGTACCACAGGGACCATGTAAGAAAAAAAATGTGCTTAATTGAGTGTTCAGAGCCAGAGCCACCCATTGTAAGTGTATTCTGGCAATTGAGATGTTATTATTGCCAAAGCTTTGCCATAGGATGATATAAATGCATCTTTTCTGAATGAGAGCTCTGAATACGTGGGTGAAAAGATGGCTGCATTCCTTAAAAAGAAGGGCTGGATCTCTTCTCTTGTGTTTTATCCGTGCCATCCATAAGAAGCAGTAGTGTCATTAATGGAATTATATGTCTAACAAATTTGTAAGCAAGCCTGGTAAAAAGTACTTTGCAAAATGAGAGGTATTCAGGATTTCCTCGTCTGAATTTGCATCTCTAATAATGTCCCTGTCTAAATGGTAACCTTATTACCAGTCCTCAGGACCGTGTTCAGTCCTTGTGAAGAAACAAAGACACTCCTTTCCTCCTTACTTCATTTCTCCTCTCCGGATGAATGATGTATGAGCTTTTCCAAATGCTTTCAGCATATGAGGGCTCTATTTAGCTACGCGTTGGAAGTGTTAGGAGTGAATGAAGACAAAGAAACCCAAACAGCAGCACTAACAGTAATTCAGATTCTGATTACTGAGCCAAATTAGACTGGACAATTCGAGAAAGGCAAGGTTTTGATACAGGTTCTTTCAAATAACAGTGGGCTATGACAAAATCCATATTTATCTGATGTATCCAGTGCTCTACAGTCAGCTTCTTGAGTTTCAGTCGAGAGAACAAAACCTCAGACAAAGCTGAACTCCTCAGGTTTAGTTCCAGGTTATTGATCTTCACTCGAAAACTTCTAACACTAAGCAGGGGCAGGTGAACTGGAGGAAACATTTCCCTCAGGGGACATTTGTCCAAGGCTGCAGTTCTCACAGAGAGGTTTTTATCAAGTGTATACACCTGCTCCCTCAGGGACTGCACGTACAGCCTCAAATCTCTTCAGGCTGGAAGTCTCACCTTGGTAGAGCACAGGTTTGGGATAACTAGCAGGGCCCTGGAAGCCTGCCCCCACAACCTGAATATATTCCCAAGAAAATGTTCCCAAGCTTCACACTATATTTTTTCTTCAGGGGAAATAAAAAACAAACAAAAAAGCACTTTTTAGAGCTTAAAGGCATTTTCAAAGAAAAGAAAGAGAAAGGTTTTTAGCACAATCAAAGTCAACACAGTTCCATGGAAAACAGGTCTTGACAAAGAAATTTGATTTTTTTCACATGATTTTCAATGTGCTTCCTTTTCATAAGCAAAAAATTACTTTTCACTCTTAGTGTTGATCACAACATCTCCATTAACACTGAACACTCTGACAACACTATTTATAAGACTCCACAGGGTATTTCCATCCTTCCCAGTCACTCTGACCCTTGCAGTTGCATTTATATTTGTACAAAGTCCTTTCACCCAAAGTCCTCATCAGCTCCTCCCCCTGGAAGGGTGGCTGTTCCTGCCTGAATTACACCATCTTGCCTAACTAATAACTTCTCCACCATTACCTGGGGGGGTACACACACAAACACACCTCTTACAGCCCAACACCTGACGCATAAGTAGAGACTTCAGGGGCTTTTGAACTTCCCTCTGAACAGCCAACATCCTAACTCTTTACATAAAGCATTGCGCTGGGCCAGCTTCCAAACAGAGGAACACCGGAGACTAGTTTGGGATGTCTGAAAGCCCCATTTCGCTCCCAATATCCCGTGGAAGCTTGGTCAAATCCCCTGTCTTCTGTGTGCCCCACCACGCGCCTGTGAAGCGAGGAGCAGAACTGCAGATGCAAAAGGGCACCCCCTGTTTTTCAAGGCGCAGAAAAGCATACAATAGAAAACAAAGCCTATAAATAAAAGCTATGGGAAAAGGCATATTAGGCTTCAAAATAAGGTATGTTGGAAGGGGTAGGGGTCAGCATTGAAATAAATTTGGCTGTAGGCATTTCAATTTCAAGATAAGATATGTTGAGGTGGTTAAGAGAAGCTGATTAGATTAGCCATTTATATTCATTGGTAGAGAACGTTAGCAGGAAGAAGGGGCATCTAGAAAAGGGAATGCAGTTAGCTCATGTGTAACTATTAATGAAAAAGATGTGTCTGATCACTGGAAAGTCAAATTGGAGTCTATATCAAGCTTCTTTCTGCCCTGCCCACTCTGAAACAAGAAATCTCACCTCTCTGCATCCTTCACCTCCCTAACATGACTTGCTCTAGCCACACATCTCAACTCCCACAGGACAGAAAACACCGTCAGATTTTGGGGAGCTGACTATAAACATAGAGGGGGACAGAACAAAACCTTTATTCTCTTGCCTGGCAAGATTTTCCTAACTGAGATTGGATGCGGTCCAAAGTAGAGTTGGACTCCTGTTTGTGCAAAGGTTTCATTGATGGACCCACAAAATGCCCATGTGGAGTGAAAAATCCCAGTTTCAGGACACAATCAGTTCCTTTACCTCAACACCCCGTCGAGCAGAGAGGGGACCTGCCATTCCAGACGGAGCAAAACCCTGTCTCGGTTCACGATGGAGCACAGTCGAGAGGGAACCATGATTTCAGGCCTGGGAACTTTATTGTCCCTGTGCTCGCTGCAGGAACCTGTGGTTTGTGGCCATGATAGCCCAAGGTTTCTGCTTCCATGTGCTCCGAGGCCAAGGAGCTGCAGGTTCACACGCCAGAGCCCGCGCAGGGGCTGCCCTGTCCCAGTGGGCAGGTGCCTCAGCAGCTGCTGGCCAGACCAGCCCCAGAGTGGGAAATTAAAGACACCCTTTAAAGTTTCACTTTTTTTAAGTGGGGGACTTAAAGTCCTGCATTTTCGCGGCACATCTGCCATCTGGTCCGTGGTGCAGAGGAGCGAGCTGGAGTCATGCATCTCTACAGCTTGAGCCAGGCTTTGCAGATCAGAACAGCCCCTGGTGTCTGTTTCTTCTATGGACGAAGCGTGGATAATGACACACAAAGCAGAGGCAGAGCTGAGCAGTCGTACCATAGCAGCGGCGCTGCTGCTTGGTAAGTTATGCACAGGGACTCTCATTACCCACAGAAGGTCCAAAAGCAGAGCCTAGGAAAAGGGAAGGAATATAGATGCTTTTCCTTGCTTTGGCCAAATGCAAGGAAGAGAGGTATTGGTTTTGCTTAATTAGCAAAATCTTACCAGACCAGAGATAAAGAGTTTTGCTACCCCCCATTTTAATAGCCAGCTCCGCAGTCCTGCTGTTAATGCAACACAATGTGCTGAAACATCTTTGGAGGCAGAAGAGGGGTACGACAGAAGGATCCTTCTGTTTTCTAGCAAGTAATTACTGAAACATAAAGATCTGCATTATTAAATTTCCACAGAATGAGCCTTTGGGTAATACAAAACTAAAGGAAGCTTAATGGGATCCAGGGACAGCATCCAAAGTTCCCTCCTGTGAGAGGGGCATATTTCTCAGTATTTTTTTCCCTAACTTTCATCAAACATACTTGTTAATAACTGACTATTACCTGGTGTCTAGAGTTTTTTTAAAGCCTAGGATCTAGGTATTTTCTCTGGTCACAGGCAGAACAGACTAATGTTGTGTTAGATCACTAAAAAAGGAGACGGAAAGTCCTCTGTATTCCTACCTGCCTCTGAAGGGCTTGGTGTCTGTCTGTTTTATAACCCAGAGGGATAACTGGCCATAGGCATGCAGCTTGCCTGAGGAGTGCCTTCATCAGGTCAAGTTGTGTGTCAAGCCTTTTTAGACCTGGAAATACAGTTCTGATTTTTGGAGGAACTCAAGCTTCTTGGGGCTAGTATTTGCCTGCTGTCGTTTGGCCGCAACCTTGAAGGAAAAAAAGTGTGTACAGAATTTCTGAGACAACAAGGCTTTTCTGGGTCCTTATCACATGGAGAGAGAATAAATATTTAAGTAAGTCAGGCCCACCAGTTACCAATGAGAACTCCAGCAAGCATCGGTCTGGCTGGCCACCTTGAGGAGGGTTAATCACGCGTTTCCATACCCTGCTCCCACGGCTCTCCCCGCCGTGGACAGCTCTGGAAGGTCAGGCCCACAGAACCCTGTACACTCAGGCTCTAAACACACATGGCTCACATCTAATTGTTAGCATTTATCATTTTTATATTCCGAGTATACTCAATAAAATGGGATTTACTCTGTTGATATGGCAGTTGAAATATTTTTTGCTTAGATGTAAGCAAGAGGGTATGATGGCTTGGTTTCCTGATTGGTACGGGCACATTACAGCGCCGTGTCTCGAGTACAGAGGTGCTACAAGGGAATAGATGACAGAAATCTTTTGAACAATAACTTTGTATGCATAATATGCACGGTACTCTATACACGTGCCCTCTTGAATTCTAATAAGAAAACGCCGTCATATCCTATACAAACTTGCTCTAAAAATGAGATGGAAACACAGTTGCCTAATGATGAGTGTGTGAGAGAGGCACAGGGTAAATTTGCTCACCAGTTCAGCAAGACAGGAAAAAGAAAGAGAGTGCAAACTAAAGAGAGTTCCCTGGGCTAATTTTCTAACCATCAATCAGCTGATTGTTTCTAGCGAAAGAGAATGAAAGCAAAAGAGATAGAGAATTATTATAATAAATATAAACTAACTTCAGCCAGGAGAAACTATATCAAAATGACTGGGGAAGTAGGAGAAAAGGGATCTGTTTTATTAATTGCACTATAATTAGTCATATACTTCCTGCATCCACTTCTCATAAATGTGTCCCACTTTTTATATAAAAAATTCTCAGCATTAAATGCAGGAGCTGTTGTCCAAACTCATATCCATTATATTCTGAGATGTGTTTCCCATACGTTGCTGGTATCCATTAGCTTTTAAAGACTAATTAGCACGAATTCTACATCAGTGTGGGCTGGACTATTTCACTTTGCATTTTTTTTTTAAAAGACAGCAAAATAACAGATGTGTGTGAGTGTGTTTGTGCCTTTACCCTGTGTTCGGCGGGTTGTTTACACAGAGAATCCCTGCACACACTGAAGTGAAAGCCGTGCGTTCCGTCTGCCGGAGTCCAGGGCCCCGGAGCGGTCACATCCCTTCTGCTTTTTGGCCAGAGCTCCAATCTCAGTCATTCCCACCAGGTACCCATGGTTTTTAACTCACAACAGCAGTTGGAGCCGCTCCAAGCCGCGCAAGATCCAACCTGCAGGGACTGCAGCCCGCAGCCCAGCTCGCGGGACGGTACAGACGTGCCTGCTGCGAGCACAACCCTCCGCTGCACGCACACACGCACCCCCTGAGCAAACACACTTATTTACACAAGTTTTCTTTCGAGCGAGGTGAGGAATATTCCTCACCTCCGATTTGTCCTTCACAGCTGGCTCCCGCAGTACAGTACGTACAGACAAAGCCTTTGCCGTGACATCTGCCTGATCCCTGGATAAACACGGCTGGGAACACATGTGCTGCTCCCGCTTCTGTATTTGGATTAGGGCAATGTATTCCGCTGCGAAAGTCGCACGACCGTTAAAATACAGTCTGCCTTCAGATGTCCCTTTCTGTTTAAGGAAGAAATCTGGTAGGAGGAAGAAAAGGAATAATGTATTTTTGAACATTCAGAAAACAGAAATGGTGAGTAGTGTTCACTCTCCCCCTGAAAAAAAAAGGAAAAGAAAATGCTACTGTTTATTTTATGGGCAATGATTTTTCAAACAAAGTATAAAACCCCTGGATCTACAAAGACTTGTGTGGATGTGGCAGTAAAAATGGTGTATTCCTTTAGCTATTTCTAACAAAGGCCCTGTTTCTGTGAAGAAAACTGTAAAGACAGAGAGTTGCACTCCCGTGCAGTTCCTACCAAAATAAACACAACTTGAAGAAGATTCCTTTTATCCTGGGGACTAAACACTCCCTCTATTTGGAAACCACACAGCCACAGTTCTGCTGTCTCCTCATCCACTGTCCATAGCATGTGAACAGAGAAGTTCTCGGGGAGCAGGTACCCCCCCAGTTTTACCACAACACCTCCATTCGCACCGGACGTATCAGACTTTCCAGGGGAAGCGCAAGTCCCAAGGCTGAGCACAAACCACTTTCTCCAAGTGCCCACCAGCCTGTCCCCAACGTTCGGTTAGGTCTGCTCAGGGAGGGGACAGGAGTTTTGGGTTCCCTGGCTGGATGAGCACACAGTTTAAAGACAAACACTTGCACGTTTGAATGTTCATGGGAGAACATTCATCAATACAGCTGCAGATTCACTCTGCAAATACACAGGCAGTCTGGCTTGGCTGTAAAATACTCCTGGAACTGTGTGTGTGTAACCGAAAACAAGCACAATTAAACATGAAGGGAAACCCAGTGCGGGACATTTGCAAAGTCTGTTCACCTCTATTATTTTCTGCAGTAAAGGTCTGTGTGTGCCTGTGATCCTGTGAAAAAATATTAATTCTATATTAATATTAGGTGAAAGGAAGTAGAATCATGAGCTTAATTTGAGCAAAAGTAGAAGAGGCAACTGTATCTGATCAGTAGCAACGAGTCTCTCAGCCTCAAATTAAAAAGGCCAGTAGATAAAATTCTGTTTCAGCCTATTAGGTACCTCTCCTTCTTTTTTGCCCTTTTTCCCTCAGATCAGCTTGCTTCTTTCCAGGGCTCAGTAACGGGTTAATTGCATGCAACACATGTTCTTGTAATCAGTGAAGTTTGTTTTCATCTAGGTGCCCTTTTAAGGGGAACTTGCTCTATTCTCTGGTCTTGGAGCGGTAAGAAATGTAATTAGCAGCCAGAAATGCTGTTACTGAAAGAGTGAAAACCCGAAGCAGATAGTTCCCAAATGCACGACTCCTCCCTGGCCAACTGAACTATCCCAGTGCAGACTGGGGTCCTTTGGGATGGCCCGTTCCCTCCCGGAGCCGCGGCCGGGGAGAGCCACCGGCTCTGCTCCTCGTTACCATCGTCTGGGCTCCCTGCCCTGGTGAGGGGCGGCCGGGGAGGATGGGAGAGGTGCTAATCCACGGAGCAAAACACAGAAAGATTTACAGCAGAGCTGAGTAAATACGGGCGAAGGAATGAACCCGGCGTCTTTTTTGAACAAAATGCTCTGTAAGTAATTTGCTTGATAAAACCCAGCTCGCGCTTGGGCGGGGAGCCGTGTTCGCAGACAGAGCGGAATAGCATGAAACCTCCTTTAAGATGGTTTGCATAATGTCAAATAGGTTAAAGAAACCCTGCTCCCTAAATTAAAACCATATTACACTTAAAGGAAAAAATTGACTTTGGACAATGGTAGTGGAAAGAATGACTAAATAATATAGCCGTAATTAATTGTTCACACGTGAACAGTATATAAGGTTTGTGACTGCCCGGAGTGTGTCACGTACACAGGGCAGTGACGGGTGGGAGCTCTGGCGCTGTCTGGGCCATCGACCAGCGCCCAGGGTTTATCTACGCGGGAAGGGCCATGGCGGCTTTAGACAGGCCTCCAGGAACATGTGTGGCAAGGCAGGAATTCTTCAAGAACAACAGCTTGGTTCCCCCTGCCCGTCCTGTCCCCCAGCAGCCTCTCCTTCCAGCACACAAAAAAAATAAAAAATGGGAAAAAAAAAAACCCTAACAATCCAATTCCAAACTACAGTTATCTTCATGGACAAAAACACCTAACCGAAACCAGGGCCTGGACCCGCCTTTGAGGGGAAAGCAAAGATTTCCAAATGCCAGCCTTCCTCTCTTGATCTCACGGCCGCGTGTTGTTAGTGAAAACTGTAAAACAGTATTTACAAGGCCGGGCGCAGCGTGAGGCGGCGGCGGGAGCCGGGCCGGCAGCGCCGGTTCCCGGTACAACAGTGCGGCCTAGTGGCTCCGGCGGCACCTCCTCCGCCGAGCCGCCCCGCGGTTCTAGCGTTAGAGACACAGGCCGTGCATCAAACCCCCGCCTTGCAAGCCGCCCGGTTGCCCGGCCATCGGGTACAGCAGAGAGGTCACGGTCTCGGGGCTGGCAGGGCTCCCGGAGAGGCGGCCCGGGGGGCTGTGTGAGGGTCGGTGACCGGGCGGTACCAGGCTGTGCCCAGCGGGCAGTCGCTCGGCTCGTGTAATTTATGCGACTGGTTTTGATGAAACTAATGTGATTATCGGTGCATGTAAGGATTTCTCTCTTGCTCAAGGGCTGCTGGCCCCGTCCCCAGGCCGGAAATCCCTCGGGGAGCTGCCCTGTGGAGCGGGGCCGGGGACAGGCCTAAGCCCGGGCCTGGAGAGGGCCGCCATTTATTGACCGCACCGTGTGCCCACTGCGGGCCCGCAGCGCCGCCAGCTCTGCCAGGAGCGGGGTAATGGCAAACAGCGCAGTGTGCTAAACTCCATTAAAAAGAGAAGGTTGTCTAAATAAAGGCTTGAGCCGGAGCCCATTTAAAAGTCATTGCAGGGAGGGTGCTTTACACATCCTGATCTGCCCATTAGAGAAAAGCAGGGGGGGGAAGCCTCATTTAGTGCTGACACAATGTTTTCAACTCGGCCCATTTGTAATAAGATGCTCTTTAGCCAAATCATTTAAGTCATTTGGAAATCATTTAGAATTCTCTTTCAGAGCAATTAGTAAAAAGCTAAAAGCCTCAAATGGTTCTTTGTGGTGGTTTCGTAATTATTATTTTAAACCAGAAAATATCACCTTAAAGCAGAAAAAGAAAACCATCCGCTGCGACTGGAAGTATCTGTGCGCATCCCAGAAATCTGAGGGAGAGAGGAAAGGTGACCTTTTCCAGATCTATGCATTCCATGTAACAATCTTTTCCTGCCTCCCGAAGAATACACTGGGGAGGAAATCATTCACTATTCTTGTTTATATGAGATGCTATAGTAAGAATTAAATGTAATTTAGTGGGACAATAAAATCTTCTGAAGTACTGATATTCGACACAGTATTGTTGTGTTTCGGGTGGATTTGGGGATGATTAAATGAGTAAATCACACAGATCTGAAACATTTTTTTCACCTCCTCAGATGGCATCTTGATCGTGCATGCACTGTGAACACCAAAAGCCTATAGGTCAGACCTGAAATTATAGCTAAAACTCAGCTCCTGAGGTACATGGACTGTTTATATCGATGAAAATTTATGATCTCTATACCCTAAATCCCTGGCCTCTCTTTTACATTGACTTCTTTACTATTTGCTGCTTTATTTTATGGTGATCCCTTGCCCTCTATAAATATATCACGGTTATTTAACCCTAGATCCCAACCATAGTTTTCAGTATTTCAGGAGGGATCTATTTGTTACATAGTCTGCTACTGGGGGTTTTATAATCCTATACATTAGCAGCTATTATTTCACAGAAGTTAAAAATTTTCAACTATTTTCATCTTGTCATTTAACGTGAAGCTATTTGGTATTATAGACAAGAACAGAAAGCTGTCTGCTGTTTTTCTAAGATTATATTGAGGTAAAAATCTTCTTTAATCTCCTGCAGTGATTGAGTTATTTTCTATTAAATATTTATCCATGGAAAAATGAATAAATTTAACTGTAATAAATTATAGTTTGGCAGACTTAATTGCCTATTGTTATTTAAAAAAAAAAAAAAAAAATCAGCCTTATAAAAATCTGACCTAATCCTAGAAACATGCCATGGAGTAATTAAAGTTTTCTGTGGGGATAGACTGCAATAATTATCTTGTTTTGACTGAGCTTCTTATTATTTTAGCCTGAAAAATAAAACTGAAAAACAGGAAAGGAATATAGATTTGCAAAACCTATTGTCTGATGTTAAAATTGTTAAGAAAATATGAGTCAGTATTATGCAAATTCTGACCTAATCCCAGCAACATATTGGTAGGTAATTGTATTTTTCTTTAAAAGGGGACAGACCCTACAATAATTATGCCTTGTTAGTGTCCACATTGCTATATTTTTGATTTATGTATTTTTGTGGGAGCTGACAGATAAGCAAGAAAAATTGACATATTATAAACTAATAAAAATAAATAATATCTGAATCTGCCTAGCAGCAGTGCACATTGGGAAGCTAAATCAATGCATTAATCACACAAATTTTGAGTAAAGTATAGTTTGTGCTAAATGAAAAAGTGACCTATACCAAACAGAGCTAAACGTTGAAATCTTAGCACGGCTTCTCTTTGGACCTGCCTTAATTCCTGAGGTCAAATGATGTAAGAATTAGACTTTTATTGTTCTTCTGATTATCCTGCACAATATTCCACGACAAATTTGTGCCCTGCTCATCTTTCTTATGATCTTAATGACCTTACACCTGTTAGAGCTGTCCTGCTCCCCAAGGAAAGAAAGAATCTCCTTTGAAAGAAAAATTTGGTTAGCATCTCTCTCTCTCTGCTTTAGCACAGCATTTATTTTAGGGCACTTGTTTACTAAAATGCTCTTGCTTTTCTGTGTAAAAGCGTTGGCTGTTAAGTGCCAGAATGAAAAAAAAAATACGCAATTTGGGTATTCAGTAACGGCTAGCTCTGGGAGTTCTGCTCCAGTGCACCAGTGCTGAGGACAAATTGATGATGTAAATGTTACAGAAATGGGCTCGGGGTTGGGCAGAATCTCAGAATTGGTATTCTCTGAGGCAGCTGGCAGAGAACCGAGGGACAGGGCCGCCGTACCCTGCCTCAGGTTTCTGCCCCCGTAAGCCCGTGGCCCTGAGGTGCGAGGGGACAGGCTAGGCCAAACCCAGAGGTGGCACAATTAGCGTTGAACTCAGCAGCGTGGGCCTGAGCTCTTCTCAGCCGCTGTAATTGGAATATAAAGAAAATATTAAACTAACAGGAACAGAGGATATCCAGATTTTATTGTCTCCTCTCACACTGCCGGCAAATGCCACTATATGTCATCCTGTTTTGGCATTTCCAGAGTAATCCCTTGCTTTAAGGGCTATAAGGCAAGGGCTGCAGAAGCTTGTTGGAGGAGAAGGACACAAGGTGTGAAAAACTGCTGGGCTGCAGGACCATTCCCAGCCTGCGGGGAGAACATGGCTCCTCGTGGCTCATGGGGTGAGGGCCCTGCTCCCCTCACAGGGACCCCGAGCGCTCTGCAGCAGGGGGTGACATGCTGGGACACCGGCACCACTCCTCGTACCCCGCTGAGCCGAGCCTGCCCACCCTCCCTCAGCAGAACCACGGAATCGCCTCGGCTGGAAGGGACCTTTCAGGTCAC
>JAOTQQ010000012.1:123261063-123271849 GCA_026546715.1 Gallinago undulata
CCGCTGAGCCGAGCCTGCCCACCCTCCCTCAGCAGAACCACGGAATCGCCTCGGCTGGAAGGGACCTTTCAGGTCACTGAGTCCAACCATCAGCCCAGCACTGAAAAACCCACAACTGACCTACGTCCCTCAACACCACGTCTGCCTGGCTTTTAAATTCCTCCAGGGGATCCCTCCACCACTGCCCTGGGCAGCCCATTCCAATGTGCAATAACCCTTTCGGTGAAGAAATTTTTTCCTCATTTCCATCCTAAACCTGCCCTGGTACAACTTGAGGCCGTTTCCTCTTGTCCCATGGCCTGTTCCTTGGGAGAAGAGACCAAGCCCCCCAGCTACACCCTCCTTTCAGGGAGTTGGAGAGAGACAGAAGGTCTCCCCTCAGCCTCCTTTTCTAGGCTGTTTAGCCTGTCACCCAAACAGTAGGTGACACCCTCCAAGAACTTGAAGGGTCCTTATCCCTGAAGGTATTTAAAAGACAGGTAGATGTGGTGCTTAGAGATATGGTTTAATGAACATGGAACCCACTCATGGAAGCAGTTTTGTCAGTGTTGGGTTGATGGTTGGACTCGATGATCTGAAAGGTTCATTCCAACCCAGGCAATTCTATAGTTCCATGAATCTAACACCAGCCCCAGTTCAGCCAGTGTGTGACACACGTGCTCATGGTCTACGCTTGCCCCGACAGCCTCCTGGGGGCTGCTTTGTGCCCACTGCTATCATGCAAATATGTTTTATTTATCATGTCATTTCAGTGGAAGAACTAGGGGAGATGAAATGACAGTGCCGAGTGGCAGGTTCAAAATAAAAGACTTTAAAAAATAGTTTAAAAATTAAAATGAATACAAAGGAACTAGTTTTTCCTCACAAAAGTATTTTGTGCCATCCATGAGCCAGTTTACAGAACGGAAAGCCATCCAGCTGGCCCTACACATCAGTGGTGAGAAGAGAGCACTCAAAGTTCATGTTGAATCAAAAGGTGACTGGACATAGCCTTGTACTAAAAACTATCAGATGCTGTTAAAAAAAAAAAAAAGACTGTAAATGCAGATTCACACTATATTAACATACAAGCATTTGCACTCAGATATATGATATGCACGTGAATGCACACATGGGAAATGCAAGTCACATCAATGATGCCCAGAGTTGGAGCCACGTGAAGGTGCTTCAGCTCCTTCCTTGCCCTTGGTGCTTCCCGCTGGCAAGATCTTCCTGCCCTCCCCGTCCCCAGCCCTCAGGCAGACAGCCCCGCACAACATGGGCAGCGCAGCCCTTGGGACTCTCCCCGAGGTGGTGGGACAGTGATCCTCTCCAGCATGTCACTAAATGGACATCCTGCTTCAGGGTCTTTCATCACTCCCACTGCAACGTAAGCCAGGGAGAATTAGGTCATGTAAGACAAGAACTATTCCTAAAATGTCCAAAACAAAAATGCTTTTCATCTGGATTTCTACAATGAACAGCTAAAATAACATAATCTGCCTCATTAACTGGATCTACTGCCTAGTACCTCCATCCAAGTCATACAACCTGCACCTACAGAATCACAATTGTCTGGCATTTTTCTGGCATCTCAACACATGACACTACCAGTGCCAAGACCAATTTCTTCCAAGACAAGGGAGACAGTGAGGTCTGTGTCAGCTAACTGTGAAGCCCCCCTGGGGAAGCCGGCAAGGGGCATCTACAAGGGAGCCTGGTCTGGGGGCCAGTTGGCTTCCCTGAACTGGGAGCTTGGGGGTCTGGTAGGAAAGACGTGGGGAGGCAGAGCAGGCTCTCCACCTAGTCTGGTACCATGAGCCGGGGAGCAGTAAGAGCCTAGGACTTGGAGCCTTAGAGCAGCAGGAGAGGAGAGGAGAGGAGGAGCGGGAGCTGCTGGTGCAGGGAGCCCTGGCAGAGGACTCAGCACCTGGGAGAAGAGGTGCTGGAGAGAGAAACATTAACCAGCTGTAACAGCTCTAACAGCAGGCTGTACCAAGGGGGATGAAGCATCTCCCACATGGCCCTCAGAGGAAAGGTTAATACAGATTCGTTCAACAAGTTCTAATATAAATCGTATAGAAAGTTAAGATTAATAAACCTGCACCAAATACATTATGCAATTAACTGCTAACTGATGAACTGGCACATCTCAAACAGCTCTCTATCCCAAGCACATACAAGGTATTGGCCACTACCGCTCAGCAGGGGTGATGGGACCACCATCTCCATCCCCTGGGTGGTGGGACCGCCATGTCAGTGTTCAGGAGCACGTGGTGAGGGAAAATATGTACAGTGTGGCAGGCCACAGGAAGGGTCCAGGAAAATCAAACTCCCGTTTCTGACACAAGTTACCTGCAAACTTAACATGTCTAAAAGCATGAACATGTCTCATCTGAGCCATGGACCGTTAGAACTCAACGCTTCTGGAAAGCAAGGAATGGCAAGACAGGTATAATAAATACCTACATTAACAAATAAAAGAGCAGCATTTTGACACAAGAATATCCTAGATAATCTGAAATAATTTTGGCTCAGAGCTGTTTATAGGAAAGCATTAAGTTTAGCCGTAACAGCAGCTGACTTGTTCTCTGGAAACTCTGTTCCCTGAAAGGCAGCATTACAATTAAGGAGTGAGGAGTATTTCAGCTGACATAGCATTCCTGCTACAGGCACAGTCAATCAAGGGAAAGGCCAAAGCAACAGTCAGATAAAAGACTAATAAAGCTACGAATGACAATAAAAGTCCACTGAAAGCTTTATTACACTGGTGAAAACCTGGCTCAGAACATAAACCAGCCCTTACGCAGAGCAGCCCCCAGCCGTCTCCCCACGGCTGGCCACAGATGTCTCCCCGTGCTGGGGAGCACCCCAAAAAGCATCACAAGCAGCAAAAACCCAAGGACCAACCCGAACCCCAAACAGCCTGAGTGTCTGGGACAGAGGCTGGACCCCCCGAGCTCCCCAGGAACAGCAGCTCCTCAGCTATCCTTTCTAATCTGTAGATCTCAAATTACTTTAAAAGAAATGAAATGTCACATTTTTCATTTTCCAGGAAGGAAGGCTGAGGCATAGAGGGATGTTGTAACATTTCTTTATAAGTTTCTCTTAATAACTTAACCCTCAGATCACAGTGAGACGTTACGTGGCCTAAGGAAATCCGCGCACGTACACCTTTGCAATGCATTCCTTGATAGCCCACAAGTTTAAGCTTCAAATTCAGATGGTCAGGACATTCACGTGTTGGTAGCTCTGTGTCAGCAAAACAGGTATCCTGCCTTATTGTTATTTTTTTTTTAAGGAAAAGCTTATATTACAAACCATACTTCATATATTTGCTTATAGTAATAATGTTCCCATGTCGCAAAAACATCTTTTGAGCGACCGGCAGACGGAAGTGTCATTCTATCGCTTAGATATGCAGTCTTAGTAATAAATAAAAGTTTGTGCAAGATTAGTACTGCACCAAGCTGAGTTTGTTCTGTGTTATGAAAAGCAGTCCCAGTGGAACGAACATTGCCATGATGGACAATATTTGGAGACAAGAGAGCGAGTGAATGTGAAGAGTTTCATGAATGCTGACAATATCAGAGCTGGATTGCTCCGAGGAAACATCACATTGCTTTGGTGTTTCGCAACAAAATCATGTATGAAAGAAAAAAATGTTCCACACCGAAAAATATGCAGAGAAATGCAGATTAAGTATTTAGCAGTAAGCAATGTAAGCAAACATTTATGTTAAAGAACACATTCCTCTTTCAAATAACTACTTCATAACCTTAAAAATAATTATCACAAAGTACCCCTTATTTTTAAGGTCTAGATGTCCTTTCATTTATAACAGAAATTGCTGTATAGTTATACAAGGGTTTCCTCCAAGTCACTTGACGATGTATAACCAACTAAGATACTTATCCTTCATCTTCAAAAACCATCATCATTGTAAGAAGTGTTCTGGGTTTCAAATACTTACAGATTGCCTTCAAAAATGTAAGTATTTCTAGGACTGACACTTGTCTCTAGAGTAACTTGAGAACCTGGGATGAAGTCCCAAGAACAACAGTGAGTGCTGTGTTTCAGGTCCTAATTTTCATGCCTATTCTTTTTTGGCATATGAGATGAGTGAGATTTCAGTCTTTTGCTTAAAATAAACATTTAAATTATTAAATGCATGTAACTGCATATCCCATTGAAGACTTTTGCAGTGTCATCAAAACTGAAACAAATAAATGAAAAAAATGAACTGAAAATACATGTGTAGACATAAGAAAATACCTGTATGTGTGTTTTAGAAGACACGGACTCTATTAGTTTGGTTTTCAGAACAATCCTTGTTCTCCTGCCTCCCAAAGTTCTGTTCCAGCTCCCAGAACCTGGGATGGGCTTGGAAGAAAGAGGCCCAAAGGGACAGAGGGGGCCCCGGCTCACAGTCACGGACCCCCACACGGGCAGTGCCTAAAGCTGGGCCACGGTGCAGCAAATCCTGCCTTCCTGCACCAGGAGGGGGAACGGTGAGATGGTGCCTGGTGTGCAACCAAACCCTTCAGGAGCTCTGTAAAGGGGTAACAGACTGGGACTGGCATCCATTGCCTTCATTGCAAGAATAATTCAGGCCCAGAGGTGCTCCTGAAGGTCATTCTGTGTGAGATGGTCGCATCCCATTCTTTCCCCCCCGACGCTGTGTCCTGCGGGATGTGTGCTGTGACACAGCATACCCCCTTCCCATGGGGCGCAGGATCTGCCCAGGGTTCAGCTGACCCTCGTCTCGGCTGCCCCTAGAGCCTGACCTTGGTTCAGATACTCTGCACTAAAATAACCACCCCACAGAAATAACAATTATTTATCTGAGTGAGAGAAACATCAAAATGGACACAGGCAAAGCAAAAGCCTAAGTGTCGGGCAGCACGAAGGTGGTCAATTCACTGTGGTGGGAGCTAGTTCTGAGAAGTATGGCCACGGCCCAGTCCATGAGCTGGACTTCAGGGCCAGGGATTGCTCCTCAGCCTTCTTCACTTGGCAGTATGTAAGTGCCCAGGGAACGGAGGGAATGAGAGAGAGGATGTGCATTTGGCAGCCTTTGGATCCATTGGGCTCCACAAGGCAAACTGTCAATAGGCACTCACTCCTGGGCCACTTGGGGTGCTTTTACTCCTCTTACAAGAGACTAAGTGGCTACAGACTTGGGAGAGATAGAGCAATGAAAAGGAGCTTACCTGATCCCAGGCAGAATCTACATCTTAGGACCTGGCCCTTCAGCTTAATGCTTAATTAAGGTGTCTCTTCCAGAGCCAGGTCTCAGGGTTGAACTGTTGTGCTGGAGAACTGACATCCTCTTCCAAAGGCACGAAGAGAGCCCTTTCCCACAAAGTCTGCAACCTGATTAACCACAGCCCTCAAAGCGAGAGGGAAGGGGCGCAGAAGGAGGCTGGGGGCGCAGAAGGAGGCTAAGTAGCAATCAGGAGGCTGAGCACAGGTTAACACCCAGGGCTCTCAGCTGCTCTTAATCTCAGTTAATTATATTAATTAATTCTGCATCTGTGTGAGGAAGAGCATAATGTAGCTAATGTTGATTGAAGTGGGGGAGTCTCCATCCTTGGAAATATTCCAAAGCCATCAGGACATCGTCCTGGGCAGCCAGCTATGGGTGACACTGCTAGAGGGGAGTGACCTCCACAGGTCCCTTCCAACCTCAACCATTCTGTGCTTCTGTGAATATCAACAACTCCTTATTTTTGAAAGTGAGTGCCTTTGTCCAGATTTAAGCTGGTGAACTTGGGTAGAAATCTCCATATATCTGCTCTCTAAATGACATATCTACATGCAGACCTATAGGGTGTATTTTTTACACATTTATTAATTGCAATAAAATAACTTCTTGCAGTTCTCTTAGCCTGCTCTCTTTTTTTTAGATTTAACAATGTTTCAAGCAAGGAAAACATCTGACTTTGGAATTATGTCAACACAAAGCAGTTACTTTGGGCTTCCAAAAACGATAGGATCATATAAAACATCTGCAAGTCATTGGCTGGAGCACAGATTAGAAGGAAAAAGTTCTGGGATACTATGCATATGTACAATTCATTAGGCCTTAGCTCCAATTTAAGCAGCATGCAGTCCCTGTAGCTTGGCTTATAATGAGTCGCTTTAATGAACAAACAAGGTGAACCCTGTTCAGACTAATACCTGTAGAGCTCGCCTCCACCGGCACCTGCGAAGCACCACACATTCTGAAAACATTATCCCAAATCCTTTCAAGAACTACTGAACACCTTTTTAGGATGCAGGTGTTTTCAAATTATGTATAAATACCTCAAAAGATCAATCAAATTCCCCAGAGACTTTATGCAGCTCGTTAGATGTGGGGGGAGAGGGGCAGGGGCTGCTCAATAGCGAGGCCCTGGAGACAGTCTGGTGACCGCTGGCATAGCCCCTGGGTGCGTGTTCCCTCTGTACCAGCAAACTTTCTTTCCAGATTTTAAAAAATTTGTAAGAATAGCTTGGAATATTTCTTAGCACATGAAAATATGAAAGAGGGGCAGCTGAGGGGAGCTCCCCATTAACCTCTCCTTTCCTTCTTCCCTTTGATTGTCCCTGCTAAAAGCCCCCAAGTTCTGAAATAAACCAAGACAGATCCTTCCACAGGGAAGAGGAGGTGTGAAGTCTTTAAAACAAAGCACTACTTAAAAAAAAAAAAAAAAAAAGAGAGACAGATCTCAAAGTCCTTTACAAAACCAAACTCTGTCTCCAGTCAGGTTTCACAAAGCTGGGGGCAGTTTTGGGGACCCCTTCCCAGTGTCAGACCCCACGGGTACCCGAGTGGAGCATCCTCTGCCCTCCCCACGCGCTGCAGAAGGACAGAGCCAGGGCAGCGCTCACTCTGGCACTGATCTACCCAGAAAGCAGCTTTCCAACAGCCAGCCACACCACAGGTCTTTCTTTCTTTTGCATATTTTATCCCCAATATTGGAAAAGAGTAGTGCTCTTTATACAACACTAATGACAGTTGCTTTTCTATTATAACTTATCAAGATAAATTTATCAAACCGAAAGACAGGATTTATTTATGCATCTCTATTTTTAAGCAATCAGTTCATGTGACCAAGAGTAAAAAAATACATTTTAAGATAGTGTGTATTTTGTCAAAATATATAAACACTTGTAAAGGTCCAAGAAGTTGCAACAGTTCAAGGATCAGAAGCTGTTGTCACCCAAAGTCTGCGAAAGGTAAAAAACATTTCTGGTATAAAGGATAAAATTCAGGGCTCCCTCCATCCAGGTACATCTCTTAACTGGAAGCCCTTCCTTCGTTCTCCCTTTCCCCCTCCACCACCCCAACTCTGCATTTCTCTCTACATTCTGCTTTCTCTTCCACAGCCTCACCTGTCTCTTGACTGCAAAAGTGAGGAGTCAGTTTGCAGAAAGACGGGGACTTTTTTTTTTTGCCCCCTCATAAGAAAAGTCTCATCATTTTAGAGACTGGCTATCAATTCCTACCCGTGGGATCCATGTGTCTGTGTGTGTATATGCATATATAGACTAGCATGTGTCTGTGCGTGTATCTCCTGATGCTGGGGGACATCTGACCTGGGGGACCTCCAGAAAGGTCTGGGAGTGGAGGTTGCAACAGCAAAGAGAGCTCTTGGTGGCTCCCTGCTGAGCATCCCCATCTCCCGTCCTGCCTCTCAGAGGCACCTCAAGGTGTGATTTAATGTAAAGAGCATGAAATTAGCAAATCAAAGGTGTTTTGTTTTGTTGGGGGGGGAGAGGCCCTGCAGATCACATTCCAGATGGATCAGCTGTCTTCTGCCACCCAACCATAAGTTCTGGCACAAGGCCCCGGCACTGACAAATGGCAAGGTCCCCTCTCTGGTACGGGCAGCAGGAGGCCAGGGAGAGGGGACGCTGCTCTGGACCGGTGGGGACATGGAGGACAGATGGAGGTCCTCATCGGGAGAGAGAACTGAGGTCATACGGGACGTGAGGAGAAACTGAGACAGGTCTGACCAAAGTTATGTGTTGACAGAACACAAATCCACTTAATTATATCTATTATTCATGGAAAATTTTATTAAATTATACTCATTAGTTCTAGACACTGGAAATAAATGTATTCAGTCTTTTGTTTAGGAAAGTGAACTTTAAAAGAGCTGAAAGAATTTTTCTGGTTGGTTTTATTATGACATACCTACTTACATCATTCCACGAGCAGCCAAACTAAAGTCTATGGGACAAATAGTGAAATTATGAAATAGAGGGGGACAGGGGAGACAATCGGGGAAAAAAAGTCAAATTTGTGGGTTGAGATAAAAACAGTTTAATAGGACAGCCCAGGAAGAGATACTAATAACAGTAATGATAAAAGAATATAAAACCCAAGGGTGCAGCCTCTCCACCCTCTGAGTGGTGCCCAGCCTGTTCCCGAGCAGCCGTCACTGATCCCTGCCCCACGGCCAGCCCCGCTCTGTACTGAGCTCTCTGTGTAGGGGATGTTCCTCTGGCCAGCGTGGGTCACTTCTCCTGTCTGTGCTCCCCTCGGCTCCCATGGGAAGCTGGAAAAGTCCCCGATTGCTTGGCAACAACTAAAACCAGTGCGTTACCAGCGTTATCCATCCTCAGTCCAAGGCAAAGCACTGTACCAGCTGCTGGAAGACAGCTAACTCTCCCAGCTGGAACCAGGGCCACGGGAGCCCTGCCATCACCTCTAACGTGGACTCTTAAAGGGTTAATGTAATGCCAGGAAAAAAAGACAGGCCAGAAAATGATGATGTTCCTCCCCAAGGTGTACCCCCAGCCCTGAGCCCTCTGAAGACTCAGACAAGCTGAAGGTGTTCTCTCTTGTGTTGCCCGACCTGTTCAAATTGTCCCGGACCCATCAGCGCCTATCACTACTCTGGCAAAGGCTCCTGAAAGGAGGGGGTAGCCAGGGGGGTCGGTCTCTTCTCCCAAGGAACAGGCCATGGGACAAGAGGAAACGGCCTCAAGTTGCACCAGGGGAGGTTCAGATTGGAGATCAGGAACAATTTTGACACAGAAAGGGTTCTTAAACATTGGAATGGGCTGCCCAGGGAAGGGGTGGGGGCACCATCCCTGGAGGTGTTCAAAAGATGGGTTGGCATAAAGCTTAGAGACATGGTTCAGTGATGGCTTTTATCAGAGTTGGGTTGATGGTTGGACCCAATGATCTGAAAGGTCCCTTCCAACCCAGGCAATTCTCTGATTCTGTGATTCCCTGATTCTGAAGACACCTATCTCAAAAGGTCACCTTGCAGTGACTAAATGGAGCAGAACAGCCAGCTCTGACCTAGACAATGAACACCCTTCTCCGCGGGGTGCCAGCCCCCAGCCACAAGCCAGCCCTGCTGGGTCAGCACCGGGACGGTGCGGGCTGTCCCCACGCTGCCGGAGACTGTGCCACCGCTGACATTTGTTCACTTGAATTGGGGTTGAATTGAGGCTTTTTTTTTTTTTTTTCCAAGCTTTTCCACGTGTAAACAGGACTCAAGATGCAGAGAGATCAGGGAAGCACTAATTTCACACAGTAGTGACACTATAAGAGAAAATAAAAATGAAAACAATCCACCAGGAATGGTTTCATCGAATTGGACTGTGCAAAAACAATTACAGGAAAATAATTGCCTGATTGTTTAAAAGGATGGCTAATGGGCAGAGTTAAGGTTTTCAGGGTGCATTAGCTGTGTCCTTCTGAGGCTTAGATTTCTATTAAGATTTGCTTTGAATATAAATTTCCAGAATTTATCCTTTCTCTTTCTAGAGAAATTGTAGGGTTCCTGTACGACATGTCACCGCAGCTCACTGGTACGGCTCTCGGCTCTGACTCCATGGAATTTAGATTCCAGCTAGGAATATAAACAAGAGATTATTTTTTTCTATTTATAGTTGAATTATGTATATATGCAGATTCCCTTAAATACACATTCTGTTTTTCCAACCCATCCCGCTGAGGACCAATGGACTGATACAACTATGTTTTTACAGAGAAACCTTAACACCTATTTACTTTCACAGTCTGAACCTCGAGGCTGGAGCTGGATCTCAGGTACAGTCCTGGAAATTTAGAGCAGTGGTTCACCAAGGTTTCTTGCTGTAAATCAGATCAGTTCATGGCACAAATGCTGTATTTTAGATTACTTGTATAATTGTATTTACTACAACTTTTTTTCCTTTTTTTTTTTTT
This sequence comes from Gallinago undulata, assembly GCA_026546715.1. Lineage (NCBI taxonomy): Eukaryota > Metazoa > Chordata > Aves > Charadriiformes > Scolopacidae > Gallinago > Gallinago undulata. Next base: position 123,271,238 of record JAOTQQ010000012.1, read on the forward strand.
TTTTAAAGAGGATGGTAGAAGGGCTGTCTCACTGTTTAAATAAACTGCATGTTTAAATCTGATTTTACTTCTACGCTTTGTATTCCAGATCTATTTCTCAGTCTATCCTGGAAAACTGTTATGGAGAAGTGCATTAAATAAAAACATTTCTAATAAGAAACTGCATGCATAGATTTTTAAACAAAAGTTCCCTTTTTCTCATAGACATCTGCCCTTACAAAATGCAGACCTTCAGACTTCACTGACTTATAGGGCTATAGGGCAGGTGAAATGAAAAAAAATATATATATATTTCCAGTTCCAATTTATATGCAGGTATTAGGTTGTATGTGGTTCCATCACATGAGGAACCAGTATCAGCCTTTGGAAGCCCAGCAACAGCAGTGACCTCCTAAAGGAAACCACAACTTCACAGCATCAGTTCAGACAGAGTTTGTGATTCACCACCTGGCTCTTCGCAGCAGACTAGTCAGGGTTGGAAGGGACCTCTGGAGATCATCTCCTCCAACCCCCTGCCAGAGCAGGTCCACCCAGGGCAGGTCCCACAGGAACGTGTCCAGGCAGGTTTGGAATGTCTCCAGAGAAGGAGACTCCACCACCTCTCTGGGCAGC
>JAOTQQ010000012.1:123277230-123317849 GCA_026546715.1 Gallinago undulata
CTGTGGCTGCCCCATCCCTGGAGGGGTTCAAGGGCAGGTTGGAGGGGGCTTGGAGCAACCTGGTGTGGTGGGAGGTGCCCCTGCCCAGGGGAGATCAAAGAAATTATATTAGCCATTATGAACAGATCAAGGTGTATCAATGTCATAATAACGTGTTCTTTAAAAAAGCACTTCAAATATCCTAGCTTTTTCTTAATCAACATTTTGAAAAAAGGATCTAATAAACATATAGACTGCAGCAGGATTTTTCTGTACCCTGGAGTCCACTAAAACGAGGCACATGACTTTTCAGCTCAGTGCTAAAGTAGGAAAGTTCATTTTGATGGAGAAAGCAAATAGGTTTTGTCCTCGTGTTTTCAAAATGAATCATTTAATCCTTGCTTGTTTGAAAGCATTAAAATAAAACATCATCTGTTTCTGGCACAAACTGTTCACCCATTTGAGTTCCTAAATACTTGTGGTCCTCCTGAAATTCATTCGATTTAATATTCATGGAAAAATTCACTTAGCTCTAATTTTTACAAGTAACAGACAGAGTCAAGAGCAAACTCTCCATCAAACACATCATCTTTTCTCATTGCCCCAAAACGAGTTTTAATCTCCTTGAAAACACTTGCTATTCAGATTTATGTGATGAACAGGTCTTGCTCAGGAATTCAGTTTGCTAAGTTATAACCTTACTCTTGATGGGGACTGCGTAATCAAAGTTGCTGGTTTTGCAGCCGCTCCAGCCCGAGCCTTTTCACAGCTCGGCCAGAGGAGAAAGCTTTTCTAATCAGGCTCTGGTGGAGCGGCGTGCCGGATATTAGAGGTGTCCCAGAGGGTCCATTCTCCTAGAGCTCTGCGTGCATCATGCCAGGAGGAGGATACAGCCCCTTCGTCTGCAGCACAGAAAAAAATAAGAAATCGATTACGACTGACTTTCTAGCGATGTTCTGCTATTAGTTACACTTAACGGCTACAAAACTGGCAGGTAGGCATCCCTGGGAAGAAGGGAAGGAGCAAAGGGCCAAGGAGCCAACACTGCACAACACAACGGGGCACCAGCTGTTGCCCTGACACGCGTGGAGCTGCCTCACACACACACGGTTCAGCTCAACCCCACCCAAAATCTGAGGAAATCTCCTCTGATGTTTCCTCTCTTACTGAGGCTGTGCACACTGAGGAATCTGAGGGGCGTCTTAGAAAGTACATTTGATTAATCCCCTTACCACTTACAGTATATATATCTTTTAAATCACTGAATATTGGCTTAAGCAAGAAAAACTTTTTAACACTATTTCATTTCTGGAAATACTGACTTTTTGAATGCCACGTTTAGTCTCAGTTGGTAAGTAGTACCTCTGTTTGTTTCATGTTCATTCTCGTGTAAATTAATAAATCAGTGTTTAAAAATGGAGGACCCAAAATGTCTTTTGTTTTTAGCACAAAGCACTTACCCATTTGAGCTTCCAAATACCTGTGGTCCTCCTGAAAACCACTTATTTTCATATTAATGGGAAAATGTGCATGCACATAATAGCATTCAAATTATTTATTCTGCATTTTTAGCGACTGTAGTCGTTTCTCTGTATTGGGATGGTCGGCAGTATCAGGGAGTAGGGCCAAACCAATAATTTTCAGGTCATAATTTATTTGCTGAAATATGCAAGTTTGGGCAAACACTGTGAAGTAAAGTCAAACATGTTTGAAGTGGGGAGAAATCAGAAACATTGACAATTTCTTTTCCCATTTCCAAACATTGTGATGTTTCAGGACAGTTTCACAAGGGGACACAGACACTGTTTTCAACTGCAGGAGGAGACCGAGTGTCCATGTAACTCTTCTTTTGCTCTGGTTGCAAAACTCATTAAACAAAACACTCCTTGTTAAACTGTGCTTTTTCACAGACAAAAGTCTCCTCAAAATACTTAGGATTGTTCCTTTGGGAAATCAGAAAAAAAAAAACAACCCACAGTAAATTTAATCAGTATTTCTTCCTTTTTTTAATACCTTTAATCAAACAGCCACCGAGCAGCCCTGCAGCTTTCTCTGCTCACTGGTGGCCATGGGCTTTTATGGTCGAGGTTCTCACGGATCCCATGGGGGTATGGACACAGGAGATAGTTTCATCCTGAACCTCTGCTGAACTTCTGTTCCCAGCAGGAACCCTGACCGTCCTGGGGCAGGGGGTGAGCAGAGACTAAGGAAGCCCAGCACCTGGGCTAATCCTCTCCCTCAACTTCCCTGCTCCCAGAGCTGCCGTAACTACAGGGACTCTGAGCCAGAGGGACCTCCTGGGGGACTGAGGACAGTCCCCTGGCATCACCAGCACCTACGGCACGTCATGTCCTCCATAAACCAGCTGTGCTCTTCTTACTTCACCTCCTTCACACACAATGGCACCATATTGCAAAGGGACTTAAACCAGAAGTGTCTGCTGAGCCGGGCTCATATCCCGTATCTCTGATAACGGCCAATCCATTTGGTAGTTTAAAGGTTGGATTTCAATTTAGTGATGCAGATTGCCCACAAAGCGGCACCTATCAAATAAACAATATATTTTTAATAGAATAAAAAAGGTCTACTTCTGGTAAAACCAAAGGTAAACCAAATGATCCCCATTTCAACACTTCCCTTTCTGGGGATGTGGCCCCGTTGCCCTGCGATGGTGGAGGGTGTCTCACCCCACAGCAGCGTCTGGCTCTTCTCTGCCACGGCTGATGTCTCCCTCACCTTCCTCAGATGCTGCTGTGGCCCAGCAGAGCGTCTCTCTGGGCAGGCTGGGCTCTGCTGGGACATGACCACAGCTTCTCCCCACCACCACAGGGCTCTTGGCTTAATGGGGGGGTTCATGGACTCCAAATACCAAAACTCAGGCCGTTCCTCACTTTAGCCTTAGGTTTCCACAGGCAGTCCAGCCTAGTGCTGTGGCACCCCCGTGCCAGACATGGCAGGCAAACATGGTCCTTTGGCTTGGAGAGGGGGCCCGGGCACCCACAGCCTCCATGCCCCCCCGGGAACACATCCCCTGTGCCCCCTGAAAGCCATGGACCTAAACCTTCAGCCGGGCTTCACCGCTTCTGTGGGGACAACCTGCTCTCCAGGCTCCGGCACAAGGAGCAGAGCTTTAATAGGAGCAGAAACACAGAGACCTTTCAGTGCCACCCGCAGTAACAGGCACTTCTTGGCCCACCTTTAGGATAACGAGATATACTGGTAACAATGAGTCCACCTTCCTTCCTGAGTATGTTATTCCTAAGATGTTTTAACATTTTTTTAAGTTATTCTAGATGCCCTGTTGAGGTTTTTGAGAATGAAAAGAGCAAGGACTCCATCTAGACCTCATCCCACAGCTGCTTGAGAAGAGAACACCAGCTTTGCCTCCTGACACTGTCGGGGACTCGGTGCCTGAAGGTGGGAAAGCCTCTCGCGTTGGGCAGTTGGCTTGTGAGAAACTCTCTCCTTTGGGTTTTCACAACTGTTCAATGGCAACCTTCAGTAAAACTCTTTAAAAGCGTTGTTTCTTTCAAGTCTTCAGGAAACCCATACCCTTTGGTAAACCACCCAAGACAGGCAATACGGATGGGGTGAGGTTCAGGTCCGCACTTCAGGAAGCAGCAAATTCTGCAATGAGAATGGCGGAGGGCAGGGGGGTCACCGGGAATGAGAGGCTCTGGGTTAAAACACCAGGTGTGTTCACCCCTGGGCACATATACCCTGTACCGATCCCGAGTGACATTGTTTATAACTAAGCTCTGATTATACACAGGAAAATATGGAAAAGTTTTTTTTTTTAATTATTATTATTTTTAATTTGGACACAGTCTGACAATTCCAAGAAACAGCTAAAATTCCCTGCATGTAAATTTCTACCCTCAGCTAAATACCTAGGGAGGTTCAGGCAAGAATTAATTGGAATCAACCAGAAAAAAAAAAAGAAAGAAAAAAAGAAAAGAGTTTCAGTGCCCCAGTGAATAATTTATAGCTGTTTCCTTTTCAACAAAGGGAATGTTGAATGTTTTTGACAATAGCAGGTACATAATTGTTTTATGCTGGGGGCATTTATTGTAACTCATTCATTATATCATCTTGCTAGTTTTCATGGCATGCATTTATTTGTTCTCTTAGTGGAACAATTTGAATGACAACTCGGAGAAATACTGGGGGACAGTGAGAGAGAAATGGCATGTTAAAAGGCTTAGACCAGTTTGACAGACAGCTTGAAAAAACCATCCCCACCAGCAGCACCAGCAGCACAGGGAGAGGGAAGGGTTGAGATCCAGTGACCACCCTTTTTGACAAATGTCCTTTTTTTTTTTTTTTCCCAAAAACTTTCCTTGTTCATTCATTCCAGTTGATTTGGGTCAGAAAGGAGACTATTATACAATAGAATAATTGTAAAAAAAAAAAAAAAAAAAAAAAGCTTAAGACTGTGAAAGAGGAAAAAAAGACAACATACAACCACATGTGAGAAACTCTTGGGGGAAAGTCGAATCAACGAGCATCCTCCAAAGGAATAACTGACCCTACAAGTTCAACCCAGACAGTGAGACTGTATATCAGACAGAAGTCTGAGGTTTTTGTGACCCTTGTCATTGGGAAAACATTTTAATTACACTGAGTCATTTCCCCTCTATTTTTTTCAAGTTGTAAAAACTCAGAGATCTCTGCGTTCTCCTCCCTGATCTTTCCACCAGAGAAAGTGTAATTGGGAGGGACGGTGGGAAGACAGTGAACATACATCATTAAAACACAGCAAAGGCTTCTTCTAATGGTCCAACCCATCTGTACCACAGGACAGTCCCAGGAATTACTGTTCTTGTCCCCCATACTCTCTCCCCGTTCGCTGCTGACGTATTTCTGCCCGTAGTGTCTGGGGTTCATACAGGCCCTGTCCAAAACCCACTAAAGCCAAAGTCACACCAGGGACCTCAATGGGCTTTGTGCACTCCAGGCAAAACCACAGCCATTGTGATGAGGTAAAATAGGGCCCAATTTGCCTTTTTTTGACTCACACAAATCTCCCATTGAAGTAAAGGGTGGCATTACGTGATGAACAGCAGGAAAAAGTAATAACAGAGAAGTAAAAAAAAGGTCCGTGTTACAGTTCTCAAAAAAGCACTGAATTAATTAAAGAGGTAAGGAGCTCACATGGATGTACAAGAGCTAAAGTCCAGGCATCTGTTGATGTCTGTCTGTATAAAATAAAGTTTTCAGCCCCCCTGCAAGTCCCTGAACCCCCAAGACCATATGAAGGAGCACCCGGGACACGCCAAGATGCCAACAAGGCTCAAGCTCTTCTTTCTCCTTGAAATCCATGGAATGTGATGAAGTTGCCGCTCTCCCGTTGCCTGAATATTGGCAACGTCAATGGTAAACGTTGGCTGGAGGGGCAAGAGGGGACCATGCTTACCTCTTGTTGGGGTATTTAGGGAGGACTAGAATCTTAAACCAAAATCCTCACTCCCTTGAAGCTAACTGGGCTCTCGCCATTGCCTTCCCCGTGGCCAGAATTCCCTGGATGGGCTTTGCCAGCACCGACCATCAAACTAAAGAGAGCAAGGGGGATCTCACTGCAGGGACCGATGCACCACCTCACCGTCAGCAAGGGAATCAAAATCAACCAGCCCTGGAACCACCAACTTCCTGCCCCAAACCCCAAAATAGAAGATATTTTGATAAAAGAAGAGCAGTAAGTAGAGGGGCAACAAAGGAAATGGTGAGAAACCCAATATATTTAGTTAGTTATTGTCAGAGCTGTAATATTTGGAATTTCAATATCCATCATCTTTTAATCTCAGATATTACTTTGATTGCATTTAATTTTCTTAAGAGTGGCTTTTCTATTTTTTTGGTCCACTTTTCTTTTAAAGAAAACAGATGGAAAAGAAGAAAAGAGGTTTTGAAGTTCAACCCAGTTTTAAAATGGCTACAACTGTTTGATATCAAAAGCAATTTTATCAAATCAACTAAAGACATTTAACGCTTACTGTTTCAGATGTTAATTATTGTTGCGGAAACTAAGTTTTCTGAATTTACTGTGACTTCTTTATAGCCTGTTGAATCCTAGGAGAGGTGAGTATTTGGTCAGAGTACCTGAAGGGAAAAAAAAAATCACTCTGAATCTAGGATTTTTAGCTCAAAAGAGGAAATATTTTTGATGGCTCTGAGTGAAGACCAAGGATAACAATGAACATGTTTTTACAAACTAAATTACAGGGAGTGCTCCCAGCATCCTGGAATGAATGCACACACAGGCACACACATACACATGTGCATATGCATATATGCATGTAGATTTTTAAAAACAGAACATATTTTTGGAGGAGGAAACCAAAGCATTCTTTTGTTTAAGGACTATAGGATTTTCTTACCCTATAGGCTACAGTTAGCACACTGAAATTCAGTTAGATGCCTGGCGTTCCTGCTTATGGATCTAATGCAGTATTTTTTGGATTCCCATTCAAACCATCTGTTTATTTTATTCTAATGTATCATGCCATAATTCCATGTAATTATGGGCACCCAGCCTTCCAAGACAAACAGCTGACACCTGGAGACATGTAAGGAGTAACTCACGAGTTGGGGTTAGCCGCCCAACTCTCATTACACTGACATTTAAAGTATATTCTCTGAAGTTTGAGTTAAACCAAAAATGTTATTCAGTGGTTCTTGGATTCAGAAATAAACATACAACGGGCTAGACAGAGATTGTCAGCCTGTCATTACAATGCTGGCTGTTAACAACCACAATTAAGGAAGACTACATATCAATTATTATTTGTCTGGAACATGAACTTCCCTAAGCATGAAAGGAAGTGATGCAGCCTGTATTACTGTCTCCACTCTTCAGCTAATTAGTGCTGTTTTTAATGGCTTCATCTGCCCAGGATCAATTGTCTAATGGGGAACAGTTCTCTGTCAGTTAATAAGGTGAGGAACTGGATAATACGATTATGTCTGGCTCCAAAATAGCGCTTCAAACAACACTAAAACAGTCACGTGATGGAACAAATAGCCTGGTGCAGGACAGACAGACGGTTCTGGAGCAGACAGACGGTTCCAGGGAGGGCACGGAGGGCCGGTACCGGGGCACGAGGGCACGGGGAGGGAAGGGCAGGACACCGTCCTGGAATGCTGGAATTTAAGGAAGGGAGGGAGCCAGTGGCGATGCGCGTTTCAGCTGGCGCTTGAAGAACATCCCTCTAAGGAATGTGAAAGGGAAGGGCTCTGCTTCCAAAAATACTCCTTGCTGAAACAAACTGCTCTGTGGTTGTCCTGCTTGGAAGACGCTGCGTTTTCAACTTTCCATTCAGAAAACGCCAGCCAGTGCTGAAAAGGGTGAAAAACAGCCTGGTGATATACGCTCCCAGTGTCTCCAGGCGGCGAAGTGGGGGCTATTTATACACAGACGTATACCCCTCGCTCTGATTCTGCGGGATAAGGGGATGCTCTCCCCTGGGTCAGCTACGGAGCCTGGTAGCCCACGGCTCCTCGGGAGGGAGGCAGGGACACCTGGGCACGGACCTGCTGAGGGCAGAGCAGGAGGCACACGGGGAGCTGTGGGGCTTCAGGATTGATCACCATCACCCACAGGCTAATCGCCATTGTTCTTGGCATTTACAAAAACGGATTATGCCCAGACCTTATAAAAACAAAAAGCAGACTTTGTGGTATAGGAAATAATGAAGCTTTATAATTAAGCAAGCACAGACGTCACTGGCTTGCCTGGGCTCGGGAGGGAGGGGAGAGCAGTTGGTGAAAGCATTACAATAATACCCAAAACATGCATTTTCTATTCCAGACCTAATTACCTCATCTGCCTTCTTCAGTGATGTCCAGTTTTCCCTTTGCTATCCTCCTTGGGATAAAAAAGAACACTGAAAAGTGATGAAGAGAAAAAGGAGGGTATATTAATATATTTAATAGGACTTCCTTTAATGAAAGAGCTTCTCAAAGTCCTGAAGCCTGCTCCTTTATATATGAATCCATTCAGAGATATTGAAGGAAAATGTCTGTAAAGACTTACACCTCCTTCCACAGGTGACTCAAGCCGTTTGGACACACGTCACCCCCCTCCACACACCTCCCCTGCACCATGGGAAGAAACTAGGGCTTCAGCTCTTTGGATCCCAGCAAACCCAGACTTTGCCCGGCAAAGCATCCTGCCTGAACCTCTTGTCTCTGGAAGGACCATCAGCCATCACGCTGCATGTGTGAAGCACCCTTGCTCCTCTTCCAAATAACCTGAAAGGCCTGAACCTCCCAGAAGAGCATGTCCGTGATGCTAAGGCAGGAATCCCACCCACCCCCAGCTCCAAACCCCGCTTTTCACTGCCCTGGGTGGGCAAAGCAGAGCCCGGAGGAGGGGGCTGCCCGTGCACACACCGAGGAGATGAAAACTACTCTGTCATCAGAATGTGGAGACCATTTTTGATACAACATGGGGGGGCGGGGGGGGAAATGGCTTCTTTTTTCAGGAGTGGCACGTGTATTGTGTATTTGTTCCAGGGAAAGGATAGGTCACGTTGTATTTTAGAACACTGAGCTGTAATAGCCGGATGAAAGATGCTGCTCTTACAGGCAGAGCAGTGCAGGGAGACAGCCTAAGCTTTAACCTGTGCTGGCCAGAACACATCAAACCTAAAAGCATTGCACAAACACTGCAATAACCTGGAAAAATAGATTATAATCGTCATTACAGAGCAGCCCTGGGAAGCCCATATTTCTAGAAGGAAGAGGAAGAAGATATTTGCATTCCTTGAACAGAACAGAGTGCAACCGAACAGAACGGCAGAGTCAAAGGTTAAATGTGTGAGAGAAAAAGAAGAAACAAATTCTTCCATCTGAGTTACATCACTCAAGAATGGATACAATTTTCAGCAGATGGACTACTTCATTCCTATTTTTACTTTCTATTTCTGGTTGAACTCACTTCCAACCAGCACTCGAGATCATTGTGGATAAGTGGAATTTGTGTCCGAGGAGAAATTTCAGCTATTGCAGATGGGAGGAGCGTCAGTGACCTGTCTGCTCCTCTCTGGCTCCCTGGCACTGCCTCCTCTCTCAGCTCACCACTACAGACAAACCCTTGCATTTTTCCCTTAAAAGGTAGATCCCAGCAGATATCTACAGCACAATCCAGACTGGACGTCCCGGGGCTCAGCGGAGGCAGAAGTGGAGTTAAGGACTCCATGGTGCTGATATGATGTCCCCATGTCTCCCAGACACACTCCAGGACCCAGTGCTACCCCAGGGGGACGTGTTGGATGTCCCACAGACAGGGAGGCAGCTCCCAGAGAGATGCCCTTTCGGAGCAGGAGTTCTGAATGGGAAAGGGGGTGGGGAGAAATGCAAAGGGGTGGAAAGGAAAGAACGAGTTGGAATTGTCAGAGCTCTGCAAGTACCTCCTTCCTAACCAGCTGATTAGATGCATTTATCTTTCCCTATATTTCTTTGACACCTGCCCAGGGCTCAGGCTTCTCTCAAAGTATGTTTCTATGGCAGACAGCAGTTAAACATAATGATTGACATAACAGAAAAATAATTAATCACATATTAAATATTAAGACAAGCTTTCTAAGTTCTGGGTGGTAAATAACTGAGAACAGATCACCTGGGGAAGCTGAAAAGATTCCGCTTTTCAGGAGTGGGTTCCACTCTTTTAGGAAAAGAATTTTCGCTGCTGCTGTCCTGAGGATGCCCATCCAGAGGATGGCCATCACAACTTCACTTCTGTGCCCACCAGCCTGTCCCTGCCATCCTATTGCCTAGGAACTGCCCGCTGGAAATCCTCTGTCACCAGCAGTTTGCAGGTAACTCACATTAACACGGAATCACACAAGTGATTCATTGCATATTGTTTACCGTCCCCCAATAGCCTCAGCCTGGATATTGTCAGTTACAGAAAAGAAGTTTCTCAAGAAAAAGCAGAAGTGATGAACTGGGAAGGCTTCAGGATAATTTAGGTATTCCTCGGTATTTTACTAATATTAACCCTCTGGCTACACACTACTGATTTATTTGTTTGGCAAGATGGAAAAATGGTGGTTGCCGAAGGAGCAAGTGAGAATGTTAATTATTGTCCTGTCAGGGGAAGGAAAGAAGGAGGTCTCTCAGTTGTCTGGTACGACTGTAGGTTACCGGTACTTGAGCCCTGGTTCTTTCAAGGACAGTTGGCTGCTCCCCGCTTCTCATCTCAAGTGGTGAGTTGAAAGCCTCCCTCTCTCCCATCCCTCCCTCCTTTGTGTCCGACTGTGCCGGGAATAAAGCGGAGGTGGGACGGCTCTCGGCTGCCGCAGCCCCTGCGGGGGGACAGGAACAGCCCGTCACCAGCGGGAGGTCGAGGTGCCAAACCCCGCTCAGGGTCCTCCTCACGTGGTCCTTCGTGCTGCTCTCCCCTCCTCAAACCTCACCCACCCGTCCCTCCAGCCCTCACCCCACCAGGGCTCTGCTTCCAAATGGGATGGACTGGAGACTTTTCAATGATGCTAAAGAAAATCAGTGATGTGGAACAAAATGAGTTTGGGCTTGCTTTAGGTCCTGTTATTATAAAACTGTTGTGTGGAATGGCCACGCTCAGCAAGAACCGAGCTGTGAGTGATCTCCACGTAGGAACAGCCCCACCGATCTCTCCGTGGGCCACAGCAGCTTAACCACTGCATGCAATTATTTAGATGTATAGTTTATTCCTGCATAATTTATGCAGATCCATTTTCAGCTATTTTGCCCAAATACAAAATAATAGTTTCATGATTACAGCATCATCTGGGGACATCAAAGCACTCCACCATTATGATTCACATCCCCATTAACGATAATGCACAAGACAAATGTGAATCTTTATTAGGTTAATTCTATTTTGCCCATTTTGCAGATGAGTAAGTGGGAGCACAGAGAGGTTAAGTGATTTGCCCCAGGTCACAGAGTGAAATCTGGAAGTAAAAACAATGTGTGAGTGTGGCCTAAAAGCCATATACATTACAATTAAATAGTGAGATATTTAATAGCAAAGAAATTCCAAAAACTAGGGCTTCATAGCCCGCCTAATTATGGATTTAACAGGTAATCTTCCATTCCTCATAAATTTTAAGCTTCCTGTGATCACTAAATAACTCTGAAGAATGGGGGGGAAAAAGCAAGAAAAAACTTTTCTTTCCCTCTCTAAAAAGGAAATAAGAGAGGAGAAAGTGCTGCTAAAGTTGCAGCAAAGAAAAATGATCTGTCGTGAAGCAGCACAGATTTTTCTGCAGTGCCCTCGCCGTCTCAAACGTCCTTGGGAAACAGACAGCCACCTAAAGCAGAGCTCTCTGGTCTGCAGGGGAGTAAAGCAAAAGGAAAAATGTGTTCTTTAAGTAACAAGGTTTTACTGACCTCTCGTGATTTGACTTGTTAATAAGATGGATGCAATTAAACCAGTCAGTTTTAACTTAAGGGTCAGTAACATAAATTGTTAACTGCTGCTTCTCCAATGAAGGGAGTTTCTAATAAATGCCTGCATAACTAGAAATACTGTAAAAAGCTTTCACTTTTTGGTGTAAAAGTATTTCCAAAGCAAGCTCTAAAATACACTGAAAAAAAGTGTAAGCTAATAACAATACACCAAAATGCAGCTAGCTCATAGTTTTGAATCAATGTTTTCCATATTTTGCTTTTCCTTCAAGGATGCGAAGCTAAGCCAAGTTTCTATCTCCAGCCATTTAAACGAGCACAAAGGGTAATGAGCCCACAGGCTGGAACTGTGAAATAGTTCCTGTGCTCGCTTGTTTAGTTTGAATTTGCAAAGTTTCAGTCACAGGAGGACTGTACAGTACAGAAACTTCCACTGCCGAGTCAAAGGTAATATTTATGACGCATAAGAAGCAGAAAACCAGGGGGGAAACGGGCATTAACCCCTGCTGGATTTGAACTATCTAAAGTTTGCCACTGGTCCCCAAGTGCCACCTTCAGCAGGTCTGGTCCCAGCCAGGCTTCCCCAGAGCTAACCCTCCTCTTGGAGTAAATTATTCTCCCCCAGAGGGACTGGGCGTCAGCCAGATCTCATCCACCCTGTGACCGAAGTGATTCCCTACTGACAAGCCACGCAGCAGCTGGCCAAGTTTTGGGGTTTTTTTAATATATCCCAATATGAATTTTCAACACAAAGTCCCCTTGTCAACAAAGGAAGGGCTTTTTGTCATGAACTCCCAGAATAAGAGTCTCACTCATGAGGCAGCGCTGAGCAGCTCGCAGTGTGCTCCAGCACAGCACAGCCTCGCTGTTCTCCTTGTAGCTCATTTTCATCTCTCAGCTGAGTTCAGGTTCCTGCCGCTCACGACGCAGGGGATGGACAGGGGGGGGCCCGGGGTCCTGCGTTCCCAGCCCCCCCACCCCGATAGCCCCCTCCTTTCTGAGCCACCATCTGGCTTCAGGCCAGCGCTTCTGTTAACTTCAGGTTTGCAGCTAAAAAGCTAAAGGTTAATAGTGTTTTCTAGACACCCAGGGAGCCCGTTCGTGCACTCTATAGAAGACTGTGAAGTTTCCCCTGCTAATACATCTTTATGAGGCTGCTGTGAAATTAGTGATGTTACTAAGTTAGCTGGTTCAAACTTAAAACTAAAGTAAATAATCAAGCTCATTATCTTTGAAATCAATAATAGTCGATTTCACCTCCAGTTTCCTTCACTAATAATTTCTTTGGAAAAAAGTTACTTGCTAAGTTTAGTGTCAACATGATTTCTAGAAAGACTTCTGTTTGAACTATAAAAGTTCTTTTGAGTTAAAAGAAGGGAACTGATCAAAACTGAAATACGAAGTGCTTAGATTACCACAATATATTCAATAAAATAATTGCATTTAAAGTTCAAAGATCATTTTTAAGAGCAAAAAGCAATTACCCATACCCATGGAAAGGCAGAGGCACTCCAGACTGATGTATTCTCCAACTTCTGGGGATACACCCTGGCTTCTCGCTGCACTGCCGAAGGGAAGGGGGTGGTTATTTTCAGTGACACCCCCGGGGGTCCCTGTGACTGAACGTTCTTTACCAGAAGTACGTGCCACCTGCAGGGACACCCGTGCCAAAGGGCCACGGTTTTGCAGAGCGTTTGGGCAGCAGCAGTCAGCCAGGGCTGTGAGTGTCACCTCCGCCTGTCTCTGGGGACCTGCCGTCCACGGGCACCACTGAGTGCGCCGGGGAAACTACAGGTGAATACAAACAGCAACAAAACCCAAACGGCACATTCCGGGGTCAACACCCCCCCATGGCTCGCAGTGAGTAATGGCCGCCATGTCATGGCCTACCTCCCCCAGCAGGGAGCACGGCACTGACAGACCTGGCTCCGACTAATGCGCTCGGCCTCTTTCAACTCAACTTCACAAGTAACTGGTGTTGCTGCTCACCGTGAAAAGAACTGTAGGAGTTTTGCTAATCTTCAACCATAAATTATGGCAAATTTTGTTCTTTTTAAATTATTTTTTTTCCCCATAATTAGCAACATTAGCTTTTGCAGCACATTCTTCACTGCACTCTGGATTTGCAGGAGTGTCTGACGGCTCAAACCACCTGCAGTTCAAATCCAGTTCGGATGAGAATATATATCTATAAACGACATGAAGTGTTGTTCAGAATCGCCTGTCCTACTGCATATCCAGTGTATTTCCACACTTACATGTCAAGCTAGGCTGGGTTTATACTAATATAATGAACCCTGAAGATTTTACCATTTGAATGACAACAAAACCCATGAATCAGACAATTCACAGAGAGAGGTTCTTGCAAAATTTCTTTTCCTCACTGCAGGAATTTGTTGCTCTCACAGGGGGAACCTGGACATACCCAGATATCTTCTCTTGTCTCCTTTGCCTCTAGAGGCAGGGAATTTGGGCCAGTTCTTAGACTTTTTTTTCCTAGTCGGTTCTTTTTCACTTTGATGCATACCAGAGGGCTAAGGTACCACCAGAAGAACTGGATATTCCTGTTCATTAGGCCTCTTAGCTCCCATTTTATGGAAACACAAACCAGCTACTGAAGCTGAAGTTGCTCTGGTCTACACCTGCTGAGAATTTGGTCTGAAATGATCCACAAAAACACAATTTACAACTGTATCAAGAAGTTTGTGCATTTTTAGCAGCTCTTCATTTGAAACACCTTTTCTGGAGGGTTTACTGAAACGTGAAGAAGCTGAACATAGATTAAATAGGGAAAATGGGTTATGGATACAAACGAAAACAAGATATTCTCTCTTTTCTCCATCAGCATAAACTGTTTAACAGTTGTGTTAAAAATTAACAGCAGTTTGGTGAAGCTTTGCAAGATCTCTAAGCCCATGATTACTTGCACATAAAAAGGAAAACAAGCTATGGCATTCTGGGTGAAACAGTTGCACTTGTTTTTTTTGTTATCCACATGTTGGAAATATTATCATATTTTGGTATATAAAGCCCATTTAAAAGCCTTCTATTTTCAAATGAAGGAGCACACAAAAAAATAAAACCAGATTAGTTATATAGGTATCACTGAACCCCAACTTGTTATAGTAATGCCAACATACAGTTCCTAGAGGGAATTTTGAATTAAACCTTAAAATGAACCTATGTTTATGTATCCCTCTTACAGTGAAAAAAAAATATTAAACCAGCATTCTACTTTACATTACAGCACTCCAGCCTCTAATAACAATGCAAGTAACATGCAAGTATCAAAGAACCTTTTGATAGGTTTCCTCGCCGCAGTTATTTATGCTTGCAACAAGTTCGGGGACGACATTGTTATACGCTGGTAAAGGTACCCTACGGTCCCTGTTTAATTCCTAGAGAAACCTGTCAAAGGTAAAGGATGTGCTACAAAAGGGATAAAAAAATAAAGAACACGTCTATTATCAATTTAATGACAGGATAGACGCTCCCTTCAAAGTTTTTCCTGTTACGAAGCCTCACCAGTGAATAAAAGTATCTAATGTATTATTCAGATAAAGGCCTCTGAACCTTAGACAGAAGGAAATCCATACCGCCTTCCATTGCTTTATTAAGTCTATATTAAGGGCTCCATTACTTTAAAGAAACTGTTTAAGTAACATTAAGGCTATGACCCAAACTGACAAAAGTAAGGAAATACAGATAGCTGAATTTCCATCTTTAAAATATGCTGCTGTGGGGAAGAAAAAGGAACAATGGAGTATGGGACTTTGCTTCTCATCTTGGGCTGAGAGAAATATTTGGGACCAAAAAAAAAAAGAAAAAGGAAAAAAAAAAAAAAGCCAGCCTGAATCTTCCCCAGGCATTCAACTGAATGCAAATAAAACCTGTTTGGAATCTGGCTCTTCCCACTGCCTCGGCCCAGGGGTCACTGGCAGGTGGAGGAGCATGTTTCCAGGCTGCTGGAGGAACATCAGACCATTCCCTCCACAGCAGCCAGTGGCAGAGGAAGGGTGCCCACCGCTGCCGCCAGGGCTCTGTGTGTGTCAAACACTGGTGCTCAGGGGCTCTCGCGTGGCCTCTGCCCACCAGAGGAAAAGATCTCTCTCTACCTTCTTTTTCCTGCCACACGGGTGGAAGGGAGGACAGAGGATATAAGGGGAGAATAAGAAAGAGGTTGCAATGTGGCTGTCACTATATGAGAACGGAAACCACCATCAGACAACTACTTCTTGCCTCTATCTCTTAGCCCAGCATGAAAATTAATTTGCCTTTATACCATGCCACTATTATATCAGATGAACTCTAACGTAACTCTAACAAGTAATAAGTAAACTAGAAACATCCGTTAGCTAAATATTATCTTTTGAGGTTGATGCTATGTTAAGTGAAATTGTATTACTCAGGTGAAGGGTCTCCATCCCTTCATCTCACCCAAAGGCCTGAAACACAGATCCATGCTCTGCTTCCGAGGGCATTGGTACAGCCCTAATATTGGTATTTTAGCATGTATTTGAAAGCTTTGCTAACAGAGGAAGTATATGAGCACATGCTAGCGGCTGGGAATGTCTTTAAAGCTCTCAACAGTTGAGCTTTTTATGTTCATGACTAGTTTATGACTAGTTTTAGTCATAAACTTCAGCTTTATTCTTAGAATCATAGAATCGTGCGTGAAATTGCCTTGGTTGGAAGATGATTCAACCGTCAACCTAATCTAATGCAACAGCTTTCTGAAACATAAGTTTGGCCAAATCCAAATCTAAACTGCAGATGGGTGTAAGTGGGTGAAAGACAGCAAACCACAGAATTTATACAAGATCCCATTCCACGATCTATGGCCTTTTTTTGGCATTAACACTATGACAGTATGATAAAAGTACATGATACCCAAATTAGAGAAACGTGGATTTGTGTAACTTCCATGGAAAAAAAATCATGAAAATACAAGAGATCCTTTATGACAAGGCATTCATTTAAAAGGACAAATGGCTAAATGAATGACAGGATATATTTAAAAGGTTCAAAAATGAGCAAACAGGCTCAAACAAAATAAAAATGAACCTCCCCTGATGAGGCATGCAGCTGACTTTCAATTGTAATTTTCATGAAAATGGAAATAAGACACACGACATTCTCTTTCCAGACCACGGTGCTCGTGTTATTCACACGTACATCGCAGCCCAAGCCTCGCACAGGGAATGCAAATCCCAGAGAGCTCCCCTGTGCAGACCCTGTCTCCATCACTCCATCGCAACGGGTGGAAACAGCCTTTCTTCCCTCCTCCTTGGGCCACTGTCCTTTAGTCCCACCCTTGTGCACCCCCAGGCAGTAACCTTCTGTTGAGGTTCCTGATGCTCACCTGATGCTACGGCTTGGGCTGTAGGTAGTGGTCCTGTCCCTTTCTTCTTCCAAAGATGCTGTTTTCTGGCAAGTATATGCACCCATCACTGCTGCGTGTGATCTCTCCATCCCCAGAGAACCTCTTCACCACCTGTTTCCTGAAGAAACGTGTTGACCTTCATCTTGCTTCCATTCCCCATGGATCTTGTTTGGAGCCACATGGTCTCAGACACGTGTCCTCTCCTGGAACAGCCAATGCCAGTAATGAGAGACCAGACAAATTCTCAAATGACACCCTATTCCTCTCTCTCTAGACAGGCTTTAGTTCCCTCCTGCCCCACAAAACAACAGGAAAACCAGTAACTGCCCTTCTGCAGAGACAGCAAATGACCTGGCAAAGACCCAGAGAATTCTGAAGAGTGATTCTCCCTGACAACAATCAGCCGAAAATCACGTTTTCTGTAATTTCTGATTTCTGATATGCTTATTTGCATTTTCCATAACTTTTCAAGAAATCAAAATTATAGATGGAGTATGAGACCTTTCCCAAAGGCTCTTGCTCCAGCCAAGCCAGTGGAAGGCCTTCTGCATCACAGTACACCTCTGAGCCACACAAGGTGTGTCATTCTCAGCATGAATTGGAACATTCTCCAATATTTCACCAATCTACATGGTTACCAATATAGATCAACCTTTCCAGGCCAGTAGGCATCACCTCGTAGGTATGGAAGAACGTAAGATGATGAGAGACAAGATTCTAGCTCTTTATGTGACCCGATGTGTCATTTACCCTGTTTCAGTGTTTTCTTCTGTAAAATGGGAAAAATGGCTTTCCATATATCTAAGTGTGTTGTCAGTAATTGAATGATTAGTACATTAAATTGCTCTGCAGACATGAAGAATCATAGAATCATAGAATGGTTATAGTTGGAAGGGACCTTAAAGATCATCGAGTTCCAACGTCCTGCCCTGGGCAGGGACACCTCCCACCAGACCAGGTTGCTCCAAGATCAACAGCAATTCCAAGTATTCTTCCCCATCACTGCCTGCAGCTGAGAATGTAAGGATGGAGCCATTCCTTCCCTTCTTCTGGAAAGAATCCTGCTCCTTTATCACACCAATGTGGTTTTTAAGGAAAATAGTCTTGCTCTCTCTAACTGCATATAGCATTTTATACCACAAAAGGCAAAATTTAATCTTAAAACTGGGACTTCTGCGCAAAACAGGGGCTTGAGCTGGCAAGAGACCAGCTGGCTGAAGAGACCTGTTGACTGCAGGGCTGTAAGGACTTTGTACTGCAAAGTGCTGTTGACCTGTGGGAAGATCCAGCCCATACCAACGTTTAAGCACCAGAGTAGCCCTCTTGCAGGTTGCACAACAGTATGTGCTGAAGCAATACGTACAGACACACTCTCGTAGGTCTCCATACACGCACACACACACAGTGAGTGCTGGCAGCGGGACACAAACGCAAAAACATGGCTCAGGCTGGGGCACTTTGAATTATTTCTAACGCGGACAATGCAAAGCATCCATTTGAAATCTCACAAAGGGAATTTTCTCCCAGGACACATTCTTGTATGCTAAAATTCAACTAACGCTGGACTTCTTTTTGGAAAAAAATAAACCTTAAAAAGACCAGGTTTCAAATGGAAGTGCTGCCAGGCCTTTGACTATCGCAGCTTGAACAGTATCATCACTGTATATTAACAACTGTACTCATCAGATCTCAACGTTTTTCCCCTCCCTGTCTTTCCCTGGAGCTGCTAAAAGAGCTAAGCCCCTTTTCACAGTCTTAATGACGAAAAGTTAAAAAAAAAAAGAAAAAAAAAAGACTTAAAAGTTCGGTTGGATTTTCTTCTGGTTTCCTAATGAGCTTAACATCTCATAAGACGCCTTTGGTAAAGGAGAAAATCTTTTCAAAAAGACCCATTTTCCTGCTGACAGTATAATCTTTCTGAAGTAACATCAGAAGACCATAAGGGTGACATCCAAGCCACCTGAGCTGGTGATACAAGTTCTCTAACCAATAGAGTTCTGTCCCCTCCTTACTCCACATTTTCTAGCAACACCATTCTTTAGACTAGGGTCAAAAGAAACATTTCTGTTTGGTTGTTTAAACGAAACAAATAACTTTTTTCATCAGATCTCTGCAAGAGCTTGACCAAAGTCAAAGCATAGTTTGTCATAAAAGACCCAAAGCAGCTGGCTCTCAATAAAACAGGAGATCACAAAGTTGTGTAGCTTCATGTCACCTTGAGTTTGCGTGGTCAGTGGGAGCAGAGCTATTCAGTGGTGGGTTTTGCGGGTAGATGGCAGACAATAGTCTCACGGTACACCTGAACCCCGCACTGGGACAACTAAAATAAGCAGCAGCATCTGCTCCGCGCGTGAGGTCAGTGAGAAGGAGCTCTGTCCTGAGTGCGTGGGGTCTGACCATGTGAAACAGTGACTCGGATAAACTGCCAGTGGGTGTGGGAGATGTCTGGTGGAAAACAGTGGGGAAAACTGCCTCGGGGATTGGGTTATTGATGTATCGGAGCAGCTACCAAACCAGGCCTTCCCGTGGGCTGCATCAGGTGTAGAGACAACCAGATGTGGGTTTGCCACTGGTGTTAGGATGTGGTGGCACCACAGCAGAGCAGGAGGGGTGTTCTCCCTTACACAAATGGAACACCCTGCCATTGCAGGACGAGGCTGCATTATTGGATCAGAATCAACGAATCCTGCAACTGATTTTTGTGACAGAAATCTATAACCGGTGTGTAGCCTCTGAGGGGGTTAATCACAAATCAGACCCAGATGAGCAGGGTAAGAAACTCAGGAGTGCTCAGTTTTGAAAGACCACTCCTCATTTTCTATCTTTTTACAACCTCTATAATTTTTGGTATGGTTGTTCTAATCCTGCAATTTCAGTAATTACGGAGCATCTGTTGTGAAATGAGCCGTTAACAATAATCCCAGGGTACCTGAGGGTCTGTTCTAGAGCAACGGTTTTTCCAAAACAGACCACCAGACCAAACAGCATGAAAAAGGCAGTTTTCCTTATACCCGAGTTCCCACTTATACAAGTCCTCCTTCTGGGAAGGACTCAACATCAAGTGAAGCTGGGATGCCTGGCCAGAACCGGGGAGATCCAGCAGGATCCACCTCCAGAACAAGGACTTTCCAAAGACCTTAAACTTGATCTGGCAGTTGGTTGCCTCCAGAGGTGGGAATTAATTCTGCCCCCAGGGCAGCTTAATCCCCTTGTGAGAAGAAACCTGCAATTATGATAAACTCTGCTAAATTATTGATGCTGTCTCTGTGATCTAATGAAGCTTTATTCAGTAAGACTTTTGTCTCGGGCTCACCCAGGGAATGGAATGGGGCAACTGCTCCTGGGACTCCAGTAATTGTAGACTTCTGGAGCAGAAGCGCTAAGCAGGCTGGGTCAAACCTATTCTTAAGAAAACTCTGTTGAGCTCAGAGGAGTTAACCTAAGAAGGAATCTAGACCATAAAGCCCAATTTTACGCTGAGTGTGGTATCGGGGAGGCAACCGAGTCTGCCGGGCAGCGATTCAGCTCCTGAGCCAGACTGCAGGAAGCCCCAGAGCCCTGCCATTCTCACGTAACCTTTATTGTCTTATTTTCAACTGGCTGCTGTAAGTTGTAAAAATGAATTTGTTAAAAAAAAAAAAAAAAAAAAAAACCAGCAAACCCACAAGACTGGTGCTTTGGGATATCCAGTCTTAGAAGCTGACCCAAAAAAAAAAATATGTATGCACATTCAGCTTCCACGCCGTCAGCGCCAGACATGTTCTTGTAACAAAACCTGGCCCTCAGCCGTAGCCAGCACCGTCCAGAGGCATTTGGAGAGTACAAAAATCTCTCAGGAAATCCTTTATATAAAGAGATTCAGAAATGAAAACACCACGCAGGTCACAGCCATTGGCACATAATGGTACACTTAAGCTGTTCGTTTCTAATTAGGCCTGTGATCAGAAAATAGCCAATTTTGCTTTCTGCCTCTTGGTGTGTTCAACAGCTTTGTCAGCCAAAAACTGTTAGCTGCTGAATTTTTAATGATCCTTTATTGGATAATAAGGTTTTGTTTTCATTTCTCTCAAACTGCTGGAGCCTCCATTAACAATTATATTGGGGAAAAGGTTTCCACAGTAGGTGGGCCCCACAGTCTGTCTAAACCATGGATTAGCCTTGTAGGAAAAAATAAAAACCAGAGGGAAAAAACAAAGAACGCTTAAGAGAGGCAGTTTTGGGGTGCATACGGAACCAGGTCACTTCATTACACAAATTAAGCAAAGGAAATTAATACATTCAATATGGTGAAACCTATAGGAATCCGCTACTCTCTGGGCTGGCAAGATGCAGCCACTGAGTTGACGTGGTCTTTAATTAATGGTCAAATAAAGTAACACTTGTTGTTCAGGAAGAATGGGAGGGTTTGACCGCAGCGATGGTCAAAGCCCCGTCAGGTGCCCACCTGGCTCCAACCCCCCCTCTGTCCCACCACCGCCTTTCAGTGACACCTCCCAAGGCCCTTCTGGTTTACAGCGGGAACTGTTCACATTTCACTCAAAAAAACTGCTCCTCTCACCACCCCAGGAGTACCTTCTCTTCAAACCAAACCACGTTATCCCATTTCGTTTCGTTTCTAAGGCAAAAACCCCCCGTGGTTTCTTACTGGCTCCACAAGCTCCATGTCCTGGTTTCCCATGTTCTTTGCTCCAAAGGTGAGCTTTGGGATGGGTGGTGGCCTCCACTGGCTCCTGCTCTCCCACCCCAGGCACCGCACACGGAGAGAGAAAAGAGAAACTAAGTTTTTTTACAAATGGGTTTGCAGCAGAATAGCATTGCAAAGCCTCCACCGCCGTGCACTGGGGGGAATGTAGAGGTAATACAGGTATCACCTCTCGCCGGAGAAGACTCCCTGACACTTTGTATTAAAATCTCACCATTGCTTTTAACTTTGTCAGATTTTAAAAATTTCCCATATGTGTATGAAAATGAGTGATAAGATGAAAAAAATCCAACCACACCGCGCCAACTGTTTTCGTGCATAAGGTAACAGAACCATTTGTTTCACCAATATAAAAAAATCACCTGGCGACCTTTTCTTTCTTTCAAAGGCTCTGAAGCCAGGATGTAAAATTCAGGATCATGACTGACCACTTTGCCAAGGACATGGTTCCTCCCGCACCACCTGGACAAACAGCCGAGCCTCTGAAAAATCTCCAGCCACCTACACTCATTTCTCCTTATCACGAGCCAAAATTTCTACAGGTCTCAACCCCCCAGATTCTCAGACTTTCACACTTCCTAAAGCGCATACTGTGCCTCTCCACACAGCTGATCTCTTTGACAATGGGCTGCATGTTGCAAACATCAATTAATTTTTACGAATCTTGCAAATGTTATCACAGCCACAACATGAAAAAAAAAGTATATGAGGAAAAACTCCGCCAAGGGGGTGAGGTTTGAATGAAGTACATTGAATAAGGCACTGGGTCACAGTCTGAACAAGTAGAAGGATGCCCAGAAAGAAAAATCCCGATATTTAAATTTTCATTAAAGCATAAGCTCAAGAAAGGAGGACGGAATTATAGACAGCCTTAAACTTTCATTTCTTAATCTTTAACTTTTGCCTTACTAAAAATCTGTAAAATACAGCTTGATATGTCTCATATCAAAAAAAAAAGTGAGTGTAACTGTGCATGTGCAATGGGTGTGCAGGGGCAGACACGGACACACCAACCGAATGGAAAGGGTGATGGCCGCAGCCTGACGGGACAAGGCTGAGGATGAGTTGTGGCTGCCCCATCTGCAATGGCGTGGTCCATCCCAGCCCCGTGGTGAGGACCTACACTCCCCGTTCCACAGGAGCACACTGGCGGGGTCCTGCTCAGGTTGACGTGGCAGCCCCTCTCTCCCTGGCTGGTGGCACCCACCAAGCCCGTCCCAAAGGGCAGGAGAGAAGTCCTGCTGCACCCGCACAGGTCCCGTGGGAGAGCTGCAGGAGAGAGGAAGGGGCACGCTGCGACGCTCTGGGGTACGGGATGTGATGGTGAGCACTCGCTGTTTGCCATCAACATGAGCTGTGGGGCTTGGTGCTCGGGCTGGAACCCACCCGGCATCGCGGCCAGGAGAGAGTCTCCCTCTGCTGAGGGGCTGCGTTTAACCTCCTGTGCCTCCAGGAAACTGAGATGGCCCAGGGTCTCTGCCTGGAGGGCTCATCACTCCTCCATTGTGCTGGTCCGGCTTCTTTCAAGTCTCAGACTCCTTCAGCTTATGCTTCACCTGCTTTCCCGGGGTAAACTTTTCCGTCTGCGCGCTCCGTGCCATTTAACGGGCTGCCGAACGGACGCTCCGATGGAACGAGCCCCCTGAAATCGACAGGAGATACCCACCTGCTCCACAGGCCGGGTTCTGATCCGTTGTGCTGGAGCAGGATGATCCTCATTAACCTAACAGATAACGGCAGCACCGGGCGGCGCTGCTGCAATATCCATGAAATCACTATTTCATGATACCGGCGAGAGCCCAGGGAGGAGGTTTCTTGGTTGCGATAATTAATAATTTACAAAAAGCTTTAACTAAGCAAGACATTGCCCACCTGGAAATTGGAACGAAAGGATATTAATGAAGCTGCAATGCAGATGGTCGTGTTGAAGGTGATGAAGAATTTATTAGGGAGACAGCCATCAGAGGCTGTGTAGTATATGAAGCATAAAACTGCTATAACTAATGACAGCGAGGAGTTTAGGCAAGTAATGGACAGCACGGCTACAAAAGGGAACACGGAGATATATTATTTAGTAATAAAGTTCTCATAAAAATATGAAATATGAACTAGAAAGATTAATATGATTGCAGAAGCCGTCTTAAATATCCATACCCTACTTCTGCCTTTTACAAGAAGTAGGCTGAATTTATGCCCCAGCAGCAACACGTAAGTCACAGTGCTTATTTACATAGTTTATGCAAACTACTACAGATCTATGGGCTTAATTTATTGAAATAATGTTTGAAAGCGGTTTAATTTACTGCATTAACAATAGAGCAGATGCTATATTTCTACCTGCCAAGTGATCCAAGGAGTGTAGGTCAGGGTATCAATCACCACATCACACTGCAGAAGACCCAGGGACCTGTGGGCTGGCGGCTGCTCTGCTCTGTAATTTCAGTCCTCCCTGAGATGGAGCAATCATCTGTCTCCATCCCCGCTGCTGGAATCCACCTTTGCACTAACCCTGGGAGGAGGAGTTGGCTGCAGAAGACAACACAAATATAGACATTGCTAAAGACACCTTTTTTCCCAGCGTTTAGTATGCAACTGCAGCTAGAAAATATTTTTTTTATTAAGCCATCTCTTCTGCGGGTTTATTTTAGCAGTAGAAAGCCGAGGAAGTACTTTAGATTATGCCAACACTGCTGCGCAGAGGAGGTGAGTGGGGGGAGTTCCTGAGGATGCTGGGCTATTTTTAAAAGCTGTTTAAGCCTGCTTTTCTCTCACCCATCTGAATTCATAATACATTAGGAAATGTGCCTTTAATGCATACATTGATCAAGCTGCCTCATTAGAGCAAGCCATTCTTTTTTCCAGTTCTTTTTAAAATGTATGAATGCTTATCCCAGACCAAAACCACTGTTCTTGAGTGGGAATTCTCTGTCCAAAATAAAAGATTACTCTAGTGCAGATAGCCTGTAACATACAAATCACTGCAAATCGCTACCCTTCAGTCCACAATACAGGTTTATCCTTCTTCCCAGATTAAAGAGAAAAGATTACTCTAAAATATTCTTGATGATACCAAGAAAAGGGGAATTTTCATGCATTTGCCTAAATTTATCCATACTACTTTTCTTTTGCAGAACTACAGCAACATGAGTTTGGCATCAAGTAAAACAGGCAAAGCTTTTCTTGAGAACATTGACCCGATCACTCCTGCAGAAGGAGAGCTGCTCTCTCATCTGCCCTTTATACTCATGGCAGTTTGGATTCTTCTGTGTGTGTCACAGCACTGGAGTAACAGAGCAGCGCTTCTGGAGACACCGCCGGCACCGGGAATCACTGCCCGCGCCTCCGCTGCGCGCAGGGGATTCTGCAAAGAAGCAGATGCTGAAGTGATGCAGGTTTGGCTGTGGCAGTAACGGGGACGTGAGGCGACGCTTTTGTCAGAGCTTCCTCGATGTCACATCAGTGTGGGCAGAGAACGAGCTGCCTGGCACCTCCGAGGGCTCCAGAGCACTCCGTCCCCGGTATTAAACCAGCACTGCAGCGGTGAATAAAATACACATATATACAGCCATGTATAGGGTGGTGATGGAAAGAACACATCCCGAGTCACAGCCTAAAGACTATCCCATGTGTTGGGGTTTTTTTTTTAAAGAAATGGGAGAACTACACTGACAGACATTTGCATAATTCAGAGACAAACTGAACGAAATGCAAGGGGTTGTTGTGGTGTGGCAGCAGTAATACTGCATTCACAAACGCTGGGTCACTCACTGTTGAGACTTATAAAATCTGCCAACAGGCAGCAGTATGAACAGATCTGTAGCTTTTGTTGTTTGGGGGCACTTGTTTGCAAACCACATAGCGTCTGCTATGATAAATATTCCATTTTCCTTTTAAACTCTTTTGTTTCTTTCCCTCCTTCTCTCTCTTCTTCTTTCTTTCTTTCGGAGGGGAAAAAGCTTAGAAAAATTCACCTACAGGGTGGATAATTTTCTTTTCCCATAGTAGACCAAATTATTCTGCTACCTGGATGTAGTTTGTCATATTTAGTAGAGGGGTTTTTTGAATCATAAATGAATAAAATAGTTCATTTAACTGTTGCTGGAATTTTGCACTTTCCCCTTGTGAGCGGTTTTGCTGGCCTTGTAATACTGTTTTGGCCAGTTGAAATCTCATGAGTTATGAGTGTTATTTCCTTACAATTGCACATATTTTCCATATTTCACACAAACCAATTATTTATCACACACATATACATGTGTTTCAAATTATTTTTAAATTAGTTCCTTCCTATTTCATACAGTTTTTAAATTACTCTCAGTGTTTTGAATCTTAAAATAAATGATCTATTCAGCACTTATTAATGTTTTTCAAGACCCCATAGAATAGCTGCTGGTTTGTTTATGAAGAACACACTTTCTCACCCAGGCATCGTGTCCTCTTGCACCAAGGGGTGCTTGGCCATGGGTTCTCCCTTTCTCTCCTGTCAATGGTGCAGAGCCTGGCCGGTGTGGTAGGAACTGGGAATGCCCGAGACGTTCCTGAAACCATCCTCATCATCGACTTCAGTTGTGCCAGATGGCAAAGGCCCCAGAGTTCCACACGTCAATCCTGCAAACAACGGGCTTAAGAGAAAGGTAATACGTGAGTGACACCATAAGGTCATTTTTAATACATAATACATAATATGTTAAATACATTTAATATAATTTATATACCATGTTTTAGATAATATTTATATATTTTCTGTTTAAATTATATCCCCAGACAGATAAATGTATTTGGGTGTCGTGTCCCCCCCCCCCCCCCCATTGAACTACTTCTTCTCTGTCCCTGTTTTAACCCCTCCAGCTCTACCTGAGTTATTTGGGTTTTTTTCAGTAGTGACTGCAACCCTTTCAAGGCCAGAGCTGCAGGAATAGCCCTATCGCCCCATTCAAAATCCATGTGGAGAATGTTAAAGGAAGTAGAACTCAAACCCTGTTCATTGTCCTTCACCTCCTCAGTCTGTGGCAGTTTGTGCTTCTTCTCGCTTCGTGGTCCGGCAGTGACGGTCCAGGCTGGGCCTTCATTAGAGACCACGCCGTGAGATGTTGTGTCAGAGGAGCAACAGGAGTCCAGGCTCCAGCTGCCTCTCTTTCAGCCGTTCCATGTTCAGGCAGTAAAATTTTGTGTCATTTTCAAAGCCCTGCTGCTGCTCTACACCTCCAGTTCCTGAGGACGGTTGTACCTCCGCTCCGGTCCCAGGGAGGACACCCCTGAGCACACCCACAATTAACAACTCATAACGGCAAAAGATTTCTGGTTCACTTTTCCTTGGGAGCGAAGGAAATGATGTTGTCCTTTTCCCAGTGGCAGGTGATGAGATGATGCAGAAAAGGGTTTTTTGGGTTTTTTCCCCTGTGCCGCCAGCTCCCACCCCCTCAGTGCAGCCGCCTGGAGAAGCAGGAGAGGACCGGGTAGCTCAGAACCCTCATTCCCAGGGAGCTGCTTCCTCGGTGTTTTTCCAGTACTGCCCTGGGAAACAGAGAGAATCTGCAAAAAACAATCGCCAAAATCACTGTTCCTTTTTTCCTTTGGAATTTGTTTTGTTTTCTCTATTGTGTTTTGGTAATTACCCACATTTCCATGTCTCACCAGGAATAATTGCCTGTGGCACAGCAAATGAATTTCCTAATTGCCTTCCTACCAGTTGGCCTGAACAATTTGTAAATGT
The DNA here is from genome assembly GCA_026546715.1 of Gallinago undulata. NCBI lineage: Eukaryota > Metazoa > Chordata > Aves > Charadriiformes > Scolopacidae > Gallinago > Gallinago undulata. The sequence continues at coordinate 123,304,402 of JAOTQQ010000012.1, forward strand.
TCCACTTTTCCAAGGATTCTCTTGTCTGGTCTTCATCAAAGTGTATTTGAACATGCCATAAATTGCTAGCTACATAAATTTTATTTTGTATGTTTCTTAGTTAACAAAGATCTTTCAAAGGATACTGAATATCAATGATTTTTAACCATTACTAAAGTAATTTCTCCCTCTTTTTCTAAAAGGTATATTTTCTTTCCAGGATTTTTGCTTCCTCAAAAAAAAAATTTTTAAACCCTTTTCATTTCCTTTACTTTGGCAAACAAGAACTAACATAGATTAATTTTTATTGCCCCTATTTTCCTTTCACAAACTCTTTTTTTTTTCCCTATGTATTCCTTATAAATTTGGGTTCATTCATTTTCCTTTTTTTTTTTTGGAAAAAACAGGTTTCATACCACTGACAGAGCCTTGGAAAATGACAAGTATGGATACTTTTTCTTCCTTGCATTCTTCTTGTATAAATATAGATATAAATTGTGTTGATCTGTAATTAAAGTATAGTGTAAATGAGCTGCTCTGAATGATGCCAGGGCATCCTAACGGACACCAGGTCCCAGCACATTGTCCTGCAGGCTTGGGGGGAAACAACTTTTCCCTTTTCCCTTCACTAGAGAGAAACAGCCAGAGGCCTCTTGATGTGCTCGGGTTTTAGTCACAGAATATTCTTACCGAGGAAGATGGAATTAGGGGGAAGTAAACTCTGGTTAAAGATTTAAACACGTGGACACAGATGTCTTAGTTTCTTCCATTAAGTGATTTCTGAACTGTGTTACCCTCTATCAGCTTAATTCTAATTGGAATTGAGAAGAGAGTTACTCAGAAATAGCACTATTCTTATACTCTTTTTTTTCCCTATGTTTATAAAGACATGAAGTTTTAAGATTAATTCTCCGTTATTTAGTTTATCTATTTTTATTAGCAAAATTATTTCTATCCTCATTGCCTCCAAATATGTTTAAAACCAAGTAATTTCTGTGAGCGATAGTCATCAGGAATTTCCTTCTCCATAATTCTGAGAAACTTTTATGCAATGTCTGTGCTTTTCCTCCTTTTTTCCTAAATCCAACACATTTCACAACAATGTTCCCCAATTGCAGTTCACTAACATTGTATCTATACTAACTTCAAATTTCTGGTGTCCTTCTTGACTCTTAGTTAAAAAATTCAATGTATGTCAGAATATTCCCTTTACAAGAAGGGCATTTCTAGGCATCGGCCAGTGGTATTGGTACTAATACACAGGACTATAGGCATTACCTAATTATCTGTACTAATACCTATCGATAAATTCTGTTATTTCTGTATTCCCAATTTTTGGATTTTGTGCTCCTTTTATACCCCTGGTGACATTTAAATACAATAATTCTCCTCTTACTCACAATTTTCTACTCCATAAGCCCTCCATCTGCAAGGCACCCGCGCCCAGGAGGGTGAAGCCCATATTAACTACAGGGAACTTCCCCAGCCTTGCCCTCAAGGGGCCAACTACCTTATCACTAAAGAGAGGGAAAGAATCTTAGAAGGATAAAAGGGTAAAATATGAGTACAACAGCAAAGATATAATCATCTTGCTTTTGGTACCGGGTGTGGAGTCTATGAGAGTTTCTAAGATGCTGAATTCTCCTTAATTATCACTGAAAACCAGGATACCATTGAGCAGGTGGGGAAGGTTATCAGTGTTACATCGACAACGTTTGGAGCAAAGGATCTCAAAAAATTCCCAAGTTACTGTGAAATGCTAAGAGCACTTTAGCTAAAATATAATCTAACAGAAAAAATCCCCTCACCTCTCCGGAAATACTCAGCACATAATTACAGTGGGGAGCTTTCTGCCTAAACTACGTAAGCGAGAGAGAAGGCAAACGTTTAACATAAAACTCTTAAAAGTTGGAGATTATTTTAAAAGCTGCATTGTCAAAAGGCCAGAAGAGTTTCTTCTATTCCTACTGGTCCAGAAAAATCCCAACAAAAAAAAGCCAAACCCTACCAGGAACAGGAAGTTATACATCAGCCTTAAGAAGCTAAAACTCAAGGTAAAGAGCACAACCCCTTTCTTCTAATAAACTATAGAGACATTATCCACAGAAGTGGTTCTGCTAAGCTAAATCAATTCTGAAATACTGCACCTGTAGAGAACGTAGGCAATCAATATAAAGACACAGGGAATTTTCTTTTTTAAAATGAAATCTATATAGTTGAAAAATCTAAGCATCAGAAAATACAGAAATAATTTAAATAATTAAAAAGCAGGCTATGATAAGACATGCCATGTTGGAAGGAAGCTGCCTGTCCATCAGAAGTGTATATAGATATAAAATATCTCGGGATGCATGACATATACATGACTGTGATGTGTCCATCACGGTGCTCACATGATCTCAGCCAGCTTTACAAGGGGTGTTAAGATGAGAAAAGATCATCAGTCATCTATTCTGATTTCCTGCATGATAAAGGACTAGCATTTTCAAAGCGCATACATAATTTAGGAACATATAGACTGTGGGGTTCTCGTTAGACGCCCAGCTCCTACTGATTCCACATTTGATAAATGACATTGAGTATCGCAAATCTCTAAGGTCCAGATCCTCAAAGGCACTTTGGAAGCTAATTCCCCCTACAATCAAAGAAAATCAAACGCCTAAATGTCTTTGAGGACCTGGGCCTAACCCATTTTTGAAAATTTTGCCCTTTATGTCTCTCTTGATAAAGATAGGTGCGGTTAGATGAGGGGCCATTTTCATTTTCCTTCATAAGGAGGTGATAATACAGGCACTTGTCGTTAAGCGTTCATCCAGGAGGTGGAGGACTTGGAATCAGCCCTCTCCTCTCCCTAAGGATATCCTAATGACACCTCCTGCCCTCTCCTCTCCCTGAGGATAACCTAATGACACCTCCTGCCTCCCAGGTGGAGGCCCCATGCGATGCTCTGCCCGGAGCTGTGCTCCACGGGAGAGGGTGCCTTACCCACGGGCTCCTGCTCAGCCCTGCCAGGGAAAGGAGAGAATTCCCCGGGCAGAGAGGGAGAACCAGCAGAAACATGGCACACATCTGGAGAAAGAAACCTGGGCAGCCCATTCCAAGATAATATTCCAGATAATCGTGAACTGAAGTTGAGCACAGAGGCCATCACTGCTGGGCTGCAGACAACCACTCTTCAAAGGTACAAGGGTACGGGTACCGCTCAGAAACCTCTTTGGAGCTGTCCCAAAACGCACATACACTTTGTGTGATGTGCAACGAATTCCCTTCCGTGAGCAGGAGAAATGAGAGAAAAAGCAAAAAGACTACAAAATGTTCTGATTAATAAAAAGGTAGCTGGGAAAGTCCTGTGCCGTTTTCCTCCTGCCAGAACAGCGCTGCCATACCCTGTTTTGAAGGATCAAGAGTGGGCTTCAGGTGAGATATGTCAGGGGGCCACAGCAGGTCCTGTGGCCCATCATTTGTAGTGCTCTGACAGCAAGGTACGGCGTTTGACACTGGCTGAGGGTTAACCAGCTCTCAGCACTGGCTGGGCAACGGGGTCCTGCCCTTCAGGTATCAGCCAGAGCTGGGGTGCCCCAGTTCCGTCTGTGGGCAAAGGAGTGTCCCTCAGCATCCTGGGGGTCATGGGCTTCGAGAGGCTCCGTGGCAGTTCCACCTCCATCAGGCCCATCGGGGTCACTCCATGGAGAGCACCGAGGATAAGAAGCGAGGTGACCGCGCTGAAATAGGGGTCACCATCTTCTCTGGGCAGCCTGAAGCCTTGGACCTGCTGAGAATGGGAAGCCACAGCCATACTGAGGAAGGAAAATGCTTGGCCACATCCTTTCTAGAAGGAATTATTCTTCAGGATAATTTCTTGCTGGATAAGAAGTTTCTTACTTTGAAGAATACAAAGGAAAATGACCATGAAGCCGAATACATTTCTTCTCAAAAATAGCCAAAGAATGCAGAAGGCCAAAGCTCAAGATGAAGAGGAACCCGGGATATTAGTGCCCCTGGGGGACCAGGGCAGGTATCTATAGGTGCAAGGGGAGGAGGGCAGGAACCGGCTGGGGTTTCCCTGCTGCACAGCGTGGCATCCAGCTCATAGGAGATAACTCCCCGCCCGGGGGGCAGTGCTTACGGGCATTTCAAACAGCTCCTCCACCCCCGGGGGCTGGGCAGCGGGACCCCACCAGGCTGTGCTGCTGCTCCCAGGCAGGGGAACGCGCTGGCCACTCCACACCAGTGACCTGCCTGGGATACCGGTGCTCCTCCCCTGAACACAAGGGGAGTTTGCAGCAATATCAGGTATTTGCAGTGCTGGAGGCCCTGCCATTGGCCACCTCCTCCCCTTGACCCCGGGGAATGGCTAGTGCTGGTGGGCACCCAGGACAGGCACACGCTGGCAGAGGGACCGCGGGCACAAAATGGAGCATCCCGACGGAACACAGACGGTCCCAGTGCAGCCAGGAAGGTCAGAGCTCCCCTAAAGCATGGAGGGAGGGCACTTCACCTAAACCTCGGGCTAATGATCGCTCACAATAACGTCCGAAGGAAAATAATAGCTCTCTGAAGACAGCATTCTTCATTTACCCTAATTAGAGTGCTGTATGAGATTACCCAGAAGGAGGTACCAGAGGAAAACTGAAGGAGATTTCTGCGGTAACGGTACGGATGTGTGAGGTCAAGAGCTGTTCAAAAAGCTCCTGAAATGCTCTCGGAAGGGAAGGGAAGGGTGGAAATGTGATCCCTCGCCCTGGGTGGCAGATAGGAGCTGTAGGAAATCCCGTGTGTGGATACAGGGAAAGGGGGGCAGGTTTCTGTTCAGACCTCAGCACAGCATCCAGCAACCAGGACCTCAAACCAGGAAGGGGAACGCTCTGACACGACTGCCCCCGCTGTCCCTGCGGTGACAAAAGGGGACAGCAGTCACTCGGGTCAGCATCGTGCCCATGAGAGAAAAGCTGCCCTCCAACAGCCAGCGTGGGCTTTACCACGGGGCCCAACGGGGCCAGGGAGAAATCCCATTCTGACTGAAATTGGTAGTTCACAAACTTTACACAGACGAGAATCACGCTTATTTCAGAGGTGGATCAATAGCACTTTAAAGATATAGATCTACAGAAACTGCATTACTTTTGTCCTGAATAAACTTAAAACAATGCGATTATTACTTATTATTAAAAATACCTCTCCAGATGAAATCCTGAACAGGATGCCTTTCTTACCTCACGTTTTTTTCTTTATTCCCATGGCTGTAGTAAGCTCCTCTATATACTTTTCACCTCCAACAAGTTGCTTGCCTCAATAGCATTCCTTGACTCTTACAGCAATAGAGTCGTGGGTGTCCATGAATAGAGAAAGGATGCTTTTCCAGGCATTGCCTTGCACCTCTGCCTCCACCTGCAAATAAGAAAAGTAACTGGGAATGTGAAAAGGGTAAAAAGTGACCTGTGTTTCCCCACTGTTGGCCATTTCTGATGAAACTACCAAATAAAATATTAGATGTGTTGGTGAGGCTTGTAGCTGTTCGGTGTTTTGCTTGTTTGTTTGTTTTGTGGGTAGTGATGTGGCATGGAAACACCTGAAAAACATCCCACGTTACTTATGGGGGAAGTGGCATCCCGCACACCTGACAAAGAGCTAGTTCTCTTTAAGCACCTAATGAGGAAACCAGTTACACAGCACAGCTCGTTAGGCAAAACCAGTCAGGACACAGGTTTTGGCTCTGCTGCAGCCCCACGTGCAAATGACCTGCCTTGTCCTCTCCAAGCGTCTCTTTGTCCTCATCCCTTGCCCCCCTGCACCTCCTGAAGCACTTTACCCCCTGGGGTGTGTGACTGTCCATCCCATCCATTCCCTAAGGTGGGGAACAGAGCGGCTCCAGAGGACCTGTGGCCATGGCTACAACTATTGCTTTTAAAATTATCGCTTCAAAACCTAGCAATGATCTAATACCTTGAGTACAGCAAAAATATTGAAGTAGCAGTTGTTTTTCTGCCGAAACATCTTTCTGTGAGGTGCAGCTGTCCCAAGGACTGTGTTTCACCCGGGTGCTGTTCAGGTTGGTCGCCACAGGAGGACGGCTGAGCTCGGTCCAGCTTCATACCCAGGGCAGAAGGACGGGCTGCAAGAGCCACACCAGAGATGGAACCAACGTTGTTTTAAAATGTTCAAGGTTGATAATTTGTTAAATGAAATATGTGACCCTTGAAATTCTGAGGTCATACCTATGGTTGCCCTGTAAGGAGAGAGGTAAGGGGATAACAGCAACATGTCAAAGGAGTTGCTTCCAGTTCAAGCTCAAGATAACACACTCGCTATTAGAGACTGGAATAGCAATGCTTTGGGGAATCAAAGGTTTAGTATTAGTCTTAGTCTTAGTACTGAAATATTTCAGTCATGGTGTATGAGAAGAAATGACTGGGGGAAAATTCCCTAACTGAAAAAAGTGTAACCTCTGGCCACTGCCACGCAGCTTTATTTAATGCCCAGCAGTAATTCGCAAGACACATGACCACAGCCGTGTGTAATGAAGGCAGCATTTTTAAGAGGATGCCGCATCCCTTTGACATCTCTTTCATTGCCATCAGCATTGTAATCAGCCACCAGCGCTGCCATTTCAGCAGATAGTACAAAATTACCAGTCAAGAGAGAACAAAAGGAGGCAGTTGATCTTTTTATAATGCTTTTAAATAATGTTACAATTCACAAAATGAGTGCTCATGTGGTGCAGCCTGTAGTACAGCACGGGGCTGGGAAGCTTCCTTAATAATAAAAGATTTTTAAGCTGACTGCTCCTGGAGGCAGCATGAGGTGTAACCCGGCCATGGTCCGACTACGCTGACAGGTCCTAGAGAAAAGCAAAGCTCTCCTCTTCAGGTAGATCCCTTTGCTTTTAGTTTGGTTTCCATATCTGGCTTTTCGGGGTAAATAAATACTTGAAATCTAAAGCTGCAATATGTATGGTTTTCTGTCACAAAACCTTTCTGTGCAAAAAAAAGCCTATGGCAGCTTCTTCTTCACCGTGCATCTGAATATGAGGATATTGTGTATATGGTGCTGGGGGTTAATAAAAACATCTATCACCATAAAAAACGTGGTTCTATAACAAAGCCACAATCCCAGTACTTAAAAATTTGTATCCAAATGTACATTTTCCAAGATTTTGCTGCTTTGGGTGGGAAGAGCGTGAATCAAATAGAAAACAGGAGCTACTTATGAGCCAGGAGTTTCAAACGCAATCAGTAATTTTCAATATTTGGTGGACTGTAGATCCAAGTCGCTATAGCATGGAGGGCACTGAACTCCAGGAGCAGCAAGAGCTCTCTCTGCTCTACAGGGTCTCTGAGCAGAGCGTGTGTGGGCAGCACATGCTGTGACCCACGCTGAGGCCATTCCAGCAGGTGAGACGCTGTAAAGACGCTGCTGTTGGGTGACTTTCCTGGTCACGGCCACCCCTGATGTCCCCAGGCACTGCCACAGCAGGGAACCTGCCAGGTGGAAGCAGCCAGGGAGCTCCAGCGGGTGGGCTCTGCCCCACAGTTAACCTGAGGGGCACAATCCAGCAGGTCTGTGCCAACCTGACCTTGCAGACATTCTTAAACCAGAACTAAACCCGGAGATGGGTTTAGCCCTCGATGACACGCACCGGTCAGAGCTCTCAGTGAGGCCACAAGCACTCCTCACCCACGCTGCAACACCGTGTGCTCCAGAAAAAGGGGGAAAACCCACAAACCACTTTTTCTCCACAGCACTTTGTGGTACTGAGCATCAGAAAGGCGGGGAAAAGCCCTTCCTGGCCACCGCCGGTAGCACTGAGAAGTGAAGTGTCCTTTGAGTTTACTTCCCTCTCTGGCTGGAAAGTTAGAAAGTGGGACTGGAAAAGCTGGGTTTTTTCCCCAAGCAAATGCACTGCTGCCAGTTTGCATATTCCATAGCAAAGAGGGACCCGAGGTCACTGAGCAGGCGGCTTGGTCACTGCCAACACAAAAGGACCAAAGAAGTGAGGAACAGGACACACAGCGAGGACACAGCCCCTCTGCCCACAAAAGGGCACAGCGGGTGTACAAGGGAATGGCTTCCTGCGCCTTTTTACTGCTTTAAATTTGACTTAAGAGCTCTGTTGGACTGAGTCCTCACTGAACTTACAGTATCAAGTGAAAAACCAAGCTCCTCGAGAAGCTGAACAACCCCAAGTGGAAAAGGCCAAGTGCGAGCCCCCGCAGCCAGGAAGGTGACCATTAGTACCTTTAACGCCGCTGGAAAAACTCATTCCAGACTGGTATCTGGATTCTTACTCATACGAGAAAAATGATTACATTAAGTTTTCTTAATACTGTGGTCTTTGTGTAAATGAAATGTGATGTTAAAATGTCACCTATTTGGAAAAAAATGACTTAGTGTATGTTAGACAAGAGTATTGACAGAATGATATTTCCTGCCTGAAATCAAAAAGGGATCTATGCTCCCGTAGGAATTTATAATACAACTGGAAGAAAATAAATAGCCAATTGTAAGTTGGGGTGGGGGGGCGAACTTTTCAATAAGGCTGTTATTATTTTATTATTTTTAGGTGAACTGTTTTCAAGGATAAAATCTCATTTAAGGAGTTGACTGGCAAGAAGTGGTGAGTCATTACTTTGTGCATAAGGTTATTTCTAGCTTTTTGAGTGATTTCTCTTTTTTTTTTTTTTGCACGTTCCAGAATTTCCAACAATTGAATTTTTATTTGTTTAAGAGCTGGAATAGCTTTAAGAGGGCTAGAAATTGGGGCTGCTTACCATGAAGTAATCCCTGTTTTCCTGCAGGGACTGGATGGTTTCCTCTGAAGCCCTGAGAAAATTTCCTACCTCTGCCTAATACCTAAGCCGGCCGTGTTTCACTTACGGAGGTAATTAAGTTTTGGACACAATACGTCATGTCTGCAGAGCTCTAGAGCCCTCTAGTGCCTGTAATTCTGCTTCCTGGGCATCTCCTCAGCAATAGCTCCACTGCTGTGGATGCAGAGATTCATCCAGCCCGTCCCTGCACCGCTCTGAGCCTGCTGCTTCCCTCTGAGCATCCGACAGTGGCTGGAAGTGCTGGAGCTGAGGGGTGCTGGGGGGGACACTTACCCAGGCTGGGGTCCCCCCGGGTGGCAGTGCCCTGCCTGCCGAGCTGTGCTGCCTGGGCAGGGCAAAGCGGCTCCTGGAATTGTATGTTGTGGTGTGTAGAGAGCTGCCCTGCTGCTCAGGAGTTTCAATCAGCCTTACCTAAAATATAACAACATTTGAAATAAAAATTGAGAAAGATGTGTTCAGCAAGATGTAAAAAAAAAAAAAAAAAAAAAAAAAAAAAGGGAAAAAAAGGAAACGAGCAAGCAGGAGGTTTCAGTGAGAATATTAGAAATAGTGCAAGAAACATCTCCTGGTGGGCAAGAGTGAAATCTTAGTTGAGGAACACAGCGCTGAGCAGAGGAGCGGGATATCCTGGGTACCTGCAGACCAGGCTGTTCAGTCTGGAGCAAAATTACTCACTTTGGGAACACTGCACGTGCAGAGGGAGCGTGGAAGACCACCATCACTTGTGATCTACAACCCCTGAGCAGCCCCCAGCCCCCAAAGCAAACCAGAGGCTGATGCATCCCCAGACCCCGGTGGCTGTCGAACAGCACTGGGCACACAGAAGCGAAGCGTTTCCCTGCCCAGGAGCTCCCCTCCAGCATGTCACCCCTGCTTGTGGGTCAGGATGGGAAGAGACTTCCCTGGAAGCACCAGCCTTGCCCTGCCCAAGCAGTCAGACGTAGACACACGTGCCCCAATAAACACCCACTGTGCTTTGGCAACGGAACATCACAAATTGTGCATGCCTGTTTCTAGTAGTCACATCCTTCACAAGAAAATAACGGGTTCCGTTTGCTGTTTATGTTGGGTTTAGGGGAATTCATTTATAAAGAAAGCCCAAAAAGCAAAATTGTAGTTAGCATCTCTACACTACTAATGCCACCTTCTTGGTGTAAGCCTTCAGATTCAGGCATTTATACCTTGGACAAATTCCAGTTGTTTGGATTTAATTTCTCAGGTTAGATTGAAGCTAGTGTTTTCTGGAGGAGTAGGAATACAAGCCACCAGGTATTTCTGATTCCAGGACAAGGGGAATTATTGTCAGGGGAATCACAGCTGCGGGCACGGAGCCATGCCCAGCCTTTGGGGGTGGCGGGGAGGTGGGCAGACTCCCACGGAGACACTCAGAGGCTTCCCGTGCCACATCCCTGCTCTCCCACATCACGGTACTCGCACAGAGGGAGGGGGTCTCTTTGCTGTGTGACCACCACGTACTTTGTAATGTCAGGGAGGCAGGAGGGAGGAGGGTGACGTGTCAGATCTGATGCTCAGATGCTGTCCGTGTCTTGCACAGGCAGGAGGGCAGACTGGCGTTTCGGCAACGGGTGACTGTGCATCCAGGGCAGGGGTGGAGTTGTGGGATGTTTGAACAGAAGGAGCTGAACGGTTCTCATGAATTATAGCCAACCACCAGACAACAGGGCGGGTTTGGTATAGGACATCCATAGTCCAACTCCTTCAAAAGCTAGAAGAAGATTAAAGAGGAGACAAAGCAGGATCTTATCATTAAACCACTGAAAAATTTACTGCTCACATGTATTAGATTCCCACTGCTCTGATTTTGAGAATAAATCCCCTGGAAACTTCCTCTCTGTTGGACACACTTCCAGCAGGGGTGGCCCTGTGGATGCAGACAGTCTGTAGCAAGGTGCAGGCCATGTCACAGAATCCCAGAATCCCAGAACAGTTTGGGTTGAAAGGGACCTTAAAGCCCATCCAGTGCCACCCCCTGTCCTGGGGACACCTCTCACCAGACCAGGTTGCCCAAAGCTGTAGCTCTAGAGTGATGTTCACCATGGTAATCACTCAACACAAGGGTTTTGATGCACTAAGGCTTGGTGCTGCGATGCTTAGAAGTCATGCACTCGGGGTATTCAAAAAAGGGATTCAGGAAGCCAAGTCACACATCCTGCTGCCTCCTGCCCTCTCTGGGGAACAGGTCAGTCCCCAGGCTGTGTGTGGAACATGGAGACAGCTTCAGCGTGCCTGCATTGAAACGCCTGTGCCGTGGTCACCAGCCAGCGTTCCCGAAATCACTCCTGCCCTTGGACACCCCTCTGCTCCCAGCATAGATTAAGTATTTGGCCTTTGAGGAAACTGAGAAAAAGAAACAGTGCAGGACTAGAACCTGTGTGAGCTCTCCCGGCTCTCCCAGGAGCCAGATCAAAGAGGTGCCTTGGCCAATAGCTGAGTTATGAGGCTGTGGAGCACACCTGGCCAGGAGCACCAGCTGCCCTGCACCCGGGCATCAGGCAGGAGCTCAGGGATTCTCATGAGCTGGTCATCTCCAGCGTCTGACACACGCTTCTGCCCAGCAATGTCTGTATCTAGGTATCTCATACACCCTAGGACAGAAGAATAAAATATTCCAAAATTAAACTCTCAATTCCAGCTAAAAAGTTTCCTGATCATGTATTTAAATTGACCCTGTTGTTCTGACTGAATGTCTAGAAAATATTAACATGATTATTGCATTAAGTGCTTTATCCCACCCACACTGTGGGTAACAAACAGTCACATGTGCAGCCTAAACCCCAGTTTTAACTTCTAAGGACTTGGCTCTCCTCCTGCAGAAGAGAAATACAATGTGCTGGTTCTGTGCAGGAGCCCAGAGAGCTGGAAACACAGCAGATTAATATCAAAGGGGTATAAGAATGATTACATTCTTATACACTACCCGTGCAATGACAATTAATAGAATGAAGTAAAGAAAAAGAAAAATTAAGAGAAAAAGCACCCTGAGCAGTAGAACTAGTAGGTTGCTGAATGATTTCCCGTGGGAATAGGTGTTCTGCTGCGTTTTTATAAAACATCCGGTCATACGCAAGTGCTCTATATCAAGTGTTCCTAAACTGAAGAAGAAAATATACTACTTTTTTTCCATGTAAGCATCTCCTTTCTGTTTTAGTGTTTTGAGTAATAACCCAACTCACTCACCTTATGGATAGTGACCCCAACCTGTAGGAACTCTACAGAGTTGGAAGCTGCAGCACCATATTTTGCAGGGTGCTGAGACCCTCCTCCCCACCTCTACCTTCCTACACACAGACTGCAAAACTACAGTTTGCTGTAGTTTTCTGTTCTTTGCTGCACTTATGCTTATGGTTCAAAGGTGGTTCAATGCACAATTGTGTAATAATAATATTGATTTCAGTGATACAAATAAATGACATGAAATACTATAAATGAAGCTCCAGTCCAGACCATCTCTCTACTGGAGACACTACTTAATTAGCAGATACTGTGTTTAATGCAGTTTTCTGCAAATAAGGAAAAAGTTGCTAAGTGCATGCAAATACAGAATCAGTGACATTCATGTTGATAGATGGCACTGGCATACGCATTTTGATAATTACCCAGATCTACCATTTGCGTGGATTGGCAAAATCCATTCAAAGACCTGATTTTGTTTAAGTCTGTAGGTTCTGGAGCTGACTTAATAGTGGTAAGATTTGGTTTGGAATGAAATTGTTTTGAATCTGAATGTACTCACTCAGTTGACTGTGGGTGTAGTCAAATAATGACCCAAGACTGCAGCTGAGCTCCATCTCTGAGAGTTTCAGCCACCTACTTAGATTGGATAGTTCATATCTGAAACATTTTTAGTTAGAACAAGCTTTTTTTAGGAAAGAATAGGTTAAATTCCTCTCCTGTATGCACAGCCAGAATAAAAGTAGTTATACTGATATAAAACATCGAAAATACCAAGCTTTTAAGCACACTGGCTGTGCTATAAACCTAACATGTTGCAATAGCAATAGCATTACTGAAAATACAAAAAATAAAGCTCATTTTTCCAGTCGGTAGCTGTGTTTGGGTTTTTAAGCAGACTCTTGAAAGCTGGAATACTGAAATAAGAGGTAGTTTCTCTGCACACTGTGTGCACGGGACATAGCTGTGTTGTCAGTTCTCTGAAGTGAAGGGATGGCATGTGACAGCACTGCATACACGTTTTTGACAAGAGAAGCTGGGTCGGAGAGATAATCAACTGGCCATGTAGAGCATTTGAAAGTCCCTTAACTTTTCTTATTTTGCCCTCTATTTTGTATTGTAAAACAATGAGGGACCGGCTGGCACCATCTCAGAGTACATTGTGGTTTGTTTCCTCATTATGGAAATTTGTGGTTAACTTTGCATTTTGTTTTTTCTTTTCAACATTGTCTCATTGTTCTCTCCCCTTATGCTTAGAAGTATCCTGTTCAAAAAAGAAAAGATACTATTTCCCTGTAGAAATAAACCCAGGCCCGCTCATGAAGAGAACTATTCATAATACAGGGTTAGAATTAATCTAAAAAATGTCCATCTGTGTTACAGGAAAGCCTTCTGATTCCTGAAACTGCACGGAATGCCAGTTCAGGCTTCTGAAAGAGCTCATGTTTT
>JAOTQQ010000012.1:123346506-123377369 GCA_026546715.1 Gallinago undulata
CAACCTGGGCCAGGCTCTCACCACCCTCACACCAAAGAATTTCTTTCTGGTATCTAATCTAAATCTCCCCTCTTCCAATTTAAAATCCTTACCCCTTTTCCTTTCACTATACTTCCTGACAAATTATATTTAATTATAATTAATTATAATGAAGGGTGTATATTTCTGTGTTTTGAACCGTATAGATATTCCTCAGGGTTTGTGGGTCAGAGGGCTGGCTTTGCAGGTCACCAGCCAGCCCCACAGAAATGCAATAAATAGATAATACCTCTGTGTCTGCGACTGCTGGCTAAATCATCATCTCATCACCCTCTAAATTATCGTTTCCATCATCATTTAAATCATTGCCAAATCATCCTCAAATCACTGCTTAATTAACATCCAATTATTGCAATAATGGCAAATGGTAATCAAATGGTGACTAAGCAATAATCTTTTGATCATTAATATGACCCTTTTAGTTAATGCTGTAACAATGACTTCTCTTAGTAATTCACCTGCAACAATGAAGACATGGTTTTGGAACAGGCTGATAATTCAGCTTTTCTTCCTTTACTAGATGTCCCAGAAAAAAAAAAGAAGAAAAAAAGAAGAAAAGAAAAAAAAATCCACAACAAACTTTAGCCAAAATCTGAATTTACCATGCATGGTGTTAGCAGACAGCAAGGTCTAGTTTGAGGCTCACACACAAGCAATAAAATAAGAGATTCTGCTGCAAGTAAAAGCTTCCCAAGGGTAAAGCACTGGACCTACAGAGTTCAAGACAGACAAGGCTCCCGTTGTAAAGATATTCACGGGAAGTGCTGAGACAATGCCTATACTGTAAATCAGAGGAGGGAGGGAAGCAGCAGAGCTGCCCAGTCCTTTCTGAGAGAAAAAGCCACACTATTGTTCCGCCGGGCACTGTCAGGGACAGGGAATGCTGAGCCAGTGATAAACTCCATGGCTGTGTGATGGAGTGCACCAGCTGGACTCCCCAACTGCAACAGCCAACTGCCAGGTCTTCAGTAACCTCTGAAATTAAACATTTGTCTTCATTCCTCAATGATGTTCTCTCACATAACGCAGATTTGACCAGCTGCACACAGCAGCTCCCTACTCTGGAATAAATGGGAGGTTTCTAACATGGTGCTGCTTCCAATTAACAACACTGGAGACACCAGGCATCACTGGAATGATGCCTATGCGATATGACACACCATCATTTGATGCAAAACAGCCTAAAACATCCCAATGTTCTGAGTCTCTTTATGACATGTTACTGGTGTCACCAGAGCAGGCCAGGAGAAATGGCTCTTCCCAACGGATGATTTCCCCCAGCGGTGACACAGACACCACCTGAATGCCACTCACCTTTCCCAAAACCAGGCACAGGGTCAGGCTTGTCCCTGCTCCCTGGGACCCTAAACATCCGTGCCAACGCTGGAGGGATGCACTTGTTGAAAAAAATCTTTGAATTATGGAACAGACTTCATTAGCCAACCCAACCATTTGGAGGGGTGAAGTGAGGACCTGCCTCCTGATTTGCTGGGCCTTGAAATAACACGGTCGCGTCGTGTTTTACTGGAAGTTCGTAACTTTGAATAAATTCAGACAATTACCTAATTCTTAAGATTTACTAATTAAAATTAAAACACTTCAGACACAATTGGATGACATAAGCTAAATAAAATGAAATAGTTTGGCAGATGTTCAGGGTTGGTTGTTGTGGGAAAGTACCAGAAGATCGGCGAGGAGGACAGTAAACAAGTGACTCGCATGCGGGGTGCTGGAAAACACGTCTATCACACTAATTGTTGCTTAGTTTTGTGTGCTCGACCAGTAGAACATCTGCACTCAGATAACACAGGCCTGGCATGGACTCAGGGGCACCTTATCCAACACGCCTGACATTCCTGCCCTGCTGCTGGAGAGATCAAAGCCCAGCAGAAAACTCTGCCGGCCAGAATCCTTGAAATACAGCCCCAAACAGCGCGTGGGAGCTCTCTCGCTCCCTCGCTAACGAGGGCTCTCCTCCTATTAAGGACTCTGCATCCCCCGCTTGCCTGCCTCTGCCCGGGGGCTGCTTCAGAGGTTCCCCCATCCATGAGGTATTGAGATGAAATTTGTTCCTTGCCCTTAATCCACGGTTTTGTGGTTGTTCCTGCATCCTGCCTGCATCGGCTCACACAGTTGTTCTTAAAATCAAGTTGATATAAACTATTGTGCTATTTTATCACATACTACAAGAGGGGATCTTGCTCATAGCAAGTACCACCAACAAAGCAAGTCAATGTGTATTGAAAAAAGGGATTACAGGAGCCACAAAATTTAGGTTTTTAGTAGAGGATGATACAGTTCATAGTTCTTCCCTCTTTTTGCGAATTGTTTGAAATTTTAGATGATTGGTTCCAAACGTTATAAATTTCCTCTGTAAACCCCCCCCCCCAAAGGCACCCTCTCTCTCAGGATGTGGTTTGAACAGCTTTGATTGTCAGAAGGAACAATCTTTTGAAAGCTGCTCCATCTGGAAATGAAGACCAGCTCCACAATATTGTCTTTCATTGCTGCAAAAACAGCAGCTGTTGAAAAAATCAAATTTAAACAGTGATGCAAACAGAACTTAGGGTAAAGAAAAAAAAAAACCAACATGGAAACAGTCATCTTCTGATAAGCAACAGAGTGGGGACACCACCACACACTGAACAGAAAACAGGGTGCTTAGGGCACTCTAAATTCTCAGTTCCATTTCCAGCTTTGT
This sequence comes from Gallinago undulata, assembly GCA_026546715.1. Lineage (NCBI taxonomy): Eukaryota > Metazoa > Chordata > Aves > Charadriiformes > Scolopacidae > Gallinago > Gallinago undulata. The sequence goes on from JAOTQQ010000012.1 coordinate 123,349,247, forward strand.
CAGAGACTTCTTGTTTGGCCTCGTTCAAATGTTAACATGCTCCAGCTCTGCCTTCCAGCAAGGACAGGCTCCTCTTTCCTTTCTTCTATCCCCTAAGCATCAGTGACTCAGACTATGAGACAGCAGAGATACATACACACCTATAGAGACACCGACACGGGCAACATCCAGGCAGAGTGGGGTCAAGGCTTCTTCTTCTAACTCCTCACTACCAGAGGCTACCAAAGTCCCTTCGCTTTCTGGTGCAGATTTCACCCCCCAGCGTGAATGAGTGTGTGAGGGGGTTATTGCACACCAGGGAATGGGATTTACAGCGATGGTCCGACACAGAGACCGCCTGCTCCGACTGTCAGCCAGTATCTCAAAGTCTGCCCAACAGAGCTCTCTCCCAGTGACGACTGCAGCAATAATGACAAATCTCTTGGGCTATCAATTTTACCTCTTTTCAGATTAAAAGCACACCTAACCATCTAGCTTAATGAACATCGCTGTACCTGCAAAATTAACAAAAGGGCATTATCTCTACATTTTCTTTAATGTCTTCTTTTCTGATAAACTTATTGACATTTCATAACTAAGTATCACAAAGATAGTGATAGTACAAAGATATGCTCCATTTTGGATGTAGTTTTAATTTAGAAAACGTCTTCTACAATAATTAAATGGAAGATTGCATCCCAAAGTCTCTTAGAGATATTTGAAATAAAGTAAGTGTAAAAATTGAGAGTTTATTCCCCATCTTAGTGACATGGTTTAGTGATGGTTTTTATCCGAGTTGATGGTGGGACTAGATGGTCTTAAAGGTCCCTTCCAACCTACACAATTCTGTGATTCTATGATCTAAGGACAACTTCCAGCTGAAAAGCCCTGCAATATAGTGGCAATATATCTGCTAAATCCCTGAAAATTCAGATTCTAGAGCAAACTAAAACTTGAATGCCATTATTGCTGCATGCAGTAGGTGTTTTAAGAAACCAAAGGCAGGAAATTTTTTTGGGGAAAAAAAAAGCTAGGAAAGACTGAGCTTCTCCTTTGTCCTCCCACCACTCTACCAAAATCTCAGAACCAGGAGCATTCCCTACTCCCCACTGACTTTTAACCTGCTGCCTGTGCAATTTTGTCCTTTCTTAACTTGAACTGTGAAGCAGTGTTCTTGGTCTTTGCCCACTTCTATGGGGATGGCCTTTAATTTAAGTTTTTCTGAATTGCCACAACATCCTTATTTGGCTTTGGCTCATGCCCTGCTTGTACAAACTCTGAGCCTTGTTACAGCAATGAACTTTCTGCCCCATCCCTTTGACTGCAGAATTCATTTCTGTGCATTCCTCTAACTCCACTCTTTACATCAAGCTGCTTTACCCACCGACAGAATGACCTTCACCAAGTGCTGTTCCTTCCTTACTCAAGAGCATGAAGTCTGCTCTCGCTCCTGTTGTGGTTTCACATCCAAAGCTTCTAGGCAGGAGATGGGACACCTTCACAAGCCGTCTCATCACCAGATGAGAAGAACAGACCCAACATACCACATCTAAAAATGTCGAAAACCAAAGGTTGACAAGTCAAGCACTAAGAAAACATTATGGCTAATGCCAGCACTGAGAATGGTATTAATCTCTCCCCTTATGGCATATGCATTATGACAACATTACATTATTATATGCTATTTTTCCCACTTGGAAGGATGTTTTCTCTTACAATGTTAGTAATGTATTTTTAAGCACAGAAAATGCTACTATGGGACCACTTTTCCTACAAAGTTCAGAAAATGTAAAAGAAGCAGTGAAGCTGACAGTGGAAAATGAGAAAACCCAAGCAGGTTGCTGCTAAAGCGCTAAGACAATGAGACTCCTTTGTACCAAGACAACGCTAGAAGCCCCAAGGCGGGGAGGGGGGGAGAAGAACTCATCTGTTCCTAGTGGCCTCAGGAGGCTACAGCCCGGCTCTACCCCTGCACACCCCACTTCTGCCTTCAGCTGAGCCAGCGTGACACCGGGTAGGACTGGGTCTTTGCATACAAGTGAAAACATTGTATTAGAGATACAAGGGCCATAAACCAACACCAGTGCGTTCCACAGGTGCCTGACAATGTACAACTGACAGTCCCTGCCCTGAAAACCTGAGCATCCTCGTCTAAGGAGATACACGGCCAGAACTAAGAGGGGGATACTGGGAAACACTGGTGGAGGCTGTCTGCACCCAGAGCTGGGTTATTCTAAACTCTTCACAGGCAGATCACACTACTCCAAAATTCCTCTTGCTGAAGATTAGAAACTACTCTACTGAACACAGCATGATTTCTTTGCTTTTTAATTCAGATTATTTTGATAGTGTTATCAAGTAATCCATCAAAATTTACTTAAATAATTATTCCTTCCCAAATGGTTTGGAAATTATTGCAGACATATATCACTACTTTAACCATATTTTCCTGATGATGGTTTTAGTTATACGATTTGGGGATCGGTGACATTGCAGTTCCTCTTGCAATGTTCTTCATCACCACACTGGGTTTGTGCCACCATACTGCTTCTGAGTCACTGTTTCTGCCATACACCCTACACCTCATCAGTACAACCAAGTGAACAAGAGGTGTTCATCTACTAAATTTACTTCAAGGCTTATTTGTATGTAACAAGCTATAATGGCAATGAAAGAAAGAAAAAGAAAAAGAAAAAGAAAAAGAAAAAGAAAAAGAAAAAGAAAAAAGAAAAGAAAAGAAAAGAAAAGAAAAGAAAAGAAAAGAAAAGAAAAGAAAAGAAAAGAAAAGAAAAGAAAAGAAAAAAAGAAAAAGAGAAAGACTAACGAGTTGAAATAGTGGCCATGGAGAGACAGCTTAGTCTATTTCCCTTTGAAAAATACCCGCTGAAACAACACTTCCAATATTAATAGTTTTGTTTCTTCTGAGTAGAAAGCCTGTAGCAATTTTTATTTTGTGTATAATTTTATTTGTGGGACCTGAAATTATTTTAGTGTCAGAAGTATCAGATGGACATTAACTTATTGAGAGGGATAATTAAGTGTTCTTAATTCTCACATTGCGTGTCAAGATCATTAAGACTCTTTTGATGTCCAGTAGGGATACTGGGGTATCCTGATTGACTAGGGATATACTTACTGGATTCTCCACGGGAACTGTGAAGTAACAATCAGTATCTTATGCTGCACTGCTGGTGATATGTGACAGGTGGTTTTTCCGTCGTTTTTTGAATGCTTATGTAATTTTTTTGCCCAGATCGTTATAAAAACTGGCAAAACTTCCTGAGAACTGATTATTCATTGTCTTGAATGAATTTAAACATTTTATTATTTCATTTAAACACAGGCTGAAGAAATCCAGAAAAAAAAAAAAACTGTTATAACAGGTGTAAAACTACTTTCAGTGTAAAAATTTTTCCTAATATCCAATCTGTACCTCCCCTGAGGTGGCGATGATGATGTTCACCATCATCATCATTGTATTTTGCAGAGATCAAGGATTTTCTGGTACATTACTGATGTATTGGGGTGTGTTAGGAGCTGCTGAACCCTGTAGCCCAGCCAAAGAGCGGCTGCCATGGCTGCCTTTCCCTCGGGCTGGTCAGCAGTGAGTCTGAGCACATTCTCCCGCCAGGCACACAGGGTGTGTAGGATACACAAATAAATAGATAAATATGCACAGGGCCAACCACACCATCAACACAGACACAAACACTCAGGCAAACACAGATGGCATGAGTGATGCAATCCTGTCCTCCTCTCTGGCACGGGTCCCTGTGACCTGAGGTGTGAGTCTTGTTGCTGGCACTTACACACCCCCCCCACACACCCCCACAGAGAACAGGGAGTCCTCTCCCCACTAAGAGAGTTAGAAACAGAGTTCAGTGCCAAGACAGGAGAGGCTGTGCTGCCCAGGCACGGGGGGTAGCCAGACAAGCGTAGTGACCACAGCCTGCTCACACTGTTCTCCACGCTTGCTCATTCCCGCAGCACCTCGAGCCCTTCTATTCCCTGCCTTTGGTTCTTGCCCTAAACAAATAACAAGCCTTGTACAATCCCAAAATGCTCATCCTATTACGCATCCCACGGTGTGTTCAGTAACCCCATCAATGGGGCCCCATGAGGCTGAAGCTTCCTTAGGAGGGGCTGGGCAGGGGCTCCCTCTCTCTGACCCAGTTATTGGGGGTCCCCTGCCTGCCCACGTGCCCCGGAGCTCCTCTGTGTATGTGAAGACGAGCCTTTCATCACCCAACCTAACACTGTAAACAGAGATTAGGTGTCACAGCTGACAGACTGCCAGCACTGCACGCTCAGCTCTGCAATGCCAACCCACAGGAGAGCTTCAAGGCAGGGAGTAAACAACAGCAGCCCCAAACTAGTGCAACTGTGGGGCTGCACAGGCACGTGGAACCAAATCAGAGACACCGGCACACTTAAAAGCCTTACCATAACCACTATAAAAATAAACAATGAATTTCTGAAAGAGAACTCTGGCTCAGAGCCACATGGGGTGAGATGATGAGAAGCTCAACATGGGACGGCAATGTGCACTGGCAGCCCAGCAAGCCCCCTGCACCCTGGGCTGCATCCCCAGCAGTCTGGCCAGCAGGGCAAGGAGGGGAGTCTGCCCCTCTGCTCCGCTCTGGGGAGACCCCCCTGCCCCAGTGTTGCCTCCAGGTCTGGGGCCACCAACAAGAGAGACATGCAGCTGTTGGATGGGGCCAGAGGAGGCCATGGAGATGCTGGGAGGGCTGGAGCCACTCTGCTGGGAGGAGAGACCGAGAGAGTTGGGGGGTTCAGCCTAGAGAAGGCTCAAGGGAGACTGTCGAGCCCCCTCCCGACCGTAAAGGGGCTCCAGGAAAGCTGAGGAGGGACTCTTGATTAGGGAGAGGAGCCATAGGACAAGGGGAAAGTGTTTGACACTGAAAGAGGGGAGATTGAGATGAGATCTGGGGAAGAACTTCTTTGGTGTGAGGGTGGTGAGAGCCTGGCCCAGGTTGCCCAGAGCAGCTGCGGTGACTTGGTGACAGGCGTTATCCATCCGAACCAGCCTGCCCGCTGTTATTTATGCAGCGCCACCGCCGCGCTCGTCCTGCACACGGGATGGGCTGCTGGGATCGTGAACTGTGACAGGAATCCAGCCTCCTTTATCAGCCTGTCAGCTACCCGGTACGTGCACAGCGCTCTGTAAGTGACAGAAATAGACATGCTGCCTACTGGTGGATCTTAAAAATACCAGGACGCCCTTGGTAAAGGAGAAGCGTGTCCCGGTGACCTTGAACGCGGTGCCTCTCCTCTGCTCTCCCCCCGAAGGCATGGAGCAAGGGCCACCGGCAGAGACACCCCCTCCGCCCCCGGCAGCGCTGCACAGTGAGGGGCGCAGGCCGCGGAGCGCCGAGGCGCCCTGAGGCCGGTGGGGAGGGAGGGGGCGAGCCGGGCGCCCACACACGGGCAGGAGGGATTGCAGCGGGTCTTCCGCCCACACAGACACGTACACACGGGGCTCTCCCTCGGCCTTGCAGCTGGAGCCCTGCCCTGTCCCGCTCCTCGCCGCCTCAGCCCGGTACGGCCGGGTTGGGCCGGGAGGGGAGGCCTCGGCCGCGGGCAGCGAGGGCGGTGGGTGAGGGCGGCCGTTGGGCGGGAACGCCGCGCGCCCGCCGCGGGGGCACTCCCGTGAGGGGAGGCGGAGCGAACCATCCTGCCGCCGCGCCCGGGGAGGGACCCCCGACCCGCCGCCGCGCCGCCGGGGCACCGTGCGGCCCCCGGCCGCCCTCCCGGCAGCGGGGTGCGTACGATAACGGCGGGAGCGGCGGCTCCTCTGGCGGTGGGGGGGGCACCGGGGTCCCGCGTGGCTGGGGCGGGCGGGCGCAGGGTGCCGTCCCCCCCTCCGCGGCGGGAGCGTAGTGCGGCGGCCCGGCGGAGGGGGCGGGGAGGATGACTTCATGCCGCCGGAGCGCCGTGAATTTAGGAGCAGCAGCTGCCGCCGGCGGCGGCGCGATGTGGGGGTGAGGCGCGAGCGGGAGCCGCCGGCTGAGGGAGGGGCAGCGCCGGGCACCCCCGCTCCGCCGGGCCGAGGGGCTCCGGGCCGAGGGGCTCCGGGCCGAGGGGCTCCGGGCCGCCGCCAGCCGCCGCCGCCGCGGGCAGGGAGGGAGGAAGATGCGCTGAGCCGGTCGCTGGAAAGGTGAGCGGGGCCTCGGCGGGGGAGCTGCCAGCCGCCAGGCTCTCGGGCCGGGCCGGCGAGCGGGGTCCGTAGCCGTGCTCGGGCGCGGAGCTTCTCCCGCGGGTGGCTGCGGCAGCGGGGAGGCTGCCCTCTCCCAGGCGCCGCGGCGTTGCGTTGTTCTCGCGCTGGGCGGCTGCCGGGCGGCCCGTGGCGCTGGCGGTGCCGGGGGGCGCTGGGAGGGGGCGGGCAGCGGAGCCCCGCGGCAGGTGCCGGGCCGCGCCCCGGGCTGCCCCCGCTCTCGCCCCGGGGAACGCCTCCCGGGGCAGGGGGTTCTCCCGGGAAAGCTGAAGGGAATGGGGATGAAGTTGGAGAAGCAGCCCTTATGCCAAAATGGATTCCGTTCACTTTCGGGGGGGAATTCTGTTTGTGGTTTTTTTTTTTCTTTTTTCCGTGTTGGTCATCTAGCACAGGGTTTGTGACAAACAAGATAGCACAATTCAAGTGCCTTTGCTTGTGAAATGGCAGCGTTGGTGAGCTGCGCTTCCATCCAGTCTCCTTCAGAAGCGAGGGCTGAGCCCGTGGGGTGGCCGTTGGCGCTGCACGCCGTGGGTGGTACGTACCCGGGTACAGGAACCAGCTCTGGAATTGAGCGGAAGGGAGGAATCTGCCTGGCCTCTGGCTCTGGTTGATATGTTGGTGATTTTTGGTTTTGTTTTTCCTTTGTTCTGCTTTAGCAAAGGCTGCTGAGAAGCAGACATGTGGATACAGCAGGGTTGGCGTGCAGAGGCAGATCGTTGGAGTGAGTGCTGTCTGCGTGTAGGAATGGCTGATGGCTCTGCGTGGTTTGGTTGGGAAGAGAAAACGGTGATTGTGCCTCTGGGAAGAAAAGGACAGGGCATTCATCTGTTCTTAGTGAGAAAAGGAAGCAGGATATTGGCAGCTGCAGGTGATGTTATTCGGTGTCTCTTTACTTGTATGCTGGTGGTGAAGGATGCTGTTATCCTGCATGTTCACAGAGCGGCTCCCCCAGCCACGGGACCCCAGTTGTGGCAGAAGCCTCTGGTCATGGTGATGGTGTGACAGAAGTTGTACCTGGGGAGGTGTCCTGGCTTGAGGGCATGACAGGAGGTGACAGGCAGTTCCCTGGTCTGTTGTCATTATTTCTGGGAAGATGTATAACCCCATGTGTTTGCCTCAGTGCCGTCGCTGGGTATGCAGAAGGCGAGAGATGGGAAATGTGTATAAAAGACAATTGAGGCTTCACAAGGCTGAAACAAAGAGTGACTGCTGAATTGCAGGGTCAGAAATCTGTTCAACAGACAAATCTTTGCTCTGAAGAACAGTTGTTAACTGTGACCGTGTCTAAGCTTGGGCCCTTTAAAGTACTTCATGGCACATCCAACGGACGCATTTCAAAGTAAAAAAGCTACTTCTATCAAACCAGTATCTTCCATCTACCAAGCGTTTACTTTGTTCCTCTAAAACTCTCAGGAGTGAGTGATGACATCTCTACTGCTTTCTCCTTTTCTAGAAAGGCACACGGTTGGCTGTCTCAGCCATTGCAATGCTGTAGTCATTCACTGATTGCTCCTCTAATTGCCTGTAGCTGGAAAAGGAAACTAGCTGAATTTGGATACTTCTCATGTATATAAAGTCAGTTTCTTCACTGAAGAAAACATCCAGTAATGGTCTCCCATTTAGGTGTTGTAAATACAGGGTGGCAGGAGTACTCGCTAATGCTGACACCATGTTAGCACAGTAAATCTAACTGCTTGTGTTTCCTGGCAAACCTAAATAATGTTTCAGAAGACTGTTAGTTGACTTTTTTTTTAAGGATGGGGTGGCAGAGATGAAGGAGCAGTTGACAAAGAGCCATATGTTACTGTAGATGGAAATGTACGTCTGACTGGTTTGACACTAAAAACCCAAATGGCTTTTGTTTTTATCTTGTGTGTGCTCCAAGGACAGATGGTGTAATCATGTAAAATGGACACGTGCGGTCTTGCAGAGAAAAACTGTCTGCCTAATTATCGGTGCGGATTTAGTTCAGTAGTGTAACTGATGTGTATCTACTTCCTACAGACTCACTCTCTCCCAGAACTCCCCTTCCTCCTCCTGTTGCAGTAACTTCCATGCCCTGCCAAGCCAAGCAAGGCATCGCTGTTGTGAACGCAGCCCCTGGCCGGAGGGCTGCCCGCTGGGTGATGCCAGGCAGCATGGGCAGCAGCTGAGACCAAGCTGCCTTCTCCTCAGAGGCTCTGCTGTTTTGGAACTCCTCAGCTGGGTTAGTTCTTCACCTTTGAGATCTCTAGGCCGCGGTCAGCCTTGGAACCAGGAGGTGCCTTGCACCGAATTTGTGAGTGGGGGCTGGATGGGTCTGTCTGCATAAGACTGGGTTCCTGGGGAGAGCAAACTGGGAAACCCAGGAACCTGGAACGTGCTTGAACCTGCAGAGGTTTGATTCCACCTGAGGTCCTTTCCAGGTGAAATGAATCAGTTCAGTTAAACAGTCTCATAATAATACAAAATACAATAAAGCTGGTGTTTCTAAGTGCTGTTTGAACTGACTGAAATAGCCACGTTCCAGGGCAAGCATGTCATTTTTCAGTTTGGTTGTTACCAGGCTTTCAGTTGGATTATTCTCCCCAAATTGAGAATTCCTTAAAGGAAGGCTTGAGCAGCGTGTGAGCAGACAGATATTATCCAGTGAACTTAAGACTATGTACCTTAGCATGTGCAAACAATCAACAGTATTTTAACAGTAGTGACAACACTTCTGAAGAAGAAGAACAAATGTATTGACGCTTTTCCCAATGCATGCCCTTTACGTGCAGTAGCTAACATTTCTAGGTGAGAAAATAAGTTCTGTCTGAGAAATAAATGCCAGCCATAAACTTAAACTTTGTCTCCAGTATGCAAATGGATTTCTTGTTGGACTCCTTAATGTCAATAGAAGATCTGCATGGAAGTGGCCAGTCAACTGCAAAGGAGAACTAGGAGTTTTATCCATGTATAATATATTACGGTGGGAACAAGACAGGCATTAAGTATCATATTATCTCAAATTAGACCTAATGAAGTAAGTGACCACTCCCCAACCCATGGTGGTGGGCCCCTGAGTTCCGTATCTGAACTGCGGGGACAGAAGTGCGGGGTCCATGTGTACTTCCCTCTAAAGCAAGGCGATGGCAGCCCCTCTCGTGAAGAGACCACCTGTGAGAGCAGCGCACACGTGAATCCATTTGTATGTATCAGTGCCATCGTGCACTGAGAGACTAGTTCTGAGGAAGTATTTGTATTGGATGCTCTTAGAAAATGACTCTATTAAACCAACATTATACAGTTCTTGATTGTACAAGAACTGTACACTTCAGTGTGTGTCCCTAGCTTTACATATAAACAGATCGGAGGAGAAAGTAATGCAAAGTAGACACCCTCATAGGATAGTTGGTGCAAATGTCCCAGCCAAATGCCACATCAAATAGTTTCAGTAAGATATAATAGTGTTTCTTGCCCTCCCTACCATACTGGAAATACCCTGGAATCGTTGTATCTCTGCCCTTCTTCCCTGGGTAAACCAGGTATAAAACATGAACTCTGCAGAAAAGCTGCCGTGGAAGAATTTCTGTGTCAGCCAGGGTTCAGTTTCCTCCAGTAGAATTTGTTTTGTTTTCTAACCCTTATTAAAATGAGTTTTTAAATTGGCAACATTGGTGTTCTTTGCCTTCAGAGGACTCGTGGTCAGTCTGACCTGCCCTGTGCTCAGAAGGACTTTACAGCCCCTGGCTGGTCTCTGCACAGCTGTGCATCCCTTCCTGCACTGATGTCCCAGTGACTCCTCATGCGATAGGCAAATGGGTCAAACTCCAACCCAGAATTGCAGTTTCTCTGACTGCTTTTTTTTGTGTTGTATCTTTGTTCTAACAACTCTTCCAGAAGACCCAAAGGTGCATCAGAGTTGTCTTGGCAGCTGTTAACCAGCCTGTAAAATGTGCTGCAGCTTTAATGAGATCATATACATCTTAATATATCTATATAATTATATATATTATATAATATATATATTTGCTAACTATTCACTCATTTGCCTTCTACCTCCCACAGAATTTCCACTTACACATATGGTGAGCACATAACTGTGGAGAAACGATCTCACCACCTGTTGTTTTAAAATAGCACAGATGCTTATTAATGGGCCTTCCATGATGCTGTTTATAGCACATGCTAAAACTCACTCAAAATACTGCGGATCATCTTGGTAAAGGATATTATTACTTCAGCACAGCCCCAGATTGGGTCCCGTTCAGCATCTCCGCTGGCCTGCTGGTTGTTGGTGGGTAGGAGAGGTGAGAACACCAGCCGGGGGTGACTCCGGTCCCATCCACGGGGACCACAGAAGGGACCAGCACACAGGTCCCCAGCACTCACAGGTCTTCAGCTCCTTCAGGGAGAGGCTCAAAAGCAGCATTTCCACACTTCAAAGCCAGGGAAAATGAATAATAGCACAACTTGAGCTTTGATCAAGAGTGTCTCCTTGTAGTTTTTTTTTTTTTCCATGGAAAAGCCAGTTCTAAACTGACTGAACTAAATTTAGGTAAACAAATGTTCCGTCAGTTCTCTCCTTTCTTTGTCCAATCTAATAAGCGACTTGGAATCTCAACTTTGCTTTCTACAGTTCTGCCTAATATTTCTGGTCTGTAACTCTCTAGATTTGTTTATTGTTTCTTTGTCTAACCTGGTCAAAGTAGAAATTAGAAATGTGTTTCTACTTGAAAATCACCTGTCCTCAAGTGGACTAAGAAAAATTCGTGTTGTTAGGTGGCAGTTCACTATCATTCTCACTTCACTGAAATGTGAATTTCAGAGGGCAATTGGGATAAACAGACTCTGCTACTTTCAGACCTCCCAAGGGGCTTACCTGAGGCACAGAAGGGTTTTGATTTCTCCGTGTTGCTAGTGGATTCCAGGAAAGCACTATTATACATTGGAAAGAACACGTCTTTCGTTCCTTTTTTTTTAATGTGTATTAAGTTTAGCAAAAACTCTTGGGAACTTAGGGTGAGTGTCCTTTGTGTGTGTGTGTGATTATTTTTTTAAAAATTTATTAAATGAAATATATATGGAGTCTCCCCCCCGCCCTCCCCGTGGTGCATGGCAGATGGGATTGGTTAGGTTTACTGTAGCTAGTAAATTAAAAAGGTGTTCCCAGTGGAACGGTGTCTGTCAGATGCCTGTTCAGACTGTATAGGATGACCCCTCTCGTGGTGTGTCCCTGTAGCCCCAGCCTGTAGGAATACCCGCCTGCTGTTGAAATGGAGCGCTGGCAGAATTGCCGTGGAGAACTCTTACAGCCGGAATGCCTGAACTAACTGCAGAAATCCTGTGGCGGTGCAGCCCCCGGTGCCCGGCACTCGGCCCCCCGCGGGGCTGGGGAGCAGGCAGTGGTGGTGCCCGTGGGCGCTGTGTCCTCGCTGGGTGCCCCTGGCTGAGCCCAGGGATAGTCCCCGTTCCCACCGCCTCCCTTGGCGGCTACGCCATTCGCTGCATGTGGAGTGGAAGGAAGTAAATCTCTTTGTTTTGCCTTAAAATTTGTTGCCTAATGGTTTCACTGGGGGCCCTTTTAGTTGTCATGATGTCAGAGGAGTTAAACGCTTGTTACCTTTTCAGTTTCTGACGAGTCCTGATTCCATGGATCTCTCACATTCCCTTTTTCCTCAAGAACAGAGCTGCCCTGGTCTATTTACTCTTCCCGCATATATGAACTCTGTTCTGTACCTGAGTCACTCCTTGTTGCCTTGTCGCTTTTTTATATACTTCCTGCAAATTTATTTCTGATGTGCAATGGTCAGAACTTCTGGAGCTCTGTTTAGTAGCATGAAAACTTCTATTTCTGTCGGTTTCTTTACTGTGTGTGGTTTTTTCTAGTTAATTACATGTTTCACTTGGGCTATGTCTTGTAACATCTTGTGTCAGTTTTGTTTTCATTGTAGGATCAGAAGGATGATATGTTTGCAGTGGGACTGGGAGGAACTGGTGCCGTTAGCAGGAGACAGAAAAGCTGGTAGCTGGATAGCAAAATGTGTATTTTAAATGCAAGAAAGAACAAACTCTAATACTTAGCTTTAGAGAGCAAGAGAGATTCAGCCATAAACCCTTCCTTTGTTTTGTGTTTTAAAACAGTGGGATGATGCCAGCTTTACTGGTTCGCACTAACAGTTGTGAGCTCAAACATGGCAAGCAGAAAATTATGCCACCAATTATAACCAATGCCACCACCATTCTGTGTCCTTTCAGAGGGTGCCCTTTGTATGGGTCCCTCATGTGGTCCTACTAGGGCCTGGCGGGGGCAATGGCAGTGATCTCTTTAATTTTACAAAAGCAGAACCACCCATAAATGGTAAAAACCAGGTGCAAAGCCTTTGCCAGTCTGCGGCACACACACAGGGCATCCCCAGAAGGAATCCAGGGAGACTGGGTGTTTACAGCCATCGACCACGGCAGCCCTACAGCTGCAGGAACACGGGTACCATGTCGGATGTAAGCCTGTACCCTCTCCCCCTCACTGACACCTCAGTGTTCGCTAGATGTCATGTAACAATAGGCTTCTAATGTATAGAAAGCTCATAATGGGGAATGATTTCATTAGCACACAAGGAAGGAATTGCATGGCCATGTCTTGCAGGGGGTGATGCATTAGCTAACTGTCCTCCTGCAGGCACACACTTCTCAGTTGTACGCTCTGCCCATCTCTGTAATTGCTCTGCAGACCAACGAGCGAGAGGAGGCATTCCTGTTACCCTCTTTTTCTCAGCTATCGGGGAAATGTATTATTTATGTAGAACCTTTCATCGTGGAAGCACTTCCATCTCCAGTGACAACATTTGCAAGTAGGGGATGAAAGCTGTTATTTGAACATTGTTTTCCCACAATTGTATCACTGATAAGACTGCGGATCAGGGAGTTATTTATGGTAATCTCCAGAAAAGGTACTGACTCCTGATGACTGCTGCAGCACGCTCAACCGTGCTGTTTCCTTCCAAGCAGAAAATTCTCTTTCCTATCACTTTTGTGCCTCATAGAAGCAATTTTTGAAGGCTATTCATCCGTTACAGACTGCAGCTCTGGTTCTTAAGCAGTGTTTCTAGTGGGACCACACACTATGCAAATGCATTCCATGTAAGTTTACTGGATTCTCCAAGTGCACTCTCTGTTACCATTTCTGTTCCTCCTCCTCTTCCTCTAGCTGCCATGCTCTGGCCAAGCCAGGCACCCAGACTCCTTTTGCAAGCTTGGCTTTTTTTACTGAATTTTGTTTAGAAGTAAAATCTTTGAGTTTATAGTTGGGTCTGTCTTGCTGGCCAAATATTTTATTATAAATATGTGTTATTCACTACTCTCTCATTTATTTGGAGACGAACAGATTGCAGACCTTAAACGCCTGTGACATCCTAAGTGAGCTACAAGGGAGAATTGTAGAAAGAAGAGGACTTTAGCAGAGTTCTGGGCTTAGCAGCTCTCCTCTCAGGACTGCTCTTCACTATCTTCCTTCATTATCTGTCCTTGTATGAATTCTGGTGACAACTCTGGGGTTCTGGGGGTGGCTTTTCTATATGGAAGAGGTACCAGATCAGAGTTGCTGTGTGTGCTTTACACTCAGCAGTGTCTGTGAGTACAGCCGAGTGCCAGAAGAGTTTCATATACAGCTGGTGAATGTTGTCAAGGATTTGGGTACGTTTTTTGGCTTGTTTCAACTTGTTCTTCCAAACAAGTCAAAAACTTGGTCTGGGAATTGGTGTGGCTTAGGAGGCGTTTCCCAGTGGGTAATTTGAATGTTGTTTAGAAAATAAATTACTCTATTAGAAACCTTGTAGTTTACCCGGCTTTCCCTTGGTGTGGTTGCTGTAGAGGCAGGGCAGATTTCCAGCTAATTTGTCTGGGGTTTCTCTGTTCAGACTGAAAACGGTAGCAGCTTTCCATGTGTGTTGGGAGATCTGTCTTTCAACTGGTGGTCTTCCTGTCACGTTCTTCTTGAACACTTGATCAGAGCTGCTGTTTGTTCCGTTGGAAAAATTTCAGTTCTCTGTGTTCCTTTCCGACGTATTCTTGCTCTGCTCAGAGAGCAGTAATTCCCGTGCAGTGTTTGAATTTATCTCTTCTCTGAACACATTTGGAGGCCTTGTCAAAGAAGGCAGATAGAAATAATTTGGAGGACCATGGCTTTCATAGTAACAGTTGTAGAGGCTTTCAATGGCTTTATTCTCTACGTGTGTTAATTTTATGTTAAGGCGTGATGTGAAAATCCGAGAAAAGTCACGGTTTAGCACCTCCGTTTTCTTGATTCTCTCCATGTAGTGGTAATTTATAAAAGTAATTGCCATTCTGATAACAGTGGCCAGGATACTGGACTTTTATTCTCAGCAAGGGTTGTCTCTCTTAAGAGATTCTTGTATGTGTAAGGACATAGGGACAGGTTGGAAAGGATAGCATAAATAGGAGTTAACTGTCACCAGAAGCATGGGAGTGTGGATCTAGTGAGGGTCTTTCTGGGTAAGTCAAATATAGGATGTAAAACTAATTATTTGTATACACTAATGTTGATGTGTCAATTGTTTGTTCCATGGTTGAGTCTTTCCCTCCTCCTCCACCCAAAGTGCCTTCTCTGTGGAACTAGTGAGGGTGAGACCCAGTATGAGGGAAAAAGTAGTTCCTTTTATAAACATTCCTAGAAGCAAAATGTGAGTAACCAAAAGTAAAAGTGGCTGTGAGCTCTGCTCTCAACTTTTCCTCTCCTTTTTTGTTGTTGTTTGGTTTATTTTCCCTGCGTTTGTATGCATTGGGGTGGTAGTCAGGTGCTTCTCTCTTAAAGTTTAGACATAAAGACTTCTTACAAACTAAGGAAAAAAAGCTCCTGGCTGGGTTGGGTTTTTTTTTCTTTCTTTTTTTTTCTTTTCCTACCTTTCTCTCCAACTAACCAGCCGATTTAAAGCTAAAAATCTTACACTTGGCATGGGGGCTGCTTATATTCAACCCGGCTCATGTAACGATAAATGAGAAGGTATTCAGGGAAGCATGAAAAGATTCAGTAGGATTAAAAAGCAAAGCATAAGGGTTTTTTCCATGCAGGAACAGCCTTTGAAAGCTAAAAGCAAGCTAAAGAAAGTGGCATTAATTGTGGGAAGTTAACATGGAAAATGGAAATCAGAAGAGAAGATTCTTCAAATCCTTTCAGCTACTGAGAGCGTGGAATCAGGGGTCTTCCGCTCACAAGTGCATCTCCCTGTACTCAGCTCTCTATGAAAAGGGTCTCTTTCTCCTGCTCGAGTGTGGCTTTAGAAGGTTTGAGGAGAACTGTTGGTTGTCGAAGGTGACATGTGTGACATGGGAGAGTGAGGCACAGCTGCAGTCAGTACCGGTGTCTCCTATGGACAGGAGATGGCATGCCGTGCTGGTGGGGCTGTTGGCTGGAAGGGCCAGCTGCTCACAGTCTCATTCAGGCCATCTCCTTCCAAGCATTTAGCTCTTCCAAACCCACCCCAAGCAGAGCAGAGGTCGCTCTCTCGTTGTGTCTTCCCTTCCCTAGGTACTTAAAGAGCTTCTCCTGGAACTTGGTAAAAACACATCTTGGATTTTTGCTTGGCTTCGCCGGGAAACCTGCACACAGCTATCTGGCAATTATCAGTTACTCCCGAAGGGTCCGTTCTTGTCCTCTGAAAATCCCTTTGTTTCTGAACGCAAGAGGAATAAACCAAGACTGGAATAAGCTCTGAAATGTGGAGCTGAGAGGGTTGGCCACAGCACACCTCCTTGGACTGGGCACAGTGTCCCTTCCACGGAGACTGGGATGGTCCTGCAGAACATGGGAATGTCTAGATCTCATCTTGACATTCAACCATCAAAGTCTGCAAAGTACTTTTGAAACATGCAACTTTAACAGAACCAGGATCTCTCTTTGGGTCTCCCAGACTGGCACGTTTTGCTGCTTTTTCCACAGACAAGCTTTTTTGGCATTTCTTCTCCTCTCAATATGAGAGAAGCTACTCTGCTGTCTGCACCAAGCAATACTGCAACCTTTTATTTGTTGGAACAGTTCCAGCAGCATCTGTCAGACAGTTTGGCTTAGCCCTAGCTTTCTGATGAAAATACCTGTTTTGGCAAGTAATTTCTGTTTCCACAATTGTTTAGAAGGGGGTGTCCTTGGTGCTTTCTCATTTATCTGCAGCAAAGTAGTACATACTTACACATGAGGCTTGTCTCAACCAGCAAACTCTCTCCCAGGTGCTTTGAGGGACCTAAATGGCTTTACTTCAAATAACCCATGCCAGAAAGAAAGTAGTTTACCAAGTTGTCATTTGTGGTCTTTACTATTTGAAGTGCCTTTCTGACAATGTGATTCATCTAATAACTGGAATAACTGTGACTCCTTCCTCAAGTATCTTAGAACACATAGGGAAGAAAGAAAAGTCTTCTTTGGATATAAAAATTCTACAAGCCTTTGAAGTCCATTTATTTCTGTGGAACTTCATGGCATCCCTCTACTCTTCTAGTGACATCTGTGACCAATTTGCCAGTCTGTTCCTGTTACTATACTTACTTAAGCTACCAAAAAGAGTGGAATTTTTGTCCCACATTTTTGTGTAAAACTTGCCCCCAAAATAAAAAAAAAAGTAGTGCTACCCAAATTCAGGTTAAACTGCCCACCATTCCTCCTTCTGTGCTCCTGTACTTTTCACTTGTGTCTTTTGGAATAGCACGGAAATTATGAGTCAAAAGGAAGCTAATGTAAGGCCTTTTATCAAAAAGGATAAATAGAATGATTTGATTACCAAGGTCTATTGATCTGATATGACTCCCAGGCAAAACAGTAGAAAAAGCAAGATTCTATTTACTTATAGCTTTGAAGGACAGGATTATAATTAATGGAAGTCACAGATGGTTAATGAAAAAAGATCCGTCAAGGAGCCCTTGACGTGCTGGCTTTATGTATGTTGGAGGTTACAAGTCTGGCTAAAGGAGATAGGCTTGATAGTGCATTTTACTCTGTGAGAGCTGCAGCTGGTGCAGTTTTGTGCCTGCCAGCCCAGCCCCCTGGTGTGTCCCCTGCCGCTGTTGCTGGCCGGTGGCAGCGGCCATGCAGGACAGCAGTGTGGCTCTGGCAGAAGAGGGGATGTGCTAACGCTGGTGTGGTACCCACTGAGCAATTTCCGACCCGCCACACAGGCGTGATGTTCAGTGCTGCCCCAGGCTGAGAGCTGCTGCCTCTGGGCTCGCTCTGGAAAGATGTAGCTACAGTGTGCTCAGAAAATGCTCCTGTGTCTGTATGGTGACCAATATCTGATTTTTTTCCCTTTCTTGCTCAGTCTCTGCAGTATTTGTGAGTGTTCCCGTACATTGCTCTCTCCTCCCTGGCCTCCCCCCACACCAAGACAGAGAAGTAAGAGGGAAGATTTTCCTAAGGCAGAAGGTAGAAACAGGATTGAGAAGCCCTCTAATGGAGCTGTGGATATCTGGAGAGCTACATGATTCCGTGCAGCTGCCATGTTTTACCGGCGGAAAAATCTGTTTCCCTATTGCTAACTCGGACACACAAACATTCGGTCTTTCTCTCAAAATAAAAATAAAGACCTGTATGACTGATGCTTTTTTGGCTGCTTATGCACAGTGCATCTGTCTTCATGTTTATTGTAAATTCGTGTATTAAATCAACCAAAAAGATCGCTTTGTTGCTGGAAAGCTATGAAACTGTTGAAACAGTGAATCGGGGCATTTCTGCTTCTTTCCATGTGACTCATTGCTTTGCCTCATTTAATTGTTTTACACCTCATTAATTCCTTGTAATTACCTTGTATATCTTGGTTCTTTCTACTTTGTTTGTACTGGACAATACGAACTCTTTTTTTTATTTGTCCTTTTTGCATTTTGAACTTTTGGTACAGGCTGTTCTCCTTTCCAGCTTCTCCTTCCATCTCCAGCAGGGCAGGATTGTTCCCGACAGCCAGCGTGTTGGCTAACAGCCGAGGGGGTGCTGGATGTCCCGTTACCCCCCTGCCTCTCTTACAGTACCTGTAACGGAGACTCGCCTGCCGTGCAGACAGAAGGCTCCCGGCCGTGCCGTGTGTGTTATCTAGCAGCCTGAGGAGAACCTCTGCTGTCAGTTGCAGTCAGAGGATGCTGACTGGCTCTTTCAAATTAATTATTGAAAATGACACGAGAAACACAACATGAAGAAATTTAAAAAAAAAAAAAGTCACCGATTATAATGAAGAAGATCTTTTGAGGAGACTCTGAGAAGCAGCTTTTAAAAATATCAAACCACTCCAAAACAACCCTGTCCACCCTCAACTCCCAGACTAGGTGTTTTCCAGAGCCAGGGCTAGAACTGCCTGTGAGTCCCCTTTGTAGAATCCCTGTTCCCGAAGCCCTCCTGATGCTTGTCTCCAAGGACAGGTCTGGAGCTCAGCTCTGTACCCTGGCCCCTATGTCTGAGTGATGGCTTCAGACTATGTACATCTATGGCTTCTTTCCCTAGCTGCTCCTACAAACTCATATTTCAAAAAAAAGCTCACTCAAAGGCTCTAATGGCTTGTAATTGAAATATGCCAATGAGGAAACCTCACTGCAAAAAGCCATTCTGAGGTAGTTTTTTACAAATACTGCTAACAGATGGGAATTCTTACTACTTTTTTATTCTACTACTTCAAAACCTGATTTTAAAATAAGATCTCATTCCGATGCCTGCTCGCCCTGTGCATTCCCAGGCTTTCTCTTGGGTGGCAGTTGGAGGAGCTGGCTGTGCCCGTCCTGGGGTGTGCTGCCCGCCCCATGGTACCCCCCCAAACGCTTCCTTGGAGTAGATGGTTAGTGCAACACACGGAGCAGCCGTTCTCCTGCAGCCATCATCAAACTCAAGGCCAAAGAATGTGTGTTCTTGCATGTTTAGAAGTTAAATATGCAAATCCTCGTCTTCTCTTGAGAAACTAAATATTTTTGACTGTATGGGTAGAATCTGAGAACTCAACCAGTGAAAATGCTCCAGTCAAGTTAATTAAAGCTGGTATCCTGAGAACGCTTTGCATTAATTTTGTATCAGATCATACTTCTACTTTCTGCAACCTTAATTAATCAAATCTTAATGGTTACTCAATCTGTAGCACTGTTCTGGGTTTAAAACATATCCCGGGGCATGTTCCTAATTGAATATTGGGATTTGGGGAGGGGATGAGTAGATGTTGGTCTCTTTTTCCAGAGGGGATCTAGACTCTGGCATCTGAGCAGGTGGCAGAGGAAGAGGCAAAGGGTGGGTTGTCCTTCAGGCCAGGGAATGGCAGCAGGAGGCATACAGCAAAGTAATTAACAGGTCTTTCTCCAGAAAAGAAGGTTGCCCTCGCTGTGCCTAATTACACAGCCAGTAATTGAGAACGTGCAGCCTTGCCGTGCCCAGTTGGCGCAGGCAGCTTGCCCGCGGGCAGGTCTCTCTGGAGTCTGGGAGCAGGGGTTGCCTTGGGCAGAGCCAGAGCTCGCATCCTTTGGGATTGGTGCTGTCAGGGAATGGCTCTGGCCTGTAACGTGGCTGTTGGAATTGTATCGGGATACAAAGGAGATCAGCTTGGGTCTGAGCCTGGGCTGTTACCCTCCAGCAAGCAGAGAGAGGAAATCTGAGTTTATAAACGCTGTGCAGAGGTGCAAAATACATGAAAGGTTCTGGAAGTCCTTCTGGCTCTAGGTATTATACACAAGACAAGCTTTTCTGTCACTCAGAAAAGTTTTTTCACAGGAATTATTATTTCCCAGGAATAAGCTGGTCTAAGCTTATGCTAGAGGCAGGGTTTCAGCTGGACCTGCCCCACAGGAGGTGTCCAAAGGCAGCAGAACAACACTCCGGTGCCAGGATGGTGTGGTCCTCAAACTTCCGCCTGAGGAACAGAGCTCTGGCAAGCTGGGGTTCCTAGTCTGTGAGACATGGCCACAGTGGTCCTTGTGAAGAGATCGCTTCTGTTTTCCTTCTGCTCCCACACCGAGTGAAAGTCTCACTGACACAATGAGACACAAACTAAATAAGCAATTCCATATTTAGGTGTTAATGAGCTTGTCATTGTTTAATGTACCTCTGTGCAGAAAAACACAGATATGTGACACTGCAAACTAAACTTATCTTTCCATCAGATCCACCCACACAGAAGATACTCAAGAAAAGCTCCATCACGTGCTGAAATCTGTGAAAGTTAAAGCAACCCTGGGAGGTAAATGAATTTAAATGAATAACTGCACCTCATACAAACGGCACTGGTGTGGGACAAGAAACAACAGAAACCAAGCAAAGAGGGGAGAAGTTCATGACTTCTGTTGGGGCTTTTTTTATTGTGTTGGTTTTTTTTTTTTTATTGTGAGAGTTGCCAGTGCTGTTCTGGGAGACCTTGCAGCTTCCTCTCTTGAAATGGGTTCACTTTCAACACTTGGCCAAAGTCTTTCTGCAGAGGCCTGTTAGGGACAGCTACTGGCAAATGCTTGTTCTGGGTAGAGGAAACACTTTTTTGTTTTTTTCCCCCAAGAATCAGAAAAGAAGATGTACTTGCCAGTATTTTTCCTGGTGAAATGATTGCTTTATATAGAGCACAGGTTATTTTGTCCAGTTGTCCTGCACTATTATAGTTTGTACTTTGCTTTTACCTATTTATAATTCTTGCATAACAAAGAATAGCATAGGATTATAGCTATAATAACAAAACTAGCATAGGATTATAGCTACAAAATTCTGTGCTGGTCTATTTGGTGTTAACTATGATCAACACGGTATTTTCGAGGCTTCTTCCCAGCAAATAGAAACAGCCTTGCAATAGACATGGGTTTGTCTCTGGGCGTTTTAAGGAAAAAAAAATACTCAGCCTTATAGTATATCGAGTAATTTTTTTAATGAAACACATGAGCTGACTTAAAGCTACTTATCCTTGTAGATGTGCCTACTCAGTCCTGTGCTTAGGAAGAACCTTCTCTCTCTCTGGTGTCAGGCGGGGTTCTGTCTCCAGCTCTCTGCCCCCTTGTTGGGTTGGAGTGCCCAGGATCAACAGGAATGCAGGAGAAGGAGCCTAATGGGAAGCTGAACAGAGCAAAAATTGTCTGAGTGGTAAGATTCCTGCTGTTGAGGCTTCTAGAAGCCATAATGTTGTGCAGCTTCATGAAACCTTTATGTGGTAGCATTGAAGCTCACTGCAGTATTTGATTACATGCTTAATAATCAGGCTGAACCAGTTTGCCCTTGCTGGCAACCTAATCACCCTCTCTGCTTAATCAAGTTAGAGGTGCTGCTTTGTGGTGGTGAGCTTGTCTGGTTTTGGAGGGGTTTTGTGGTGGTCTCTTTGGCTTTGTCTCTTTTTTCTTAAATTACCACTTAACTGGGAAGTCCCCTGGAAATGTTTCAAATGAGCTTGGCTGGGTGAGAAGGTTTGCCTGGTGCTGTGTGCGCAGAGTAGGACGGGTGGGTTGGTTGGTTTTTAAAACTAAACAACCCCCCTTCTTTTTGCTTGTATCCCTAGAGTGAGTATGGTCCCTGCCTGTTTCTGTCGTGAGGATGGCATAGCTTTTCATTTTAGTCCTGTTTTCAAATAATACCTTCTTCCAGTTGTCAGACTCGGTGAATCTGTATACCTTTGCATGCTTTCTGCAGTCCAGTTGTATAGGGTTTTTTTTAAGAAAAGAAAAGAAAGAATCCTTCTGTATTTATTATTTTGTGGGGAAAAATTGATTAAGTTTAGTTTTGCTTTCTGTTGAACCCAATAGCTTTGGTAGCCTCTTAAATGGTATAGCAAGGTATGCCATACAGGAGAATAATTTACTTAAAATTAGCTTTAATGGGCCCAAGAATCCCCACGTGACCTGGGGAAGGAGTTGTCCGGTGCGATCAGCCTTCCAGGCACTTCATTATTTTTTTTTCCTTTCATTGTTTTGCATGTAAAAGTTTAATAATTAACAATTGAATTAAATCTGTAACATTTTCATTGATTTCAATATTTGAGTAGTAATACTTGAATAATCCCTGTAGGGGGTTAAGCAAGAAGAGTAGCCAAATATAAAAAGGGGGAAATATTGCTTGATTCTGGAAGTAACGCTTAAAGATATTCCTGACAAAGCATTAAGGAACAAATTGCTTGGATAAGGAATGTTTGGGAAGAAAGATTTAAAAGAGGAAGACGCCAAGGCTGAGCGGGGTATACTTGATGTCTCTCTCATCTGAATGTTATTTCACAGGGACTGTCCTGAAAAGCTTCTCTGAAATGAAGGCACGTCTCGTCTCTCCATGTTTAGTTCAGCTCTGATTTCACGGGAGTCTGTGATGGGAACAAGCATGGGCTGTGGTCTGTCACCCAAACGGCAGCGCGCTTTGTCTGGACCTGTTTCTGATGAACCACACGGGGACCGTAGGCACAAAGTAGCAATGGAAAACTTTGTTGAAGGGAAGGGTAGAAAGGGTCATTTCTGGTGGTTGGGATGGCAAATTTTGAAGCCATGACACTAAAAGTTAAAACTTCCTGCAATGTTGCCTGTGAAGCACGTGTTTGGTGAAGCCTTTAGCCCAGTGCAAACAGTCTGTTAGAAAATGCAGCCATTAATTGCCGAGTAGTAGAAAGAAAAATGTCTTCTTTTCCCTACGCACCCCCCTTTCTTCCCTGAATATATTTTTTTCCAGTATGGGTGAGTTTGTGACTCGCCTGAAATCAAAGGTTTTTTTCATCAACTTCAGGTCTTGAAGTTTGCACCTTATCTTCAGATTTCATGGGGGTGTCCTTCATTTGAGCAGCCCATGGAGTCACATTTTCAGCAGTGAGAGGATGGGTTTGCTAGTTTATTTCATTCCTTATTCCAAGACACTTTTTAAAAAGTTTGGTTCTTACTAATTTCTGAAGCATCAGGTCCTTTGTAGTATGTGGTGTTGGTCATCTGGAACTGAAAGTAGGAGTCTCTACGGACTGTGCTCACTCACCCCAGTCTGCCATGTCCCTTGCACATGGGACAGTGTCCTCTTTTTACCTGGGGTTCTTGTGGAGCAGTTACTTTTTAGACAACCTAATCATTGCTTCAAGATAACCTACAAGCAAACGTGTCAACTCTTGCAGCGTGCTTGCAGCTTTGGTGCTTCTTGGTCTTCTGAGAGGCATTGATTCAGCTGAACAATGCAGTGGGATCTGCAGAAAACTTGGAATTGTGTTTCTATAGTGAATGCTTTCTTGGAAGTAACCTAAAGGCTTGAAAAGCCAGTGTATACTCTTCCTCTACCCTTATTGGTACAGAAACCTGAAAATGTCAAAACTAATCTCATGTTTAAGTTACTTTAAATAAGAGAGAAAAGATTCCTCGTGCTCTCTTACGTAAAACAAGGACTTTAGTCCTGGGGAAAACCACACTGCTTCTGGTGTCTATAAGCACCATGGCGACAATGAATCATGATTTTGTTGGTCTCTGAGGGCACAGACTGGCAAGTAGAGACCAGAGGTTTGTTATCTCTCCCGTAGGGTATTAGTATACTTGCCACATGGCTTGGGAAGGGACTGCCTCCTGCCAGCAGTGAGACACCAGGAGGTGAGGTGGGTGAGATCATCGCCTGCCTCTGGTGTCCCAGCCTGAAGGGACAGTCCCAGTCTCAGCAGTTAGAGAAGTTGGAGGCAGACACTGGAAAGCACAGCAAGTGCTTTTCTTGGCCATTTATATCCACTCAGTACTTGGGACAGGGAGTGGGAGAGCAGCTGGGGGGGCATCTGGTAGTCAGCCAAGGTCAGCTGGAAGGTCAGAGGAAATGTCTTTACAGGTTCCACCACCCCTCTCGTAAGTGGTCTGAGGGAAGATAGGAATGGAAAGATACCCTGTTATCTTCCTCTGTTTAGCCCTTTCTTTTAGAGGAATAATTCAGATGTTAGAGGAATAAGAATTATGTATTTGAGTTTTAGTTTGTCTTAAAATTGGGGATTCAAAGCTGTAACTCAAGCTGATGTTAAGTAGCTGAGGTGTGCAGGGCCTGGGCTGCTGCTGGTTATCGTATTCCTCAGGGTCCCTGGGTCTGCAGCTAGAAATGTGTCTCAAAGCTGCTAATTAAATATCAGTATATGCAAGCCATTTTGTAGTTTCCATCTGGTACCAGCACATGGACACTTGTCAGCATTGCCAAGGACAGCTCTCCAAAGTGCAGATTATTCAATCCCAAGTGTTCAGAATGATCCTAGGTCACAAAAGATTATTTGGGAAGAAGGGTTGACGTTTGTTTTGCTTTTTTCCTCTTTGCTTAATTAGATTCTTTTTTAAATGTGGAGGTGCAAAAGAAGTGGGTAAGGTTCCTGTCTTCAAACTGACAGCAAACATGAAGGCTTTCGTTTCTTTCTTTTACGTTAGAAATTATTTGACCTGTATTTTGAATGCCCATAAATGCGATGTGTAAAATGCAAACTGAACACAGTGAAGGATTTCCCCATTATAAAGGATTTCCTTATTCTGCTTTTCTCTCCTCCAGCGGTTCATGCGTCACGTCCAGGTTTCAGACTGGTTGGTTACTGTCCCACTTTGAGGTGGAACGGAACCAATTCTTTGTTCAGTAATTTTACTTCTCAGCCAGGCCTCCTGTGACTCTCGGAGACGGCCGTTTGCTTTCAGAGCGGTAAGGCCCGTGTCTGTAGCCCACGGCAAGGAAGGGTGTGCAGAGAGGCCCTTGCCATGACGGGCTGTTGCTGCTGGGCTGTCCCTCAGGTGTATCGACAGCACCACACAGCTCGGTGTCATCTGCAAACTTGCTGATGTCGCTCTCAATCCCTCTGTCTCTGTCATTGATAAAAATGTTAAACAGTACCGGTCCCAGCAGGGACCCTTGAGGGACACCACTTGTCACTGCTCTCCATCTGGACTTAACACCATTGAGTACAACCCTCTGGATAGACCATCCAGCCAATTCCTTACCCACTGAACAGTCCACCCATCAAATGCGTATCTCTCCAATCTGATGAGCAGGATGTCATGGGGGACCGTGTCAAAGGCCTTACAGAAGTCCACGTAGATCACATCCATAGGTCGTCCCTTATCTAGTGGCATAGTCACTCCATCATAGAAGGCCACTAGGTTAGTCAGGCAGGACCTGCCCCTAGTAAAGCCATGTTGGCTGTCCTGAACCCTGTCCTCCATGTGCCCAAGCATGGCATCTGGAAGGATCTGTTCCATGATCTTCCCGGGCACGGAGGTGAGGCTGACAGGTCGGTAGTTCCCCGTGAAATAGAAATAGACTAAAGACAAACAACAACAACTAAGATGTATTTCTATTCCTTTCACGTACCTGGAGAAGATAGGGCAAGCACACAGCAAGGTGCGAGGTATGTCCCTCGCTGTGCCAGCGCAGGAGGCATGTCCCGGGTTTGGTGAGGAATACCACTGGGGTTTTGTCATCCTAGAGAGCTGCCAGAGCTTCCCAGTGACCACTGCCTCGGATTGTGGCAGTAACATCAGTGATCCGTTATAAAGAACCAGTACAGTATTCCTGCTGGAAACCAGTCTAAAAAAAGCTCGTTTGCGAGGATTATTTCGGGAAGGGCTAAGTAGGCTGAGCTGTTGCCTGGCGACGGAGCCAGAGCCCTTCCCTGCAGCCTGCACATGGGGACGGGATGCAGGAGGGATGGGAAACCTCCAGAGATGTCAGGCTGGGACCGAGGGGAAACCGAAGCGAAATGGCAGGCGATAGAAACCCTGAATTTATCGCCCGAGATATAATAAATGGAACTTCTTTTAAGTTGCAAAAGCTGAAATGCTGTCAGCCCCATTGTGCCTTTTTTGTGTAGCTTCTAGATAGTAATTAAAAGAACGGCAGAATGTCTGGTGGCTGGGAAAACTGATTCAAATGTAAAGTAGATGTTAAATGCCTGCCACAAGAAAAAAAAATGCATGGAAAAGTTAATTTATTATTGATGAGCCAAAACGTTGCCCAAATATGCCATGAATGAAATACAGATGAATGTATTGTGGCACAAAGAGGTGCCAATACTTGCACTGTTACAGAGCTGCCTGTCTCCTGGTGGCGGGTGGGCAGGCTGGCCCAGTGGTGTTTATCTCGGCAAATACCAAAAAGGATGGTGTCACTGGGTAGATTCTTGGCAAGCTCCAAGTTTGCATGTGAAATGTGAGATCTTGGCAGAAGCAGATTATGCTACAGCAGCGTTGTTTTTGCAAGATGTAATCTGATTTTAATCAAATCAAGCACAGGAGCCGATAGTTAATATTTGGCAACATACAGTTGTGGACGATCTTGCTATCAAAAAAAGGCAGATCCCTCCCTCCCAGCGCTGTGCCACTGCCCGGGAAGCAGCAGTGATAAGGTCCATCTCTTCCGTTGTGGATGCTGCAGCACACAAGTTTGTGGTGAGTCCCCGTGTGTCACAGGGCTGTTGCACCAGGGCCTGCTGAGACGGTACAGGGTACGGCTAATGCTGCATCTCCCTCGGAGCTTACAGCGTCCTAAAGGTGTGAGGAGGGTGCCTTGGAGGGGGACAGTTGTGAGTTAAGTACTAAGGAAGAGTTCGAGGATGGGTAAATGGAGCACTGAGGTATTTTGAACACTTGGTCACTAGAGTTCACGTTGCACTGAATCACTGAAGAACCCTAGCAGGTAGGTCTGGAAGCAATCCTAGGGAAGTGCTGGTGCATTCTCCTGTCCACCCAGGATAACAAATAGCCTGAGTTTCAAATGCTGTCACAATACTGTTACCTAGACATCTCCTTCTTGCTGTTCTGCCCGCACACTTTCCCTTCGACGTGCCGTTGTTACCCGCACGCTGCTGCTGGAGGTGCTGTAACCACATCCATCAGGTGGGCACAAAGTGCAGGCTTCAGTCAGCTTGGGAAGGGGAGCAGGGTAATCGGAAGGATAACTCTTGCACTGAGATAAGAAGAAAGAAGGTCTTCTAAGACAACCTAATCTATTGCAACTTCAGGGAAGATGGGTATTATCATAGGAGTATTGCCTGGAAAATAAGTATGCACCGTAATTGTATTAGATCTTGGTCCAGCAGGAAGTGGTGGAAATACTGTGCATTCCAATGATGAAAAATAAAAATATTTAAGATGGAATCCTCTATAAAGAGGAAAGTGACGCCTGTGTTCTTAGTAAACAGGATCTATGATGTTAAAGCAGTCTTTTTGGTGATAGTAAATATAAGGATGCTATACAGAAAAGTAGTAGAAATATTGAGCAACCTGGTCTGGTGGGAGGTCCCTGCCCAGGGCAGGGGGTTGGAACTGGATGATCTTTAAGGTCCCTTCCAACCCAAACCATTCTGTGATGGTTACACACCTGGCCAGATTATCTGTCTATCGGAAAATGTCTGAGGCTTTCCTTACCTCCCATGAAATGCCTTTTCAGTGATCCAAACCCCTGACTCCAGTCCATGGCCCTATGTGAGGTCCTTGGGTCAGGTTAGCCTGGGGGCACCTCTTGGCAGAGCAGCCGGAGGGTCCTCTGCAGTGGGAGCTGCCTGTCTGGTCATACTGGAGGAACTGGCTTCTCCATCTCAGCTCCGAGTTCTCTCTGGCAATTCCTGCTTCCTCCCCATCCCCATCTGCTTTGTTTCTTTCCTGGTCTTGTCCTCTAGACAGAATACCGTGTTTGATATATCCCCACCTTGAATCTGGTTCTTCACACCACATGGTGGCTGTGTGGTTCCGTGGCTCTAACCCAGCCCGTGGGCAGCTGAGCCTGGGCAGCGCTGCTCATGCCTTCCAGCCCACCAGCTGAACCAGTGGAGAGCGGGGCTCACGTCAGCCCTTGCCCCAGCACAGCAAAGCCATGGCTTACCACATGGGGTGTAGGTCTGGGTTTCTGGGCTTGTCACTGGCTAAAGGTCATTAATCTTGGCAGGTTCGTGGTTCGCTCTTAGGAGTTGCAGCAGCTATGAACGGGCTGCCCAGGGAGGTGGTTGAGGCACCATCCCTGGAGGTGTTCAAAAGACGGGTTGATGTAGTGATGGGAGGTAT
>JAOTQQ010000012.1:123377469-123404577 GCA_026546715.1 Gallinago undulata
TATTTTTGTCAGTTAGGTTGACGGTTGGACAAGATGATCTTTAAGGTCCCTTCCAACCTAGAAGATTCTGTGATTCTTAGAGCTGCTGAGCCATTCCAGTCTGTAGCGCAGCTGCGTATTTCAGCCCTTAGATGTGAACAGAGGTTGCCTTGCACCATGGAGCTATTTCTTAAAAAACACAGCTGGTTCCCATTGAACTGGAGAAGTGCACAGCAATGTACTGCATGCTGTCTGTCTGCCACTTCTTGTGTGTTCTGCTTTGATTTCAATGGCAATTAAGTCTTTCTATTTATTTTTTTTGCCTTAACCTCGAAAGCATTAGTGCTAGAAGAGAAATACTGAGCAAGATGTGTATCTGCAGGGGAAAAAAGATAGGCCTTACGTGGATAATAATTTTATAGATGCTGAATTTAAAAATGTAATGGACCGGAATCTGTTTAGGCCACTTAGAATATGATTAATGTCACCCAACTCAACACATGGATAATGAAGATCTCTGCTCACCTTCTGACTTTTTTTTCCTCTTCAGAAGGAAGAGATAATCACAGTGAAGCTGCGAGCTGTATTCATTCTAAAACAGATCCTTCATATGGATCAGATGAATCACCTCATGTAGGTACCTACCTACATATGTGTACACAGGCATTTAAAATTAGTCCAATGAATCTCATTCTCAGCCGCTTCCACAGCATTGAGCTTCTGCCCAGAACTGGAAATCTGTTTGATAGAAAATCCTTTATCTGAGTGGGTTCCACATTATGGCCCTTGCACTGCTGGCACAGCACGAGAGGGCTCACGCTGGTCCGTGGGTAGATCACACAGCTATTTTGGTATCGGGTGAAAGTTGGCTAAACCTGTCACTTTTTCAGTTGAAATTTCAGCTTGGCCCAGAACCCAGGCAGAGTGACTGCTGCTCCTTGCTGTGCAGGGGGGTGTGCTCTTCGTCGGGGTGGTTTCCCCCATAAAGCCATGCAGAGGCTGGTGTGCGTAGGGTGAATAGAGCAGCAAACACAGTCCCTGTAGTGCCTGTGACAAGTTCTCTAAAGAACAGACCTTGGAGACTCAGCTGTGATGCCTGGTGGGGAGGTGCTATAGCAATAGAGTCTGTAGTCCATGGAGACTGTGGGTGCATCCTGAGAAGTGATGCAGTGTGGGCCTCCTTCCCTTCAGGAGCCCAGAGATCCCTTCACCGGCTGCAAGTGCCAGTCACAGGGCAAGAGGTGGCCTTCTGCTGTTGGCCATCCAGGGTTCTCAGGTGGGGAAAGGACTGGTGATAGTAGGTGGCAGCTCGCCCGTTCCCATTCCCTGCTGTAGAGTCCCCGTGTGGACACTGAAATGTTGGGATTTGTTTGCTGCATGGGGTGTGGATTTCGAAATATCAAACCATTTCTTGTTATTTACAATACTTCCTATAGCCTCAGGAGGGGTCTGTGGGCCTGGCAGCTCCTGCACTGTGTTCTCCCACAGAGCCAGCCTCTCTAGTATCGCCTCACTCATTATGTGTGGGGGTTTATTGGCTGCTGCTATTTAACTGCCCAATTTAGGGAATAGTGCAAGATAAAGCTGAATCTGTACACCGAAATTAAGTGGTAGATGAGAGACCAAGTCCTTATGGTCACAGGCATCAGGAAATTTGCCCGAGAAAGGGCATAGTAAGAATTTAACTATTTGGCTTTGGGTTCTGTAGATCTCTTTAGGTAAAATATAATTTAAATAAGGCAGAATGAAAACCCATTAACTGTCTTAGTGAATGATCTCTTTGTATAGGTCACGAGCTGCAGGATGTCTGACTCCACGGTGTTTCAGATTTAAAACAGCTTCTGCATTTTTTTTTCTGGTTCTTTCCTTTCATTGGCTTTCCAGAGTTAATGCTGTTTTCTTGCTCGCCTCTGTCTGTGCAAAAGCAATCCTGCTGCATAGCGTGACAGATCCAGTCTCTTGTGGCCAAAGTGTGCTTTTGTGAGATTGTCCCTCTGGTTCTGCTTCAACACAGAGCCCAAGCACAAAGTGGGAATCTGTGTCCAGGTTCCTGGGGAACAGAGCTGTCTCCTCGCTGGAAGGAGCCCTGTCTCCAGGCTAAGGCTGGATTTGGAACCAAAATTTATTTTAAAAGCATAATTATACACCTTCTCTAAAACAGACAAGCTATTAAATGACAAGTTATCTCTCTTTTTCTTTCTTTTTTTTTTTTTGTTCCCTCTCTGAAAGCTGAATATAGATAATTATATTTAAATAATGTGCTGATCGTGATACAACATTTAGCAGCCAAAGCCTGGAAGAGTTTTATTTGAAAATCCCTTATTCAAGGCCATCATTAAGCATATCTGAAGGAAGAACCGCTGAAGGGTCATATACACACGCACACATATATATATATATGTGCATCTTTAGGGTCTCAGTGTTACACAGTGCTGGTTTGCCAGGAGCACGGCAGCTCCGTGTGCCAGCCCGTGCCTGATCCCATGGACAAGCCATGCCTCGAGTGCCCTTTATTACTCTGTCTGCCTTTCAACATGGTAATAAATGCAAATTAGTGGAGGTACTTTAAATGTGTTTAGTCCCTTGGACGGGCTAAATTCAACAGCCCTGGGTACTTCTAGACCCGATCTGTACAGACAGAGGTATTTCATTCATGCTGGTGTGCCCCGTAACTCCTGCGTTTTCCCCTCCAGCCTCCTGAGAACAGAACAGTGGCTCCACATGGCACATGCTTCCACGGGGTGGTTATGGAATGCTGTCAGGTTGGGATTTCATTTGTGAAGCCATCGCCAACTTTTTAGGGATTTTTTTTTTTTTTAAAGGATTATTTCAATAAAACCAAAGTGTGTACAAGAAGAAAAACAGTTGTAGAAAATTGACACTTACCTTCAGAAACTTGGGGGATGAGATTCGTTATATATAGTGTGAGGGTGGAAAGTTTAACACAGAATTGGGCTGTGGAGATCAAGAAGTATTCTGGGAGCCTCCTGAAAACACAAACACTGATTCTTTCTGCACCCCTTAAATGACACTGCTCTTGCCATCTTTCTTTTCTCCCCTGTGTTCTCTGGATGCCGGCTCTGCTCCGTACGGTGCTCACCCCTAAAACCTCCACCGGCACGGGGTGACCCCCTGCAGGCACAGCGGTGTGTGAGCCGGGGGGTTCGTTAGTAGCACTGAGATGTCTCTGGCTAAAGCTCCAAGAGAGCAGCTCTGCCTGCCTTCCTCAGCCTCCCCAGTTCTTTAAGGACCTTCCGCTGATTTTCAGCACACCTTTCTCCGGGGGGAAGGAGGAGACACAAGGCTCGGCCCCGTGTTCTGGAAGGAGGAAGCCGAGGGCAGGAACTCTGCCGTGTGAAAACCCCCCTCTAACCCATGATGGGGCAAAGTGACTCGGGCAGGGGGGAGCCAAAGCAGAGCTGGGGGGCTTCAGAGGGGACGTGTCTCACAGCTGCCGGGGAGCCATCCTGCACCAGCCTCGTGCTCGCGGAAGGACCTGGGCTGGTTGGAGGAAGGGAGATGTGCTGCCTTGTTTCGGTCCCGTGCCCTGTAGCGGAGTGCGACCTTTGCTGCAACTCAAAATTAAATTAAAAAAATTTAAAAATACTAGAACTAGTGGGACTGTGACCACAGTCTTTAATGCAGGAATGTCTGTTAATGCAATTAGTTAGGAAATTCAAATTATGCTTCACAGAATTATTAGCAAATTTCACTCCTTCCACAGAGACTGAGGGGGGAAAAAAAGAGAGGTTTTTTGGAGTGAATGGTAATTCCTTAATGAGTGGTTCGGTGAATAATTGCAGAGTGCTGGGCATTGAGCCATTCCCTGGAAGGGGAGCTCTTGGGTGATGTAAGTGGAGTGCCATATTTGTGCAGTAACGTCTTAAGATAATGCCAATACAAAACAGAATGGTGTTTGACATTTAGGAGAAGACAGGCAGGAAAACTTGGACGTGTTAACAAGTGTGTTTGGTAACATTCTTTTTTGATCAGAATGTTGTTAGCAATGCCATATTGAGCCTATAGAAAATATACCTTTAAAATTAAGTTTTCCACAAGCACGTTTGCCTTTATCTTTGTTTCATAGCTAAAATAAAACAAGCTTGAGATTTGCCCCAGTGCTCTCCGTGGCTTATGGGATGTTTCAAGAAGAATGCAGTCCTTGAGAAGAGTGCTCTGTGGAGCAAGGTTTGTATGGAGCAGCCCTGCAGCCCCATCCCATGTCCTTCTCTGCCCCCTGTCTCCCCCAGGCACTGCGAGGCAGCTCCCACAGCCCCACCAGGAGATGGAGACGCCTTCCCCTTCCCGTGGTGTTTGTTCCATCTAAAACGAGAGGCGTGTGGTGGCAGGGGTGATGGCTTTGGTGCCACACTAGTGACAGAGCCCAAGCCTCTACGTTCATGGCGTTCAGGCTCTGCCCTCCCTCCCGCAGGCAGGAACAGACATCACTGGTGGAGGTTACACTTGGAGTCTGTCATCTCCTGACCTTGCTGGGTGATGCTCTGCAGTGAGCAGCTCTGGTAGGGCTGGAAATTTATGCTATTTTCTTACTTCATCACAGCTGTCCTGGCTGCTTCTCTTCCCCTTCACACCTTCTGTGCTTTGTTACTTTGTGGTGGTATTGGCTTTTTGGTTAGTTTCAGTTTCGGGGGCTTTTTTATGTTTGGTTGGTTTGGGGTTTGGTTTTGGGGTTTTTTTTAAGCACTTTCCTGTTTCTTAGTGGTTGATCACGGGAGTAAAATCACCCTGTCAGCCCTTCAGTGTTTGGCAGGGGACACCAAAGCCCGATAGCAAGGGGCTTCTGTTGCAGTCAGTGTGTCCTGCAGCAGCACTCCATCTCTTTGGAGTCAGTAAAGCAGGGTTTGAAGCCCTTCTGGCTGCGCAGAGCCACGGTGTGTGCCCCCGCGGCGCGGGCTGGGGCTGGGGGCAGGATGGGGGGGTCTGGGCAGCTACTGGGAGCGGAGTGTGGGGAACGGTCGGCCAGTGGCTTCTCTGGGTCTACCTTTAAAGTGGAAAGTGTTTATGAAAATGAGGGTTTTTTTCTTTTTATTTGAAGAGAGAAAGCTGAATGAGGTGCTGCTGTTAGCGATGCCATCAGGGGTTCTCCAGCCCCCATCACCTGGGTGGGCACTGGCTGTGGAGACCTGTGTCCTCTGCAGGGGTGACGCTGGGGATCCCTTGGTGACTGGACACCGAGCTGTCCCTGTGCAGGGACGGTGCTGCCGGGAACCCTCCACACAAACACCCCTCAGAAATGAAGCAGGGGGGGTGAGGGGGGTGCTGGGTCTGGCTAGTGAGTCTTTCCTCTGGACTACTGCTCTGGCAGAGACCGGTCCCGGTTCCCGTACAGCAGGAAAGGTTGGGGAAGCCCCACCTGAAGCACGGCTGCCCAGCTCTGCAGAAAGCCTTAGAGATTGCAAGTGGGAGCTCTCTCTGTGATCAGCAAGAGAAAGTGCCTTCTCCACCCCCCTCCCCAGGCTCTGCTTACCATGATGTTATTGGGTTTTTTAAATAACGTTACAGAACTGTAAGAGGTTGGGTCTATAGCAGATAGAGCAGGTTCTCCAGCAGGGATGCAGGGCTCTCTCTCTCTTGCTGAGGTTGAACTGGGAGTTCCCTTGTGTCTTTGGCAGATCCTACATTGACACGCATCATCACAGGGTTCCATAAGAACACGAGAAGTAATTTTTTCTGAAAGAAAAGGAGTTTCTGGGTTTATCTCTAGGTTCCAGAGCATAGTTTCTAAGGTGCGTGTTAGAGTGTAGCTCCTCTCCTCGCTCTGTTGGCGTGTCCCTGCTCCTTGTGGTGACTCTCTGGTGATAGGCTCCCCGTGCTGCAGCAGCCCCGTGCAATAGATGGGGTGAGCTGGGGAGGTCTCTGCACGGAGCCCAGACCCAGCCTGCTGCAGGGGGAGCACACACCAGAGCTGGGCCTGGGGCTCTGCACGCACCGTCAGCCCATTGTTACTCCTTACACTCTGCACTCTCTGCAGAAAAGAGCTTTCTTCCACCCCCTACCTACCTCCTACTTCCCAGCTAATATTAAAAGCAGAGACAGCTCTATAAAGAAATTATGTTGCTGAGGTCATTGCTTTTATAAAGTACTTACTAGCACTTTATGAAGTATGAAAAATGAAGTTGTTTAAAGTACTGTTGAATAGAGATTGCATATAATCCACACACCTTTCTCACTTTCTCTTCTCCAATTTCTCCAAATTTTGAGATTGATGCGTGTCCTTTTTCTGCTTACTGCATAGCCAATCTGCTCCCTAAGGAGAACCCTCCAGTTCTTCTCTTCCCATCCCATAACACCATCTGGTTTTCTGGTGTTCTGAGCGTTGTTCTCGTTCCTCCCCTCCAGGTACTGCTATGTGGATATTTGTTAGCAATGACTGATGTGGAATCTACATATGCAGACTTCATTGCTTCGGGAAGAACGGGTAGAAGAAATGCGTTACATGACATCCTCGTGTCCTCTCCGGGTGGGAACTCCAGTGAACTAGCCTTAAAGTTATCAGAGCTTGACATCAACAAAGCGGGTGAGTACCTTTGGGGCTTCTATTATCAGTATTTAAAGCCAAGGGTAGCACAGCAAACACACAGAACGAGGTGTATGTGTGTGCATTATTCCCTTGCCCCTCAGCAGCAAAATACAGGAGGCACCCTGTGCGGTGCAGGCCTTGCAGAAATGAACGCAGGGACCTGGCCGGGGCCTTGCTGGCGTGTTACCTGGGGGAGCCTGCAGATACTTGAAAGCCCTTTTCAGATGTCAGAAGGGAGCCCTCATGCTTATTTTAATAATGTGTTTCTCTGCGAAACACCAGCCAGGGCTCTGGGGGCAGCCTCGTCCCTGGGAAAGGGGACATGGCAGCTCGATGTCAGGCTGGGGTGGGCTTTTCTTGGCTTTCAGACTAATGTACATCCTTAGTCATTCCTTCTGCAGCTGCCAGTCCGGGGCCTGTAGCTTCTAGATGCACGCAGTTCTAGCTGGGCAGGGCCTTTTGGATTTTTTCTCTTTGAAAAGACAAGCTTGATTAGTCTGTGTGTAGGTGTGTCTACTTATTTTAATGTGGGGATACGTGCAAAATGTTGGAAAAATAGAAAGTAGGTGGTATTTGAAATGCATAATACCAGCCTTCCTGCTTGTTTTATTATTTTTTTGTGTCTCAAATTTACATTTATCAAAATTGTCTTTGGTCTTGTCCATTTAGAAGATCCAAGCGATCGCTGTTTGTAGCACAGCTGCTGGAGGGATCGTGAGCCAGAGCTGGGCTGCGTGTGGGCTACAGAGACGTGACGGGGTGCCCGGGGCACATGCAGTGAGCTCTGCAGTGATGGGAACGGTTTAAATAACCGTTAGCCTACATTTTTATACAAAATTCAGGAATCTAGTTTTTCTTGGAGGCTTTTTTTTGCAGTTTCAGTAACTTAATCATTGCAGAAAAGTGTGTGTGCAGCTGCTGAGGAGCCTGCCTGGGGAGCAGAGGCAGAGCTGCCTGCAGGCTTCTGCAGCAGGCGCTGCACTGTGGATTGCATGCACTGAAAATAAACTTAGTATTATTAGTACACCTAGATGCTGTAAAAGCCTCCAAACCACAAATATTGGAAAATGCACTGTATTCTCATTGGTACAAATGTTAGTGTATCATCCCAGCATGTCTTTCCAAACCAAGGAGAGGCTCAAAAGCACATTGCACCCCACATCCCAGCTCAGACTGTCCCAGTGCATCCCACCGGACGGGATTCGGGGAAGAACCCAGGCGTGGGGGTTACATCTGATTGCTGTCAAGGTGCACGTCAAACCGTTTATGCCAAGTCTTACCTTGTTACACAAATACAGACATGCAGGTTTGATTCTTTTATTCTTATGACAGCGGCATGCCTTTGCTTGCAGTAGTGCAATCCATGTGCTCTCAGCTGCAGGGAGTAATGGTGGAGTAGGGTAATGCAGGTTAAAAAAAAAAAAAAGGGTTATTATAAACCCTATGTAAATGAAGCCACCCGAGCGTATGTAGTGCATTCGCTTTGCAAAGCCTGTAGGTGATGCATTTCTAGGAACAGCTTTGGGAGGCAGGAGGCCTCGGTCAAGCCCACAACAGACAACCAAGCATTTGCTGCATAATTCTTTATAATACATATAATTCCTGTATAGTGCTCTCCCTTCAGAACAACTATCCCAGTGCTGTGTGTCCACGATGAGCTAACAACCTGCAAAGAGCTGTAGAATGGACATCTTTGCCAGATTTCCAAATAGAGGTTTCAAGTACTCTGAGGCAAGGCGTTCAGTTTAGTAACTCTGCCAGGTCTGGGAAGCAGAGAGGTGCCACAGACATCCCGGGAGAGGAGGCAGAAGGAAGCTGTTGGCAGGGAAAGAGGAGGTAACTCACCCCCCAGCGCTCTCTCAAGGGAACCAGCTCAATTCCGAGACAATTCATGGTCAGTCCATCTTACAGGAGAAAGACCAATCCATAAGAGCAAGGAACAGCCTCTGGGAGTCTCATCTCTAAACCAAAGAGCTGGGTGTACAGGTGTCTGCGGATACACCGCGGGACACGAATCCAGGGCAGAAGTGGAGAGGAGACTTCTTGTGAGAGTGGCAGTGTCCGACCATCCCGGCCATCTGCAGCAAACTCTTCGGGAGCCGGGAATGCTGCCAGAGTCTGGGCGCTGAGGAGTCGGTGGCCATGGCGTTCCCAAGGAAGAGCAGTGCAGGGAAGAACCTGGCCATCCCTGGGAGCCCGGGCACAGCTATCCCCTGCCCGCGTTGGGAGCAGCGGGCAGAGGCCGTGGTACCAGGCAGCTCCCAACAGACCACATGCAGTCAGACCGGGCAGTTTTTACAGTCAGCTGAGAAAAATCTTTTAAAAAGTGGTATTTTAGGACCTTTGTGCTCTTTCTCTGACTGTGTGCCCTGTGTTTAACAATTAGCTGGTGAAGCGTTGGGGCTTCATGTCTGGGATGATTTTTCTTCTAAAAACAAATACCTTGTAAGGTTTTTTTCTCTCTTAAGTTTTGTCAGGTTTGTTTGTTTGGTTTGGTTTGGTTTCGTTTTGTTTTTTAAATAGGAATTCTTTCAGGAAGGCATGGCTTGCCCAGGTAGTATGAGGGATGTTAAAGGCTCCCTCGTAGTCAGAATGAATGGGGTACAGAGCAGGCAAAAAATGAACTGCAGAGATCAGATTCCCCTTGTCTGGATTTTGCAGTGTGGGAACCAAAGCAGGAGGCTCTGCAGAAAGTGGACAGAGAACTTGGTCCAGGAGGATTTCTGTCCCATAGGAAATAATAAATAATGGTGTGGGATCCATCCTGATGGAATCCTCTGTAACATGGGAGACAAAACTGGGAAATAACGAGTTTTCTGAGACAGTGCCTTGCACAACAAGTTCTTATTTATTACTCAGCCCATAACGAGCAGAACAAACCTCACTGTTTAATAGGTTAATCAGCCTTCCGTACACTTTTTGATCAGGCTGAGTGTGATAGTTAGCAGTGCCCTGGGAGGCATTTTGCTGCACAGGACACAGCCATCACGGCTGAGCTCTTCCCAGTGCCCTCCACAGCACAAAGAGCTTGCTCCTGCCAGTGGTGATGTGCCATCTCTGCCGTACAGGACAGAGAAGGTGTTTATGGTGCTGATTTCTATGAACAGAACTAAAGCTGCAGAGGTACAGTGTGATTTGCAATGGGCAAACAGTAACTATCCCTGTTGAGAACCCTGCCTTTATTCTAAAAATGGCTAGATTGAAGTTAAGAGGCACCAGTACCTCTGCTTAGACCTCGTTAGGGCTCATTCCATGGAACGTTTAACTGCTGGATGGAGCCAGCTCCCTGCAAGTTACTCGGAATCCTTGCAGGATACAAGAGGCGACTTCTGTCTTAACGTTATTCTGTACCTAACGTTACTCCTTATTGTGTACCTGTCGGTAATGAGGGCAGCGTGCGGGGACTTCCCTCTGTCCCACTCTCAGCTTCCAGCCGTCCCACCCCGGGGGGCTGTGGCTGTCGGGTGAATGCAGCACTTTGCCTGGGGCACTGCCCTTCCTGTGCCCCAGAGGCGTTCCCCGAGCCTCGCAGGCTGGCCGTGGGACAGCCGGACCCAAGGCCGTGCCTGTGGTATGGAAAATGGGCGCACGGCACCAGCCCAGCCTCAGCAAACTGCTGCTTGGCTCCGAGGTGCAGCTCTCTGTAGTGAGCTCTGGTCAGACTCGGTGCCCTGAGGCTTTCTGTCTCATGCTGTCATAGCATCACAGTGAAGAAATTGTCAAAAATACCCCACTGTTGTGGATGAATTTTTTCACTTCTGGCTACTCGAGGTGTGTACGTCAGATGGGGGTGGTGGTTGCGGGTGTTGGGCTTGGGAGGTGTCTCTTGAGGTGCAGAGTACGGGTCCCTTCATAAGAAAAGGTTCCCCAATTAATGCAAGATTGCAGTTCCAGTTTCTTTTTCCTTTGCTTGATGATGGGGGGGGGGCTGTGGGAGCCAGGCCCCTCTGCTGGGGGTCTCACCCGTGTTTCCCCGTGTGTTGCAGAGGGAGAAGGCGATGCGCAGCGCCAGCCCAGCGAGCAGAGCGGGGAGGCGCAGGGGGAGGCAGCCAAGCAGGAGAGCTGACGGCCGGCCCTGAGCGCCAGCTCCCGCCCCACGCAGCCCCCGGGGACCCCTCCGTGGCCCCGAGCCGGCCGGGGGGAGTGCCCGCACGCGTCCTCGCTGCCGGGACCCCCCGAGGCAGCGCGGGACATGGGGGCTGGAGCCCCGGCGGGAGCCAGGATGCCCCCTGCCTCTGTCATCAGCAACGGCTGAGCACGGAGAGACCCTCCGGGATGGCGTCACGGATCCCCTCCTGATGGCTGCTCGACGGGAGCGCCTCTAGAAAGCAGAACAGGTAAAGCTTGTAGCAAACGGCCTGCGAGACGCCAGAGGATGTAATTGTGTGTCTTAAGAGAGGGCTTGTGTCACCCTCGGAGTTGGAGGTTCTCCGGCCGGAGCGTTGTCCCGTTAGAGGACTGTAAGGCAAGCGCCGTGGTCAGAACTGTGCCTGTTTGCCAGCTCTGGTGCGTGGGATGGGGTTTGTATCGTAGGCTCCAGCGCTCCACACTGCCCCTTCTCCACTGCTTCTCAACAATAGCTCTCTTACTGTGAATTTTTCTACCACGCGTTTTGAAAGGGCTGGTTTTATGCATAATGTGGTGATGTGCACACGATAGATTGACAACGTCAGCCGCTAAATTGGTTATGCCTAAACCTAAATGACTCAGCAACACCCGAATTTGTTACTAGATGAGCCTTCAAAACGATCTGTTAATGTGAATACTTGGGCGTGTTTTGTGTCCTCGGTAGGGTTTTGCCACTTGCCTGTAGTTAGTTGCATATCAGAGACTCAAATTGAATCTTTTATGTTATTCTTCCCCATTTTTCTAATTTTGCTCCCAATTTCTTAATCTTTCTCCGAGATATTTTTTTAAGATGTTAGTCCAAGTATTTTATTGTTAC
Source organism: Gallinago undulata (assembly GCA_026546715.1). Classification (NCBI taxonomy): domain Eukaryota; kingdom Metazoa; phylum Chordata; class Aves; order Charadriiformes; family Scolopacidae; genus Gallinago; species Gallinago undulata. The sequence continues at coordinate 123,388,935 of JAOTQQ010000012.1, forward strand.
GGTAGTTCTAAGAAAGCGTTTATAACCTTTCATGGGTTAAAATTCAGACAAATCCCGTGGTGCTAGAGGTGTTGCTGGCTCACCGTGTTGGGGACGGGCCTCGTTGTCCCCCGGCAGGGCAGCCAGCGTCGCTCAGTGCCACGAGCGTGCCCTGGGAGGGGGCTTGGGGGCAGGAGGGTCCTGCCGGTGGGTCGTGGGCCGGGTCCGGCCAGGGGGGGCTGGTTTCTCTGTGTCTCACCGCGTCCCCCACGGCTGGGGCTGCTGGGCTGGCACGGCCAGGAGCCCGTTGGCCATGGCACAGCCCGGTGCCTCCTGGCGGGACTTGGCCCCTCACACCTGCAGGCGGGGGCTGTTCCCAAACCTCACGGGAACAGCGGGACGGCTCGTGTGTCCGTTAGTCACCGGTAGCCCTGCCGGGGGAGTCCCCTGCCCCGTCCCGCCCCGCACGCCAGGCTGGACCCTGCAGAGCCCCCCCGTGCCCGCGGGGGGTGACCGGCCCCGGCGATCACCTCAGCACCATCACACAGTCAGGAGAGCCCTTTGCTTTTATTAACGGGAGGTGAGGTCACTTTCTTTATATATAGTATATATAGTATATATATTTTTGTGTTGTTGTTGGTTTCCAATGTTATGCACTTTTTAATGTTTGTAAACTTTTACTAATGAATAGTGTGATTGCTTCCTGGATATATTAATCATCAGTTAAGGAAACATCCTTGTGGCCACAGCTGTTTGTTTCTACCACGTGTATCATAGTACTTGTCACCTGGAATTTTTTTGTGAGATGTGTGGAGAAAAAAAACCAACCCACTTCTGATCAGTATTATGAGCTCATTTATTAGTGTTAATAAAACCCAAGGCAGCAGTATGCTTGTGGCTCCGTAGTGGAATATTAACTCACCCTTCATTGTTTGGAAGCGGAATGCCTTGCTGTCTCACTCCCTGTCAGAAGCCCTGTCCTACTGGTAACAGAGGTATCCATTCGCTTTGAAAATACTATTACCCTTAAACTAATTATTTATTCATTTGTTTCACTCGGTGTTCCTTTCACAGTTAACACCTTATTATTGATCTGTTTGTAGTTTTCCCCCCTTGCTCTTCCATCAGGTCTTCAAGCTGAAATGGGTGCCCCTTTGCCGTGGACTAGTTACTGTCAGCGCAGCACAACCACCAGAAGGGAAGCAGATTCTAGGGCTTTTTATAGTGTTACTTTATTGATGATGCACGAAGCATCAATCAATAAAATGTTGCGGAAAGAGGCAATAGTGGAATAAGTAATCACAGTGCATTAAAGTGTTGGGTTTCCTTATTTTGCTTCAGAGCTTTTCTTTATTTCGGTACGTTTTCCTCCTTGATTCTTCTGTGTTGCAAAATAAAATTCACTTCAGCCTTTCCTCTCTTCTTGTACCCATTTCTTCTGTTTCTCCTCTTGCTTTCTTTTGGTTTTAAAGCAGTTAGGGAGGTCGCAGCCCCCTGGGGCAGGGTGAGGGGCTGGGTGTGCTCCTGGTTGCCCAGGAGGTGGATGCTGCTCTGCTGCTGGGGGGGCTGCCGCCTCTCGGAGGATCGGGGGGCTCCTCTGTGACGTGGGCTGTGCCGTGGGCTCTGCTCCTGCCCGGGCAGCTGCACAGGGGCTGGCTCGGGTCCCGTCACACCTTTGTTCCTGTGTCATCGCATCCCCTAGGAGGGACGGGATGTAACTGGGGGACGTGTTCTGACACTGCTGCCCAGTCCAGCCTCTGCTTTAGAGTTCACTCTTCCCGGGATAGGCAAAATGTTTAAACGCTCATTTTTTCCAGGATTATTTTAGAAAAATCTCTCCAAGAACTCTATTAACTCAGCAAAGTTAGGTCTGGATTATCACCTTAATCGCATCGCCCTTAAAGGTTTGGGGGTTTTGGGGGTGGGATTTTGTTTGTTTTGCTCTCTTTAGTTGGGTGTTTTCGGAGCTCCCCCCACCCTGCCAGCCCCAGCCCCTCAAAAAGCAGTCTCTGCACTGGGGTCCCTGCCGCCCGTAGCGAAGCCCAGGACCGTGTGTGCCAGCCTTGCACTCCCGGGGCTTGGATTCTCCATTTCCCTCAAACACAAAGCATACAGAGCTGGAACTGGTGGGGATATTGGCATTCCTTTCTTCTGCTTATTTCCATTAATCTTGCCCGTGTGCTTCCAAGAGCTTCAGTGAGCAGACAGCAGCGAGCGCGCACATCCCGTCGTTGCATCCAACGCTCGTTTTAAGACAGAAGTTGACCGTGACCTTCCGTACAACAGCTATTACAGAAATACAGAAGAAGAGTCTCCACCTGCTGCTTGTCCCCGCTGTCTGCCTGCCCGTGTCCTCTCACGCTTTTGAAACAGGAGGAATTGTGTCCCGGGGTGCGTGGCGGGTGCCGAGAGGCTGAATTCGTGGCGCTGGTACTGGAGCCAGCGGCTGGGCTGGGGTGGCACGAACCCTTCCCACAGCCCCCACGGGTCCCCGGCGGGTCCCCTGAGGTTGTGCTTTGGTTCAGGACCAGTGAGTGGGGAGGAGGGGGGGCTGCTGGTAAGGCTGAGCGTGTCCCCAGCCCATGGGGTGGGGGTGCACCCCGGCACAGCTCCCTGTTAAACCGCTCTGGGTTTGTCCCGGCTGGTTCCTTGGCAGGGCTGGGCATATTGCATCAACTAATGATTATCTCTTCCTTCTGCTGTTCAAACGAAATCGGGTTCCCTCTTCGCTCCAACGTGTGCACCCGAGTCTCCCCGTGGTGACAAACAGGGCACCGCTCGGGGCTGGAGAGCAGGGGGTGTCTCGTAGCCGTTCCCACGTCCCGAGGGTCGCTGTGAGCCTGTACATGCTTCGTGCCCACCGTGGCACTGAAAACACCAGATATTTTCCAATTATATGTCCCGCTCCAAAGGGGAATATGCAGCATGAAAACAAGGTGTGATTATTTAGTTTCCAGTAATCTGCTTGTCTCTCCTTGCTAATCCTGGGAGGTACACCCAGGCACACCGGACACGGCGGTGCGTTCCGGCAGAGGAGCTGGGTTTCCAGAGCCCTGCCTGCTCCTGCACTGCAGGCAAATGCAGCCCCGAACACCTCCACACAGTCCTCATTTCCCCGGCAACAGCCTGCTGTCCCCGAGCCGCAGGGATCCACGGTCCTTGCCGTGTGGAATTCTTCTCATCCGGGGAAAGGACGAGGGACTCTCCCTGGACACACTCAAAACGTCCCCCTGTGTTGGGCAGGGCAGACCCCAAGGCTCTGTGGTGCTGCTGCAGTAACTGCCCTGGGGATGGCCTGGAGCCCTCCCCCAGACAGACAGACATGCCAAGCGAGGGACAGATAGCGCAGGGACTCCTCCTGGTGCCACCTCCTGGTGGCATCCCTTTAAAGAGAAGGATTAGAGCTGTAACCAGCCCATGCAGACAAAGGTCCGAGGGGCGGCGGTGCCGTGGGGTCACCGAGGGGATGAGGAATTCCCTTGGAAATGGTGGGGCACAGGATCGTCAGTGCCCCTTGTATGTGACCAAACGTAGCCTTGGCTTTTCTCCTCTCTCTCATACGTGTCGGAGAGCTTTTCTTCTGCAGGTTACCAACACTGGGCAGCAGTTGGAGCCCTGCCACCCCTTCCACATCACCCCCAGGCCGTGCCCTGCTGCTGATGCCGACACACCGAGGCTTTGGATTGCTCTTTCTTCAAAGAAATACAACTTCTCAACATCTTTTTACCAAAGGCCAGAAGAGTCCTGAGGCAGGATGTTAATCTCAGGTGCTGAAAACAGGTCAGACACTTAAAAAATCTCAGGGAGAACCCTCTTCACCAGCACTGGTGCCTGGTTAGATACATACAGCTAAACAGACACCAGTTTTCTGCTCTCCCATCCAGCACGGCTCCCTGGGCAGCACTCAGTCCACTCCTCACTGCTTCTCCCTGTGCTGCAGTCTGCATCCCAACACCTTTCACGAGGGTTTGGCAGGCGTTAGAAGCTCTGGAAAAGTCCGCAATCAAAACCACTCTCCCTTCTAAAGGCAACACTTGCCAACATAAAGGTTTGCCTCCTCCCTCTGCCCCGTGCCCTTCGGGTGAGGGAACCCTCTTTCTCCCGACTCCCGGAGGTGCCCCGGAGCTGCAATACTGGGAATTGTGACAGGGACGGTAAGTTCATCTGCAGTGCTGCTCCCAGACGGAGCAAACACGTTCTGCCTCCCTCACCGAAACCCCAGAAATCGCCGTTTAACCATTGCAGGTGCTGCCCGTGCCCAGCTCTCCCCAGTGCAGTTCCCGAGGCGCCGCAGGGGATGGAGCTGCTGCACACTGTGTCCTCCGCAGTCCTGCTGGGGACATCTTCTTCCCTAAACCCTCCTCCCTGCTGGAACCTCAAAATGATAAATCTCCCTGATGAAAGCTGTGTACGTTCCTGAGATAGATATATATATGTATATACATACACACATATGTGGATGTTTGAGTACTGGAAGAAAACAGGCACCTGTTCCTGTCTTTGGAGTACCTTGTGCTGGTTACTGGCCCGTGAGAGTCAGAGCAAAGCACGTTCCCATGTTTAGTATTACAGAAAAATCCATGCCCTTTAGTAAATAGCATTCTTTCTTTGCCAAATTGCCCACCCAGTCTCTGGTGTTTACGCCAGCTCTCGCATTGTCACCATATTGCCCTGCAAATGCTGCTGGTTGGGGCGACAAAGTCCCTCATTCTCCCGAGGAGTTTTTCCCACCAGAGCTGCCGCTGCAGAGCCCGAGCAGAGGGGCCTCAGCACCCCGTTTCCAGGGGGTTTGGGGCGCAGGAGCCCCCTGTCCGTCTGCTCCCCGCGAGGCCCCTGGGGCTCCTCTCCTGCCTCCCGGCAAAGGGGCTCTGCTGTCCCAGCCCGCGCTCCGCTTCGCTGCAGCCCTTCCCCGGGTGCTGCCCACCTGCTGGGGAGCCAGGAAATGCTTGGAACTTAATACTTCTGTCTCCCACGCTAAAACTGGTGGTTATTTTTTCTCTGCTGTTTTCATTTATATTGTATGTTATTTTATTGGTGAGACTGTGCAGTGTTTTATTCCGGTTTTCTAACCATTTTCACGGTGACAGTGAATGTAAGGGAATGTAAAGAACTGAGCAGTTAATTTCGGGTCAGAACCACAGTCAGAGTGATATGGGGTTGGAAGGAGCTCTGGAGATCATCTAGTCCAACCCCCTGCCAGAGCAGGAGAGAAGTGAGTAACTACTCTGAGTTCTACAGCACACTACCTCCATGTGAATGGTAAGTACCCTGTGCTAGGTACTTTCTGGAAAAAAAAAAAAGTTTTAAAAAGAGGGCTATGATTTATACAGATTATAGAGCAACCTCATAAAAAACCCCTTCTCTGAAGAGAACAGACTCGGGTGAGTATTGAGCTCATACACTCCAACTGCCAGAAACGGGTCCAGCTGATATATTTCTGGTGAGGGTTGTAGTCCCAGGGAGAATTAATGGAATATTTTTTTCCCCGAGGTTTCAGTGACTAAATTGCCCCAATTTAAAACCAGTGCTTATCCCTCATGGGACCGAGTGCATTGGTTTGGGCTGAGCCAGAGGCAATTTCCTACGTGCAGAGTCAGCAGAGAGAGAAGCTTCTCCAGGGGGTGATTAAGGAGCACAACCCAGTTCAGGTTCTTTGCCTTGTCCCCTCCCTAAAGTGTCTGGGGACACCCCCGGCTCGGTGACACAGCTCCCTTTGGTTCCAGAGAGAGTGTTTCCTTCCACTGAGCGCCGCAGAGTCAGGACTCACAAACTTGGCTTTTCATCTTCATCTGCTGCTCCTTCTGCCCGTCCTCGAGGGACAGCCAGGGCTCGCAGCCAGCGCGGAACACCCACCCCTTTCACCGCCCTCATCCTTACCTTGGGGGAACCACTTCAACTGCTTAAATTCTTGAAGTGGGACTTCTGTATTTTCTCCCTGGGTGAGGGAGAAGTGTTTTGTATGGCATATAAAAGTGCATCACCGAGCTGACAATTTAGTGCCTTCAGTGGGAACAGACAAACTGCAAGTCCCCACTTCGAACCCTCAGTGACATTTGATAGCAATTGGCAAATTGTCCTTGCACAAGGACTTGAACACGTTTTCAGACCTGAAAAAGCCGCGGTTTGGGTTGTGATTTGATTGTGAAGGGGCAGGATGAGAGTGTATTTCATACTGTGGTGTTTCTTTGCACTTACACGACAGAAGGAGGAGGGAGATACGTGTCACTTCCAAACATACTTCTTTCCATCTACTACCATGTTCTTTTCTATTTTAAGATGTGAGTAGTGCTGCAAAGTGACCGTGACAGAGGAACCACCGTACAGCGTTACAGCAGGGGTGGTGTCCGAACTGAACACGCTGTTTAACAGAATTGAGTGTTGTTACATGAAACAGCTGCTTTGTGACAAATTCATGGTTTGTTCCCGTTAGTGACCTCATCTCCTGTTGGTGAACTGATCCCTTCTTCGCTGGTCAGGTACCACATAGTGACACGTCCCTGCGCTCTGCTCTGCCACCTCCTGAACACTGGATACAATCCTTGTTTGAGCCTGAGACATCTACTTTTAACACTTTAAAGATTAGCCCATTTTGGTCCCTTTGAGTAAAATAAAAAGACTTTTAAAACATTTTTCCATAGGAAATGTGCAGGCCCAGAGATGCCTGTGCCCTCTGGCAGCTTCAGCGTGAACGGTCAGAGTTTGTTATGTTGCTGTTTTGTCTACAGCCCAGAGAACATTTAGGAAGGTTTCAGAAAGATCCTGATGAGTTTTGTTCATAATCTGGGGATGAACCAACTAAGAAAATCACCCTCTTCTACTGCTCATCCAGGAGTGAGATTTTCCCCACCCAAGCTGTGAGTTCAGAGCAGTGAAAGATCCCTTCCTTACTGCTTGGTTCTTGACCCACGTGGCTCATCAATAAAATACCCGTGTCTATGTCTGTGTATCTTGTATCTCCATCAAACCATGCAGATCAGATGGAGCTGTATGGAGGTACAGCGAGGCCGTTGCTGTTCCCCACGACAGGACAGTCCCTCGCGGGAGAAGGACCTGCCGTCCCCTGTCCCCCAACGTTTCAGGGCAACACGGGTATTTTCAGGAAGTCATTTGGCCACATCCCTGTGCCTCGCTCTGCTCCTCCTCTCAGGATTCCTCGCCCAGCTGAACCTGCAGGGCTTCAGGAGCCAACCCGTGAATAAAGCACAGGGGCGTTTCTGCACAGCTCCTCCAGGAAAAATCCCTTTGGGACGAAGGAGAGGTTTGCACAGCAGCTGTAAGAGGAAAACATAATGATGTGGGAAACTTTAAGAATGGGGGGTCAGGTCTCAGGCTGGTGGTTTTGGAAGCACACACCGAACACACAAAAGGATAAAAAAGAGCTTTAGCATCTACTAACAAGAAAGGGTCACGTTTTTTCTACACCGGTTCTGGGGGTGTAACCTCCTTCAGTGGGGAAGTCAAGCTCTGAGGTCAACACCTTTCAGCAACCAGCCCCCTCCTGCAGTCACTATTAACAAAGGAAAAAAATCACATCTTGCAAAATGAAAGGCAGAGCCAAATAATAGATCAGTGCTCTCATTCACCTCTTTAGAAAGTGAAATAAATAAAATTAACTAACTATACCTTTAGCAAACTCCACAGCATTTCTGCGTGTCACAATATGTATATTATATACGTCACATTAGGTATATATACCTATATGTATGCCATAATATGCATATTATATACATATACATGTATATATATAACATATTTGGTTCTTTTCTACAGAGCTGACGTAATGCCATCAAAAGAGAGAGCTATCCTCATGAAAATCAAGATTTCTGCCTGTTTTCCTGCCCAGTGAATAGCCCTGAAGGAGTGATCCAAACACACTGACCTGGTATTTCCCACCAACTCTGCACACAGAGGACAATCCTCACCCTGGTATTACTGGTGTCCCTGGCCTGGTGGCGTTGCTGGGAGGAAAGGGACCAGTTGGCCTGGTTTATTGTCCTGCTGCCCGGTGAGGTGCCCGCTCTGAGCCTCCTGGCTCTGCCTCCTGGCCGGACAGGACTTTTCAGTCTTTGCCATGTAGCATCCAGCCGGACCGGGAGGTTTTTCCGTACCTTTAAGGATGCCCCAGTCACAAAAAGGCTTTCTGCTGGCCCTTTCAGAGAACTGTAGCTAAAAATGAGTCCTGGCAGAGGAAGAATGAAGCCGAAGGGGTCTCCTGGCCTGGCCCAGCGATCGCTCCCGTGGTTCCTGTGCTGGCAGAGTCCTTCCTCCTGCCAGTGTCCTCCCCGAAGCGGTACGGGTAACGCAGGGGAAGGACATCAGTGCCACAGCAGCACAGGGTCCCACCTCTCCGCTCTTTTCGGGTGGTTTAATGATCCCCAGGAGTAAGAGGGATGTCTCATAACACTGTTTTCCATTAAAATGGTGTTTCCTCAAACTGGGGACAGCTGGTGTTTTAGAGCTGCAACCGCAAACCGTGGGACGGGACCTGGGAATAACGACTTTCTTTTAAGCAAGCAAAGGGGGAGGACTTGCCGTGGGGGGGTGGGTGTGCTGTCCTGACAGCAAGGGCAGGGCTCTGCGCCCCCAGCGTGAGGAGGAGCAGCACACAGCTCCTGGGCGTCCCGTGTCTGCCGGGATCCTGGGCACTGATCTCCTCGGATACAAGATGGGAACCACAGCCCCTCTCTGGAGCTGGGAGATCTGTTACACACAGGAACAGCTACACAGAACTGGATGGCATTGGCAAGAGAAAACCAATTACCTCAGAGAATGCCAGAGACAGCATTTGCTTCTAATTTTTGTTTCCGTTTAATGGCAAAAATAATAATCATTTTGTTAGCAATTACCACATGTTTGTGCATGGAGAGCATCAACTGAACTGGCACAGACAGCAGGGTGACGCACACAGACGAGGGCTGATTGAGATAATGGCTGATTAAACACATCAGCTGGTGGGAATGACAGTTGAGATCTCGGTGGAGGACTTGCAGGGAAGCGCAGATGGGGGAAGAGCTGAAGCACTAGCTCAGACCCCAGGCCCAGAAAGCCCGGGGCAGGGACGCGGAATGGCCCAGGAGGAACCTGCTCATCCGGGACACGTTCCAAGGGCAGATGCACCGAGGCCCGAGGCGGGTGATGCTGCACCACGGCTCAGCAGGGAGGGATGGCCAGAGCAGCTGTGGCTGCACCATCCCTGGAGGGGCTTGGAGCGACCTGGGCTGGTGGGAGGTGCCCCTGCCCAGGGCAGGGGGCGGCACTGGGGGGGCTTTAAGGTCCCTTCCGACCCAAACCAGTCAGCCGAGGGCTGAGTTCTGTGGGTGCGGAGTGCTTGTTTCATAGGTTAAAGGCTAAGAGGCACATGAGAGATGGGGATGTACGTGCACACAAAATTAAAAAATATTTGAGGAATTTTGCCATGCCTATTTTATCTTGAACTTATTTTATATATTGTCTATTGAGAAAATAAAATTGAATCCCGTTTAAAATCAACAAACTTCTCAGGAATAACATTAAAGTGGTATAAGGAAAAAAAAAAGATGTTAAGATGACAATGTCCCATGTTGATTATAACACTGGTCATGACTGCAGCAGGACAAGCTGGTGCCCCACACGCCAGGCTGGGGAGTGGAAATGTGCTGGAAAGGAAACACAAACAGTGCAGGGGATTTATTAAAAGTCAATCTCTTGGGCTTACACAGAGTGTACCTCATTTCCCCACTCAGCTGTTAAGAATTGCCCCACTAATAGAAGTGTGAGGACTAACCCCCCAACACCTGGAGGCTGGTACGGAGGCTGCAAACGCCGATGCCTGGCAGTAAGGAAACAGCAGAGGTACTACAGGGCACGACGATGTCACTGTGTCTCTAATCAGGGTGGTCTTGAAAGCACATTCTGTAGAGAAGCTGTGTGTGTTGTGTAATTTGAACGCTCAGCATAAAAATGCGGAGTCATGAAAGACCAGGATTTTATGCTCAATGCATACATTTGGAATTACCGAAATGGTCTTGCAGGGTAAATAAAGCTTCTTGAAACAGAAAGGTGCAGCAGGGGCTGCGAGGGGGTGGCACATAGGCAATCCTGCCTTAAAAGAGAAAATGTAAGCAAATATGTAAAATGTAATCAGCACATAAGCCAAGAACTTCATCATCCTGTTTTTTCAATCTTGAAACTGCAGCTTCTCAGCCCCAGCTCTGCAGACACCCCAAGCACACCTTGGCAGCAGAAGAGAGCCCTTATCCTCATTAGAGGAGACTGACACCGTGCCCTGACCGAGACAGGGTTGGTCTGGAGCTCTGGTTCCTCCCCGTGCTCCGGGCACCACGGGGCACTTTGAGGAGTGGAGAAAGGCCAATGGCAGGAGCACACACAACTGGGGAAACCAGCTTCTCCAGAAGTTCCTACTGCTCGAACAGTGCAGCGATTCCCACAGCTGCTATTTTGGTCCAGTCTCTATTTATTTCCGGGAGCAAAATCCTTGAAAAGACAAGGAAGAAGAAGCTTGCAACAGTTCCCATTTCAGCCACAAGCAGGAATGCCTGCTTTCCGCAGTTTGTCCCTTCTGCTTTTGAAATGGCTGATACAAAGCCATGCCAGGATTTGAGCTCATTTAAATAATGAAAAAAATGAAAGGTTCCTGTGAGACTTTTAATGGATCCGTTAGGGCTCCATATAGCACCTTAGGGACAGCACAGCCCAGTCCCTCACACAGGGCTGGATTTTAAGGGCTCGGGGGGTTGTGCTTCTGGATCAGAAGAAACATTTTAATGGGCATGGGATATTAAAAAAAAACAAACCAACCAACCAGCCAAACAACAAAATCAGAGCTCAGGAAGGATATTTAACACCAGAGAGACAAGTCCCCAAACCACCCAAGCACAAGAACATCTTCTGGGCCAGCACAACCAAGAAGAGAGGCATGTCAGAGAGAAGAGCTAAGAAATGGTGGTGGGCCCTGTGGCAATGAAGCTTTCCTGGCCAAGAAGGCAGAGCAGTACTCCAGCGGGAGAGTGACCCATGGAAAAAAAAAAAGTCTTTATTTTGTTGTTTGCTGTTCAACTGCAGAACCACAGCCCTGGATCAAGTCACAGCCCTTGGCCTCCTCCTGTTACTGGCTGCTCAGCTTGAGATAATCTTTCTAATCAGTATGGCATCCCAGAATTTCAGCTACCCCTTTATTTGCTCTAATACTAGTTTATACTCAAGTTTATCAATTCAGCCATTCCTGTTTGGAGAGAACAAACCTGCTCGCTCCAGCACTGCTCACCAGTTTTCAGTGTGGCCTCTGGTCTTGCTCAGTCTAATCCGGGAGTCCCAGAGCAAACAAAACTACAGAAGTGCCCCGAAAAAACCCTGGGCTGCTGAAAAGATTGGTAGCAAACTCACAAAACTCCAATCCTGAATATAAATCGGGACTATAACCCATAAAAGAACAAAAGGCACTCTTGTAGTAATTCAATCCAGGAATTATTTTAGTAGGAGAGTAATCATTCTTGTCTGTAGTCCTCAATTAGGGTTAATTGTAAGAAAAAGCTTATTAGGAATATTTAAATTTTAAAGTGTCCCTGTGCAAGCATATCTGAATTCCCAGAAGGTAGTTACAGTGCAAAGTGTATTAATTAAAATGCCACTGTGGGAAATCCTTCTTTATCCAGTGTTCATTATTAAAATGAAAGGTAGCTAACAGGTTTTGATTTTCTGTAAGGATTTTAGTCACTGTGACAGGAACTCAAATGGTGAAAAGCATTTGAAATGTTAATGAAATTCTGATCATTTTACAGGGCTTGGTCCTTCTCTGACACTTCTACTGCAGGATTTGCAGAGCTTTGCAAAGATCCAGAGCAACGTACTGTCAAACTCCGGATCCCGGAGTCCCTTCCTAGAGTGGCTGGAGATTTGGAGCCCGTCAGTTTAGGGGTTTGTATACCGATATACCCAGTAAGCCACATTCATCCCACAGCCCCGCTGTTCCTAGCACCCAGCCTGTTTCCCGCAGCAGCCCTCCCTGCCCAGGGCGCCTGTCACGGCTATATGTGTATTTCTAAATGCCAGTCCTCCCCCCTTGCCTTTCACAAGGGCAGGGAATGTGATCAATACCTGCCTTTCAGAGGACCCGGGAGTGACTGTCACACAAGGAGCTGGGCCTACACGTGGGAGGTGGCTGGAGTTTGTTGTGTGACCAGGCGGGATCTGCCGGTCACGAGCATCACACCCAGGGAAAGAGACAACCCATCACTCACAAACTCATCACTCATCCCTGGGCAGACTCCTCTTTCTCACCAGCTACAAGTGAGAATCCACCTCCTTGCTGGCCAGCAGAGAGGGACCTGAGTCTTTGTGGAAACTGTGTCTGAACCTGAGGTGGCACCTCCACGCCCCTGCTAATGCCTGAGCTTCCTGCAGGTTGCCTCTCTCCTCCGGAATTCCCTCTGGAATCTGGTCACGGGGAGTCGTGCCCATGTTAGTTCTGTGTTTCAATTCTTTAAAATAAGTGTGAATAAGGAAGATGTGGCTTTTGCATTTAGGGCCATATTTACTTGGTCCTCCTCAGAGTTACTGAGGATTCTGAACAGAAGGTGTTCAGATTGTATTACTCTTTAGAGGCAAAAATTCCTATCGTTGTTGCTGGCTCTGCGAAACAACTGATATGGAAAAGGAGCTAAATATAGACGTGGTGCCTACAAGCTTCCCATAGCATACCAGGGTAACCTAAGAGGCTGCGGTAGAAATAGCCCCAGCAGAGGCAAAGGACTCCAAGCAATGCAGCCAGGTCCCATCTGAGGGGCAGTTTCAGATTTTGGTCATGTATGAAATATGAACTGAGGTGGAGAAGGCGCAAAGGGTGCCACGGTGACTATGGAAATGGGCAGCAGAGCTTCTGAGGATAGTTTAAAAGAGCTCTGCTTTCTTTAGGCTAAAAAGTCAACTACCGAAACAGAATGCGTGCTAATTGCCTGAAATACATCAGAGAGAGAAACACTAAGGACAATGTTTAAGCCAGAAACCGATGGCTTGGTTGGTTGGCACAAACTAGTAATTGATAAATTTAGCATAGAATTTGGGGGAGGGAAATCCCAAATGTTATAGGACTGTCATTGCAGAACAGACTTGTGCTTGGAGCAGAATAAGGTCATGTAAGTTTATAAAGGGATTCACGTGGCACGGTGGCTGTGATAACAGCGGGTTAGTCCTCTGTTCCTCATGTGGGCACCACAATTAAAAGGCAGATACTTTTCAGCATTGGGACTCTTTTAAGGCATGCTGTCCATAGGCAGAGTCACACAAGGAGCGTTCATCCACCAGAGCCAGGAGAACCTTCTCTCTTGGCAGCAGATCGGCCACTTGCCCATTCATCCTATCAGCCAGTTCTTTCTTTCACTTCTCAGATGACTAATGGGGTGCTGAAGTCAATCAGTGGCACTTTTGCAGAGCAAAACTAAGCATTACGTTTGTTTTCAGTACAAGATTCAGCCTGAGGAAACCCAGACTGCTCCAATGGGGGTGCTGACTATTTCCTGGTCTAATCCTGAGACGGGTGTCCCACTTGGCAGCAGATCCCCACAGCCCGTATTACCTGCAGACAAGGCTCTGTAGGGGACACTTGATGGGCAGCCCAAGGGTGAGCACCACATCATAGACACCTAAAGACGGCTGAGCTGAAGTTATCTCCTGCCCCTGTTTTTAACAAAAATAACCACTAATTTCAAAGAGAAACAACGAACAAAAAAAAATAAATTGCTCCTCTAATATGAAACCCTTCACCAAATTGAGAACACAAGATTAAAAATTCTGTTTATGTTCTCACTAGAAAGGATTTGCCTACTGAGAGGTGAAATTACCCTCAGCTTCTGATGCTGAGTCTGCAGTCCAAGAGCAGAAACAGCACATGAGGAAGTGCATTTCTGATATGCTGCCCTAATGGCCAGTTCCCCAGCAAATGCTTGTGAGCTACAGGCTCCTGTGGGTTTTACCTCAAAGATTTAATGGATAATTTGCAAGGCCCAGGACTCTGCAACATGGTGGAAAACTGGTTCCTTCTGGCACGGCCTGTAATTCTATAAGCGTAAGCACTCTAGAACAAAGGAAAACCTGAAATGTATTTTTAGTATGGTTCTAAACTACCTAGAAAAATTGCAGCTAAAATTACCATATATATTCAAGCGTTTGGTCTCAAAGGATCATTTTAATCATATATATGAATCCTGGTTTGCATGCAGCTGTTTGGCATGCAGCATCAGGGTGTATTTGTCCCGTGCTAAGGGGATGCAGAGAAGACAACATGACAGAATCATAGAATCATAGAATTATTGAAGTTGGAAAAGAGCCTTGGTATCATCCAAGAGTCCAACCATCAACCCCACTCTACAAAGTTCTCCCCTACACCATATCCCCCAACCCCACATCTAAACGACTCTTAAACATGTCCAGGGATGGTGACTCAACCCCCTCCCTGGGCAGCCTATTCCAGGGTCTGACCACTCTTCCTGTGAATAATTTTTTCCTAATACCCAGTCTAAACCTACCCTGTTGCAGCTTGAAGCCATTCCCTCTTGTTCTAAGGGGTTTTATGTGCTGGGTTTGCTTTCTTTGCGTTGTATTCCCAGATGTACCATGGTTGGGACAGTAACTCTGATTCTATGGACAAGCAATTCTGTATCAACTTGTCTAGAATAAGAAAAGAATTGTCTTGCATGTGCCTTTAAAGACAGTGGTAATTTCTATGACACTGTAGTTTACACAGAAAAACTTTAGTAGTTGCTCATAGAATATGGCCACAAGAAAGATAAAGAAAAGATCTTAGGAATTCTAAAATGCCTTGAAGAAAAAAATCTTGAAATGCTTTTGTTGCTAAAAATGTGGAGAGCTCTTGTAAAAGGAACAGAAGGATTTCAATACTTATCAAGCATTATTCACATTCATTAGTCGGCAGCAATTTAGTAGTACTGCTTTCCAAACACACCCATTCCTCAAATGTTATCCTGTAGCAGGAGATAGATACCCTCACATTGATTTAGTATTAGCATCTCTCCCATTTAAGAAAATAGCAGGAGGGGGGGAAACAGAGGTAGGAATCCATTGCCTGCAATTATTTTCAGGACACAAACCCGAAAACAAATTTTTGTGTTTTTCCTGTGGTTGTCCATATGCCCCCGCAAGCAAGGGGGGCTGCTCCAGCCTCCCGCAGCAGCACCCCAGCAGCCCTCGGTTGGGCTCGTGGGTGCTGGGCCCTGGCACCACCTCGGCTGCTCCCCGAGTCTCCCTGGGGCTGAGCCTCTGTTGCTCTTTCAACAGCACCGACATTTCCACTTATTTGCTTTACTTTGGCCTTCATACACAAATGGAGAGGGGGACCTGGGGCTCCTGGTGGACAGCAAGCTGCCTGTGAGCCAGCAATGTGTCCTGCTGGCCAAGGCGGGTCTCTTGGGGGGCATTAAGAAGAGCGTGGCCACAGGCCAAAGGAGGTCGTCCTCCCCCTGGTGAGGCCAAATCTGGAGTCCTGTGTCCAGTTCAGGGACCCCCAGTTCCAGAAGGCCAGGGAACTGCTAGAGAGGGGACAGTGGAGGCTACAGGGATGATCACAGAATGGTCCAGGCCAGAAGGGACCTCCAAAGGCCATCTAGTCCAACCCCCCCGCAGTCACAGGGACACCCCCAACTAGACCAGGTTG
>JAOTQQ010000012.1:123414204-123430019 GCA_026546715.1 Gallinago undulata
CCAGGCTCTCACCACCCTCACAGCAAAGAGTTTCTTCCTGAAATCTGATCGTAATCTCCCCTCTTTTAGCTTAAAACTGTTTCCTCTCATTCTATCACTCCCCTCCCTCATCCAGAGTCCCTTCCCATCTCCCCTGGAGCCCCTTGAAGGACTGGAAGGGGCTCGAAGGTCTCCCTGGAGCCTTCTCTTCTCCAGGCTCTAACCCCCCCAACTCTCTCAGCCTGCCCTCACAGCAGAGGGACTCCAGCCCTCCTAGCATCTCCATGGCTTCCTCTGGCCCCATTCCAGTAGGTCCATGTCCTTCCTGTGCTGAGAGCTCCAGAGCTAGAGGCAGTGCTTCAGGTGGGGTAGATATCATGCCTTAATAAATAAATAAATATTAAAAGAAACCCAACCAATGGTAAACCCAGTGGTAATAACTCCCTTTTTATCCAACTTTCACTTTTTTTTCCTATGCTTTATTTTTAAATGGCCAGATTTCATGTTGATGATGTTGCTCCTGGAGAGAATTGTTAAGGCTTTATGGTTTTGTGTTGGTGATTTTTTGCTTTGTTTTAGTTTTTATTAACTACAAAGGTGAGGAATGATTAAGAAATGGAAGAGATAAGTGTGCAGATCTGAAGGACTGCATGCTTCCTATTTGCAACAAAACTTAAGGAGCTTTCAAGTTTTGAAGTAACTTCCTGTTGTGTTTTGGGTCAGTGATGTGTGTGACAGGGAGGACGAAGAGGTGTTGGCAGCAGTAGCTCTCAGCAGAAGTGGCCGAGTTCCTGCTAGCAGCAGAGGGGGCAGGAATGCTGCAGGGAAATCAGCTCGGGATCTGTAGCTGCAGTGAGTGCTCGTTGGCATTCCTTACTCATTGGTATGTTGTGGGCAAATACTGCTCCAGCAGGTGAACTTCTATCAACTCTACTTCTTTGAATGGGGAATTTAAACACAGGCTCGAATTCCAGAGTTCAGTGAATAGGAGAAAAAGCTGGAAACTGTAGCTTTTCTTCTTTTACTAAGGCAGATATTTGAAAGACTTCTTCTCTCTGTGAAATCCTTAATCTTATGCTTTACACCTGATTTCAAGATCACTAATTTCTTAAAGACAGTGTCACTTCGTATTTCCATGAAATGCCCCTCTCACTTAATTTCTGCAAAACTGCCAAAGGTGTATAGTTTTGCACCGTAAATTATCAGAATTGATGGGGACATGTTGTTGGCCCTGACCGCTTCCCAAAGGAGATAAGGACTTGAGTGTCATCTCTTCCTTTCTGATCCACATAGTCTGTGCTGTTCCCAGAATATATGCTTGTACAGCAACAACTGTTGTTATTGCTAAGTATGGGGTTAGCAATCTAGGAAGAAACTTTTATCACAAATTTAAACAAACTCTCTTACAGAAGTTTTGTTGTTGGTTTTATTTTTTTAAGGTGAGGTTGCAGTGCAAACTGGAGACCTGTTGCCATGTAAGATTTGTGGGAGGACGTTCTTTCCAGCAGCACTGGTAAGTTGTATGACTATGTTTTGGCTTTTAGCTCTGACAAGTTGGGATGAGACTTAAGCGATGGTCACTATAGCTAAATAAAGTAGATGTAGATACTTGATTTTGGTGGTTTTTTTTCCCAAATAGTTATTGATTCCAGTTGTCTTAGATTTCAGGCTCCTTAGGAGGAGGTTAATTTTATTTCAGCATCCCATCACTTTTGAAAATATATGCTTATAAAAGCATCTTCTCTCAGGTCAGAGAATCCTTTCTTGCCTCTGCAGATGGAAGCCTTAGCATTAAGCATTCTCAGCTAGTAAATGAAGGGCTTTGATGGCCATCTTCAACATACTGTGCTCTCCAATCTTAGTAGACCTTGGTCTGTCCTTAAACATGAATGTGGATTTCAGACACCTCTGATCTGTCTTACCACTCAGTGTGAATGCTGCCTGCCTTCTATCAATTTTTTATTTAGAAGGAGCCACCTGTTTTTATTCTTCATCACCCAAGTTCTGGTGACCACGTGTATGTGTTTGTGAATTCCTGTAGTTCTGTTTTAAAAGTAATAGCTGGCATAACTGTTTGGGTGAAAGCAGTCTCATCTTAGTCATCAGAGAGCTGGGCCTTGATTGCTGATTGGCATACTGAGAAAGAGGGAAATAACATGTTAGTAACTTATGTTTTCAGAACTAAGTTTTATATTCTCCTTTTGTTTTTCTACCTGTAGAAAAAGCATGGACCCATTTGCCAAAAAACTTCTGCCAAGAAAAGAAAGACATTCGATTCCAGCCGACAGAGAGCAGAGGGAACTGACATTCCCACAGTCAAACCTCTTAAGCCACGGGTATGTTAGTATTTACCCTGCAGAGGAATGTTTCAGGCAAACTGTGTATGCATTATAATAAAGATTCTTTCTGCTGGCAATTTGTGATAATTAGATCAGCCAGGATCTGGAAGAAATCTAACGATAATGTTCTTTATTGAAATAAGGCACGTACTTAGTTTGAAGTAAAAGCTTCAAACTTACAAAGCTCTTTCTCTTTTGGCTCCTTAGCCAGAACCACCCAAAAAACCATCCAACTGGAGGCGAAAGCATGAGGAGTTTATAGCAACTATACGAGCAGCCAAAGGACTTAATCTTAAAGATGGTGGAAAACTCCCTCCACCACCTCCGCCATCGTATGACCCTGGTATGTAAAACAAACATTTTTTAGAGATGTATTTTTTTTTTTTAGCTTCACAAGTTGTCGAGGATGACTATCTGATGATCCCTGTGCAGATGCTGGTTTGTGGTTGGGGCTGGCTGGCTAGCCTCCTCTGTAGCTTTCCAAGCCCACAGCTTTGTTTCTAACACATGGGAAGGCAGTTGTGGTGACCTTGCACCTTGCTGCTGTCTTAGAAACCATGGGCTGGACAGGCTGTTCCAACACCTGGTTTCCGTGCGGTTTGGGTCTGTGAGATGTGGGGTTTGCATCCACAAGGGAGGGACAGTCTGTGGGTGCCCTTACAGCTGAGGCTGGGGAAGGCATTGAAGCACCCTGATGCGAGGGAGCAGAAAATAGACTTTTCAGTTAACTTCTGTGATGTGATAATAGGTTGGAGAATGTATTCCTTCCCCTTCTCCTAAAAGCTAGACCATTTGATCCAGCTCAACGGCTATTTTCAGAAAGACTGGGAAAAACAGAAAAAATCATCTGTTTGCTTCTGCCTGTCTTTGGTTAAGTAGGGATGTGAGCATTCCCTACCCCGTTTTGGAAGGGGAAATGTGTTAGTCCAGTACTAGGACTGTGACTGTAAGAGGTGAGGTTGTGTTATTCAGCAGTCAGTACACTCCTCAAATGCCATATGCATTTTAGAGTAAACCACAGCTAATGTGACAGACAAGAGACATAACGCTCAATTGTGGAAAGGGTTGTTAATAATCTAGTTGTATAGATTCTAAGTTACGAGCAGAAGAGCCCAAACTTAATTGAGCTTGGAAGAAGTACTCAAATGGTTCCAGCGGCCACAAATGAGTTTCAAGCAAAGGAGGTGACTATTCAGCTGACCTGGAAGCAGACAGGACGTGAAGGGAAGAGAAAGCCATTATGCTTCTGTTTCTCTTCTGTTTTTTACTTTTCCAAGCTGAATCTTACTGTCCGTAGTCTCCTGGCTTCATCCTCTCACACCCACTGCAGTGTGTGAGACTTAGGAGGAGGGAACCAGGAATGAAGATAAGATGTACAAATTGCTCAGTGGGTTCTCTTCTCTCCAACAGAACAGAACAAAAACAGAGCAGGGGCAGCTTTTCCACTGTCTGTGTCGGAGGGAGGGAGAATTCTGCATGGTGTCATGGGGTGTATCCATCCCCTTTTCCTCAGCTCTCTCTCTGGCATGTCTAGTTCTAACTAGCTGCTATTCTTCTTCCCTTAGAGAAAAAGAGTTCTCTATTAATATTTCCTACTTAATTGCGTGCTTTGGGTTTGTAGACAAGCAGTGTAGCTGGTTCTCCTACCTTCTGTTCCGCTTCTCCTTAGGAGTGCAGAATAACCTCATGGTATTAAGAAGGACCTTACATCGCTCTGTTAGTGCTGTGGCACATGTGTACTGCCACCTACTGTGGTTAGTTTGTGTTCTATAAAGCTTGCATTGAGCCCTTCCAGTTCTTTGGGGCAGTGTGAGCAAGTACTTCCAGACAGCCAGGTGGCTGACGGGTGCCAAGCACTTTACAGAAGGATGAAGGGACAATCCCTCATTCTGAAAACAGTGTACGTTAATCCTCTGCAATCTGGTCCTTTTACTTCAGTGGGCTTGGAAAGTCTTCTGTGGGAGCTGAGCTGTGCTCCAGCTAGAAATGTCTGTTATCTAGGGGCTTCCAGAGCTGTTTTATTAATCTACTTAGCTTTTTTTCTTTTTTTTTTTTTCCCTAACTTTGTTTGGGACTATCTTGCCTTGACCATACAGGTATTATAGTTCTTTTTCTTCTGAGTTTGTATCTGCTGTGCTATAGTTTATGTTTGAGTGTTATGTTTTATGTGAATGATAGTGGTGGAGCTTCTGTAAAATAAATAAATAAAAATATATTGCTGTTATCACATGAGATTCCCACGCTATCACTTCTCAAAGGGATTTCTGTGCTGCTCTTGTGTCCTTTGTTCACACTTCTCGGGCCACAGTTCATGCTTTGGTGGCCGCTACGTCATTTGACTTACTCAAAATTGTCTGTTAATTTAAGGGGATAACGGTTTAAGGCAGATCTGCTGTATTTGGAGTAACACGTAATCCAGATCGAATCATATCTAATGGGAGTCTTGGAGGCAGTGACTGTTGAATCTCTCCTCAATTTCTTCAAAACACTTCTACAATCACCCAGGAACACACTAATGTAACCTGCGTTGCCAGTGCCCAGCCTTTCAGAAGTCGGTATTTACGTGGCTTGGAATACTGCAATCTGAGGAATTTAGCATCCGTATCTCCAGACACGAAATGTCTGTCTGAAACTGCATCCAAACGCTTTACTTCCCAGGGCCAGTGGATTTTACGGAGTATATTTCCAGCATACAGATGAGGGATCTTGTAGTATTCTGAACACCTCCATAGCCTTTCTGGGTTGTCCCCAATGTTAGTAATAATATTTACTGCAAGTACTACTGTTTGTAATGTGACTAAATTCATCTTGAAAAATAATACAGCCACCAATTATCCTGTTTTGCACGTCTCTAAAGATATCTCCTAATTTTGGCTGGATTTCCTCTGATTTATTTTTTTTTTGTTAAATTTTCAATTTTTATTTTTTTATTTTTCAATGATGAGTTGCGGTTAGTATTTCTTAGTCCTTTCCAAATTGCCAGAGGAAACAGATTTTGGTGTACTTTGCTGTTTGTATGGGGAAAGGGTTTAATGCATTTTCATATCCTGAGCAAACTGAACTGTGTTTGTAACTTCTGTTTAGCCTCTTTTCTGTATCCTCCCTGTCACGTCCGTACACCTCTTTGGCCATCTTCTCTGCTGAACAGCACCTCTCAAAGTGTTTCTGTTTGCACTTAGGTTACTTCTGATCCTCAACCACTCTTCTCATTCTTAGCCATCAAATAAGAAACACATTTTGCCCTGTATGTGGACAAGGTTATTTTCCCCAGAAATCTGTATTTCATTTTCAGATTCAAGAGGCCTTAATTTTCTCTAGGGGTGGGGCTGGTCTTTAAGACGCTTTATTTTTAAAAACCCATTATTAATGTTAGGTTTTTGTGTTTTTTAAGATTACATTCAGTGTCCCTATTGTCAGAGGAGGTTCAATGAGAACGCAGCGGACAGACACATCAATTTCTGTAAGGAGCAAGCAGCCCGTATTACCAACAAGGGGAAGTTGGCAGCTGATACCAAAGGGAAACTTCCTACTCGAACACAGGTGAACTACCAATCGTTTTCTTAACTTGGAACTTGCATTTGACATCAAACCAAGCTTGTTAACTAGTGTGTTGCCCTTAAATGGATTTAACTATTTTATTCTGTAGTTGTGTTACAAATTGTGCTAGCCTGAAGTCAGACATGGGAGAGGGTTTTCCTCTCTTAGGAGAGTAGCTGAGATCTGTAGATCAGAGGGCAGCAGCTGCAAAGCCAGAATCAGTCCTAAAATGTCATTCAGAGATTTGTGAAAATGCCAAGTAAGGGTAGCAGCAGGAAACAGAGATACAGTGTTTGTAAAGAAGGTTGATTTTCTGTTGTTGAAGTCTTCTGAATCCAATTCAAGACTATTCCATAGGTGGCCAAATAAAGGTGATGACCATAGGAGAACTGACAGCAATATTTTGGCTAATTATAGGAATTTAGGCATGCTAAAGTAAGAGCTGCAGCAGTTAACTTATGATGGAAATGAATGATTAAAGTCTATGTGGTTTTGTTTTGGTTTTTTTTGTTTGTTTGTTTGGTGGTAATGCTCTTTTTTTCTGGAAGCTGTGAAGAGTTAAACAGCCAAAGCAGTTCCTCAGTGATTCTGGCCCTGTGTTCCAGCTCAGCGCTGGGACTGGTCTAGAGGGCACAGGTGACAGTAAGACTTGAAAGACAAAAATTATTCCATCCTTGAATATTCTTTTTAAAATTAACTGGTAATGAGGTGATAATGTTAATCTCATGAGACAGCTATGGGAAAAGATGAGAAAAGCTGTAGAAAAGTGGAAAACACATCAAGACATACAGTTAAACAAAAAAACCCAAATCCACTGAGTAAAGTTAGAGAATATTTCTTCCTGGTATGGTCTGTGTGTGTGAGAAAGCAGACTGGGGGAAACCGTCTGCCTGAGCCCATACCAGAAACAGTTCCCTCCTCAGTAATCACAGGCTGTTCTCCCACAAGCCTGAGTTAACTACCTACCGTGTTATAGAGATAGTTTGATTTAATTGCTTAAATTTCTAGGTTGTATTTTGTTACAGTACAAGCCTGCTGCAGTTAAGAAGATGCCTTCTGTAGGATCAACACCACCATCATCATCATCACGCTTACCCCAGCCAAGTGGTGTTACCAAAACTGTTGTAGGTAGGAAATGAATGTTATGAATTTGCTATTTCCTTTCTAAATATTAGATCTCAAACTGTGCAGTAAAAGCAGTATAATTTTAATAGCTGGAAGAAATTCTCCATCATTGTCCAGTGATCTAAGCTGACAAAGCACAGATATCCACAGGAGGAGCTCAGTGTTACATGAGTGGATAAGATGGGGTCTGGTTTTCATAACACAACTTTTTTTAGTCAGTGTTTTCGTGATCTGATTTTCTCTGACCTACATGTATGATGGCTGTATACTTTATTGTTGAAATTGATATAGTGGTTTGTAAGAATTTATTTAAAGTAAAGTTGGAAGGGGAGTTAATTAGCATTTATCCAGCAAGACTCTTGAGCACATGTGTTTCTTCTGTTTTATATATCCTGTCAAACTAGTTTTTTTCTGAACTGAACCTGCAAAATCATTCTGTAGTAATGCATAATGGTAGTCAATACTGATTTCTTACCTGAGATTTTTCTGTTGCTTAATTCTGTAACTAATTTGTATGCTGAACATTATTGTGAATTGGTGACAATACATAATCAAGCCATGTATATTGTAATTATGCAAACACTGGTCTTACTCTGATTTCAGATATCAAACATGTTCTATTTGTACATACTTTGACATTCTAGACTTCTTTCCTTTTTCTTTCTGAAGAAAGTAATTGAGATCCAACATTTTTTAGTAGAATACAACATTATGTCTTAATTGCATATTTTCTGTAAATTTCTGGAAATGTACTTGCTTTTTCCTTTTATCTTGATGCTTGTTCACATCTTGATATTTCTAAAAGTCTTGTTTTGAATTTTATAATTAGAACATGTATAATTAATTGTATCATTCCGGCAGCAAAATCTTGCATTTTCTCATAGTTCCATGTTTGCTTTCACCTGCAAGGTGCCTCTTCAGGTAAAGTCCTCTCTTCCTCTGGATCCGGTGGCAGCAAAATTCAGACGTTGTCACCAGCTCATAAGAACTCCCTGGGAATGGTGAACCCCCAAACAGGGTAAGTTTCCATTTCCTGGTGTCATTTATGCTTTATTTCGTATTTGTGTTGTGCTAGTTCTAGAAATGTCTGTGGTCTGTTTCACTGGCGTTCTTCTTTTCCTGTGAACCTAGGAAGTACAGTGTTTGGAATTTATCCTTTATTTATAAGCACAATTAACGTTTAAGGAATGTTGGAGTAGGCAAAGATGCATTTTCTAATGTTAAAATAACAGCAAAGGGGTCAAGAGATAAAAATAAATACAAGGCAGATTAAAATGTTATAGAATATGCAGAAGTGGTTGGTGCTATAGGGTTTTTTTTCTTCTTTGTAAGAGTGAAGAGACTTTAAAAATGAGAAAATATTAGGCATAATTTCCTGCAATTTGTGGGAATAAAAGAGAGAGACCTCTGTCAGGGTCCCAAGCCTGTTGTGAGAGAATTTTCCCTCTTAACCACAAAAGGATGGATACTTTCCCTTGCAATACGCAAGAGACAAGAAATTAATGAGCACAAATAAGGCAATGGAGACCAGTGCTCTCCACCAGCAACACCAGTGGTAAATGTGGATTGCTGGAGTTCAGTGAAAGTGCTGGTGGGATAATGCTGCTACTGATGTTTTGCTGGGGACAGTCAGCACACACTGTCTCAGAAGAAATGTATGGAAGGGACTGAAGAAAAGTAGTGCAATTGTACAGAAGTTTGAGGAGCATCAAGGAGCACTGAGTGAAAACAAAACGTTCAACAAAGTGACTGCAGTTACAACACTGGTGATAGATACTCCTATAAAAATGAGTATCAGATTGGGGAAGGC
The DNA here is from genome assembly GCA_026546715.1 of Gallinago undulata. NCBI lineage: Eukaryota > Metazoa > Chordata > Aves > Charadriiformes > Scolopacidae > Gallinago > Gallinago undulata. Next base: position 123,422,995 of record JAOTQQ010000012.1, read on the forward strand.
TGTATAAGGGGGAGAAAAACAACTGCTTGAGCTTGTGAGGAAGAAAAAGGGCATTTTGAAAGATCTCATTGGGCTGGAGAACTTTATTTATGACACAAAACTAGTGGTTTTTAGTTTATCACTCTTAAGCCTTACATGCAAGTATGGATTGCAGCTCTGTCCCACCTCCCTCCTAATGCCACGTAGCACAAGGATGCAGTTTGTCCCTCCCTGCTCTACCTACTCCTATGGAATCTTCTCAGACAGACCTGACGCAGAGTCTGTGAGTAGTCAGAAAATGTATTCCCTGCACCACACCATCCCAGTGGTCTGTCCTGCGTCCCAGTAGTCCCTGGTCTGCAGGTCAGCTTCACTACTGCTTATAGGCATCTGCTGCGACTGTCAGAAAACCCCAGGCTCTGTTAGTCACTGACTGGTTTTTATATTGCATTTCTCCACTTTCAGAAGTTGAATTAACACCCGCTGATGAGTGGCAAACAAGTAGGTCTGCAAACCACAGTACAGAAAGTCAGCTGAGATGATTTGAAGGCGCGTTTCTGACCACGGTGGTGAATCATAGAATCATGGAATGGTTAGAGTTGGAAGGGACCTTAAAGATCGTCGGGTTCCAAGCCCCCAGCGGTTGGGAAAGGCTTTTTCCTGTTGATGAGTCTCTAATTGCAGTCTTTACTGGTTCGTAAGGGAGCACAGGTTTTGGCCTTTACTTTTTAACAGGGAGGTTCTATTTAATTTTACCAGTGGGTTGCTCACAGACCTCACTGCTTCATGTTCTGTAGTCTTCTGTTTTGCCTTCTGAAGCTTGGAGGAGGAATTGTGAGGGAACCAAACAGCAGTTGATGTTCTGAGAGGTTCCCTCTGCTCACGTATGCTGTAGGTGCCAGTGGGTGACTCCTGGTTGGCATGGCTCTCGGATAATGGTCTCTGCTGAGAGGTGGTGGGTGTTAGCTGGGACTACACCCTCACTTTATTGTCTGCACAATTTTTAGGAGTATGGATGGGCTGAGTGTGTTTCCTGCAGTCCTCCTCAGTTCTCTGTCCCCCAATGCTTCTGCTCCCTTGTGGTCTTTGCCAGCCAGTCCTTGTGATTTCTTGATGGCCATACTAACCAGGCTTCTCACGGGGAGCTGTGAAACACGTCTCTTTCTGAAGCGTTACACTAGAGACCTGGCCGTTCTTCCTTTGTCTTTTGGCTGCTTTGTGTTCGCTTCTCAGGAGGAGTTTGCCAGGAGCTCTGCTGAGGCACAGAGGTGTAGGAGCAGTCACAACATGGAACAGTTCTGTGCCGCACATTGGTCGCTTGGGACAATTTTGGCCTTAGTGTTGGGGCGTGAGGGGGAAATCTGTAGGGTCGTGTTGAAATACCTACAGTTCTATCGGAGCAGGGACTGAGACACTAACAGTTGACTCTGAAGTCAGAGTGTGAAAATAGCTAATACTGTAGTGACAAAGCTTTTAAATGTGAAAACATCTTATAATTTAGGCTGTAGCTAATTGCAGATAGAATTATTTTATAAAATGAAAGGGCTTTTAAAATTTTATAAAAATAACCTTCATTAGGATGAAACGAGATGTATTTCCGTTTAGGATTTGAATGAGCTGAAGGGTTCTGTTGTACCCAGGTGAGGCAGAGCTCAGGCTGTCGGTGTCACCTCCCCTTTCCGAGTGACCGGTGCATGCCTTACCGAGCGCAGCGTGGCACGGGGATTGTGTTAAGGGCACCCTTTCCAAGGTACCGTTAAGAGATCACATGATTTTATTTTTTATTTTTTTTCTCCTTGTCAAATATTTAAGAGCCTACACGCTTCTTTCAACCAGGTTAAATTCCAGGTTTTTCTGTAAGAAGCTCCCGTTGTTTGCCATAAGGCAAACTAGTTTTGGGTGGGTTTTATATATTGAAGTGAAAGCCCCTAGTTTTGCCTAGGTTGTTGTAATTCCGGATGTGGCAAAGGGGTAGGGAGGCAGAATTGCAGTTAAGTTATGCACAAGGATGAGCGATATTGGGGGGGGACACACTGCTTCCCCCTGTGGAGTCGCGGTGCCTGTTCTCTGGGGTGAATGCGGTGGGGCGAGAAGCGAGTGTGCGGGGAACGGGGTGCAGTGTCCCCCGAGCTCTGTAGGTGGCGCCCTTGGCCTGGGACCGGCGGAGAGCCCCTGGCGCTGCCGCGGGCCTCGGCGCTAAAGGTGGGGGCTGAAAGGAGCCGGGTCTCGGGGGCGTTTGGGTCTGTAAAGGACAGCTTCTTGAGCTTCGTTTCATATCCAGTTCAATATTGCACTTTAAATTTTTATCGTGTATAAGAAGAAATGCAACCAAATGTTATGAACTCCCTTATTTTAAGTCACTTTTGCTATGCTATTTCCTTTTTTTGGATTTTATTTCTGCTCCCCAAGTAAAGGACTGCTGAGAGAGCAGCTCCCAGCGTCACCAGGAGCTGGGTTAGCGTTGGTGGGGCTCCCGCTGCAGACGCAGAGCGGGCTGTGTTGGTGGAGCTGTGCTGTGAGGGATGTCCCTGCGGGGACAGAGGGCCAGCCCAGCAGTGGGAAGCACTGCGGGTCCCTTCCGAGCCCTGCAGGAGCAGCACGGACTCTGCACCGTGATCGGTAGGAAAACCTTCCTTCGCTTGCCTGAAAATAGGATTTCATCTTTTTTGATTTTGAAGAACTGGGAAAAGGAAAATTAATTCCACAGAAATTGTAGTTCGGCTTAGATTTTGATAGTGAATCACATTAAGATCCTAAGTGTGATACATACTCATAAGAGTACAGAGTTTAGCGCTGTCTTACGTTTCTGGAGGGGCAGGGTGGTTCTGGTAAGCTGTCAGCAGTAAGGAGCTCTTCAGGACACAGCGTTGGGTAGGTGGTGGTTCTTCCTGCCCTCCGGCCATGCAAACAGGGTAACTCCACCCCAGTAGGCCAACTGGTTTGCCCAGCAGAACCCAGCACTGCTCCCTGTCCCCAGTCAGAGCTCCTGTCCCTACAGACCAATTGCCTATGCCTGTTCCATGGCAGAACAGGAGGGTTTTTTCACTGAGACTTGGAAAATTATGTGATGTTTTTCAGTATGGCAAATGAACTCTTAAAGATTACTTTGTTGTTTCTATTTTATTTTGGAGTTAAAACATACTATTTAATGTTAGGCTGATCAATTATGGCTCCTGGGACCCATGTCTGTTAGTGACACATCCAGTACTGTCTTACAGCCAAAATGCAATACGAATGGTGCACCTAGCCACTATCAGTAAACCTTAAATCCCACTTATATGTTTGCCATACAGCATGTGGAGTCTTTAAAAACATTATATTTTTTTAATAGCTTGTTCCTTTCACTAAGCCTATAAATTACACAACTTTGTGCAATGAAATCAAGGTCTTGGTGGTCTTTGCATTTCAGAAGATTCTTAGAATTGTGCTTTTTTTTTCATTAGCATATGAAAAAGCTCTGAGCTTTGGGGCTTTTAGTTTTTTGAAGCGTGGAAGAACCCTGTAGTTCTTTATATGGGCAGTGTCGTGACTGCTTCTAGGTTATTGTCTTCTGTTTTCTACAAAGGTCTGGAGTTCACAGATGAAGTTGATAAATTGTGAAAGTCAGCAGAGAGCTTAGAAAATTGTGATAGGCTGGAGTATGTGTGTCATGGTGTCAAAGACCTCAGTCTCTCTTCTCAATATGTATGTGGTCAAGCAGGAGTTGATTAAGCATTTCCCGAGTTAATTAGTTTGAACTAGAACATCTGTTTGGGAGGAGGAGTGGGAAGAGGAACTCAAGGGGAACTTAACTCACAGCCTGCGTTGTCTGGGGCTGAATTGTCAAGACTGAAATCCTAGCGTTCCTGGACTAGGAACTTCATGATGAGTGATTATCACAGCATTGCTGAATGCCTGTCCCTTACGGGGAGATTTCCTCTGGTGCTTTACAAATGTGATGTGGATTTTGAGCTTTACACCAGAAGCTTTCCAAAAACGAAGTCATGTTGCAAACTTTATAGGTTCTGTGCCTTTTAATATGATGTTATTTTAAAAGAAGTAGGTAAAGTAGTATGATATGTGTAATAGAGATACACAAGAGCCTTTATATATATATATTTTAAAAGCCATATTGAAAAGACTATGCTTCCTTGACAGCAATTAGCTGTTTAGTAATTTTCCAGGCACTGTGGTTTATTAAGGTTGTATGACAAGACTCAGAAAACTGCACAGTAATTTTAAGAAATAATTTCTCTCGGTATGATGGTGTGTTTTGTTGGGTTTGCTTGGGTGTTTTTTCCTGATGACATCCCTTTAGGGGTGGGAAGCAGAGAGCTAAGATTCAGCTACCCACCCATTTCCATTAGTCTGGCTTGGTTGGTTTCTTTAGAGTTCTTGAATTTCAGAAAGATCAATAGAAATATTCCAAATGTCATAATTTTCCAATGAAGGCTTAAGTTACTAGGCTTTTCTTGAGAATAAGAAGAAAATTGTGTTATATAATTGAGGTGAGAATAATCACAAGTTGTGATTTCTCAAAAGCTAGAATTCTCCTTATGATGATATGTGGGAGGGAGGGATGGGATGGTGGTATGTTTTATTTTGTAAGGGTTTCATTTAATTAATATTTTTTAAATTTGATTTTGGTTTTATTCTTTTTGGTTTGGAAATGTTATCCATAATAGTAAAAAAGTATTAAAGTATTGCCTGTGTGTATAGTATTGTCTACATGGGAGCTGATGGTGGTTTGATATTATAACAAAATTGTTTTTCTTTCAGGCTTTCCTCTGTTCTTTTTTCCATAAAAGAAAAGAGAACGGGAGGCATGTTATTCTCTCTGCACACAATGTTCAGCATATTAAAAAAAAAAAGTGAAAGAGGAAAACTTTTTTCCTTCTTGCAAATTCTGAAGTTAAGGAGGCTTGTACTTACGTCTCCGTTATTTTCTAACATCTTGATGAAGTTCCTGTAACTTGTAATTATGAGCCCCCTTTTCTACATGTGATGAGTTTGACATTGTGAAAGCTGTTCTTAAAAGGAAAAAGGCCAAATGCCTTACATTGTGCAGCTGGTGAGGATAACTGGCATTACAGGATTTCTTCTTTTGTCTAAAAAAAAGAATAAAACAGAATGCATTGGAAACCTAATCCAAATCCATTAAATCCTTTCCTCTTAAAGTAAGAAGAACCTTTTTGTTTGATGGATTATTATTATTATTTGTACATTTTGTTAAGTCAATGGGAATTCTTTGGGAATATAAGTATTTAATTATTAGTACATTAATTATTTAATTTTTTTGCAATAACTTAAATAGCAGTCAAGCAATCTCCTTATGAGTACCCCTTTGTATATTTTAGTAGTAAGATGGACAAGTTAGGCCCACCACTGCGAACTGGAAGAGATGTGCAAAGGTTTTATGACACTGACACACAAACAGACAGTACCATCAAAAGACCAAATCAGTTGTTGCCTATAAAGAAGTAAGTATTACAAACCAGCGTGGTTTATCTCTCTTGCAGAAATATTCCTCCAAAGCATTGGAATAGTAAAAGTGTGACCTTGACAGACATCTGCTGCCCAGTATTTCTTCAATATAAATGCTATGGGAGAAGAGTGTTTAATATAATTAGTATAAGTACCTGGCACGAATCAGATAACCAGCTGCATGGTAGAACAGGAAAGGTGAAGTCTTTTCTCAGATTTTCTGTATTCTGTCAGTGACTGATTATGGAGTAAGAGTAATTGAACTTTTATTTTTGTAAAACTGAGATAAATCTGAATTTGCATTATATAAAACTGAAGTGAGCATTGAAGCCTGATACTGTGCAAATATCTGCCTTACAGGCAAATGTTCTATGACAATGTAATTTTATTCTCTTTAAAGTCAAATATTTATCTATCTCCTGCTTCTGGAAGGTAACTATGGTGGTCCAGGAATGTAAGCAAGGCAGGCTTGGTAAAGAGAGGTGAAGTCTTTAAGTCCAACTTACCTGATATAAGGACTTGTGTATATTTAGCAAGTTTAAGCTGTAAGTTTGGAAGAAAGGGTATTCCAATCTCTTAAAAATGGAACAGATCCTATATTGTAGTTAACCCTTTGATGTCATTTGGAAGATGCCAAATTCAAATGGGCTACTTCTTCATAAACAATACCTTAAAGCATATTGCAAAACAGAAAATAGAAATGAATTATATGGCACATACATGGAATGTAAGGCTTTAAATAGTAGAAATGTGTCTAAATCTCTTACTGCTATTTTAGGGGTGTAACTGAAACTGAAGTATCTTTGAGACAGGGCCAGAATATTTGAACTTGGATTTCTATTTGAAGAAGCAGAAGAGGGGGAACTCTTTTTAGACAAAGAGAGTTTTTTGTTTTGTTCCTCTGCATGTTCAGTTAGAGCTATAAATCCTGGGAACCATCAAAATTAGGTCAGCTTTTCATTTTATAATACATTACTAAAATGTTGAGAATTTGGTATAATGTGTTACTAGATGTGCTTACAATAGCCCCTCTCCATAGAGGAGGGATTTGATCTTTCTTCTCCAGAACTCCTTTAGGAGGGTGGGTGCTCTGCTCTTGATAGATGATGAATTAACTGTGCTTTCCCTGTGGGAGGTTATTGGGTGTGATACGTGCCAGCAGCACTGGCCACATGCAAACAGCTCCTAGCCATGGTTCAATGCAGCACGGCAGCGTGGATGGGCACAGTTTATGGCAGAAGTGGCTGGACTTTGGCATGCCTATCGTTAATCATAGGGAACTTATTTATGATTTTGCACAGAACTATGAGCTGCTGTGGGTGAGAGTGATAGCTGTCAAGAACGTCTGAAAACGCCCTGTCTAGGAAGCAAGTTTGATATTTCAGTGTTCTATAGCCAAATCCAACCATGTTGTGAATGTGTAAAGAGAAAAAGGCAAGCTGCTTTTACAAATTTCTTTCAGTTTTTCATTTTGCAAGTAGTGGTAATGGAATGTACCCTCAGCAGGTTTGCTGATGACACAAAACTAGGAGGGGTGGCTGACACCCCAGAAGGCTGTGCCACCATCCAGCGAGACCTGGACA
>JAOTQQ010000012.1:123430783-123443359 GCA_026546715.1 Gallinago undulata
TCCTGTGGGACCTGCTCTGGGTGGACCTGCTCTGGCAGGGGGGTTGGACTGGATGATCTCCAGAGGTCCCTTCCAACTGCATATGACTCTGAGTGTTTGGCATCTGTGCTGGTGTGCATACTTGGAACAGTGTGATTTAGATTACGCTTAGAACTTTTATTCAAGTATTCTGTAACTTCTGAAAGACTGCCATAACACTTAATAGGTTTTGATTTTGATGTTACTTATGTAGTGCTTCTCAGTCTACAGGCTTTTTTTTTTTTTAAAAAATAAAACCATATTTAGAATCTCCTTGCTAAAAAAGAGGGCAGGCATGAAAACTAAGAGGCTGGTGTCCTGCCCACTGAGCCAGAATCGGTGGTGGTTCCTCTCTACCTGTTGCATGTAGAAGCAATTCTTAAACTTGAATACTTTAGTTAGATACATTTTCACTTAATTTGAATCTTAAATTTAGGTCTTGACTTCCACTTTTGTGCTCACTTGATCACTTTTCCACTGATGTGTTTTAGGTGATGGGGAAAGCTGAAAGGCTATCTTTAGCATGCACTCAGAACAGGAAGGAAGAAGGGCTTTATACAACAAGTCTAAAATTCAGGAGTTATGTTGTTCCTCAGTTGTCAGTGTTGCAGTTGAAGTCAATGAAGTTGAATGTGTTTCCTTATACATACTTTGAAAACCAAATCAAGACTAAGTTGTTTATAATTCTGAAAGGAGCTGTTAAGTTCATCTGAAGGGAAGAAACAAAATCAGTCTTGTTTTTTTGCTGCTGGCTGGGCTCTTGGTGACTAATAGTTTTAATGGAGTCTTGCTCTAATGTTTTTTTACTGCCTATGAGCCACTCCCAACTTAAATTCATTTATGCATCGGTGTTCAAGAATGGAAACAGAAAAACTTGGTGGGTTATACACAAGAAGTGATAGTCACTGAAGTATTGCCAAAGCAGAAGAAATCCCAGTGAATGGTAATGCTTTTGAGCAATCATGAAAAACTCTGTCCTTGGTGGCTGATGATAAAAGGATGCCCCTTTCTATCTCTTTTTCTTAGTGCTAGTCAGAATGCTGTGACAGGCTAAAACAAAATTAGGCTTTAACGCCCAGCTGGGTAGACTGTCTTTACTCTCCTTCTTTTATTTATATTTATAAATAAAATATTTATGCTTTGAAGAAAGAGGATCTATAGCATTGTTAGAAGTATGCATCCTAAATAAAGTCTGTGAGGCTATGAGGAAAAAAAGCCTTGTGTCTCACTTCATATTGGCTATAAAGTATTGAGAATATGTTATACTTTCTACGTGATTTTAAACCTGAAGACCTGCAGTCAGCACTATCTATTTCTCAGAAATCCCTGCTAGTCCTAAAAGGTGACATGTAGGCTGTCCAGGTAGACGTTAGAACAAACTAAACACCAGTGGTACAGGATCTGCCCGTGTTTTGGTGTGAGAGCAGGTGAAACTCGTGGACAGGAAGGGATCTGCTGGTCCTTTTTGCTTGTCACTCTAGGATTCAAGTTGTATCCAGTCCAAAGCAGGCAAGTTTGTGCCAAAGCTCTTCTGCCTGCTCTTGGTAGAAAATAAGTTATACTTTTCATAAATTGATGTGTAGATTGTTGAACTCATTTTATGCATATCATTTGTAATTACCTATTCTTGTCTGTAATTCTTCAAATGTTTATTCTGTTTTAGAGGTGCAACAAAAACACGGACGTCAACCCCTCCCAGTGTGTCAAGGACCATGAGCACGGGTGCTCTAATGAACAAAAGGAAAACCAGCAACTCGGACAGTTACTCAAGGTAGCTCTAACCTAGTGGATTTTTTCAGAGCCTTCAGTAAAGGGGAGTACTCATTGCAAAAGAAGTTGGGGAAAATACGGTCCTCTGTGGTTAATGGATAACTCATGGTCAACATTATTGGGCATGTTTAAGATATTAATATATTTTGCATATTTATCATCTAACAGGACATCTTTGTCATCAGCTGTTTCAGATGTGCACAGAAGAGTGTTAGAAGGGTCAAAAACCCCTTAGAAGTTGTTGGGGGGGAAAAAAGTGGATGATCTTTCAGATAGGACAAATGGGAAGTGAGGGCTTCAGTTGAATGACGCGAGCATGCTGAGCACACAAAGAAATGGAGAAAAAATATATTGGTGATTTAGCCTTTCTTGTTTTTACAAGCTCAGTTTTAAGTTTTTTAACTGTAGTTAATCAAAGTAGAGAATCAAATATTTGATCCTGCCCCTACAATTTTGGGGTTTTTTGTTTTCTTGCAGGGAGGGGAAGGTGGGTGTCTGGAGATGGGTAGGGGAGCCTAGATAGAGTTGTAAGTAGAACACTAAATAAAAAGGAAGTGTAAGCATGAAAATGACAGTAGCAATAGTAATTCACTACAAGGATTATAATAATTTGGCATCAAGTTATACTGAACTGAGTTACAGAGAATGTTCTTTATCTGGGGCTTTTCAGATCTGACAGTAAAATTGGTTATGACCACCCGTCCTCGGTCAATGGAGGCAATGCCAAAGGCAACGAGGGAAATTCTCCTGTCCAGTTATCAAAGTTCTGCCATGAGTGTGGAACCAGGTATCCCGTGGAATGGGCCAAGTTCTGCTGCGAGTGTGGCATTCGAAGGATGGTTGTGTGAACACACTCTTAAAAGCAGAAAGAAAATGGGCAATGAGAAGTGTCTGCTCTGTACTGCTGCATGGAAAGCTAGAGCACTTCTTCAGTTACACCTTATGCTGCAAACCTCTCGAAACATCACGTTGTCATCTTCTGAGTGCAATCTTCTGGTTACACGGTTATTTATAAACATATATACTGTATATAAAAATAGCAGGTACTTAAAACTGTGCCATTCAATGAAATGCTCTTTAATCTCTGATGGAAATATTTAAAGTTAAGGTAAAAACGTGTTAAGTAACTTCAGTAGCAGAAGTGGTTCGATGTTATTTTTCTTGTAAATCCTACTAGATAAATGATTATTTAAATCACTTGGCAGGATAATATCTACCCCCAGGGAAATAGCCATGAAGAACTTGGCCTTCAAAAGTTTCTCTGTGGAGACATTTCCTTCATGTCACAGTAAGTCGGATACTGTGTTCTAAGGGGAAACAGCACGAGGAACTTATAGATTCCTAGTTAAGAGTGCAAAAAGTCTGAATCCCTTAAACTCTCCAACAGTAATATCCAAACTGGACTTTCCAGTTACATCCTAGGATTTTTTAAAGAATCAATTTGAAAAACTATATGAGAATTCTGTTCGCATGTAAGAAGCAAAGCAAGATATTTTTTTTTTTAGTCTTTCCATGTCCTATTTTCCAATAAGAACATGTTAATCTTTTTATGTATTTATAAGGAAAAACATGCTATCCTATTTTATTAAGTTCCCTTTGTTCGGAAGTACTTGTTGTCTTCCTCCTCTGCTCCACAGATCTAAAAGTGTTGTGCTTTTTGTCTTTAAAGCTTTCCAAAGGTCCTGCTCCTTTTTTCTCTTCCCTCATTTCCTGAAGGAGAGCCAAAGTCTATGTTGTCCTACCAAAACATTGAGCTCTTATTTTGAAAACAGCCTTCTTGATGTATCCAATACAAAAAAAAAAGAAAAAAAAGTTAAAAAAAAATTCTAGAAAAATGTATGTTGTTAGAGCAGTAGAACTTGTTGTAAGTAGTGACTTTTATTCTGGTTGCTGTGCAGATAGCAGATAATCTTGGGCTCTAAACAGCAGCCTTTGGAATTAGTAACGACTTCACATTCACTTGGTGTGAAGAAGGGTCAGGCCCTGGAAGGTGTTGGTGGTTTTTATATAAATTATGCAGTATATTAAAGCCATTCACAGGCCAAATCACTTAACTTGTAGGTGAATGTAGTGATGTGTTTGGTGACATTTGGCTTTGAAGCGCTGGCACCCTTGTGGTCACGTGTGACAGAACAATCGGAAAGAACTGAATTGTGCCTTTCCCACAATAAACAGACTCTTATGTCTGGAATGGTTACTTTGAGCTCACAAACACCATTGGTGTCAGTCTGTGTAACTTCTCTGTAGCTTGTGCCACATCGGCTGTAGCGCTGCGTGGCCGGGCTGTGGTCACTGTTTACATTCCCAGCACCTGGGGGCACGGTTGGTGGGGCCAGTTCTGAAGAAAGCGTGATTGGAGAAGAGCATCTCCAGAGCAGGTACCACTCTTGGGGGGTAAGAGGTCGAGGACACTTGAGGTAGTCATGTTGCAGGCCACAAACTATTGATGGTTTGGAGTTAGTTCATCAGTGTGCAATTGTCTTACACTTTTTATCCACAATTGGTTTTAGAAATGATCCTTCATTCGGTGTAGTCTTGTCTTACTATAATTTATTTGCCTGAGCTGGCTACTGAGCTTGGTGGAGCGGATGACTGGTAGTGATAGTTAGAGCTGACAAATCTTAGCCAAATCATGTTCTAGGTGATTTAGGTTCTAGGATCCCTATTTTGGCACATTCGTATCAGTAGCTGAATAATCAGAATCCCGCATCCCTGGCACAGAGAAGCCCGGTTTAGGCAATGTGCCGTAGAGGTGGGTTATGGGAAGCAGAGCGCCCCTCAGCAACAATCTGAGCCCAGAGTGGGTCTGATCAGTTCCTCATCTGCTGAGGCATCAGTTCCTTCATCTGACTCGTGAATTGCCAGTTCTTGTTTCTGCTGGGGAAAATGCATTTTACCATTTATTGAAAACGCTTTTTACAAAGGGAAGTAAGGAAATAAATCCGGTCCAGGATTGCTGTAATGGTAGAAAACACATATTGGCCATTTCTCCTTTGAATTGTAGTGGCAGTTTCACTGGTTTCTGGTCAACCCCCATACAGTTACCATAATACCTGCTTTTGGGGCTGTTTGTGAGCTCTCTGCTTCCAATACAGCATTTAGTGAATTCCTGGAGTGACATATCCTTTACCTTGTTTACACATCTGTGATCTATACAAGGACTGGACAGGACATTAACCTGAGCTGAAAGAAGAATTTTTAAAAGATTTTCCGAACTTTTTATTAGGCCTTACAAGAAGGTCTATTGAAACACAAGGGGCTGCTGATAGTAATATTGGGTCATGTGCGTTTGACCCTCCAATAAATACAGGCAGAGAATGAAAAGATCCTAGGCTGTGCAGTTGAGTGTTGTGCAGAGGGACTGTCAGAGGCCAGGGACACTTCCCCTCCCTCAGCTGGTTTGTTAGTGAAGGGCAGAGGTTCCTCAGCTCTTCTGGTGCTCCAGAGCACAGACTGTGTGTGACACACAGGTTGTCAGCACTGATCCCTGGGAATCAGGGGAATGCTGTTAGAAATAGCCACTTCTTTTCACAGTGCCCCTACAGAACTGAATGTGGGAGACAAATCTGTTACATTTAAAGAAAAAATAAACTGTTAAGGGAGGTGACTTTTTTTTTTTTTTTAATCTTTAGGTGTATTACACCCAGTTTTAATTTATTAATGACCTAGGTCCAAACCCTAGCCCTCCCCCTTGCCTTTATGTTTTGGATTTTGTGGGAGGGAAAAACATGGTTTTATATATATATCCTGAAAGGGGAGTGTTCCAAAAAGGCTGAAGACGTTGGCTTCTGTGAAGATAAACCCCCGAGATGAACCATGCACTGCTGATGTGCTTCCCTGATGTGCTCAGTCTGAACTGAGTGAGCATCATCCTCTGGGTGCCCTCCTGACAGGTATTTAACTTAAAAGCCTAAATTCCTTACAGTTCATGTGTAAAATTAGGAGGGTGTGATTATTGACGAGGCCCTGGGCAACCTGGTCTAGTTGGGGGGTGACCCTGCTGACTGTGGGGAGGCTGGACTAGATGGCCTTTGGAGGTCCCTTCCAGCCTGGACCATTCTATGATGCTCTGTTTCCCATCTGTCTTCCCAGTTCTGGGGGGGGGGGTGTGTGTGAGCACACTCGTGTTTTGTGACAGCTCATCAGTTACACAAGTGCCAGAATCGTTAGGTGAGAGCAGCAGTGGGTGCGGGTGGGGGCTCTGCAGCCCCAGCCAGGGGACTCGGGTGCTCACTGTCCAGTTAACGTGACATTTGTTGATGGGGTTGAGTTAATGATTTCTGTGCCCATGTCTGGCACTATCAGACTGTTTTGCTGTGTGCCACTGTGTCTCCCTCACGTGCTTACTGAGGTTCTGCCATTCAACTGAAAAAAGAAAAAAAAAAAAAAAGTAGTGAAAGGTAAAATTCCCTTTAAAGAAATGAGGCGAAGGCTGGTTTTGGTGTCTGGCTCGGGGGGAGCCCTGCGTTCCCGTTACGTGTGCGTGCATCTGCCGGAGCGGGGCTGTCTCTGCGGGCAGGAGTGCGGGGCCGCGGGCAGTACCGCGGGGGCGGTAGGCGGTTCCCGTTCCCAGCGGCGGGAGCAGCCTGCCCGAGGGCTCGGGGGTTGTGCGGGGTTCCTTACGCCGTCCCCGCCGGTGCGGGGTGCGGGGCTGGGGTGCCGGTGCTGATGGCCGCGCCTCCCGGGCGGTGGCGCGTTGCCCCCCCGGGTGGGAGGTGCGGGCGGGGTGTTCCCGCAGCGCCCCCCGGGAGCTCTCCGTGGTGCTGGGCAGGGAGCCGCCGCCCGCCGGGCGGGACACCGCAGCCCACCGCATCTCCCCGCCTCGGGGAAGGGCCCCGGCACCCCGGGGCCAGGGGCGCCCCTGGTGCCCCCGGGAGCGGGGGGCAGAGCCCGGGATGCGAGGAGAGGGGCTGCCCGCACCCGGGGCCGCGGGAGGCGTGCGGTGGTCGAGGCGCTCCCAGGGCCCCTGGTGGCACACATTATGTGGGCACACGACGGGGTGGTGGTGTCCGTGTGCCACAAAGGTCCCGAGAACTGCTGCGTGCCATCACATAGACTTTGTATATACGCAAAGAGCAAACTTGTTTTGTGGGGTTTTTTAACCTTGGCTGACAAAATGATGTTTTGTAAGAGCACTTTTTGCAACTTTGATTCTTTTCAGTTTGACTAAGCTATGAACAACTCTTGGGTTGTGTGGTGGGGTAGAGTCATCCTTGGTGAAGTTTGTTTTGGTGACTGGTGAAAATAGTTTCGTTGCCTTTCGTGAACAGCTCACTCCAACTTGTGATGGTTTTGTTGCTGGGTTAGTTTTTTTTAATTTGCTGCGTAAAGTTTGAGTTCCCTGATTGGCTGGAAGAAATGTTAGGTAAAAGATTCTGTAGCTATATTCAGCAGTTACTTGGTTGGTATTTTCTTTCCAGTATCTACAATATAAGAGATTACTCTTGCATACTATTTTGGTGGTTTGGGTTTTCTTTTTTTGTTACGTCATTCCAGAATACACATTTCTGGAGGATCCAATTTAGCCCCATTCCATTTCATGTTGCCAGAAAACAGCTTATTCTGATTTTCTCTTAATTAGTGTTTCTTCTTTACAAAAACAATCAATAGGGAAATCGTACTTCTCCAATGTGAACATCAGCTGTTGAGTCAGCAAATCAAATATTCAGTTTAATGTAGCTGAATATTGAACTTCAGTTCTAAATCATAGTGAGTGCTTTGCCATGGTCCCATATTTGTGTTTGGGTTTCTGGCAGAAGTGTGAATGGATTTGGGACTGATCAGTAAAGTCCTCGCTATTCTACGACTGTTACCGTACCTACCTTATATTATTGTTTTAACTCTTGGTGTCCATCCTTCATATGATACTTAGTATTGTATCTTCATAACTTTATTTATTGATGTTCCACGTTTTCAAGTGAAGTGTTCATTGGAGTGTTTGAGGTGATTGTCAGCATTGCATTTATGATGTTTGCCTTGCCCTCAGTACACTGAATATTTCTGTTTGTGATCATCCAGTATTTTTTTGCAGGATTTCTGGGTTTGTTAGCTTCTTATTCAGAATATTATGTTTATTTAAAATGTCAGTTATGTTTTAATTAATAAACGTAAATCACCACCTAGTGCTAATTTGCCACTTGTTAATAATAAAGCAAATATACCAATAAAACTTTCTGTGATGCACACGTTTTTGTAGCCAAATGTGAAATTGTCTTAAATGAAATGGCATAGGGGTGGGTAACAGCATTTCAACCTCAGGAATATTGTGATGACTTCGGTCTCTGGTACCCCACACCTGGTGTGAGCACCATCCGCTGTCTCATCCGCTGTGGGAGAGAGCTGCTTAGTTATTCTTCTCAAAGGACAGGGGTTTTAATTGACTTGCGAAATGAGATTTGGATTCCTCAGTCACCTTGAAAAACACTGTGTACCAGATATTTAAATCAGCGGGATCTATTTGTATGAATTTAACTTTGTATCTCTTCTTTTTCCCAACTCCACGGAGAGTTTAGTTTATACAGAGCCTATCACTGTCATACCTGGAATAAATGATTCTTTTCTTACTAAGGCCATAGATGTAATATATAACCTAAGCTTGAGCTGGGTTTGTTTTCCCTTATGAGGTTAGAACTCTGTTTTGTTGATGAAATGATTAAACAGGAAAAAAAGCAGAAGTTACATTTTTCCTGTGAAGTTTTTTTTAATTTTTTTTTTTTTTGCTAAATATGAGTGAGTAGAGAACAATACCTCTCTTTCCTCTTTTTAGGGGAAGGTTCCTCCTACTGGGCTCTTTTGTTCCTCTTCAGCGGAAGGCAGACATGTTTCTCTTTTGTTCTGGATGAAATTAATTTCTGCGCCAAGAGTCTGTAAAACCTGTTGTCTCTCCCAGGTCTCTGTGACGTCCCTCCTGCTGGCTCCCTCACTGCTGTAGTTCACCGTAGTTCTAGGTCACGAGTCCAATCAGATATAGCAAGAGGAAAAAGAAAACCAGCAACGAAAAGAGGCCCAACAAAAACAGAAGCGGCCGCTGAATGGAACTCACCATGAAGTCAAACTCTCTTTGCTCAGCAGGAAGCTGAAGAGATGGCCTGGAAGGAAACACAGAACCATCTGGGAGAGGGTCACTCCTGCACCTTTCGCTACAGAACCATCGCTGCCAGCTCCTCCTGGGTGGTGGAAAGAGATATTGGAACATTCTTTTCCGGTAGCTTTCCTTGACCTGGCTTCCTCCAGAAAAGAGGAACAGAAATTCCTCCTCCTCGGTATAAGCCACAGAGCACGGGACTCGTTCTTGCCGTTAGAGATGTGCAGCATTAGAGATGTGACCAGCTCACGGGGTCACTCACCCCCTTCTGCCTCCTCATAATCCTCTGCAGCCACACTGCCAAACTTCTTCCTGGTAACTTAAATGCCCAAGTCATTTTCCCTTGACGCTTTCTCGTAAGTCCCATGTATTTCTAAACTGGGGCTTTGGGGCACTCCTGTCCCTTCTTTGCTGTGGCCAAATAACTGCACGCCTCTCTGGAAGCGGCAGGGAGGCAGGCGTGGTGGTGACAGCCTGCAAGGCTTCCATCCCTTCGCCCCTTCCTGCAGAACAGTTCAATGTCGTCACGTTTGTCATTTCAGGAGAGACCAGGGCAGGTTCTCAAATGGAAGGAGTCAATCAAGGGGCACAAGTCACCGCGCTGAGCAGCTCGTCTCTACATGCCAGGGTTGACTCAGGAAACTGGCAGTAAGCATCAGGGTATTTATTAGGAGAAGCGATCATAAAAACCCCGCAATTTCATAATCACTCGGTTTAAAATTCTGCTCTGGATCTAACCTTCATCTTCTCCCCAGGATGGGCCTGAAAGGGCTTGATTTGCCTCAGGATTGAAGTCCTGGGCTGCTGCTTGAGTCACTTTTAAACTGACTGAACTCGAGTTCTGTTCCACATGACTTTCTTTTACTTCCCACTGACTTCCTGCCAAGCGGTTATTAGGAAATAAATCCTGGCATTCAAACTACTCCTGAATTTCCAAAAAAGGCAACTGCACTTCAGTTTCAGAGAAAAATTTAATGCCCAAGTCTCCAGGGGTTTCTTTCAGTAGAAGGAGTTTCCAGAGAAGTCCTTACACCAGTGGTTCCATTCTCCACCTCCCGTCTGCAGGAGGACATTAGGAAATCGTTTCCCTTTCCTGTGACATAGGAGTTACAGGTCGTGTTGGCTGGGTTTTCCCACCTTTGGGAGTTTCAGTCTCTTCCATCCGAAGCTGAAGAGAAGGTGTGAGGGTCCCAGTCACAGTTTTTCAGAGACGCTGCCCCTGCCTCAAGCAGTCTCCTCACCACACGTGATGGGGGAGGCGCAGCAGAACGCTGGCTTGGCCCTCGCCCTCCTCCTCGCCGGGGGGGTAAGGATGACTTCGGTCTCCTCCCCCTCGCTGGGCGTCCAGTTACTTCACTCTGAACCAGGGAACAACCGGCTGACTCAACAAAAGATTTCCCAAAATATTTACTCCAAGGAAGGTACCTGGGATGGAAGTCTCCACCACAACTGGCCAGGTTACAACCAACCAAGAAATAGGTATTTTGTGATGGGAGGTCCCACGCAGCCAGAGGTTACGTTACCAGCTGTGCTTCCACTCACTCGCTGGGAACAACGCTGAAAAAGGAGTAATGACACCCAAAAAGTCAACAGCCCAATTCCCTAGGAGACAAATATTTTATTACCAAAGAAGTTATAATATCAAAGTAAGAAACTGCAAAAGAGTTATAAACAACTATAAAAATACTTCTATTTATCCAAAATTAAATATGAACACTTTATTAGTTAAATGCCAATATATTATTCTCTGAAAATATTCACACATTTGGTCATGTTTGTCTAACACGTTATATAAAATAACTGCATGTAAGAAATGACAATCTGAAGGTAAGGAATCCTAGCTCCTCCAGCAGCGGCCTCGAGTGTGACCAGAGAGGTGAGGACGCTCTGCTCGGCCAAACAGACCCCCGTTCAGGCCTCTCCTCCTGTGCCTTCCATGGTTCTCCTCTGCCCCAGCCAGCAGAAGTGTGCTACATCGCTCGGAAATCAGTTCCCTTCCAAAGGTTCTCCAAGAGTTAACCTTTTCCTTCCTTTCCCCACCCAAAGCAGTTTGCAGAGCCCGGGCTGGCAGCCTTACTGCACCAGCTGGAGGGACCCGACACCAACGGCTCGGCTGGGACGTTGTTCCTTTGGGGCCTTGATGAGTTTTATACAGACAGAAAGAAACCAGCTGCTTGTCCATGTTTTCTTCACCTGCAGCTTCTAAGATGGCTTTATAAATTGCAGGAGACGTGAGTAGATGGCTCTCGTGTGACGGTACTGTAAAGTTACTCCAAAGAGCAGAGTAGTTTCCAGAGCATGAAGGTGGGACAGAATCTTCTGCAGTTGTTTGCCTCAAATGCTGGGCTTTCACTCCCACTGCTTGTTCCTGAGCAGCCTGGTTTAGCCGTTTCTGCGCGTTCCGTCTCAGGAACAAGGTACCGTAGCTCTCCATCAGGATTCTGGCAGAAAGTGTTGACGCAAGCGAGCACAGTTACTCCAAGAATGCACATAAAATGCAAAGATACCAAGTAATGCCACTTTGAAAGGAAAAGAGCAGGATGCACCTGGAATCACCTGGAAATTACTTTTTCAAATTTATTCCAACAGGATCGAAGGCTAGATATATTTTCTTTCAGTTCACAAAATTCTTGGTTACATCTCTTTTTGGACTGTTCACCTGTTTCCGTATCCTCTTTATTGTATGTGTTCACCTGCACGCACACCTGAAAAGGAACAGTTCGTGCCGTCAGCTGAGAAGGGCTTGTTCTTTCCCTGTAGAACATCTTTTTAAACAATCGGAGTCCCTTACATCCCAGCAAATAACGGGGGTACCTTCCGTGGTAGCTAAGGCAGCAAGCCGGGCTACTCACCAAACGTGCCGTGGTGGCCCATGGCCCGCGTGGCTCTGATGCCCCGCTCCGAGCACAGCCCCTCTGCCCCCAGCCCACCCCCCCGGCAGGAGGGGGCTCTAGCGTGGGCAGCTGGAACCAGCCTGTGCAACTGAGAGCATGGCCCTGGTTTAGAACTTATCCTCTGCTATTGGAAGGACCGGCACAACAAAGCCAATTAAATCATGAGCCGAACTCCGAAAGGTACGGCCACATCATATGTGGCACCAGACAGATCTGTCCCCAGGGGCTGGAGCTGGGCTCTCACCCAGAGAGGAGACCATGATTCTTGTCCATACTCAATAACTGTTCATTATTTTTACCAAATGACTTCAATTGGTCTGTAAATAAACCCAGGCACCCACGAGGCAAGGCAGGAGCTTCAGGGGTGACACTATTTGACTTCTACGACTTAACTGGGTGCCCTGGTTTTGGCTGGGAAAGAGTTAATTTTCTTTCTAGTGATCGCTGTGAGAGGAATGCCAATAAAACCTGTTGGGTTTAGTTATTGCTAAGTGATATTGACATGACTCAAGGAGTTTTCAGCTTCCCACAGAAGCACAGACAGAAGGATGGAACGGCCCATGAAATGTCCCGTGCCCTGGACGTCCCACTCACTACAGAAAGGGGGCTGGCCGGGGGCATCTGTGACCACTGCTCGGGACGGTGAGGGTGACCCACGGCATTGTTATTCTTCTTAATATGGAATCAGGGAATTGTCAGAGTTGGAAGGGACCTCTAGAGATCAACTCTCCTGCTAAAGCAGGGTTGCCCAGAGCACATCACTCAGGAGCATCCAGGTGGGGCTTGAAGATCTCCAGAGAAGGGGACTCC
>JAOTQQ010000012.1:123443459-123457630 GCA_026546715.1 Gallinago undulata
GCAGTTCCCTGTCCCTCTTGAACTGGGGAGCCCAGAACTGGACACAGGATTCCAGTTGTGGCCTCACCAGTGCAGAGTAGAGAGGGGAGATTGAAATTAGTATTATTACTTTTATTTTTCCTTTCCTGTTATTTTTTCTATTAAACTATGTTTACCTCAACTCAGAAGGGTTTTCATTTTTTTCTCCCTTCCCCTCCTTTTTTCCCTCTTCTCCCCTCCACACTCCTCCTTTTGGGGAAGAAGAGTTGGGTGTGAGCGAGCAGTTGCGTGGTTCCACTTGCTGGTGGGGTGAAACCACGGCACTGGGACACCTTTATGGAAAGCCAAATGACGGACTCATCACAGGTGGCCAAGCAAAATAAAGACACCAAGACCACTTTGAGGATCCACTCCTAGTTTATAAAAGTCTCTCCATTTCAAGCGGAAAAAGAATTCTTTAAATACAGCCTTCAATCCAATTATTTAAGCTGATCATAAAGAATTCTATCCCCTGGTGCCTATGGGGAGTCGATCGATAGTTTTGTGTTCCATAGATAACTTAGAAGAACACACAGAAGAAGCTCTTCCTTTGCCGCGGTGGTCTGTAGATCACTGCGCTAGATTTGAGAGACATCAAAGAGTAGATTCCGCCAGTAACTAAATATCCAAATATTTTCCTAACTCACCATTGTTGTTGAGTCTGAGATACTGCAGTTAAAATAAAGGTCAGAGGGATTACGGAAAGGAGAGGAGCTAGTTGTTTGTTGAAACACACCCAAATAAATATTGATCTGAGGGTAGAGCTCCAATGACAAGTACCAATTCTGACTCTACACACTCGAGAAGGTAAAGGCCTTCTTCAGCCCAGTGTGGTCTCTGCTGTCACCAGACACGGTGACTGAACCCAGGGGGGTGGCTCTGTGCTGGGGAGCTCCGAGGAGGCTCTCTCTCACGTCCAGTAACATGGAGCCCGTCGCCAGCACTCACCTTGTCTTTCCTCACCCGATCACACCGGCACTGTAGGACCTGCAGCGTCCCGCAGGAGACCAACGCCGCCTTCCGTCTCAACTCCCTGCTGACCTTCTGCTTATGGAAGAACCTGAGCATGTTGCACGCCATAGTCTGCAGAGAGTCCACCTCCTGCAACGCAGCAAGGAAAACACCCCCTGAGTCGCCTGTGCGCCGTGCCTTCCTCTAACGTTAGCCTGCCTTTTGAACAAAAGCCCCATCATTTACCATGAGTTTCTTTTGTTTTCATAGTGCCGATAAAACCTGAGTGATCTGACCTACCTGCCACCTCCCCAAAATATTCAGCGTATCAATCTGTGGCAGTAACAACAGCAGCGTGAGGGGGAGGGGAGGGGAGGGTGCTGGGGAGAAATCACAGCTCTAACGACGGCAGCCGATGCGGTCGGGAAACCAGGGAATGGGGTTTGGAGTCAGACCTTTCATCAACTCACGACACACCATTGGCAGCAACGGCTGACAGTTGTGCAAAAAAGACAGAAAGTCTTTCGAGATCTGCCCAAACTATTACTTTTAAAGCTCTCAGATCTGAAGTGAAAAGCTCAGCTAGTCTGAGCTCCTGAAGAAAAATGAGAACAGACGCTGGGAAATTATCTTTACTTCCATTGGCAAAACAAAGTAAGGTTTCCGTATACTTTTGGATTAAAAAGATAAAAGAACCTTTACAATTTTAATTTTTAAAATATCAATTTGCATGACAAGTTGTTTGATTCCAAATTCTAAAATGGAACAATGCTGCATATGGTGATCTGACTATGAAAGGGAAGCATCACTCCCTGTCACAGCGCGTTATTCAGGGACCGGGCTGTACAAAAATTCACCCACGTGAATTTTTATTCTCTAAAGTAAAATCTGAGAAGTTAATTTTTACCTGAGTATCATTGCAGAAAAACACTTTGCTATTTTCATGTTTTTTATTCCTGCAGCACCTGTCGCGATACTCTGCAGACTTATTTACCTGTAAAACAGCAGGAGTGGTGAGACATGGAAGCACTGCTAATCAAGGGAGCCAGGGTTCCCACTCACCCCTGGAGACACCAACATTCAATTGCTCCGTAGCACCTCCTCGGTCGGGGTACAATTCCCAGCTTTTCCTTGGCAAACGGGCAGAGAAAGCCCCAATCCAGCTGTAGTTTCTAAAGGCACCCACAGAAACGGAGAATTCGAGCAGGGCTGAGGTGGGACGGGACCGCTGGAGCTGAGCTGGTCCAACCCCTGCTGAAGCAGGGCCACCTGCAGCCGCTTGCCCAGGACTAGGCGGCTTTTCAGTATCTCCAAGGATGGAGACTCCACAACCTCCCTGGACACGCTGTGCCAGTGCTCGGTCACCCTCACAGTGACAAAGTGTCTCCTGGTGCTCAGAGGGACCCTCCTGCGTTTCAGTGTGTGCCCATTGCCCCTTGTCCTGTCACTGGGCACCACTGGAAAGACCCTGGCTCTGTCCTCTTTGCACCCTCCCTTCAGGTGTTTATAGACATTAATAAGATCTGCCCAGAGCCTTCTCCTCCCCAGGCTGAGCAGTCCCAGCTCCCTCAGCATGTCCTCACGGCAGAGATGCTCCAGTCCCTTCACCACCCTCACGGTCCTTTGCTGGACTCTCCAGTAGTTACATGTTTCTCTTGTATGGGGGAGCCCAGAACTGAACACAGAAACACAATGACCAACTAAAGGGGCTACTTATCTGCTCTAATAGGGCCACAAGCATTCCCCCAGTTTTGCTCAGGAGAATCACAGAATCATAGAATCATCTGGGCCGGAAGGGACCTCCAAAGGCCATCTAGTCCGACCCCCCCGCAGTCACAGGGACACCCCCAACTAGACCAGGTTGCCCAGGGCCTCCTCAAGCCTCACCTTGAATGTCTCCAGGGAAGGGGTCTCAACCACCTCCCTGGGGAACCTGTTCCAGTGCTCCACCACCCTCATTGGAAAGAGCTTGTTCCTAAGATCCTATCTAAATCTGTTTTTCTTCAGTTTAAAGCCATTACCCCTTGTCCTGTCCCTTCAGGCCTTTGTAAACAGACTCTCCCCAGCCTTCCTATAGCCCCCCTCAGGGACTCGAAGGCCGCTCTTAGGTCTCCCCAGGGCCCTCCTCTTCTCCAGGCTGAACAACCCCAGCTCCCTCAGCCTGTCCTCGGAGCAGAGGGGCTCAAACCCCCTGAGCATTTTTGTGGCCCTCCTCTGGACCCACTCCATCAGGTCCATGTCCTTCTTATATTGAGTGCTCCAGCCCTATACATAGTGCTCCGGGTGAGGTCTCACTAGAGCAGAGTCAAGTGGCAGAATCCCTTCTCTGGACCTGCTGGCAACACTTCTTTGGATGCAGCCCATGATGGGGTTGGCCTTCTGGGCTGCAAGTGCCCACTGCCTGCTCATGGCCAGCTTCTGATCCATCAGCACCCCCAAGTCCCTTTCCTCAGGGCTGCTTTCCAATCCCTCCTCCCCCAGTCTGTCTTGATACCGAGGATTGTTCTGGCCCAGGTGCAGAACCTTGCACCTGCTCCCATTGAACCTCATGAGGTTCACCTGGGCCCACCTCTCCAGCTTGTCCAGGTCTCTCTGGATGACATCCCCTCCCTCAGGTGTATCAACAACACCACACAGCTTGGTGTCATCTGCAAACTTGCTGTTTATCTATGGAGAAGTACTTTCCTTCATAACCTCAACAAACACAACATGATCAGGATGGTTTTGAAGATCAAATGGCCCTTCCCTGACCCTAAAGGTATTTTGCTGCCAGATAAGGGCTGACGGCTCTCAGCCAAGAACAGCTGGAAACCATTGGCATAATGCTCTGAAGTGTGGAGAAAGACAATGGCTCCTGATGTTGCCTTTGGAAAAGCACTGTGTGTCACTTGTATTTCATGCAAACAGATTTAGATTTCAGACTGCAACAGAATGGGGGGGTCTCATTTAGTGACAAACTGCCAGAAAAATGCCGTTTTTGTAGAAATGCCTCTGCTAATCCAACCAGGAAAGTGCCTTCTCCCATGAAAGTGTTCTTGACAGATGAATTTAATGGTTGATAATTCATGATGAAGAGTTGGAAGATAGGCTTTGGGCATGGATCGGCAAACTATTATGATACTTTTTTGCCAAACTGTAATAAATCTGGCGGATAAAGCCATAAGGGAGGAGATTTACACTGTGAAAGTTAAGTGTTTCCCTGCTGCCATCTAGAAAAGTTGATGCTTTGTTGGTGAAACAAGAGATATTAATAGGTAAAATACAAAGGCAGTGTTATTGTTGGATTAATTTTATGCCTCTGTGCATTTGTATTCAACGGGCATCATAAAACTTCAACCAAGGAGTCTACAATTAGCAGAACAAATTACAGGCTGTATAATGCCTTCTGCCCTTGATAAGAAGATATAAATGGAAGTAGTAATGAAAATACTTCAGAAAAGAGTGCTTTGAAGTGTAACACACGATGTAGGACCAAACGGTAGAGGTGTGGAGCTCCGTGATGCACAGGCACAAACCCCTGTGTCCCGGTGTCTGTACGTGCAACCGCCAGCACCCACAGATTGCACAGATTTCACAAAGACTGAGGTGTTGCACCCCCTCAAATAAAGCCACCATTCCAGGACAACGTGTGATTTTGAATTGGTCTCTTATCATATGTTAACATTAGAGCTTTTAATTACTATTATTTGCCATAATCTAAAAATAACCAACATTTTCTGAAAGCCCAAGAGCTATTGCTTACCAGCTCGTCGATGTCGTGGCTCAGTATATTCTCATACTTGACACGGATCTCAGCTGTTCTATTTCCCATTGCACAACCAGATGAATTCACTGGAGACAGAACGAGGAGCAGTGGCAGAACCCGAAAGATAGATCTGAAAAAGGCTGGATTACAACAGGAGCAGTTAAGTACACATTATATGCCACAGAGTGCACGCCGCACTAACAAACACATCCTGTAACCCTTTCAAAAGGTTTAAAAGGGATCTTTGTAAAACCAGATGAGTTGCACCCCGGGGGAAGGACTGGGATCCAGGCTGAGGCACTGTTTGGTGTCAGGTCCCTCCCGCGAGGGGCGGCCCAGCCGGCGTGGTTACAGCCCACAGCTCTGGAGCCCAGCGGGCACTGGGTGTCTGCTGGGGCTGGATGGATGCCCCGGCTTCCCTGCAAGCCTCGACGGGCTCTCCACTGACCATCACCCCACCTGGACCATCACTGGACCCTAAACCCACCGTAGCCCCCAGCACAGCTGTAGACAAGCGTCTCAGATAGGTGTAGACATTAGAGTGTCTTAATCTGCATCTGAATCCCATCCCGACTATCCATTTTTCATACAAGAAATTCCACAAATGCCCACGACCACAGCTTTACATCAACAGTGTGTTTAAATACATTTTCGGGCTGAGCAAAGGTACCAATCCACTCTAGTGGCTGTAAGAGGAGATAAGGCAGCCATAATACACCCTGCTCTGCGAGACTTTTGCAGCCTTTTTGAGCAAATCTCACTGCCCCTTTACTTTGTTCCTCCCTTCATCTTGCTTTGCTCAGCCCCCCCATCTCTTGTCTTTGCATGACATGGGGAAAATACGACTTCTGTGGGGATGGGCAGAGAGACAAGACCAAAATAACAAAAAAGAGCCTGAAGGGGCTAAACGGGTAACTGGGGCTGCAGGTGACTGGCCTGATGCTGGGAATGAGGGAGACTGGGTGCAGGACGGCACCGGGATTAGGAAGCTCATAACCGGACTCTGGCCTATAGCCAGACTGGCTGGGAAGATGCTTAAATGGAAGGTTTTGGAAAAACACAAAGCTAGAAATGTAGGCTGGAGGATCAGCAAAGCTCCCAGCAGCTTCCCAGACCCGTTTCTGCCCATCTCTGTGCCTCAGGAGGAGCCCCAGCCCCACGCAGAGCAGCCGTGGGACTGCAGCCAGGAGAAGCTGAGGGATGCCCTGACCCCCACGTCCTCTCCTGAACCCGGGACAGGGGGTGGGAGCACCGAGCACAGCCAGCCCAGCGCCGGGGGGCACCTCCAGTAAACCCAGCCTCACAGAATAACTCATCACTCTGAATAACTAAGGAGAAAGCAAGGACATCATCTTTCCTGAGCCACCCCGACCTCCGTGACGCAAGAACCGCCGTCACGCCGTCCACAGAACCGGGGTCCCCCAGCCCCACCGCCCGCTGTGTGCCCACCCCTCTCCCCGGCCACCAGCGCCTGTCTCTCCCACGGGGCACTCGGGAACACGCCGTGACCTCTCTCTGCCCTACAAACAGCACCAGAAATATTTTACCTGCACACACTGAATTCCCAAATCCTCCTTGTGGCGAGCTGCCTGCCGAATTGTAATGGGAAATCTGATGGCCTGAAAACCAGGTTTTCTAACCTTTTCAGATACGGATCAACAGATGTCTATCAGTATCTCAAAACATCTAAAGCTAAACGGATCCTACATGCATTAAATATGAAAACGAGGTAAGGCAAATCTATTGCCATCTTCAAGATCCAAGCGAACACCTGCGCTGCACAGAGCTCTCCCTTTGTAAACCTCCCCACTAACCACATCCACACCAAGGGAATTGTCAGTTTGTAGGGCTGAGATTTAGTATTTTAAAAGAAGTTCACAAAAAATTGCAAGAACTCAATTACAGGACAACTTTCTTCCAATACACCATTTCACCTCTTGATTCCAGTGCAAACGAACAAAAAAAAAGAACTGCAATGCTTGTTTTCAAATAACAGCGACAAAAGCAACACAGATACGTTACACCAAAAAAAAACGTGCTTCACAACAAACAATCTTCTAAAATAAAATCAATCTTACGGATTCTATCACTTAAAAGTTTTTTTGTCCAGCAACAAGTGGAGACAGGAGATGAAAACTGCAAGGTCACTTCTATGTCTTTATTTTTACTTTCTCTGTACTGGACAGACTGTGAATCTTTTTTTAAAGGAGGAAAGTACAGAGTGACAGCAGATGACTCTGCGAGAGACGCTGCACAAGACGCTCACAGAGTCCCTCGACCCATCGCAGGGTCGCGCTGAAGCTGTTCCTAAAGGAGTTCTCTGGAACACACTGGATGAACGTCCTAAAACGTTTCAGGAGCTCTGGACTGAGAACCGTAAGGATTTTTCTTAAAATGAGTAGTTTCAAGAGAAGCGGAACTGACAGTGCTCCATCCCACCAGCGCTCCGTCTCTTACTGGTAATGCCCATCCTTCCAGTGAACTCCCAAAAACTCCTATCTGGAAAGCCCCAAAAAAGTCTCTGAGAAAAGCCGGGAAGAGTTACCATTCCAATATTTCCCAACGCACCAAAAAAAAAAAAAAAAAAAAAAAAAAAAAAAAAGCCCCTCTCCCTCTTGGGTTTTTTTTTTTTAATTAGCCCCCCTTCTGTGCGCGCAGCCTGCCAGCAGCACCCCCGGCCCGCCGCCAGCCCCGCCGGCCCCGCCGAGCCCCCGCCGCAGCCTGACCCCCGCAAACCGCCCGGTGCCCCGCAAACCACCCGCACCCGGCCGCTTGCAGGGCAGCCCGAAGAGCCCCCTTCCCTCCCTGCCGCTGGCTGCACCCCCGGCTCCGCGGGCGCGGAGAAGGGGCTCCGCCGGCGGGAGGGGCGGGCGCGGCACCTGCCCCGCGGCTCCCCAGCCCCGCACAGCCTCGCCCGTCCCGCACAGCCTCCCGCCGCCCCGCGGCTCCCCCGCCCCGCACAGCCTCCCACTGCTCCCGCACAGCCTCCCGCCGCCCCCCGGGCCCGCTTCCCGGCAGCGGGCGTGC
Source organism: Gallinago undulata (assembly GCA_026546715.1). NCBI lineage: Eukaryota > Metazoa > Chordata > Aves > Charadriiformes > Scolopacidae > Gallinago > Gallinago undulata. The sequence continues at coordinate 123,451,201 of JAOTQQ010000012.1, forward strand.
TGGGAACCGGCCGCTTTTGCTTTCATTCTGAGGGGGAAAGGGAAAAAAAGACCGAAACCCACCCAACCGCAACGAGCCGCAGTGGGAATTCCCCCGCTCGTCACCGCGGCTTTAAAAGGGCACCGGGCGGCACCGCGCCGCCGCAGCGGGGAGACGGCGGGGCCGGGAGCGCGGAGCCGGTAAGGGAGCGGCGCGGCCGGGGCTGCGGGAGCGGAGCGGGGAGCGGTGCGGGGAGCGGAGCGGAGCCCGGCGCAGGTGGAGCGGGGCGCCCCGCGCGGCTCTGCCCGCCGCCACGCTCGGAGGGGCGCGGGGCGGTGCGGGACGGTGCGGGGCGCGCTCCTTACCATGGGACATGGTCCGCGGGGAGGGCGGCGGGGCGCTGCGGCGGCGGCTCGGCGGTCATGGTGGCGGCGCCGTCCCGCCCATGGTGCCCGCGGAGCTCCGCGCGAGGAGGGTGCGGGACGGGACGGGACGGGACGGACACGCTCAGCAGCCCCCCGGCGCCCGCCTGCCCGCGGGGGGCCCGGCGCTGCGGGAGGCGGTTGCGGGGCGGCCGGGCCGTGCCCGTCCCATGGGGCTTCCGCCGCCCGCCCGCACTTTCGCTTTCCGCCGCTCCCCGCAGGCTCAGCGCGGCCGCCCGGGAGGCATCCCCCCGCCCCGCCACCGCGGGGGGGCCGGCCACGGACAGCGAGAGGGTCGCGGGGGCGGCGGAGGGCGGGGGCCGGTCCCGGCGGCGGGGGTTACGCGGAGGGAAGGACGGACCTTGGCGGGGCCTGTGGAAAGAGCCGCTCAGCCGCGGGGAGGAGAGCCTCGAAAAAATAAAAAAAAAAGTTTTAAAAAAAAAAAAAAAAGGGTGAAGAAACTCAAGAGCCGTGTCCCGGAGCCGCTCCTGGGGAGGAGGGAGAGCGGGTCTCGGGCTGCTCCCGCACCCCGCGGCGGGCTCAGCCCCGTCCCGGGCGGGAGGGAGGCGGGAGGCGGGGCTGCCCCGATCCCCCCCCCCGGGCCGGTTACCCCGGGCTGCCCCGATACCCCCCCCCGGGCACGGGGGGCTGCGGGCTTCGGCACCCCCGCTCCCCTCCCTCCCCCCCGCACCATCCCCGCACCGCGTCCCGAGAGAGCGGGGAGAAGGCGGGGACCGGCTCAGGGAGGAGGGTCGGTGCAGCAGCGGCTCCCGCACTGAGGGGCAGAGCTGGGCTGTCCCCGCTGCTCAGAACGCAAAAAGCGATGCTCTGGGGCCGGTGGAAAGGCCTGGGGTCGCACGGGGGGTGACAGGCCTGGGGTCGCACGGGGGGTGAAACCCCTCTGTAGATCCCCTTCACGGCCCCGAGGCGCCTTTTGAGTTCTACGTCACTTCTGGTGCCCTGCCCGAGCACCCAGAGCGTGTTGTGTCACCCCTCTCCCTTCTCCCGAGGGTGTTCATGCAGGGGGAGACGTGGGGCGGTGACCACCAAGGAGGGGATCCGTGGGGCTGGCTGGGGTGCAGAGCGCTCAGGGTGGTTGCACCCCGTTCTCCTGAGCCGTGCCACCGCATTCCCACACCGGGAGGTGCTCGGCCTCCTGGTCTCCGGGCTACGCTCTGCCCTGGGCTGGCTGGACAGTTCACACGAGTTTTTCTTTGGAAAAAATGGAATCGATCCTGCCGCGGGAGCATTCCGAGGGGGTTCAGGAGAGAGGGTGTTTCCCACCCCTTCCGCCTGGAGCGGGCTGACTTTGGGAAGACTTTCCCATCGCTGCTGTGCTGTTGGGGCAGGGGACGCGGCGACACCAACACAGCCCCACACGAAGGGCAAGCACAACCTGCTTCTTAGATGGGTCTCAAGCAGTCACTCTTTCTTGTCGTTTTTCGTCTTCTTTTTTGTCTCTTCTGCCAAATATTGTCTGCAAACATCCCTCGGTGCACGGCTGGATTTGGTGGTGAGGGCTGGCCAGGGAACGCCACGGGCTCTTCCTTTCCCTGGTGTAGGGCCAGCAAATTTTCTCAGGTCTGGCACTTGGAGACAGGCATTTTCGAAAGCCAGAGGTTTTGACAAAGCTGCTCTATAAAGCTCCCCTCGGGCAAAGCCTCAGCCACAAGATGAAGTTTTCTTCTGGGCAAGAAGTTCTTCCAGTTCCTTACGAGGGTGCGTGTGTGCCCACAAAGCGAGGTGCTCTAGGCGGGTGCCAGTAAATGGCGGGGGTGTACAGTGAGCAGGAGCCCTTCTTTAGGTGCCGGTTACCCGCTGGCTGTGCCAGTTACCTGCTGGCTGTGCTGTTTTTCTGGCTGAAGCACCCAGGAGGCTGGTAATGGCCTCAACACACGTTTTCCGAGGGGGTGTGATTGCTGGGGGAGGCCAGCGTGGGGGCGTTGCGGGGAGCGTGGCGCTGAGGGGGACGCAGGACCATCACTGGGAGGTTTGCTCGTGCCTCCGGCCGTGCCAGGGTCTCGCTGGCTGTTTTTTAAGAAGGTGGAGGGTCTGTGCTTTGGGTGTACCTGGAACTTCTTCTTTAGTCCAAGTGACAAACAGATGGTGAGGTCTGGGTCCTGTGTTGAGATCCCAGGCAATCCCTGTTCCGTGAGCCCGGGACTGCGGCACGCACTCACCAGAGAGGTGGGACTTGATGTACATGTGAGTGGAGGGGGCTTAATTATTCAGGCCTTGTCTGGAACTTTCACCTGCTTTTTAAAATATTCTGAATCATTATGTGCACTTTGTTTTCAAAATACTACTTTTAGTGATTTAGCACTGATTTTTTTCTGAAAAGATTATCCGCAGAAAGATGAAATGGAAGCTCTCAGAAGAGCACGCGCAGCAGGCGTAGTTGCCTGGTTTTTAAAGAAAGAACAGACACCAGCGAGTTGAAATATCAAAAGAGAGATTTTAAGACTGTTTTTATGAATATCATCTTCATAGCCCATTTTAATCAAGAACTCGTGAGAGGAGTCTTGAAGGACTGTTAGAAAAGTCTTGCCCCAGGCTGAATGGCCCCTTCTCCCAAGGGAATAACGGCAGGAGCAGAGGGAATGGTATGAAGTTGGGGCAGGGGAGGTTTAGGTTAGATTTTAGGAAAAATTACTTTACTGAAAGAGTGGTCAGGCACTGGAACAGCCTGCCCAGGGAGGTGGTGGAGTCACCATCCCTGGAGGGATTTAAGAAATGTGTAGACGTGGCTCTTCAGGGCGTGCTCCAGTGCTGAGATTGTTGGTTTGTGTGGGGGTGTGGGGTTTAGTTGGTGGGTGTTTTTTTGTGTGTGTTTTGTTTTGCGTGTGCTTGGTTGGTTGGTTGTTTTGTGGTTTGTTGGTTTGTTGTGTTTTTTTTTTTTTTTAATGTGGTTGGACTCGAGGATCTCAGAGGTCCCTTCCAACCACGGAGATTCTGTGATTCTGTGACTGGTGCCAGTTTGCCCCCTGTGCGAGGTGCAGCTGGTGCGGGGCTGGAACAGAGAGCTGTCCCTCGGAGCTGCCCTCTGGGTGTGGGGAAACCCTCGGGGAGAGATAAACCCCAGAGAGTGCTGCAGAGCTCTCCACTGTTAGTGGTCCCACTTCTTTACAGGGCCTTGACCACCCGTAGGGCTGTCTGCCTCATGAAGGGATTTATTAGCTCTTCTGTGGAAATAACGTCACTCAGTAAAATCACAAATAAGTGACTTCTGGAAAGATGTGTTCTAAGGCATTAGGGCAAGTGTGTGCAGTTCTCTCCTTCACCTTGCTTTCAAAAATATCTTTAAAAAACGTAAAAGAAGGTGCTGCAAATGGCGTAGCTCACAGCTGGAAGGCACCGGTAACTGGCTGTTCAGGGATGAACGTGCCCCGTGGTTCTGTTCAGACCGTTCTCTGAGGACAGTTTCTCTAAACAAGTTTAAATTTAAAGACCCACTCGTCTCCTGACCCGGTCAAATGTATCCTTAGAAAAGGAGCTGTTTTGGCACTACGTATGAACCTCCGCTGGCATCCAGCGCTCCTGGGTAGTGTCAGGATTGCAAAGCACAGGGTTTCTCATCAGGGTTCTGTTGGGGAAAGCCCAAGTGCTTCTGAGAAGGTTCCTCTGCGGCTGCTGCTCGTGAGCTGGAGAGCATCTCGTGCTCAGGACTGGGGGTTGGAGGTCAGGCTGCTCGTAATCTTGCACTGCCACGAGCGAGCGAGTGTGTCACTGGGTAAAATCACTTGAAGAGTTATGCTTTTTAAATTTTATTTTGGAGTAAAACCCGTCACTGAGATTCCGAGTTGAGTTCATTGTGCAGCCAGACCTCCCGTTGGCACTCAGCTCCGGGAAGCTCTCATCTGCCGGCGGGTTCAGGCAAGAGCAAGGCACCTAATTTTGTCACTGCACCACAACACCCATTTGTTGAATTACTGTTGTTACTATTTCTGCACAAATTATTTGTCCCGACGGGGTGTGTGCACGAAAAAACATGAACTGACTGATACTTTGGTTTTTAATGCAGAATTATATCTTCTATTCACTCAACTGTAATGTGTATGTCTCTTTTTTTTTTTTTTTTTTTTGAGAAATGAAGGTAATTTTTGCAATGGAGGTTAGGAAATTAAAAAAAAATAAATTTATGGAAAACTGTTAAGATGAGAATTGTGGAAGTGTGAGAAGCTCACGGGAAATTCTTATAATCGAGCTGTTGAAAAGCTCATTCCTTCAGTAGAAAGCAGTAATGATTCTATTTTCCTGTCTCACCGTCCAGGAAGATGCCAATAAAGATGTTATCAAGAGCAATGTCCCAAACAAAGGGATTCCTTCCCGTAGAGCCCCGCCGGGGAGGGAGCGGGGCTGCGGAGCGGGGCTGTCCCCGCCGCCCGGCGGAGGTTCCGCAGCCCCGTCCCGCGGTGTCTGCGCCTCGGACCGGGCTCTGCGGGGGGAGAAGGGAGTATTTCACCCGGGACAGACGATGAAAATCCCGCTCCTGCTCCAGTGACCCCCAGCAGAACGGAGGGGTGGGGGAGAGGGGTTTCTCTCCCGCATTTTTCTCTTGCTTTTCCGACTTTGAGTAGGTCAGTTCAGGGAGGGGGAGGTCTGGGAGGAGCAGGGGTCTCTTGCAGACGCTCATGTGGAAATTAGGAAAATTTCATTGCTTTTCAGGGTCTTGAAGGTTCATTTGGTTGTAGTGTTGTGCTTTTAGAATTGTTTTTCCAAAATTGTAATCAATTGTATTTTATGATTTGTGTCAACTTACGTCTTCTAGAGGTGGCACTTTTGTACGTTTGACATCTACATACATATGCATATACAAAAAGGCATTTATTGAACTTTTTTAAATTTTATTTTCTCCTCTCCTCTCTTTTCCTCTCCTTCATTGCCTATTATTTATTTTGAGAAAATGTGGTTGGTGAGTAATACCCATGGCAAACTGGAGTAAAGTAATACTCCATTTCTTTCTTTTCCTCTTTCCTTTTTTTTTTTTATTTTTTTTTAAGAGAGCCTTTTTTTTTTTAAAGCAGGCAGAGGGTCACCCCGGAAAGTGACAGCATTTTCCATAGAGCCACTGTGCCAGGGAGTAAATTGAGTATCTGCAATTTTGTAGAACCAGAGTCTCCCAGAGGAGTAAGTTTCAGGTCTTAAATCTTGGAAATATACTGCGAGGTGCTAACGGTTATTTTCTCTTTGCTTTGGATGTGTATTAATAATGCATGTGTCCCATTATACCCATTCTGATGAAGGATTTAGGTGTGTTACTAAATTAATTGAAAGACTTCTTTTTTTTTTATCAGACTTTTTTTTTTTTTTAATTTGAAATCTCTGAATAAATGATTGCTTTAGGGAAGGATATTCTGTGTCTGTCATACATGAAAAAAACCTGACTGGCTTCTCCAAGTGTGAAAACAAACTTAAATGTGGTGACTTCTGTGAACTTCAGGGCTTTTTCTGGTGCTAACGGTGCCTTCCCAGTCTTGACAACTTTTACTTGACTTATTGAGTCCAGCAACGTTTAAATCCAAGCACATAAAAAAAACTTATGAAATTCGCTCTTTACTACCAAGGAGCTGCATATAAATGCAGCATGTCAATGCATTGCAGTAAACTCTCCTGGGGAGGAAGTCTGTTCTTAACATTGATTTTTTTTAAAAAAAATCAATCGATACAACAAAATTGTTTAAAGCAGAGATCCCTTGCTGTAGGTGTGGGCTCTGTGGTCCTCTCCCCGCAGGCGTGTGCCCCACGACACGCTCCTTTGGGAGGGAGAAGAGGGAAGGGAGGAAGGGAAAAGAGGAAAAGAAGGGAAGGAGTTTGCAGATGTGAAGCTCGGCTGAAAGCAGAGCATCTCCACTCTGAGGCTTTGCCTTCTTCCTGGCGTTTATTTGGCTGGAGTGACCCTGGACCAGCCACGAGCACTCCTGTGTCCTGAGGATGCCCGTGACAAACCTGCTCTTCTCCCTGCCAGGCTGTGTGTGGGGGTCCCTGCGGGGTCGGGCTCGGGGGGGGGGGGGGGGGGGGGGGGGGCGGGG
>JAOTQQ010000012.1:123470434-123480651 GCA_026546715.1 Gallinago undulata
AGGTTGCCCAGAGAAGCTGTGGCTGCCCCATCCCTGGAGGGGTTCAAGGCCAGGCCGGATGGGGCTTGGAGCAACCTGGTCTGGTGGGAGGTGTCCCTGCCCAGGGCAGGGGGGTGGAACTCAATGGTCTCTAAGGTCCCTTCCAACTCTAACCATTCTATGATTCTAAGTGCTGCTGACCATTTGGAGTCTTCTTCTCTCTCTCTCCTTTCTTCACCTTCTCTGTCAAACTGTGTGTGTCCCCCCCTCCTGTCATGTCCCCCCCACCTCCCACCCTCCTGCCCCCGAAATCATTAATAGAATTTGCTTTTCTTTCCCAACACAGGAGACAGATTTTTGAACAACTCTATGGGTCACTCTTCTGACTGGGTTCTGGGTCTCCTCACCTTCCCCTGGTCACTTCCAGCATAACCTCTTCCACCTTCCCCCCGTGCCAAGGGGGTGCTCCCCAGGTCCCCCTGTTCCCCTGCCGTGCCTCTCCCCCCACCCGGGCTGTCCTCCTCACTCTGCTCCGTATCCAGCCCCCCACGAATTACCCCATCCATTCTCAGTGATGCTAATGGGCAAAGTCAATGAGACTTGATGTTTCCCATGTCCAGGGGCTTCTATTCAGTTTCCCTCCTTTCTGTCAGTGGTACAGCTGTCTGAAGCGTTCCGTGGAAGGACCATTTGGCTTCGTGTCCTTGGCACCCCGCACGACTTCTCTTAGGGATTAATCATGCCAGATGTCTTTCTCCCTTCTAGTAAGATGTAACTGGCAGGCCCTCAGGAGAGACATTTCCAGTGAAGAGAGGAAATGTTAGTGGTGAGATGCTATTAACACACAGATCTGGAAGAGATGGAACGGGAGCATATCCAAGAAAAATACGAGTTGGCAAGAACTGATGCAGATGCTTGAGATTAAAGGGGCAGAGACCCTGTAGCGCAGAGCAGAGCTCCCGGGCATCAGCCCATTCCCTGCCGGAGCCGGAGAAGGGGACTGTTCCCCAGGGAATGTGGGGGGGGAGCGGGGGGCAGCGCTGGGCCATCGGGGGGGGGGCGGCTGCTGCCGAACAGACGGACACGGGCAGGGCACAAGCAGCTTCAGGCGAGACTCTGGGAGATGACTGATAACCAGGGGAGAAAACACATTTCTGGAGGAGTTTCCACGAAAAGCAGCGTTTAGGCTGCGTAGTGGCAGAGAGAAAAAGAGATTAAAAAAAGAGTGTGGGAGCAACATGAAAATACTGGTGCCAGGAGGCTGTAGGAGACGGGGTGCAATGACCCCGCAGGAGCTTCCCGACTCGAGCCTTAGAAGGGCTTTGCGATCCGCTGACGTCTGTCCCTCATACTCACTTGCACTTTCGATTTTGATACAAACTTTTTTATAGCCCATAATATAATATTATAGCCCACATAATTAAAAGCAGGGATTGGTTTTTCAAAACCGCACAAATGTAACTTCTCTGATTCTGATTCTAAGCTGTGAGTTAAAAAGAGGAGTTTTCTCGAGAGAGAAAAGACTGATTCTTTGGTTTTAATGATTACTTAAAGGCTAACTGGTGACTCCTGGTTATATTTAGCTTATTCTTTGGCCCCAAGAAATCAATGGTTGCCAAGTGACAAGCAATTAAGATATAATTTGATTACTTGTGTATAAATAAAATATTGCCTTGGCCTGTAATGATGGTAACAAGGCAAAGGTTATGGTTTTATCAGAGTTTTGGAGGTTTTAACAAGACACATACATCATTTTTGGCATTTCCGTAAGCCTCATGCACATTTCAGTTAATGTGTGCAACAATTTGCAGGATGTTCTTTGTGTTTATGTTCAAGGGTAGAATAAGGAGTCACACTTGGGGGTTGGTTTAGTTGTTTGGTTTTGTTTTTTTTTTTAATTCTGTAATGTCATATTTAAAAAATATATTTTTGCCAGAAAAAAAGATGAAATTATTCTGTGCAAGTCTTCTTTGCTGGGAGTTCTGGGTGGCTGGGCACCACCAGCACTGGCAGAATCAGTGTTTGCCACTTATTTATTCTAGTTCATGTGAGCAGGAGGGTAAATTGCTGCTGGATGTGAATTCGGTGATTGTGAGTTGCCTCAAAGTACTAAAATATGATGTTGCAAAGACCAGTCACAAGAACTATAATGAAAGCATGTTGTTCTTATTTTACTAAGCTTCGTTTGTGCTTCCGCAGAATTATGTTATTGCAAATTGGATTCTTTACAAGGGGTAATTGTTTTTCTGACAATTTAAGTGAAAATAAAACACTTAACAAATGTAAGAGAAGATATATTGCCCCTGTATCTTCCTCAATTTATGAGAAGCATGAATTTCAAGCGATGGTTATGGGTTCTGTCAGATTTCACTAGTACAGAAGTTTGAATTCAGAATTCCTAAGTTCTCTGGAGGGAGATGGTACTCGGCATTGTAAGTGTTACTTACCTTATCGCTGGCGTGAGGGTTCGCTGGGTAACTCAGATGAGGCTGTCGGAGGTTGACCCTGGGAGCCCCGAGTGGTGGCTGTGGGTGGATGGGGACCACCGGCACTGCCAAGCCCAGGGTCCATGCGGGGGGTGCCCACTGTCTCTTCAGGAGCACCCGTACTACTCATTTTGGCTCCACTTTCCCTGGAAGCAGCTGTGGAATTTGTTCTCTTTGCAGCCATAAAGGTGAATTTCAGCACTTTTCACTGCTTCAGCAGGGGCTAGGAAAATGCAAGTGCCCTTTCCTGGGGAATGCTTGTGTGAGATCGTCCATGTCTCTTCTGATTGCCTTATGGGGGACTTTTTTTTTTTTTTTGTACTTATCAGTTGCAATATCGATTACTTGTACATAGACAACAAAAAAACACATCATATAAAAATTACTGGGGTTAATATGTTAATGAAGAGCAGGAGTAGTGAATGGCATTGTGAGTGCTACAGGCCACTGCTGTCCTGCTATCCCTTTCCCTTTTGTGTCTGCAAGGCTGTACAAATTCCTGTGTCAAAAATGGGGTTCATACAAAATCTTGCCTCCTTGCGTGTGATCTGTACTTTAAGGGCAGTGATGGACGTGACATGGGGTGGAATTCTGACCTGAACAAAATAGTGCTTATTTGGATATGCACTATCAATACCTTATATAGACAGCACATAGGAGATGATTTCCTGTAAAAATGTAACAGCGAGGCATTTTCTCACCAGTCAGGCACGGTGTGGGAGCATCTTGTAAGGGTTTAAGTCTAGATGATGCTTTTTCCCCCCCTGGTTCTTGTTTCACTTGGCTTTTTCTTCTGTTTAATGAAGGAAAAGAAGGACTTTGGATCGTGAAGGACAGTCAAATAAACATGAGCACTTAGGAAGATGATGTCATCTTCATCTTTTATGCATCTGTGGAGAGCGGAATGGAAATATGAAGGAAGGACAGGGAAATGGGTATTACTTGTGTATGTGGCATCAGCTGTTCTCTTACCACACTGCAGTGTCCCAGCTATGGAAGAGATACTGTAAAAAAAAACCCTCAAAAACTTGAAACAGCTCCGAAAACAAACAGGAGCACAAAATATAAATATTGTCCTCAAAAAGAGCTTGTTTGGTTGGGTTTGTCCTCACTCGGCACGACGCTGACCACCCCGGGAGAGCTCTGCCAGGAAGAGCATCTTCCGTGGGGCGGGGGGGGGAGGCGGGGGTCCCGGCAGGGGGAGAGGGCACAGACCGGGCCGGGGGGGCTCTGCTGAGCCCCGGGAACAATCCGAGGGCTGCGTGAGGAGCGGGCGGCTCAGTGCGGGGAGATAAAACATCCGTTCCTTTAGAAATGAGAGTGAGAGGCGCTTTTAACCTGTTTAGTAAAATAGTTGATGGTATTATTTCGGGCCGGCAATGTGTAAAAGCGTGACCAGTTCGCCCTGCTCCCGAGGAGAAGGTTGCCTGTGGCGACTGCTCCACGAGAGGGAGCCAGAGCTGTCCCTAAAACGCCACCCGCACCCCCCCCCCCCCGCATCCCGAACCCGCCTGCGGCCCCGCACGGTGTGGGACAGAGGCAGCGCTGGAGCCCGAAGGCAGCACGGAGCGGGGGCTCCCGGGGGGGCACAGGGGGTGTGTTCCCCTAAGGGCCCGATGGGCCGGGGGTGGCGAGCAGAGCCAAGGCATTGGCTGCAGCGGGGCAAAGGTGGCAGTTACTGCGTCTGCTGACAGCCCCCCGGCACTGCTAACAGCCCCCCGGCACTGTTAATAGACCCCCGGCACTGTTAATAGCCCCACTGCTAATAGCTCTGCATCACTGCTAATAGCCCCCGATCCCCATCGCTGCTACTAGCTCCCCCCTCACCGCCCCCTCCACCATCACTGCTGTTAGCCCCTCATCACTGCTATTGCCCTCCATCACTGCTGATAGCTCTGCATCACTGCTATTAGCCCCCCCATCACTGCTATTACCCCCCTCACTGCTATTGCCCCCCCCCACTGCTATTAGCCCCGTTTGGAAAGTAGCCCCAGGCGCAGTCCCCATCTGCAGGGGCAGGATGCTGTGCCGCCCACCTGAGGTGATCGATGCGGGGGCAAACTGGGGGGTGAAACTGGGAATGAAATGTGCAGCCCCCGGTTGTGCAATGGAAAGCAAGAACAGTTTTTGGAGCCTGGAGGTGGGTGTGTGAAGCTGTGCTTCCTACTGACTTACTTAACCACAAACCAACCAACAAAGCCAGGAACGGGAACCTGCTTCTAGGAACCCGTGTGCTGTTGCCATGGGCTAACGTGGGAAGAGACCCCAAGATTTAAAAAATGGGTGAGGGATGATAATGGGTTTTGGCATGAGTGGGAGTTTTGAAATGGACTGCAATAAGGAGTAGGTGGTTTGAAGGAAGAGTTTTTGCAGTCAGCAAAAAACCCTTCCTCTGGCCAGTGAGTGTCCCCAAAGAAGCTCAGCAGGGCCTGCTGGTGGAACACATGGAGCTTGAGCTGAATCCTGTGCTGGGAATGTGGAGCTGACTGAGCTGAGGGAGAAGAAACCTTTCCAGGGAGATTCCTGGGTCAGAGGAGTGTCCGAGATCAAAGGCTGTGAGTGGAAAGCTGTTGGTACCTACAGAAAATGAGAAATCTTGGTCCGTGCTTGGCGTCTGATGGCCCCGTGACCAGCGCTGAGGGGCACTGGGGGCCAGTTCAAAGGCTAAATGAAAACACCTGGCTAGAGTCAGGGGACATGTTCTGGGTTGTAAAGCATTATTTTCATTTATCTGGGGGTGTGGATGTACAAACATGTGCTGTGTCACACCCCAGGGGGGGTGGTTGGTGTGACTTCTCTTCTGCTGAGGGCGACGGGGGCTGCGGGAGGAGGGTGAAGCTCTCGGCAGTATCTCCTGGGTTTGACTTCTGAAAAATTCACTTGACATGTGTAAAACTGACACGCTCGTAACCAGGGACTGAATTTGGTAACTTTGGTTTTGCCAAGGGCAAAGCTTTTCCCTGTTGGTGGCCCTCTCCTACTGCACGTTGCTGCTGGTGCCCCCACCACCGTGCCCTGTGTTCTGCCAGCAGCAGCCCAGCGTGGAAACGTGGGGCTCTTGGGGGGGATGCAAACAGAGGGAATATTTGCGTATGGAGAATAATAGTGTCATTTGCATGTGGCCCTGAGTGCCACTTTGAGTTACTGTGAGCAAGGCTGTACCTAACTGGGGCTGCTCCGTTAGCTCTGCGTGCTGTAGGAATCGTGGCTGGCTCCTAAAAACACCAAGTGCATCATCGCTAGAGAGCTCGGGCACAAAGTGACCCGTGGCCAAAATCATAGTCAAGGCTGGTATGAACAGCTCCTGGAACGCTGGGCAGCACCAAAATGTCTCTAAAGTGTCTGGTGCCCAGCAACTGAAGCTGTACTCGGATTTTTCTCCAGCCAGCTTGTTTTATTGAAAACATGTGTGAAAAGCCAGTGCGGTGCAATTATCCTCTTTTTGATGTTAGCAGTCATGCGGTAAAATAGTTGTGTGGGAAGGAATATCTTTGAGGAAGCATCTTAGCAAGTGCCTTAAGTTTTAAGTAAAAATAGCTTTCTGTCTGGCAAGGGAAGAAATACTCACCAAATACCAATATGGGGCTTTTTTTGAAGATTACTTTTATGTAAACATTACAAAATCATGAAGCAAACATTTTCAATGACAAATATCTATCTTTTTTTTCTTTAAAAAAAAAAAGCAATATTTTCAGCATATGTCTTTAAAAAAGGAGGGCAAAAATACCCCTCGGAACTCAAGGGTTCCCGGTACCCTGGTATACCGACGGACTTCTGAGTTTTCAGCGCCAGAGGCAGAGCAGGGGCTGTGCTGACCTTGATGGAGGAACAGATCCACGGGGAAAGAAGGGGTTTTGTGCAGATGGGGAGGTATCCCGCTCAGCAGGAAGGGCAGGTGAAGTCACTGTTACCCCGGTGAGTGAGTCGCAGCCCGGGGGCTCTCGTTTCTCTGCGGCCGGAGGTGTGTGTGCACGCAGCAGCGCGTGTACAGAAACCATAAACCACTCTACCGCAGTTAGTTTAATCCAGGAAGGTTTATCTGTTTGTCTTTCAAAGTAATCTTTTAGTGTAAAACAATTATTCTTTTCCTTTCAATAGTTATTTTTCTTACTGTGCACATAGTCCCAACTTTCACATTCTCATTATTATCCTACATAAATCTGTGTGTCTGCTCTGCATTGCGAGACTCGCTGTTAATCTTCGTATTACATTTCAAAAATCTTAAGCAAGCTCTTTGTCTGCTTACTGAAGAAGGTTTTCTGGTTCCCAGCGCGTATCTGGATATAAAAAATAATTCTAGATAATCGGTATTTATGATTCTGAGATTCTGTGAGGTGGTACCCACAGCTGGGGCTGAGCTGAAACTCGACCGCCCTCAGCAGTGCTCCCCAGGGTCACTAATGGTTCTTCAGAGGGCTCCAGAGCATCACCCGGTTAGGTGTCTGCTGCATTTCCAGAGCCAGACTTAGCTAATTGAGAGTCTTCAAATGACTCTTGGTCAGAATGGACTCCGGTTTCGGCTGTGACGAGGACTGGCAGCTCATACACATCTGACGGAGTGTTACCTGCACACGTTTTAATCCACATCAGTCCAAGATAATATGTGAAAAATTATATGTTATTCTCCTTATTCTTGAGTTAGTATGACTTGGCCTCATTCTACTATCTGCTATAGTATATTGGCATCTAGTGGAAGGCTGGTGTAACGGCACTGTGAGTTTGGAGCAAGCTCTCCATGGGACCAGCGTGTGGAGCCTCACCTCATCCCCACCACTGGGTCCCCTCGCTAGGATAAGACGTGTGTCTGTGCATCAGACAGTGGTGATATGGATTTGCAGAGAGCATAGATAGCTGAAGCTCCGTGCTTCCTAAAGAAAATAAATATATATTGTTGCACGTAGATTTCATGGAGGTGCCTGGGGGTGGTGTAAATTCAATGCCTTTTAGCAATTAGAGTTTAGGAACTGACTGTTCACAACCCGTATGGTTAGCTTACCACAAGCAAGTTATTTTCCAGACAAAACATCATTACTGTATAAAAATAGATGAATTAGTACAAAATATTTGTCTCAGTTTACCTTCCAGGGGAACAAACGTACCAACGCGCAGCTGTGCTGCAGCAGAGAGCTGTATGGTTACGGGACACAAGAGAAATTCAGGATTTGCAGTAAAATAATAGACATTCTTTGTGTAACAGTGGTAATCAAATACCAAGAAATGTCAGTATATATTATTTATGAACATGCGTATACAAACCTACCTAAAATCAACTGCCAGCTCGCAGAACCACAGAAAATAAGGTTGAAAGGGAGTTGAGGAGAATACCTTGTCTGTACGCCGAAACTGGTCAACTCTTCAAAAACTACCCTTGATCTACAGGTGGAACCCCTCTGCGCTTTTCCACTTCCGACCCTCCAAGGGGCAAATAACGAAAATTGTCTGCCCTTGGGTGTTACAGCAGTAAGTAGAAGCAAGAGCCTCTCTGCTCACCACCCCTTGGCGTGGAGCACAGACATTGGCCTCATCGTCCTGAGAACGAGCCGTTTTCTCCAGAATGTGCCATTAATTTCAGAGAGTTAGAGGAGGCCCAGCTAAAATGTAAAATTACAGAACACAAAATTGGTTCAGTTTTACTTCAGACCAGGACAACTTGCCAACAGTATTGATGCAATCATAAACTTTCCATAATTTGGGGTTTGACTGCATCACCTAGATGTCTCACCACTGAATACAGGTAATGACACTGAATACAAGTCATCTGACAATTTGAAATGAACAATTGAAGTAAACTTAAAATCTTCATTGAATATAAAAAAAGTAAGGAAAACAAACTTTTATCCCAAAGGAGATAAGAGAATACAGACTTTCCTGGAATATATAAACAATGAATCAATAGAGGGCTTTAATATATTCAGGAATAAAAGAGGACTAATAGGCAAAGTTTTAAAAAGATAGTGAAAACTTAAGGTGAATAATCCTTGTTATTCTTAAATTCATTGAGGTACTGATTAATAGGTGTTATTGAAAACCATGATTTTAAATACATTTCCCAATAAACGTTTCTTAGAAAACTCTTCAGTACATATTTATTGAATAGCATCTTAGCTAGGATTACATTTGTTAATGATCAGTGAAAACAATCTTAATGGGGAAAGCCATCATTAATGATGTGTGTAACAAAAGGAGAGAGCTGGTAAAGATGGATCAAATCACTTCATCTGTTTCTTTGGAAATGCATCTCTCTGTTTTGGATGCCTACTGCAAATTCAGAAAAATATTCTAATGAATTGAAAATAAATGTTGGCTCCCCTGAAGCCCCCCCGATACAAAGTTCTGCGAGTTCTTGATTGTGGGGCTGCTGTTTGCAGCCTGAAATTACTTCTGTGGAGTATTAAAGGGTGGGTGAATTCCTGATTTTCATGCAAAATTCTTCTTGGTTTTAATTATAGAGCTATGACTAATGCCGCCGTAATGTATGTGCATACTTTTTTTTTTTTTTTAATAATATAGCATACACTTTGTTTCAAGTGAACATTTGCTGAACTGGAGTAACAGAACGTGAGTATGACACACGCCGATTCATCTGGCAGCATCAAGTTAATTTTATACTACACTATTTTAAATCAGAGAAAGTTCTAATAGCCTGTAGGATTTTTATCTGATATGGGTATTTTCCTGTTTGTGTTTTTAAATATTAGCGTCACATTTTAATTAAATGTTGTGCAAGGGATTTTTTCAACTCTTTTTAAGTGTGGCTGAAAGATGAAAGTTGGAACATGAAAGATAGTTTCATGTTATTTCAGGGCATTCATGACTCTTGATGTACTTTTTTAAAACAGGAAATTGTAAAAGTCAATTTATATGAAAGAGATTGAAATAGAAATGCAGAATACTGTACACACAGCATTTGCAGTAATTATTTCCTGAAAACCTTCTGTGATTGCCTGAGAGGATTTGCCTAATTACTGAAAAAATAACCTATTAAGTCTGTGATTTTAACCTTATAATTTTGGGTGACGGAAAGTAGCAGGCCCTTTCAGGGTTCTTTACACCAACAAGGGTGGTTTAGCAGAGTTTGCACAATTCCCTTCTGACAACCCCTGTTTCTGCTCGGCCATCCCGGGGTGAGGCGGGGGGGGCTCCTCACAGCCCCCACTGCCGGTTCGGCACAGCTCCCGGCACTGCTAAAACTTGCTAGAAAGCGACTAATGTGGGGGGAAAAAAAAAAAAAAAAGATGTGGAAGTGTGTAATTACATCCTGCAGGCCAGAATTACGCTTCAGTGCCTTCTCCTTTCTGGTGCCTTTGTTGGAAGGGGACAGAAAGGGCAGTTCCTGCACCAGCAGCGCTGCCGGCACACAGGGTGGGTGTCCGTGGGCCTTTGCCAGGACCACAGCTGCTGGCACCAGCTGGGAAACGGAACGTCACCTCTTTCCAGTTCTTGTTTGTCTTATCCCTCGTGCATCGGGAAATGCCCGGGGTCACTGTCACGATGGATGGCCTGTCCTGGCCCGTGTCCCACGGGGAGGCGATTGCAGGACGGGAGCCAGGCTGCTGACCCCGCAGCACATGGAAAGCTTGACCTGCAAGTACGCCTGATTCCCCCACGCTTTCTTCCCCCTCGCTCACGTCCTGGAGATGACACCCCACCAGCTGCCCCCAGCAGAGCCTTTGAGAGGCCTCCGGTGGGAACCGCTGTGCAGCCATGGTGGGACCTTCAAAAGGTGCCAGCTGGGAGAGCATCCCTGGGGGA
>JAOTQQ010000012.1:123483281-123498618 GCA_026546715.1 Gallinago undulata
CTTGGGAAGAATGACTTTCCTGAGAGGGTGGTCAGGCACTGGAACAGCCTGCCCAGGGAGGTGGTGGAGTCACCATCTCTGGAGGGGTTTAAGAAACAGTCCACCACCACAGTAGACGTGACACTTCAGGGCATGCTCTAGTACCCGGGATGGTTTGTGTCTGTCTGTGGGGTTTTTGTTTGTTTGGGGTTTTTTTGTGGTTGAACTCGATGATCTCAAAGGTCCCTTCCCACCGTGAAGATTCTGTGATTCTGTGATTTGGGATTTAGCTCAAGTCTGCAGAAAAGCAACATTTTACTTCTTTTCTTTTGTGCCGTGAAAGTGAGCTTTAACGGGAGGTGTTTTGGAGGTGGTGTCCCGTTGCCCCCCCCCCGGCCTCGCCACCAGTGCCCTTCTCCCTCGGTGTCTGCGAGAGACAAGGACCAGTGGTCCCCAGCCCGTGCCCTGGGAAGGCTGCAGCTCCTGGGGGTGGGCAGCTTCACCACGGGGGCTGGCAAATGGCAAGGTCCTACGGGGAGATGGGCTTGCTCTGACATGATAAATCTTTTCCCTATAACTGCTTCCAGAGAGCCAGTGGTTTGGAAAAATTACTCATTTCTCTCAGACCCTAGAAGCCTGTTGAAAAATCCCAGATGGGATGGGAAACAGATCCAGATGGGGCTGCTGGCATACCTGGGTCTGTGATTCAGCATTTCACTGAGGGGTAATTATTCCAGTCTGGCTTTCCCTTTGTAAGCAAGGCTGCTGTTTTACTAGCAAAGTGTTAAAAAAGTCTTTTTTCTGCTGGCATCCAGTTGGGGCCAGGTGATTTCCGTAGGTATTGCTGGTGCTGGCACGCCGGGGACTCTGCCCATACTGCCAAGAGCAAAGCTCTGTACGGAACACACAGCCCAAATGATCAAAGATCTATGCACACAATGTGTGATAAATTTGTCAGCAATTAATTTCTGAATGAAAATCACAATAAATAGAGGAATCCCCCTAAGATATGCTCCTGGAAATCCCGCAGGTACTTGGATTTCTTGAACGTTCTTCTGTGAACAGAATTTTTCATTGAAATGCGTGCGTCTTTGTGGCAGTGATTCAGTGTGAAAAGCCACCTGTTGGGTTTTCCTCCCATTCACACGTGCCCTGGCAGTACTTTGGGCAGGAGGGCAGTCTCTGCACCCGTGTCTGGCACTTTGCACTGCGGGGGGGGGGGGAACGATGGGGGGTTAGTGACGGCCCTGGGGTCACATCCTCCGACGTCCCTGGTGTAGGGAGCGAGTGATTCCTGCCACTCATCAAGTGCCTCTTGCTCCTTCTGGGAGACCCTTTTCTCTCACCTGCGTGCATCTCCCCGTGGTTTGTCTCCCCCCCTCATCCCGCCGTGTTCCCTGGCAGGGCAGAGCAGAGGCAGCCCCACCAGCACCCATGATCTGGTTTGTGGACAAGAGGCCAAGGATGCTGCTGCCTCTGGGAAGTGCAGTGAGGAAATGCTAAGGAGACACTACCTAATTCTTCAGATTGTTCGCAATTTGGGAAAAAAAAAAAAAAAAGCATGCTATGATTAGAGTAGTTCTCAGCCTCTTTTAGCTGAGGGTTAAATCCTGAAGAGAAAGGAGATACTTTTCATTTTCTGTCATGGAAGCAGCGCTGGTAACTGTGATGAGTGTGTGTCTCAGGAGGTGAAAAACGCCCCAGCGGTGATGAGCAAACGCTGGCAGAAAACGTCCCAGCAGACACATAATTCACGGGCCAGACAGCGGGGAGGAGGCACTGCATACCAATAAGGGCCCGCGGGTGCTGGGGGGGGACCGGGGGACTGAGCTGCGTCACCGAGGGCACAGTCACACACACAGCTCTTCTGGCCGCGGGTCATCCATCAACACTGCCCTCTGGCATGAAAGGGTTAAACAAACCCCAGCACAATGTATGGAAATGGCAGGCTTTCCGGCGAAATAAATAACGATCTGCTAAAAATACCAATATATAAC
The DNA here is from genome assembly GCA_026546715.1 of Gallinago undulata. NCBI lineage: Eukaryota > Metazoa > Chordata > Aves > Charadriiformes > Scolopacidae > Gallinago > Gallinago undulata. The sequence continues at coordinate 123,485,258 of JAOTQQ010000012.1, forward strand.
ACCTGCCTTTTCAACATTCAGCTCCATCTCTGTTTCTTCCTCCGAGTGTCGACGTTTGGCTGGGCTTTGGAGGTTCTGCCTTCAGCAGACCCTTTGAACAGCCCACGTGTTGTGGATAGCTGTCACCTGGGTATGTTAGCTGCCTGGAGGTACCTTCCATGGGGAAAAAATAGAGCCACTCCCATTAATTAATATTTTTCTTCCATTAATATCCTTTAAAAAAATCACTGAAAAATATAGTACTGATAGTTCCTGATTTCCATGAATGCCCTACCCTGTAGTAGAATATCAGCCTCTGCTTAGCAATTTGGTAGAAGATTTTTATGGGCTGTCACTGCAGATATGACCTGAAATGACAAGGGCAGTGTTCCAGGTTCTGGGGACTTTTTTGGTGACTGCAGAGAAAAAAAGCAAGACATTTTTTCCGAAGTTGGATGGGAAAGTGAATGGGAACTGAAATGAAGTTGGGGGGAGTTTTTTCCACCAAGAAGCAGCTTCAGAATGTTAAGTTCAAGTTTGGTTTTTTTTTTTTTGTAAACTTTTCATTTTTAAATTGAGCACTAAGTTTCAGCTTTTCTGGAAACCCTTCCACTCGGGATCAGTGTGGGAAGCTGCAGAGAGCTCCCAGCTGCGGGGGAACCCGGGCACGGGGACATCTCCATCATCTGCCGCGTTGTTCCCAGGTTGTTCCCAGGTTCCAGCTGCAGAACACCCTGTGGACGGGGCGTTCAGAAGTGACGCGCTGGGGTTGTCCATGATGCCTGTACAAGAATTTTACCTGCAGAAAAGCGAGAGGTCAGTTCTCACCTCCCTCGGTCAATGCTTTTGCCGTGATTTATTGTATTGCAGACCCATACTGCCCTATTGGCCCCTGTTTCCTTTTTAAGGCATTTAGCTTTTATAATAACAGACTTGAAAATGTATATTTATTATGGAGTAAGAATACTTGTTCTCCCAAAGTCACAAACCAAACATTTCATTCCAATGTCCCAGGCATTCTGTGAAGGCCAATTTATGAGTTAAACACATAAACATTTTTCATATTCCAGATTGCTGAGCTCTGGGCTACTTATACTGGCTTTGTGGAAGTAGCTGTTTGCACTTTAGATTTGTAAATCCAGTCTGAATTTCCTGCCTATCTGTTTAATTTAGCTGCCTCTAATGATCCAGCACATATGGCCCCGTGCAGCGACACTGGGTTACAAGCCACCACGTCTTCCTGCTGGAGAAGGACCCAGTTGCTGCGAGGGTTTCACCCAGCCGCCATCAAACTCGGCTGGAGTTTTCCACACTGTCTTTCACGAGAAACTGGGACTCCCTCCTTGAAGGCTTCTCCTTGCCCTTGCAAATTTCAGGACGACCCTATTCGGATATTTAGTTCCACAGGTTTTGTTTGAGTATTTAAGTACCGATATGGGCCAGTGCATGCTCTAATATACCTCTCTGGAGTAATTTCTTTTTAAATTTATTTTTATAGTAATAGTTTCCAGCTGGTGATACTTACATTGTCTGGGTCTGATTTAGCCAAACAACAAACAAACACATTCTTAAGTGACTAGCTCTCCATTCAGAAGTCTCATAGCTTACTTTTCCAAATTATATATCTGAACTATTCAATTTTTAGTAGCGTGACTAACATTAGATTTTACAAATTATTTGTAAAACATACAAAAGTGGCTGAATGGGATATAATTACAGTATATAAACATCAGAGTCTCGGTCAGGATCTGCTACTCTGGCATTAAACGGCGATGCAAACAGGGACTTTAATTTGCAGAGTGTTTGTCTCATGAGGGAGGAATATGCAGGGGAAAGGCTGACGGAGCTCCTCTGTCACCTTCTGCCCCTGCGCTTCCCTGGTGGCAGGGAATGATCACGGCACTGAATTCCAAGGCAGTGGGCTCATTCAGGTGAATTAAATTATTTCAACATATTTTACAATGCACTTATATAGTAAGCTTTCCATCTTCAGGTAACACCACGGTTAGCCCCCCAGATTCCACTGCTGGCCAGAGCTCCACCTAAGTGCCTTTCAGACTCTGCATTTTAAACCAATTATTACTACAGTCTAGGGACCTGTATAATGCCATTAAGTGACTGAATAATTTACCAGTGTGTACAGCAAAGGTTATGTTACGGTAACATTAATTCCGTGTATGTTAGAAGCATTTTAGCAATTTCTGATGTTCTGATTGGCTTTCAAAATGTTAAGTTTTCTCTTTCAAGTCAGCCTTAATATTTATAGAAACATCTGCCTTTAATTTCATATCTGTCAGTTTTAGGGAGACATCTCTTCCTTTCACATAGGAATTACGTATTTTTTCTCATGCACTGACAGGAGCAGAAGAAACCACCTCTCCAGCTGCTTGTATTCCCTCTGCTGCCAATGACTGTGTGCCACCTAAACCCAGAAGGATGTCCCAACAGCCCCCGCCACCACCAGGCACACGGAGGTGATTTAAGCCCTCAGTGCAAAGCCAGCCCAGAGCTCCAGTGCACCAGGTGTGGGAGGGAAGGGCATCCTTAATGTGACGCTTTTGGACTAAGAAAGTACACAAAAACAGCAAGTCCGCATATTTGCAGGAATCTTTAAGGAAATTATGCCACTTGGGCTTAAAGTGTTCTCTTGCAGGCCGAGAGCACAGAAGTGATTTGTGCCTCCCCCAGGAATTCCGGGTGCAGAGTTCTCGGTAACGTTTCTCCCCCGGGAACGCCAGTTTGTCCACGTCTCCCTGGTGAACACCAGCAGCTCCTCGGTTGGCTGCGGGCGTCACGGGCAGGATGAGCTCTGCTCTGCAGGGGAGGACCCGGAGCAGAGGAGAATGGAGTCACTGGACCAGTGTTGGACGGGAAGGCACTGACCAGAGCGAGACGAAAGGCGCTGGAGAATCCATCCAGTGTTTCTCCAGCAGTGGCTGCTGCAGCCTTGGATGGCATTTATAAACCTCAGTCATTTCCAGTTGCTGCTGCAAGTGCCTTGTGCGATGCCCAGCTCCTGTTGAGGCTCTGAACAAGCCAATAAGGTAACATTTGTAAAGTATAATAATGCTTTCAGCAATTTTGCCTTGATGGGTGCTCTTACCCACTTTGTGCAGTCACAGCAAAGCAAGGAGTAGCTGCTAAAATGTCAAAACCTTTTGTTCTCTTTGCAATGTTTCCTCCTCTGTCCCAACTATGCAGTCACTTCAACCTCTCTAAGTCATTGTGCCTTGCAAATGCTGCTGGGGGTAACGTTATGTGTAAGATGAAAACTACAAGAATTATCCGTAAAACATGCGTGAATGTCCATGTGCCCGCTCAACGCCTCACACAGATGGAGATAAAAGCTTTCAAATGTAATATCGATGTATAAGTGTTTATGCTATACTGGCTAGGTTATTTTCCAGGTTCCATAGTACCACTTTTGAGATTTTGACTGTTTGGATGCGGTACACGATGTAACAGAAGGTCTTTCCACGTAGGTGACAGTACATACAGTTGCTATGAAGGCTCGTTAGCAGCAGTTGCTAATCTAAGTGATGTGTGTTAAATGATATAATATTGGGTTATTACAGACACAGCAGTTAACCTTGTGTAAACCAAAACAATAGGCAAGCTTTTATTAGAAGAGAAATAGTAGGGGAAACAATATGATCTCCACGTTGGTTATATATCCCTATGGTGAAATGGTTTTGAAAAATATTTTAAGGATAGAACAGAACCACATTCATCTGAATGGTCTAACATACGTGACAGTGAGAGATCCTGAAGTCAAGATAAATTCAGACTGTTTACACTCAGAAACCTTGACAGTTGGGAGAGCTGATTTACATTTAAGATCATCAACCAAGATCTTGCAATATTAAGTTAAAGAGATTTAAAGTTCTCCTCAATTTGAAATTAATTGCACTAAAATTTAATGTTAAAAAAAAATAAAATTTAATTAAATTGAGCTATCTGAAACTTAAGCATCTAACTTAGACCAGTTGTCTAAAATCCACCAGAGGCTGATTCCCCCCAAAAGGACCCAAAAGGAGCAGCCCGGGGTAAATGATGCCCCCTTTGGAGGCGTTTGGCTTCTGCTGGCCCCACGTGACCAGCTTTCCCTGCAGGGCTCACTGCCAGGCTGGCAGCAGCGGTGGCAGCTAAAGGGTAGTTAGAAGTAATTTAAATTAGGTGAGAGAAATCCACCTGTTCTTGTCCCCGTGTAACTATGAGAGAGTGTATCTATCCATAATTATGTAAAATATAACTGCCAGTGAATGCCTCGATTTCACAGGTATGCAGGTTCCTGAAGACTGAGTGTGGCACGAAGGAGGATGTCAAAAAGCTGGATGGTTTATCTCCTTTGACTTCACAGTTGGTGGAATTTGTGCTCCTGGACCATCGAGAGGACAGGGCTGAAGTAAGCTCGTGAGACCCCACCGGATTTGCGTAGGAGATGCCTGAGACACGTGTGGAATCTGCAGGTGGCAGGAGTTCCTGTGCACGTTTGGCTGTCTCTATCTCCAACCATTTCTGTTCTGGGATACGAATGCTGCTGCCTTATATAAGGATTGGATCCTTTTTCAGGAAAGATTGTGGTGCTTTTGTGTGCCTGTGATAAGGCTTTGTATTTCCCGTGGTCCTACTTGAAAATTATTTTTAACCACTTTAGTCCAGGAAAACCAAGTTTTCAGTATATATTTTCTGTTATAAAAAGGAAATGAATAAGATCCAGTGTGTACCTGGAATTTACTCAGAGAGAGAAAGTGAGTTTATAGGGTGAAGCAGTATCTTTTATTGAAACAGCTAAAAGGGCTGAAGGGTCAGAAACAGACAAACTTCCCAGGACTGAGGTAACTCAGGAGTCCCCAATGCTAACCCCCCCCCCCCAGGTGTGAACGTTTGACATGCAGTAGCACAGACTGCATTTCTTTTCAGCAGATTGAAACCATTGTAAAAATACTTAATCTTTGGGATTGCCTTTGCTTATAAAAGATGTTAGCTGCTAGAGGTGCTGGGTGAATACCTAAAAGGTATTAAGGGCACCTACACATAGCAGATTATGTAACAATAAATCATTATCCGACGATAATAGCGAAGCTCCTATCCTGATTTACTCTGCTCCACTGGCTTAATTTTAATATCATACAATATTTTCATTTACTTTTTAGTAATCTGCCCAATTTCACTGACATTTTAAAGATGAGCCTTCATAAAATATCCTTAATGTTTTTCTTTTGCATGATACTTGTATGAAAAAAAAATAATTATGTCTTAAAGGGAGTGCTTCAGATTGAGATGGTAAAAAACCCTGTGGGAAAATAGATGGGAAGTGCCATGTGATGTGTCCAGCCTGCGGGGAGAAGGGGTAAGTCCGGCTACACTTCCAGCTGGGCTTTCCAGGGCTGGCATAGGCAACGCCAGAAGGTAAGTCATTTTCTGGGTGGATCCAGCTGGATGTGGTTAGAGACAGGTGTGTGCAGGCGCACACAGGAAGGGTACTCCTGTCTGGAACTGGTTATAGGTTTAAGGTTCTTTTTCTGCGTGTGGAATATCCAGGCTGTATGTGCGCATAGGACTGTTTGAGAATCCAGGTCACAATAATCAACTGAAGTCCATAGTGATGCCAAAATATCAAGTGAGTGATATTGTATTGTTTGTCCTCAGTTTTTCTTCCAAGAACACTTGGTTCAATCCACCCCAAATAATTACACATTTCCTTGGAAAGGATTACTGGCTTTGTAATCATAATTCTGTCGTGAAATTACAGTCCTCGGATTAAGAAATGTAAACATTCTTTAACATTAAGAGGAAAGTTGATATGAAGGAATAAACAAAAGCTATTAAACTAATTAGAAATTGGAATATATTTTTGACAGTATGAAAATTACAACTGAAATACAATTAATGATTGGAATAATAACAATCAAATTTTACTCCCTATGCCAAGTTTAATTTTCTGTCTTGTAAATCACAGACAACCCTCATAAACAGGCTGACTGCTAGGTTGATGTGATTAATCAGTTTTTATAAATATGCTGGTGTTGGGTGACCAGTTTTAAACAATGAACATAGGAAATTTGGAGAATCAGAAATGAAAAGGCTCCATCTTACTCCATATGAATGAAGGGTGATTTTTTTCCCCAAGTAGCCTGTAGAGGAGCCGCATTGAGTCAGCTCCTGCAGTGCTCTCGTGGCCCATGTCACAATCTCCAGTACTCCATCTGTGAAGCCCCTCGTGCTGCCTCTTCAGATGTGCCCATTTTTGCAGGGAGCTCCTGTCACAGTGCCCAGGGTGGTCCTTCTGTGACCCACAGTCGTACTTCTGCTCTGGCTTCAGGAGCAAAAATTGTTTCACGTGGTACAAATCCAAAGAGATAAATGTTGGTTGGTTGATTTTTTTTTTTTTTTTTTTTTAACTGAACCCAATAATCCCAACTGCGGACACTGGTCAGAGGGAAATTCCAGAAGGGAGCACTTGGAACGATTTCCTTTGCAAAGCCATCATGGCAATGGAATCATGGAATCCTTTAGAATGGCAAACACTCTTAAGATCATCGAGTCCAACCATTAACCCACGCTGCCAAGTCCACCACTAACCAATGTCCCTCATCTTTTAAATACCTGCAGGGGTGTTAGTGCCACGGCATGGCCCATTAAAACACCACCTGAGAAATGAACTCATGAAGTGTAAACCCTACAGGTGTTTATGAAACTGAGCTGGTAACAATTAGTCTCCTATAAAAGCATAATTCACCAATATGGAATCGCCACCAGTGAATCTGTGATAAACGTTTTGCTGATGTTAAATGTATTTTCACACAGTGAAACACGGTACTTAAAAAGCATTGCCAAAATATTGACGTAATCTTTACTTTTGCCTGGCGCATCATTAACGTGTAGTAGTAGTGTAGTGTATGTGTAGTAATGTTTTTTTATTATGATGATTTTAAAAAATATTGATTTTTACACGTCTTCCGCAGTATTTCTGAAACATCATATTTATTTCTAAATACATGTTTGATAAAGTGGTGGGTTTTTTTCTCCACTGTCAGACTATTACCTTGTTTTAAGGGGAGATGCATCACCAGGACTTACCACGCTGCAGCCTTGAAGGACAAAGCACCACATTGTGGGACGCAGGCAATTATAGTTTTACCAGAGCAGATACAAGTGTTGTTGTTTTCCACATACTCCTAGAAAGCTTTTCAACAAAACGAGTGGCCCTGACACAATTTTCTGACAACTCTTCTTCTGGAACGCCATTACGAATGTGAGGTGCTGTAGGGCAAGCGTTTCACCTACAAGTGACAAAGTGTTGTAAGAAAAAAGCTGCAAGCCCGCCGAACAAAACAGCTCCGGAAGGACCGATGCCTTTCAGTATCAGCAAAAGCTGAATTTAATGTGAATCCTTAATTAATAATTCCAGTCACCTCGGAGCATTTCTAATCATGCCATTTCACCAGTTCTACTCCCAAACCCTGATCTTGATCAGTGACCATATATGAATTCCAGTCCAACCCATCTTCACCAAAATGCCATTTAATCATTTCAATCTATTAAATATCCCTTCAGTAAAGTGACACGCTCCCTGTCACAGGCTTCCACATAAGCAAAGCCCAAACCAACTCCAGGGGTGGAGGAGGAAGGCTGGGGTTGTAGATGGCTGATTGGCTCCAGGTTGTTCTACTCTTGTAGAACTGGTTTTTCAGAATTGTGGGCTAAACACAGGACCTGCCTACATCCGGGGAACCTTAGAGGGTAATCAAAAAGACAAAGCTGATATGTCTGAAAATATGAAGATTTTTTTTTTTTTTTCTGCTTTGAAGATCTTGGGGGACTCCTTTGGAGTCTCTGAAGTCTTCTTCTCCATCTTGATAAAATCACTGTTTGTGTCCAACAGCATTTCTTAGATGCTGCCACTGAAGCTGTGTTCCATTCTACCATCGGAACCACAAGAGTTTGAGTAATCACCCTATATTTATTCTTTACTTTGATCAGCTTCTATACGATGGCATCACTGAAGAAAAAGACAACAGTGCTCCAAAGATGCCAACATAGGTTAGTTTAACTAAATCTCTCACTGCAGCCTACGGTACTTCTAAAAAAAATAAATTACTGTGGCACTTTTCTGTTCTCAGAGTACTCTTTGTCGGGAGTTTGAAATGTTTGAAACAAGGTAATTAAAGAATCCTTTAAAGTATACTTCAGTCTTGTGATCTTTCTTCATATTTTATAGTTTGTCTGAAATAATTTCAGCATTTCTTCTGAAAAGTGCTGAGAAGGCGGCCAGATGGACCTGTGGGTGTTCTGTTGTAAACTACCCCCTGGCTGTACCCGGACCCGTGCTCTGTGCTGAGTTCTGCAGCTCGGGGTCTGGAACTGGGATCACTGGAGGAGCGTGGTAGAGACCTACTTATAGACCTATTCAACAAAATTAATTTCTGCAAGGAAGAGTGTGCCGTTTTTGGAATGGGAAAGATCCGTTACATTCTCTCCTGTTCCAAGTGCTACAAACGTGAGTTACACACACACTGCTGGCTCCGGAATTTATCGCATAAAAATCTAGGGCTTCACGTCTCTGAGAAAACTCTGCAGCAGAGCAACACTTTTTCCTCCCACTCTTAAGATACTTCCTGACTTAAACATTCTTCCTAATTAGCCGTGCACATGGATATGCTGTTGCACTGTTCTGTCTGCATCTCTGCTCTTCACAAGGAGCAGGAGTGTTTTTACAAAACTTTTCTCATTAGTAACTATTTTTAGCTCTTACCTATGTGCTTCCCAAAGACAGTGAAAGTGTGGGCTCCTTTTTTTTTACCTAATTTCTTTTTTTTTTTTTTGAGAAAAGCACAGCACAACTATACCTTTTCTTCTCTAGAACTAAAGGAAAGTGTCCTAAGGGATCTGGAGGGCTGTTGTGATCAGGCCCCTCTCAGCCACGTTTCTGGACAACCGCTTTGAAAAATAACTTTTCCTTTCCTAAAACAGTGAATATGCTCCTGAGCAAAATTGTGCAATCCATCAGTTCTGCAGGTTTAGTGCACAGGTTTATGCACTAAAAAGGACAAGAGAGAAGGGACGAGCAGAAGAGGAGGACTCTAAATGGGCAATAAACTCTAATAAATCTCTTTATCTCTCACAGTTTGGAATTTGAAAAGCATAAGATGTGTCATTTAGTCACGTACGCACCCTCAGAGCCCCCCCAGTGGTGTCAAAAGTTACCTCAGGCCTCTGCTCCGAGGCAGGAGAAGCTGCTGCACCAGGTGGGGAACCGAGGGCGCTGCCAAACCATCACCAACCCCAAGGGGTCTTCTCTGGTAGTTTTTGAAGAACTCCTAACTGAAACATTGCATTTGGAACTGAAACAGAGAGGAAAGCAAGGCAAAATGAAATAAGCATAGATGTTTTTATTTTGTATGTTTTAGAATAGATTGTGTAGTGTAAATTAATCTTTAATTTTCATGTATGGTTTATATTAACTGGGAAAATCCTAGCTTCTACCTCATTTTTCCTCCATTCAGCTAAGGGAAAAGAAAATAATTTTCATAGTACAGTTCTTGAATTAAAAAGAAAAAAAAAAAAAGCAGGCTAAACTTGCCCTGAAATGTAATGAAGTGCCAATCAGCAAAGCATTAAAGCTTTGTCCCAGTGAATAAGTGCTTCAGTCTCATTCCGCATTGAGGCTAACGAATTGGGGTGTTCAGAGCTGCTGCATGGGGTTGAAAGTGCTTTTTTATGGTAATAATAGACCTCTCCAATGATTCAGTATCTTTTGTACTGTAGCACTGAATATTGTGTGGGAAGTTAATATTATAATTTAATACAATAACATTGTTAATATTAACAGCATAAAACATTTAAAATTCCCTGGTATTTTTTTAAACCCAGACACTTATCTGTGGCATATAGAGTTATTATTATTATTTTTCTTACCTTCAAAGCTTCTTAGATGTACAAGAAAATCCAGCCAAAAAAGAAAAAAAAAAGGGTTTTGCTGAAGATGGAACGAGTTTGGGCTCAGCCATGAGCTGTCATTTTGAGTGCTCACCTTTGCAAGGAGCAGGCAGTGTCCAAGGGAACAGCTTTTGGGTTTCTCAGCTTTTCGGTGGTTGGTCCCCACAGCAAAAAGAGAAGTTTCTGAAAATGTCCTGATTTTTTTTTTTCCCTATCATTTCACACTATAAAGTAGAAAGTTACCTTTATGGCAACATGTATCTGAACCTGTGTATTCTGCATGCTTGGCAGACAATACATGAACTGCAAACTCTACAGTGATTTGGCAACTAGAAGAGGAAGGGATCTGTCCTTACTAAAGGAAATGTAATAGAATCTGTAAAGCCTCACTGCTTTTGTAATTGCCTTCTGTGATACGACCTGTTCATCAAGAATTACTAGGTTAGGAAATAAAAAATATATTCTACTTTTGTGTTTTGTATTTTTCTAGCATTTAATCCCATTATAAAACCTCTAGTGAATCCTCCAAACCCCAAGAGGTGATGTCTTATGCCCATAAAGAAATGCAGATTATGGAAGACTGATGGGCTTGTTCCTGGGGCTCGATTTCCAGGGGGGTGAGGCCCTGAGATTTCACCTGACGTCTCTTTTAGGGCCCTGCAAACCCGGATTACCTTCTAGGACACAGTTTGACTTTCAGGTAGTGTTAGATCTTGACCCAGCTCTGCCGTGCCTTGAGCACAGACTCACCGTGTCTTTCCCCAACTTTCAGCAGTAATTTCCAAAGAAAACAAACATGCAGAAACCCAGACCAACCAGCCCGTCTCACCTCGCCAAAATGACAGAGAATGGAAGTTGGATTGTTCATGATATTCCGCATGAAGTAAATTGTGTCTAGAAACCTGTCGGCAGGAACTCTGCTGATCTGTGTCATTCATCATTCACGTTAACGAACATGAATAATTCCCATCTGCAGGTTGTCTGGAAACAACCCGAGAGAACAAATGCTGCTGGGCCGTGTTTATCATGGATTGCTCCCAACAAAACCAGCTCAGCCCCGAGCCGGGAGCGGGGTGCCGTGGGTACGGGCAAGGGCACGCACTCCTTGCCCAGAGACACTGACATTCCACGCAAACCAGGTCACGACAAGTCCTGGGCGAAGGCACCAAACCAGTAAGGACTGTTTGAGAGGCACATGCACCCAGTGTGTGTGTGTGTGTGTGCTCACTGACAGACACACGTGCACACGCGTATCTCGCTCCCGTGCCCTCCGGGTCTGGTCTCTCCCTGGCTCTCAGCAGCACCGGGGCTTGGGCACAGCTCTGTAACAGAGACGTGCTTGGAAATCAGACTTGGGAGCAGGTACGCAGGCTGTCTGTCCATGCTGAGGATTCCCAAACTGTCCTGCAAAGACCAGCTGTCACAGTGACAGAGAGTAAAAATCATCCCACGGGCAGCAGCCAGGGCCTCTGTCCTGAAGATGTTTGAATCTGTGTACTCAGCCAGCCTAAAATAACTTGTGCAATGAGTAAGCTATTAACTTTTATAAGGAGAAATTAATCAGCCATTTGTATCCCTTTAGCGATGTCGCAATCTACTTGCCCTGTACTTAAGGCTCAGCACAACAGTGATAAGGGGGAAGGGAATTAGTGAGGGAAATCAGATTGCTGAGGAGCAGAGGCAAGGACAGAATTGTTCTTTCGGCTCTGGCTCTGACATTACATGTGAGCTTCAGTCTCCGGGCAGGCTGGCTCCCGTTGGGACATTACCCACGTTGCTGGATCAAAGGTGGCATTCCATCCGAACATCTGCTGCGCCGGTGCGTGGTTTGTCACCTTGGGCACGGTCTCACTCTGATAGCATCAGGGTTCCTGAAAGAAACAGAAGCGGCAGAGATTTGAAACAACTTTTGCCAAGTCCTCCCAAGGAAGCCAGCCTGAACCAAATGTCTCCAGAGCTGCCGGCAGCAGCCCCTGCAGTGTCCACCCCTGCAGGCTGTGTCGCTCCGGCCACACTGGGGGCTGCCAGCAGGGACAAGGAGTTCCATTGACACACAGGTCATCGCAGCATCACCACCAGAGTTAGGGCAGGTTTGTGGTTCAATGCAGCGCCCAGGGTGACGTTGCTGCTGGAGACCCTCTCCTTAGTGGGAGGTAAAGCCAGCAGGTTCTCCTGCTGGTCACCAGAGCTGTGGAGCAGCCCCAGCCCCAACCAGCAACTAGGACCACTAGGACCTCTCGCTCACACCCTCCTTCCCCCAGAGGGAGAAGAGGGAGGAATGAGGGGACAGGGGTTGGGATAAAGACAGCTTAATAGGTAGAGCAAAGGCTGCACATGCCATCAGAGCAAAACCAGGGATTCATTCCCTGCTTCCCATCACAGGAGGGTGCTCAGCCCTCTCCAGGAAAGCCAGGCTCCATCACACGTAACGGTTACGTGGGGAGACAAAATGCCATTGCCCTGAATGTCGTGTGTCCCCCCCTCCTTCTTCCCCAGCTTTATATACTGATCTTGATGTCCCGTGGTGTGGGATGTCCCTCTGGTCAGTTGGGGTCAACTGTCCCAGCCGTGTCCCCTCCCAGCTCCTTGTGCCCCCTCAGCCCATTGCTGGTGGGACAGTGTGAGGAGCAGAAAAGGCCTTGAGAGCTCAGCAACAGCTAAAAACATCAGTGTGTTACCAACAGCATTTTCACCCCAAATCCAAAAGACAGCACTCTAACAGTAAGGAAGTCAACTCTATCCCAGCTGGAACCACGGCAGGGTGTCACGAGCAGCTCCCCCACCTCCTCAGTACATACTGCTGCTACTAGAAGAGAATAATACTCAGGATGTAAGTGTCTAGTTGCCTTGAAGAGGCTTGTGCTGGAGTGGAAGACCCTCAGGAGCAGGCAGGTAGGGGCTGTCTGTAGTGAGGGACAGGATTAGTACTTTGCCAGAGCCCGGCATGCTTTTCTTTCCCTTTCTCGTGACCTTTTGCTCTTCACCAGAGTTCCCAGTTATGACTCAGACATCTTGTTGAAACACATCAAAGAATATTGTATCACAGCCACAAGCCACACATCTCATTCATATGGTGTGCTTTAACCTATGCCACCACCTCTCCCCATGAAGGGCTTTGTTCCTTTCTCACAGAAATTGTTCGTTTGCCTAGCTCTTGGAGCAGAAAAAAACTCTAAACGTGGAGCTACCCATCTCCAGCCCCTGTTCTGGTTGGCTTGGATATATCAGTTTTCTACTGGAAAAGGGGACGGCATTTTCTGAAGGATTCCTTCTCGGCTCAGTAAGGCTTGAAAATGGGACAACCTCACATCTGTCACCCTCCTCTGAGAGTGTGGGATGGGGAAAGGCCCTCGCCCCCCCTGCAGATGTCTCTTCCTTTGGCTGCCCAGTGCTGCTCCTGGCGCTGCTGGGGGCAGACATGGCAAGCGTGGGTAGCTGTC
>JAOTQQ010000012.1:123524647-123562971 GCA_026546715.1 Gallinago undulata
GTCAGCCACCCCTCCTAGTTTTGTGTCATCAGCAAACTTGCTGAGGGTACATTCCATCCCTTCGTCCAGGTCATTGAATATTTTGAAGAGCATCACTGTGCCGGGGCCCTGCATCCCACCTGGGCACCGCCTGGGTACCGCTCTGCACCCTCCCCTCAGCAGCTGGGGGACAGGGCGGGCTGCCTTCACCCCGGTGGGTTTATGTACCTCAGGGCTCCTTAATGCCCCAGCCTCAATGCTAAGGAGCTCTTCTGGTTGCAAACAGAAATGGTTTTGTTCACAAAAATGAGAGGCTTTGTATTCAAACAAGAAATTGTAAATAAGGATGTAACAACTCTCTCCTTAACTGTGATTTAACCTAGATTACTATGCTCTGATTAATGGCATTACTTAAGATGGAAATTTCTGACATAGGAACAGTTAGAAGCAACAAATACATGGCTTTTAAGTGGTGAATGTGATTTATGAATATACAATATATCAGCTTTCGCTGGGTTTAGGGAATGCAAAATGCAAGCGAAGCTCCTTGCCCTATAAATCTAATAAGCTAAGTACAATAAACACCTGATGTGATGGGTGGACGAACAGAGGGTGAAGGTGAGGTGACACTGAGCAGCGGCAGCAGCCTTGGGTCTGCAGGACATCGACCTTGCTGGAGAAAAAGGTTGTAAAGGGAATGCTGGGGGGGAGGGGGGGGGATGCAACTGCTAACGAGAACCTTGCCCGACATTCACAGCCAGGCTGCAAATACCCAGCATGCGACGCCTTTATCACTTCTCTTTCCTTTGTAACCATACTAAAGCTGGTAAAACAGCCAAACAGGCTGGGCTCTGATTTAAAAAAAAAAATGCTTTAATACTAAGATTCAGTTTTAAATCACACAGCAATATGGAAGTAATTAGAAGTGTTCATTTTCACTGGGCCTACTCCTAATTGTGGTATTTGCATAAAAATAGCAGGCAGGCTGCTGGATGGAAAATTACATGCAGTTGTGCTCTGCAGAATGTATTAACTCACTAAACGTCAAAATACCCAGCAGTACAGGCACAGAGAAGCCTTGCCATGCTGCATATTAACTAACATAAATAATTGAGTTCTCTCAACATTAACTTCCATGTTATCTGCAGTGATTACCCTAAGAAATATATTTATTACAAGCACTTTAAAACGATGGCTTGTTTTGTTCCATCTTACGTCGAGAAGCTAATTTTCATTGGAAAAATCCATAGCGTAGCTGAGGACTACGTGTGTGCCACCTGCTGCGTGACAGCAAACCGTCGGTGGGACTGCACAGCTCTCTAATTAGCGGGGTTCCATGGTATTCATTGCTCCAGTTAGGGCAGACCAGGGCCAGGCATTTCAATGGCTTGCCTGATGACAGGCAGTCTGTCTGCAGTGAGACTGGTTGAGCAGCAAGGAGCTGGGAGCTCCTGGCTCTGAGCTTCACCCACTGGATTGCACCGCAACCAGATTTCCAGATGTCGTGGGATTCATGGAGTTTCAGTGACTCAGAGGCAGGCTTATCATGGCCTTTTGGTGTAAAGGTGTTTAGATGGATGGATAGGATATCTGGGATTCACAACCGAAAAAAATGGAGCTTGGGACTGTGTATCTTCTCTAATTAGCTTTAAGGTTAGACTGTATGTTCCATAACTCCTTTGGAAAGCTGGAAAGTCGTGGTCCACATGGCCCGTTACAGATCATTGCGACGTGTGGGTTGCTTTCCATAATGGAAAAAGACACCTAGGGACCCTTCCCACAAAATTAAGTTCTATTTTCCTCTGTAAAGCAGCATCCCCTACTGCTGTTAACATTAGTTCAGTGTTCCTGGACGTCTGTGGGCTGACATTCGTCATCAGGCCATACATTTCACATCACAGTAGGTAATTTAGCAAGCACTGGGGAAAAGATCATTACAACGAGGGGCATGTGATGACCGTCCCTCAGTAAGGCACACTGAGAACAGCAGGTCTCAAGGGGTTTAGAAGGCAGAAGACATTCTGATTTTGTTTGACATAAGTAGGAACAATTTATTATGGATTCTCTGAAGTTAAGATGCGGTTAATCTTATTCTTAGAGTTACATGTGTCAAACAATATTTTAAATACACAAATTCAGCAAAAATTTCAAGTGATGCATTTTAGTAATTATAGGTAGGATTGTGACCAGGTTCATAACCAACGGGACATAAAGTATCTAATGGGCAGTTCAATTTATGGGCCTGTTGTAAGCCAACCTTATATTTAATTTTTATTGTGATAAATAGTGCTCAAGGGGATGAGACGTCTCCGCATATGTGGAGTTTAATTTGGGAGATTAACAGCATTGAAGAATTATAATCAAAGAATTTTTTGACTGTTGGAAAGTTTTATACATAGGCTATTGATCAAGGAAGAAGAATGATTTAGCAAATTATGCTGGTTCTTCCTATTTGCTTGAAATATAAAATGGATAAAATCTCAGCTGGGAAGTCTGCAAGTTGTTTTACTCCACTCAGTTCAGTATTTAATGACTATTTTGGGGTATTTTTTCTGACAACAGAATTTGAATTTAATTGAAAGGAGAACTGTCTGTAAACATAAAAGGCATCTTACTCACAGGGATAAGGAGTAAACCTCTGAGTAAATTTTCAGTGCCACAAAAAGAGGAAATAAATAAGAAGTGGTCACTCTAGACAGAAGCGGTGTTTATCTGTTGAGAGCAAAGCAGGTGTTTCCACGTGAGGCTGTTAGCTTTCTCCCAGCTTTCCTGGTGCTGTGAGCTCTGCACGGCGTTTCTCCAGGTGAATGCTTCCAGTGATGCTGCCAACACGCCTCCTCCCCATCGCCACGGCTGAAATCTGAGCAACCACAACATCAGCCTCTGGGGCAGGCATCAGGCAGGGAGCCTTCTCCACAAACACGGGATCCTTTGCCAAACAGTAATAAAATGAAACCCACGTGGAAAAAAACCCACGTGACTGCGTTCAAAACCGTACGAGCTTTCCATGCCTCGGTGATGTGAAGGAAGCTGCAACTCTTCTTCCTTCTGGTTCTATCAAAGAGTAATTTCTCATCTCCACAACAGGCTGCCAGAATTTAAAAGCAAAAATCTTTCCCAGACCTCTGAGGCAGAATATTTAAATTATTTACCAAAAAAATATTCCCCAACACCAGAAATGTACGCTGTGGTACAAATTCAATACAAGTAGAGATTGCATAATTTTCTAAAGCTAAGACAAGCATATCTCCAGGCAAAAGTCAGAACCTGAAACTCATGTGGCACAGCTTTGGAGGTCACGAGAAAACACTGGAAAACAGCTCTGTTTCCATCGGTCACCACAGGACCCTGGTCAGGCAGCTGGTGGACACTCATGGGTTTGTGGAGGATGTACAGGCTCCTTGTGAAGGTTATTAGATTCATCACACTTTTAACGAGGATTGCCTCATTGTAGCTAACAAGGCACAGGCTATACCTAAGTAATACCCCCCTCAAGCCAGGTTTACTTGGCTGCTTCTTCAGGTTTCTGGTACCTTTTTCTCTTTCCTGACAATGCCAATGCACCCATCTATCATCTCTTCTAACAGCCACTGTTCTTCACCACCACTCAGTTCGTGCCTTATTCTCATAACAGAGGAACACACACACGGTGTACTGAGCTTATGTTTTATTCCCAGTGAGCCTTGGATTCTGTCATACTCCACAATTTCTTATTACATTTTTTGCGTTGAATCCGGGTGAATTCAACGCTGTTGTCATTCTTGGAAGAATTATGCTATTAGAAGCTTCCTTTGTACTATACAACCATATCCATCTTTCCCAAACTTACTGAAATCCATGTAATGCATTATTTATAACATGTATGACCTGTTTATTTCTGGCTATGTAACTCTAAATTGAAAACATTGCATATTAAAAATGTAGTCCAACTATCGTGTGACTACTGTGTCCTAAAGTTCGGCTTGTGCTGTGGAGCAAGGACGCGTTTTGCCAGCAAAGGTCCAAACGTGTGTCTTGGGTTTATCCTGAATTTAATTCAAAATGACACCCGAACACAGCCCTTTCATGCAAAGCAAACGTGTTCATGGTCTGGGAGGGAGTTCTGTGGTGCTCTGGGCAGGTGCCTCAGCCTGACAGTGGGGAGTCCAGGAGGTGGTGTCCCTCATAAAGCCTCTGTGCTACACAGGCACAGCTGGTGCCAAGTCTGGCTTCTCATTAATTACTGCGTCGACCCTTCAGCATTTGGATTCCTGAGGTATTAACCATTGCCAAAAAGGAAGCTTTGCTGGAGGACACTATGTTTATCCTGCAAACACATCCTGAAGAATGTACAATCACAGCACGGTGGTCAGGTTGAGGTTTTAAAAAAATGCACTGAGTACCGTGTTGGCCAATTTTGTGTGTTGCGTAAGTGAGGTTTGGAAACTACCACTTTGTCCAGATAGTGCCACCTCCTGCTGTCATTACTTGATATTTTTTTCTCTTGTGTTCATTTGAAACCAGCTGGTGACTGTCTGTGGCTCAGCCGCCCGCGAGCGCAGCCCTGCCTGAGTGACGGGGGCTGACGGGTGCCTGGAGCTCTCCACCAGGAGAGACATCTCAGCACAGCAACCTGAACAAGCACATATTTAAATATTAAGAGGGGATGCACCAAAATGAGTTTTGGTAAGCTAAGGCTAGGATAAAAAGATCAGCTTTAAAAAAAAATAAAAATCTGTTACCTGAACAGATTTCTGACCCATGCAAAAAATCCCTAAAATGAACAATCAAATGAAAATCTTTGCAGCAAAATGAAATTCATTGCCTTTGTAGAAGTTCAGCTCTTGCCCAAGCTTTCTTTCAGCCTGTTTTATTTTTTTTATGCCTAATTAAAGAAGATAAAAATACATGCCAGAAAACTAGCAGCTTTCAAAAGCCTTGAAAACACTGATTTTAATGTGGTACTCCTATTGGTAATTCTGTTCCAATCTGGGACTGCTAGAAATATGTTTTTCTCCCTTTTAAAGAGAAACTATCAAGATCCTTGTTCCCAATTAACCCCTGCACACAGCTTTGGGGAATTCTGTAAACTATATTTGTTCTTGGAATGGTTACATTTTCTCCCTTAGTTAATTTTGTGCTATTTAAAAAAAAAAAAAAAAAAGGCTACAGGGGTCTGTTGCGAGGCTGTGATGTGCACCCAACCAGTAGCTGTCTCCACCACATCAGAAGGCTGAAGGACTATGTTCTTTGCAGCCCGAAGTTTGCTGTCTGTTCAGTGTAGCTCGAGGTGAAATGGTAACACACCTGTACGTGGCAGGTGGCTGGACGCTTCACGAGAATGATGGTGAAAACTGGAAACCCACCAAACTCGGGCTGCTGGCTCTGAGGAGAAGCTTTGGCAAACCCCTCGAGACAGCGGTCGCTCTCCCCGCGTCCCCCCGCAGGCGCCGAACCCACTGCTGCATTGCAAGGCACCCCTCAAGTAGGCTTTTGTCCACTCTTGAGTTTTCAGGAGAGCAGAAGAAAGACAGAGTTCACTTTGATGGGCACAAAGGTCTGAAGGGATCTCCTGAGTCCAGCCCTCTGTCAACAAATCCCACGCCACGGTCTGGTATATGGCGATTCCATGTTCATCTGTGTGTCTGAGACCTCCCTGTAGTATCCACACATTTATTCATAGCTCACTTATAGCCACTTGATTTTGTGCCAGCATTTTACAGCCGTTTGTGTTCTGTTTTGAGTATTAATTTCTGATGTGCATGGGTGAGGTATTCAATGGCAGCTGGGTGATATAAGTGCAGTGACCACTGAATTGTGCTCCAACCCCAACAATGGTGCATTTGCAAATTTCTCTTTAGATTTCTTCACTGTCTTATGGTGTAAACAAGGACTGAATACAAAAAAACTTTACCTAAAACTCTACTAGAGCCGGTGAAGCAACCTCCGGGTGGTGAAGGCAAAGGAAAAAAGAGAGTCCGTCATTTGAACAGCAGGGGAGTACATACTGTGATAGAAATTATGATAGTTTTAAGGAGATATTAAAACAGTATCTTTGTGCTGCTACATGATAAGCCTCTAATCACTAAATTAAAGAACACTAATTACAAATACTGATACTTATTATTATAGCTCCAAGATAACTCTTTGAGACTTGAGAAATAGAAATATTTTGGGGATAAAAACATCATCAAAATATTACAAAAAAAAAAAATAGAGAGCCCAATTTACAATACAAGCTCAGCTGGTCAAATACCCCAAATAAAAAGTTTCAATATGTTATTATAAAAAATATTTTGCCCTTAGGTGGTAATGGTAATTTTACTGTAATGTGGTAATGAATCAAATCCAGGACTTATGCTCTTGCTACATTACTTCTATGTGCCAAGAGTCTCCCCAACTCTACTGTGGTTGCATTAATGGATTTATGGATTTTTAACAAGGTCTGTTATACCCGATACGGACAGAGTAATATTTTGAAACAGTCTTGCATATAGTTAATTTATTATGCAGGATGGACTTTGTGTCATGAGGAACTCCATTCCAGCTAGGGAGGTGACCGTAGCAGAAATCTGACCTTCTTCATGTTTAAAAAACATTGTAAAGTGCCCCCAGCAACTTGACATCCTTCCACTGTCACTCACTCACAACAGCAACTCAGAGAGTGTTCCTGTCCTAGAACTGCTCTCTTTGGTAAACAGAATGAAAGAATGAAAAAAAAAAAAAAAAGAGAAATTACTTCTTTTTCTGAGGCATCTCTGGATATTTGGCCACTTATACATCAGGTCAAGTGTATATGGCTGATATATTGAACCTTAAGTTTGGTGAAGTTTGTTAACAGCAGATTTCTGACAGATTCTTAAACTTCCAGTATTTGTCAATATTTCCATACACACAATATTTAACAAATATATCTGAATTTCTAGAAGCATTAAAAAAGCCTATTTTTCAAAGCATAAATAGCAGTGGTAATTTCTAAGCACTGATGAAAACAGTTCTAACAAAAATTGAAGGTAACATTCTGAAATCAGCTACCAATTACAAAGAGTATTGTTTGCAATTAAAATCCTATTGTCCAGCTTCTCTAAACTGCTAATTGCAGCTCCGCGCACCACCATCGCACACGTAGTTTCTGGGTTGTGTATTTAAGCCCTGAATGTGGTAAGTGTAGCAATGCTACAAACAGTGATCTCATAGGCATTATTTTGGTAATCAAAGAATAAGATGGAAAGACAATTGGTTGAGAAATAGCAGTGACATTCATAGCCCCTGCTCTGCTCATTCGCTGCCAACTCAACTCAGAAATTGCAGAGCAACGCTCTCTTGTCCATCTTGAACACCACCAAGCAGAAAGGAGAGTGGTTACTCTAAAAGTGAGCAGTTGTTTACTGTAAAAATGAGCAGCAGCAACATTTACAAGGTGGAGAGTATAATTCATCAGCTGTCGTACCCAGGTATTGCTTTGATAAAGCGTATCTGTTTCCATGGCAATCCCTGCACCCCTATGCCATTCCCACAATCTCTTCTCATACCCGCTTTGTGACTTGGTCTTTTTAAAATAACGTCTTTGAAATGTGCTTTTGAGGCTGTAATAAAAAAAAAAAAAAAAAACAAAAAAGAAAAACAAACCTAAAACACTAGATTGGCAGAACTAACATGATGGCATAATATTTAAGTGGAAATATCAGTAAGAGATCATATTCTCAAATGTAAAGGTTTAGGTAACTGACTTACTGAGTTCACAGCCTACTTCTGCCCATTGGTACTCTGTGCTGTGTTCACTTGTAGCATGGGAGCAGTAGAAAACTCTACAGTCAACATAAAAAAAAATAATTACAACATCTAGGTTAAACTGTCTGGAGCTCAGAACAAGGTTTGTCTTCTCAGAACAAGAGCCTGGCTGACCTGTTGAATTCTTCCCTGTGCTCCTCTGAGCTGATGAGAGGCACTGGATGCTCCACTAAGGGGTCTCTTTTACATCTGTGACACCGTACGGCTCTTCAGGACATCCCCACAAGCTGTAGGGGTACTCGTGCCCTGCAGGGTAGGTGACTAGCAGCCAAATGTGATTTCTGACATTTTTCTTAGAGGTCTAAACAAAGGCATCCAATGTCCCTTGGTGTGCTCCATGAGACACCCACGAGGGGCTGGCAGATGCAGCACCTACCAGGGACCTGGAGCAGCTGGCGGCAGGAGACCCTGCAGGCTCTGTAAGTTCACTGAAGGCTTCGGTCACTCACAGACCCTTCTTTAATACCTGTTCATAGGGATCTAACAGAAGACATGTAATTTGTAATGAATAATTAACATGGGCAGATATTCTTCTCACAGAATATCTATGAGCAGATTAGGCTTTACTTGAATCTTTTTAGTTAGGTCCTACTTTGAATAAAAAGACTAATTACCATAGTTCTAAATTAGCTTTGGGTATTTATGACAGGTAAAGCACATAAAAATGTGAAAAAATATGTCTAATTGCAACTTTGAGATGTGAACTGAAGGTGAGGTAATGCAAAGAGCAGAACAAAGAGAGCTGAGATGACACTGTATGAAATGAAATAAGGGATTATTGAAGTGAATAGAGAAATAAGAGGTCTTAAATCTGAAGCTTTACATTTGATTAATTAAACTGCATCCTGAATTTGCTAATTGGATGCTTTCATGGTATGTTGTTGTGGGACACTGACACATGGCATTGCACTCATGGCAATTAATCCTAGTAGCACTTTTAAAACAAGGCAAAAATGTATCTGCTTATCCTTATTTCTGCAGTCATTTCTCTGAAAACCTAGAATGGAAATAGCTATGAGCCTCAGTACGAGGAAGACAAAAATGATGAGTATTCACCCAGCTCTAAATAGCATTTAATTGCTTGTTCCTGAGTAATCCCTTTTCAGTAAAGACATTTTGTGACATTTATGGATAGTGTCTACCTTTTAGGTAACTACACCTTTAGTCAGGATCGAAATCCAGCTTCAGTTTACACATTTTTATTGTACCCTGTACAAGTGAAAGATGTGAAATTTAAACAGTTGACAGTGCAAAGTCACTAAAGAAGAAGCAGGGAAAGCTCCAATACACCCATGATAGGAAAAGCACGTTTCTGTTAGTCCTTGTTGGTTTTTTCCTCTCTATTTTTAACCTCACAGGAGTGCATGTGCAGAAACAGGTGTCTTTTTGAACTGACAGTGTCATAAATGATGCAACATTTGACTGCTACTCTGAGTCTGCTGGGAATTTGCATTTTATGATATACCAAAGCATGAAATGTGGGTTGATTTACCCTACTGAAAGAATCTGGGTGAGAACTTTGCTAAAATCTTACGGAACTATTCCATGAGAAAGAATTTGATAGTCACTGTGATTTAGGTCACTTAAAAATAGACTCAAGGAAAGTCAAGGTTCAGCGCTGTACATGCTGACTTGCCCTTTTTGTCTCACTTGGTAGTTCAAATTGGTGGAAAAGCCCAGGTGGTTGGCTTCCATCACTTTCAAGTCACATATGAAAACAAATTTACACATTGACATTGTCAGAAAAAACATTTTGCTAAGATTACTTTTCACATTTGCTCCCCCTCCCCCCTTATTTTTTTTTACAGGGAATCAATGGTTATTTCAATCAAAACCCATAAAGAATGTTATGCAAGTTACTATGGGTATTTTGATCAGAATTACTCTTTGCCATAGTCTTCCTCAAGACTTGGGAAACCCAGGAAGCATGCTGCAGGTGTGTGTTTGTGGCAGCAGCAGACGTGAGACACCTCCCTGACTTTCACTCCCTGAAGAATCCATTGCAGCTGCACGCAGCAGCACAAATCCAGACAACATCCCCATGGAGTGGAGATTTCGTTGTGCTTCCCCAGAATCCCAACCTGGGGCAAGCAGGGCCTCCAAATCAGGGAACTCTTCGTTTTCCTCTCTGGGAAAGAAACAGAGACATGAGTGGAGAATTTGCATGGCCCAGCTCTAGACATTTTCATAGCAGAGGAGTGAAAAAGTGCAGGGTCTGATGATCCAACAGCCAGACCCCAGAAAAAGTAAATGTAGCAGACCTTACCCGCTAGTTATTACTGGTACTTGGTATTAGTCATGTGTCCACGACAGGATGTTTGCACCTATAACTCAAGAGAACATGAGAATTTACTCTTATTAACAAAAATGGCTATTCAAGCTTTGAACAAATAAGCTGAATCCTATATTTATAAACATCAGTGTCTCAACTTTGTACACAACCAGCATGATGTCATAAGCAGTACCACAGAATTTTCAGCGATCAAGCTTACATCTCTCATTAAATTTTATTTCCTAAACACATAAATGGTTGATAGGAAAAGAAGAATTGACCAGATAACCAGGATTTATTTGGTCTAGCAAATGTACAGTCAGAACTGCTGCCTCTACGCTGGGATACGTCCCAGGTTTGGGAAGCGCTTGTTCTACCATTGCGTTCGTATGTCTCAAAGACTTTACAGCTCACTGTATAAAGATGGTCCCCTGAGGGTTTGGAGGATTAGATGTGGACAGGCTGGAGAGGGTCCAGAGAAGGCCACAAAGATGATCAAAGGACTGGAAAGCTTGCCATGGAAAGGTTGATGGTTGGGTTTGTTCAGCCTTGAGAAAAGAAGGCTTAGGGGAGACCTTATCAGCATGTTCTGGTATTTAAAGGGCGGCTACAAAGCCACATGGAAAGGACAAGGGGTTACTCTTGGGAGATTCCAATTGGACACAAGAGGACAATTTTTCCCAAGGAGAACAATCAGCCATTGGAATAGTCTCCCCAGTGAAGTGGTGGATTGCCCAACATCGGACACTCTTAGGATTCGGCTGGACAGAGTGCCGGGCCATCTTGCCTAGACCACGCTTTTCCCAAGAAAGGATGGACCAAATGTTCCTTGAGGTCCCTTCCCAACCTGGTATTCTATGATTGAAATCTTCTGTTCTTTTCAGCACACTTGCCTAAAGGAAGGATGAAAAAGATGGACAGTTTGGCATTGCCCAGGGCCTGGGCTGCTCAGCTGGCAGAGGAGCTGGGGTTGCTGCAGGGGTGCAGGACTGGGGCCACCCACTCCCCAGGGACACAATGGAGATGTTGTCTGAGAAGCCTACTGCTCAGTCCCCACCGGCAGCCGCAGGATGCTGATGGGCTGTAGGCATCTTATGCTGAGATCGAGAGGTCACTGAGCCACCTGAGGAGGTGCCTCATCTCCCTCTTCCTATCGACTCTTTTTAGATATTATTTTGTCTAAATAGGTGGTCCATAATGTTTTATTGGCTACTGACTGCTCACTCTCCTCAGACAAACCCTCAGTTCAGCTGCAGACAGCGCCCAGGGAGCACCTCGCACCCCATAAAGCACAGCCTGTGGTGTGCACCAGGGATGTGCTCTGCGAGACTGTCTAGCTTCTTCCTACTGAGAAAAAATAATCGATTAAGGTCCTGGGGCTATCCCAAGTATTACAGAGAATCCTGATTAATGAGCAGCTCACTGAAAAATAGACTGTTCCCCAGGTGCTGTCAAGCCCTGAGGGATTGTGCCAGCACTCCCTGGCCGTGCCCTCCACACCTCAGTGAGCCCCAATTGTCCAATTACTCTTGTAGCTTTTTGGAGGCACTGGAGGTTTTTCCATCTTTCGCAGTAGATCTGTCAAGATGTTTGGCTGTCAAAAGAAAGCCTTTCCCTATCCCAGGGTATTTATTTTTTCAGATAAAGTTATATAAGAAATGGCCTTCCTTTCCGTTTCAGGCCACAGCTGCTGGCTGTGTGTTAAGCTTTGATAAGGAGCCCACATCCAGTCAGGTACAGGTGTCCAACTAAGCACCTCTGGAACAGAATTACAGTGGAGGAAAAAGTAATTTTTCTTTCTCATTTTCTTCAGTCCAGTAGAAGGTGGAGGGACGGCCATTTCCCCTCGCCATTGATGATAACGACACCAAGCCTGTGTCCACCCGTACCAGCTGGCAGAACCTCTCTGGGGTGATTATATTGGTGGAGCTTTGATAAAATCCATTCCTTCTCACACACATCTTTGCTAAGGTACAGAGTTGATTAAAGCCAAAATTTTCCTAAGGCCAAGAAAAAGCCTAGTGTCCTTCAGGATTTTTTTAGGAGTCATGGAAGTCCTTGCACAGGCTGGAGATGGGTCAGAACTTTATGGGACTTCTTTCTGCCAGCAGCAGTCAGCCTTTACCACCATACACGTCCTGTGGGGGTGTGCAGTTAGCCCAGGCTATTGTAATATTAACAAAAAAAGCGTAAATTAAAAATCAGGGTTCATTGGATTTTGGTCCTTATTTCAAGTGCTGTTCCCCTCGTCTAGCCTCTCGACAGGGGTGCTGGCCCAAAACTGCCTTCTGAAATTATCATCATCAGAAGATTATCATGTCATCAGAAGATGACAAATTTGTCTTCCTCTGTGCCTGAGCACTCGATTTGACCCTCAGTTACTCCTGTGCAACTCAATTAGCGTGGGGATAATCCAGAATGAAGCATCAACAGTGCCTCCACAGCCTTCAGAGTTCTTGCTTTTGATATACTGTACTGAAATTACCTCAGTGTAGGAGAAACAAGAGACCTGTGTAAGTACTAACTAACGATTTTGAGGTAGTCAGTGAACTGAATATTTGATACATCTTTGTGCATTTTTCCCTAGATTTTGTAAGAACTTCTAAGCTATATGAATGTTTTTATGTACAATGCTGTGAAGGCAGCTCAAACCAGTTTCTGTAAGAGGATCCCCGTAAGCACTCAAAGGAATCAATTAATGATTCCAGTGCCCTCTTGCATTTTCAGCGTACTTTGTAATGGTCCGGACAAGAGTGAGTCTCAACTTACCAACAGCCCATGGTATTTGGAAAATCAGGTTTAGTAGCCAGGAGCCTGGCTGCTGGAGGGGGTGGTTTTGCTGCATCTCTGTGGCTGCCGAGCCCAGGCACCCCACGGCCAGACCATCCAGGTGTCTGTCTGACACCCCAGGAGCCCAGGCACCCCACGGCCAGACCATCCAGGTGTCTGTCTGACACCCCAGGAGCCCAGGCATCCATGGCCAAACCATCCAGGTGTCTGTCTGACACCACACGGGAAGACTTCAGTGTCTTCTTTAAAGAGAATAGAGAGAAAACAAGTGAGAGTGAAAACAGGCAATCTACTCGTGATAGTACGTTTGAAGAAAAATAATGCAATCACATTAAATTTGTCAGAGGCATCAAGATGAACACGTACTCCTATGATAACAGTAGTAAAATATGCTCCCTGTGCTGATACAAACCCGATGTTTTCCATTCTGCAGCATTCTGATTAAAACAATGGTCTCGGGAAGCCTCTGAATTCAATCTTAATTGACTTTTAGCTGTCTGCTTCTCCTCTCCTATTGTCTTTTTGTAGTTAGGTAACCGAATTTGAAAAGAAAACGGATAGTTTATTCGGGCCCCATGTCGGCTCTGAACACACAGGGAAGGGAACCCTGTGCACACTGAGTCAGTGCCTCCTCCTGCAGAATGGAGGAGTCCTAAAAATGCTGTTTCATAATGGAAA
The DNA here is from genome assembly GCA_026546715.1 of Gallinago undulata. Classification (NCBI taxonomy): domain Eukaryota; kingdom Metazoa; phylum Chordata; class Aves; order Charadriiformes; family Scolopacidae; genus Gallinago; species Gallinago undulata. Next base: position 123,538,137 of record JAOTQQ010000012.1, read on the forward strand.
ACGGAATTATTTTTAAGGTACCACCCGCAATTAAATGATAAAGTTCAACAGGGTTAAAAGAATCCATCTGAGTGTCCTGCCAGAGCCCGTGCCCTCTGCTGGGAAGCTCTGCTCCACGCCTGCAGACCAGGGCTGCCCCACAATAAAACATTCGGTCCGTCATTGGTATTAGAAAGCAATAATTGTCTCAGCACGTTTGAAGTTTCTTTTTCTTCGCAAAGCTGCCTTTCTTTAAAGGATTTTCCTGAGAGACAACACCCTGGGCATTTTAAAGCAGCAATATAATTATCTTCCTCCGACCCCGCTGCTATTCATTCCTTTTATCTCTGGGCTGATCCCAGAAATAGGAGCGGGGGAGAGGTTTGCTCCGCGCCAGCAGGATGGCAGCAGAGGCAGAGCCACTGCCCTGAGTGCCCAGGCCATTGTCCCTGCGGATGCAGGACCTGACGTTCAGCCCCGTTGCTAGGGAACGGCATCGATCCTTTCCCGCATCTTCACGGGTACCCTGCCCCGAGACTGAACACCCCCCTCCCCGGGAGCCGCAGAGCTACAGGCTCTGCCTTGGCTTTAATATTTATGAAGTAAACGTTTTAACCATTGAAGCTTTAAATGTCTAATGCTGTTTTCTTTTTCCAGAGCAGTAGCTTTCCCTTGGGAATATCTCCATCACTCTAGTAGGGCAAATTACTTCACGTTGGAGGCAGATGATAGCTTATTTTCTCCAAGCTGAATGCAACAGTAGGAGGTTTAACATGCACACAAAAAGAATTAAAGTGTATTTTTCCTCATTCACTTTCATTGTCTTATTATTTCAAGATAATTTACTCTTAAAATACATCACGCTACAGGTTTAACTGAAAATCATCAAAATCAGATTGAAAGGTAAATCAGGATGTTTTAAATATTTTTTATATAGGCTAAAAAAATAAAGCATGCGTATAGAAATGTGATGTGTGCATACAGGGAGCACTATGAGACAGAAAGTGTTAGCGTAGCCCGGCAGGGAATGTCGGAAATGCCCACTGTCCTCAGCCGGAGGGAGGAGAGCTGCAGGTGTGTGTCTTTGGACAGCTGATTTGGAGGTTCTTCTCTGCGCATACACCAGGGAGGGGTTAGTGTCAGGGCTGTCAGAAGGTGCCCCAGTGGGTCCCCTCAGCTGGTGCTGCAGCCCCACCGTGCCGGTGACTCGCGGCGTTGTTCCGCCATGTCAGGCCCATCCGCAGCCTGAGGCACCACCCCGGGATGGGGATGTCTCCGGGGAAGGGTGGGCTCTGCAGGCACCTCCGCTGCTGCGGGCAGCGCCCAAACCTCCCGTGTCCAACCCTGTAACTGGAAGAGAGAGAGCACCCGAGTCCCGTCCCAAGGGATCCCCAGGGAATATGTATTTACAGAAAGCTGATGCCCTGAAGCCTCACAGATCAGAGGGGTTATCAGATGGTATGAATCCAAAATGAGAGAATATTAAGCCTTTCCGTACCACCTCTCCTACAGTAGCAAGCAGAAGATGAAGACGTGATCGTTCTCCAGTTTAAGTACGGAAAATTCTCCATGTGAATTTTTAAAGTCACCATTAGAAGTGAATAAAAACTATATATTTAAATAAACTCCTGTTGATTTTACTTCTATATAAAAATCAATAATTTAAAATGTATGCGAGATGATTAAGCTGTTGGGATCCTTCTTATTAGTACTCAATGCTGACAGAAAATACCTAGCCGCGGCCTTAGAAATTGACATCATGGCTTTAATCAGACTCCAGATGCCGGATACGGACCTGCATGTCAGATCCACAGTGACCCCAGGGAAGGACACGTCAAAGGGGAAGGTGCCCCTGTGAGCAGGGACAACACTATCAGAAGAGCTCGGGGACAGCAGCTCCCGTGAGGTTACCCCGTGTGGCACATGGCCCAGCCACAGGCTGGGGAAGGGTGCTTGGAGCGGTTGGGAAGGGCACGGCTGGGCCTCCCGCCACTCCTCTCTGTGGGGCAGCCCACACGGACAGCCCCTCCATGCCCCTGGCAGGAACACGGAATGTCGGGATGGTGAAGGCCACAGCGGCACCCCAGGGGGCAGCTCACACCCCACACCTCACACCCCACACTTCACACCTCACACCTCACACCCCACATCTCACACCTCACACCTCACACCCCACTCAAAGGTACCTTTGAGATTGAGTCCAACAATACACAAAAAAAACAAAACAAAACCAAACCCCCTCAAAAAACCAACACAAAAAAACCAGCAACAAACATAAAACAAAACACCCAACCCAACAATCTCAGGCAACCCAACAACTTCAGAGCATGCCCTGAAGTGCCACACCTACATGCTTCTTAAATACCTCCAGGGTTGGTGACTCCACCATCTCCCTGGGCAGGCTGTTCCAGTGCCTGAAATGCACTGAAATGAAATACACTTCAGGAGCAAGGAATTTAGTATGTGATAAAAAAGAGGGATCTATTTAAAGATACTCCTTTATTCAACTCATTACTAAGTGCACAGGGAACTTATTAGTGTTGGGATATTACAGGCTGAAGATGAGCATCTTCTGTGTGTCCAAACAATCACCAGTAAAAGCTTTTGCAAACCATTTAATATGACATTGACCCCCATTTTCTGACAAACTGGAAGCATTGCATACAGCTTAATAAGAGAAAAAGGGGGAAAACTAATTGATGTTGAAAGGTCAAAGTGATGTAAATGTGATGTTTTCATGATGGAAAATATCTTCACGGCTGAAAAAGAAATGAGGCGGGTTATTGACAATATTAATATTAAAAAGCATGCTGTTAACATTAACATCTGATTTGCCTAATATAGAGTTCATTACTGTGCAATGTTTCATCTAAATCATTTTCTTATTAATGCTCACCACACCAAAGAACTTCCCAGTGCTTGCTCAGACATCTCTATGAATACCCAACAAATTTATTACACTTGGTCCCATTATAATGAAGCTCCAGCGGACTCATAATGATCAGATACTTAGAATAAGCCATGAGCGTTGAGGAGACTCTTCTTTCTGCTTGTGTGAGCACAGTAAAATACCAGAGGTGCACTGGAGACCTCCTCAGAACTGGACAGATAGTAAGACTGGGGGAAAAAGATCTACTTTTTTTTTTTTTCTAGCTGTAAAGAGGCATGATTGTGAACATGTGCAAAAATGCTAACTTGAGTCCATCTGGCTGCTGCAGGGGACCGTACCAGGTGGTGTCCCAGCTATTTGGTGTCCCAGCTATTCAGCCAGCGTTCAGCTGGGCAGAGGATTGCCTGGTGACTATTGAACGTGCTGAACTACATCCTTCACCAGGGCAGCAGAGAACTTTAAGAATTACCTTGCCTGCTTGTTTTTTTCATTTCAAAACAGTTGCCAGTGGGAAAAAAAAATAAAGTTCAAGGGTTGTAATAATTCAGGTTCTAAGAAATAAAGCAATCAATGCCTCACAAAGGGAAGAGGTGTGTGGTGACAAAACATCTATAGCATCTAGATGCTGACAGCAGTATTTAGAAAACAGTACTCTTGAAAAAACTTCATGGGAAAAGATCACTACAGATTAACGAAGCCATTTTGATCAGAGTGTCTGTACTGTAATTAACACACAAGGAAATATGCATTCCTAACTTTAGAAGAAAAGTCTGTTATAGCACCTTTCCCTCAGCGCACGTCATAGCTGTGAGAAGCTGTTTCATTGGAAAACTGTGCATTCCCTCTGCTGGAAAGAAAGGCAGATGGAGACACGCGGGTTTTGCTGTGGCATTTTCTAACTTTGGTGTTCAGCTGACTCCACTGCATTCCAAGTGGGATATTTGTTTGGAATTTAATTTATTTGATATTTTATAACAGCAAATCTCAATGTCACAGCCAGTAGCTGAGACTGCTTCTATAATGTGACACACGATAAGTCACAGATGAGGATCTGGGTACTGAGGACACACCCTGGGCCGTTTAAGATGCTGGTCACAGCAGATACTGATGTACAGTAGACAGTAGCCATGGAAACCATCAGACCTTACCTTCATAATATTTTTTTTAGAAAACCCTTCAGTTTCAAAGGGTGATTTTTCTCTTACTTTGGGGGTGCAGTGTGTTATAGTATCTAGCAAATTATCCATTAGATGTTCTGAAAAGCAATTCAGTCTTAAAATCCCTTGCAGATGCTGCACAGCGCTGCCCTCTGAGCGCTAAGGACCAGGTGTGTTACTCAAGGCTCCACAGCCTCCCTGGGGAATGCAGCAAATGTCAGGAGCAGACTCGGAGCACACCATGGGCGGCACCAAGAGGAGGCATCTCCTCTGCTGCCAGCTTCTGCCCGCTTCCCACCGCTCCTGGAGAGACCAAGCAGAGGGTAGGGATGTGCCGAGCAAGGGGGAAGAGAGCAGCCAGGCAGCTGGGGAGCAACTGTGGGGCAGGAGATAAGAGATGGAGGGGTTGCCACATGCACCGCTCCAGGCTGGGGCAGTGTGGCTGGAGCTGCCTGGCAGAAAAGGACCTGGGGGTTCTCATTGATGAGCGGCTGAATATGAGCCGGCAGTGTGCCCAGGTGGCCAAGAAAGCCAAGGGCATCCTGGCTTGGATTTGAAATAGTGTGACCAGCAGAAGTAGGGAGGTGATTGTCCCCCTGGACTCAGCACTGGTGAGGCCACACCTCGAGTGTTGTGTCCAGTTCTGGGCACCTCAATCCAAGAGAGACATGGAGGTGCTGGAGCGGGTGCAGAGGAGGCAACGAAGCTGGGGAAGGGCCTGGAGAACAAATCACTCGAAGAGTAGTTGAAGGAGCTGGGACTATTTAGTTTGAGGAAGAGGAGGCTGAGAGGAGACCTCCTCACTCTCTACAAGGAGGTGGTTGAGTCACCACCCCTGGACATGTTTAAGGGTCGTCTAGATGTGGTGTTGGGGGATACAGTGTAGGGGAGAACTTTGCAGTGTAGAGTAGATGGTTGGACTCGATCCCAAGGGTCTTTTCCAACCAAAATAATTCTATGTTTCTATGGTAAACCAAATATAAAGTTGATGCACTGCAAGATTATTTCCTAGCAAATTAAGAACCAATTTTTTCCTGTCTAGTTGGCAGTTGTAGAGTACAAACATGACGAGCTCGCTGTCTGATCTCAAATTAAACCAGCATATTTCTGACATAACTGTTGTCTCAAAAATTCTAGTGCATGGAGAGGACAGAAAAAACAGCAACAATGAATCCCATGAGATTTTTTCCATCTAGACCCTGAAGTTATTCCCTCATAAGGTACTAATTTCCCCATACTTGAATAAAATGAAAATATAACAGATGCCATGAGGATACCCCGGACAGCCCTGCAGAGAGAGTGGAAAAGCAAAAGCTTGAATTACATTCATATTCCTCAAAGAAATAACCTACCGTTGAATTGCTATGAAAATATGACTCATGATAACCAAGAGCACAGATGACTAACTTATGGTTCCAAGAACATGTCCTCTGTTGTTAAGTATCAATCACAAAGCACAGCATAGCCGTTAATATTTAAGACCGTCACCACTGGGAAACAGAGCCACTTGAATACCCTTACTTAAAATTTATTGTCACATTTCAAAATGATAAATGAGATATTTTCTGAAGTTTCATTTCATGGAGTTGTTTTGATTGTCCTCTGAAGTGCATGAAATAATGCACTCTGATTCAGAAGCTTTCTGATGCCAAGGAAAAAAACGGACCTACACTTGGGAAAGAGCTTTTTTGCCCCACTCTGAGCCACTGCACTGGAACCACAGTCAGGAGGCCTTTGGGTCCGGCACAGAAAGAAACACCTCAACACATCACTGAGGACTCCTCCCACGCACCTGATTCCACCTGTCCCCATAAAGCAGAACTCCTTCCATTACTCACTGAAAGTGTCTTAGGGGATGGTCCCAAATTCTGCCATTTCCAGTGTTCTTGTTTATCCACATGAGCTTCTTCCTGTTGCATGCAGGATGCAATTGAAGTAAAGCTGTAGCTGAACTGCAAAATTGTACAGTTTTGATTTTTTGCTGTCAATTGAGTGGGACTTTTATAAAGGCACAACCTTTCCTTCTGCAGCTCTCTTCTGGTAAGCTTATTAGATTCAGAGAACTTTTCATGACTTTTTGTGGCAAATGTTAATCATATTTATTGAGAAATTGAAGAAGGAGAGCAATTATTCACAAGCTGTGTAATTTGATTATTATCATATTATTGATTTACAGGGACTCTCAGAATGAAGTGAAGGTTTATAATGAAGGTACCATCCCTTTGCTCCCTTCCTCTTCTTTCCATTCAAGGAGTTAAGACCAAGAAAGCTACTGGGGAATTCAAAACTTACAGAGGAGCAAGTGAGATCTAAAGAGCCTATGGCTTGGTGAAAGTGCAATAACAGACACTTAAAAGATCACAATTCAGTAATATTACGCTGAACTTGAAAAAGAATGATCTATATTTATTTCAAACCCCAACATAAAACACAGTACAGGTCCTTCCTTGATATGCAAGTGTGACATTTCTTTTAAAAATGCAATTTAGACTGCATTTTAGATCTATACTTGAGAATTTGAATTGGATTTTAAAGTGCACAGCCCTTTTTACTATGAAGCAGACCTTGATTTCAGAATATTGGGAAAAGCTCTTATAGGGCAAAGGGTGAAATGGCTGAGCAAGAAATGAGGCTTATCCAGAAGAAAACTGTATGCTCCAATAAATATAAATCATATTAAAGATGTTAGGACAATGGTCTTCTTCTGATCTGGTTTAGCATAGAGGTAGGGGTAGCGAAACACTCAAAAATAGAAAAAGCCTATTTTGCTTTCCTAGGAAGAAATATGTGAATTCTGGAAGCTCCAGTGATGTTAAAAGAAAATTTAAAAACAAAATGAGAATATCACCCACACATTTCACAAACCCAGACTGAATAATACATAGGCGCTAAGCATAGCATTGAAAACTAACTTTTTGACATCTTCTGCCAGATGCAAAGAAATAATGTATAAAAATGCCAATTATCCCTTATAAGAGAAAAACGTACTTAGTCATTGAGCCAGGACCAATGGGTACGCAGCCTTCCTCTTCTCTCAACCCTTGGCATTTGCTGCACACTTCTCAGATCATTGCATTTTATTCCCTCCCTCCACCACCCAGCTCAGCTTTCTCTGTTCTACTGGCTGGAGCAGCACAGTTTATTGCATACAGAAACAATCAGTCTCCTTGTAACTCCCATCATTTCACCAAGATCTTTGTTGCAGCTTCTCCTGCAGCCTGTTCTATGGCATTTCAGCAAATGTTGCTCTCAAATACCCTATTAGTACCCTCACAACAGGCGACAGAAATGAGCATTAGTATTAATTAGCTGATGCCAATCAGTTCTCTTGTCAAATGAGCTGTATTACTTCTCCAGGCAAATCTCTGTTCTCTTGTGCCTCAGGCAGTAGGTGTGATCCCTGCACACCACCATCAGGACATTTAACGCCACGTCTCCATCTTTCTTGGGTAGAGAGAGGTGTTCGGGTTTGTCCTCGCCATGGTCTAACTCATTGGCCTCTGAAGAGTGCTGCAGACTTCGTTCAGTTCCCAGTACATGCAACCAGAAAGTCCAAACCTTCTTAAGCAAGAAGAAAAGATCCCTATAAATAGGCAGAGATGCCCCCTGTGCTGTACTGGTCACGGCTGCACCACCACTTTTTGCAGGATGGTTTGTTTGACTCACTTTCATTGTTACAATCCAATTGGGGATAAATAAGCTTTACTCCCAGTTAGAGGATACCACCCAAACAGCAGACAAAGACTTTATGTGTAATTCTCACAGTAACACACGCTAAGTATGGAATGCATGTGTGCAAATAAATTTAGGATCAGAAAGGGGAACAGTTTATGTGTGGATGCCAATGGGAGAAATTATAAGATTCAGTCTGTGAGAGTAATTTTTTCTAGAATAAATAAAAGGATGATTCAGATCTTCACTGAGCCTATTACCTCAGAACCTGAAAAACTAAATTTGAACCTTTCTAAACATTTTCTTTCTCACTTACCATACAGTCAGCAACCCCCGGGAAACTGGAAAACCTGGCAACTATATGTGAAGAAAGAGGGAAGAGAAAGGGAGAGAGAGGACTATATGACTAAAACTTTAATCCCAGGAAAAGCTAGACTATGAAAGTCGCCCTTTTTCCACCCACATGTCCTTCGGTCTAGAGAATTCTAGAAGTTCATGTTCAGAAGTCCAGTTTAGATGTGCACCCAACCTGCCATCCAGTCTGAGGCTGTCAGCATCACGAAAGCCACAGATCACATTGTTCTGTGCTACAAAATCCATTCTGCTCTACTCATTGCAGATGTTACTCTTCTGACATTGCTGTGGCTGCACATGCCATCAGCTTTGGGCTACAACTCGTCCCATCCAATTTCACTCATAAAATCACCGCACATAGGGCTCAGAGTTTTCAGGTGGAGAAAAAAAAAGAAAGAAAAATCTGTTTTGCACAATCCTGCTTCTTGGCGTATTCTGTATTTGCTCTCACCCTTGATCTATAGGATACAAGCTTAAGCTTGCTTTTGTTTCATCTAAATCCTAGGGTCCTCAATGCTTTGAAATATCGTGATGACTCACCTATTCCAGAGTACGTCTTACATAATGTCTAGATCTATTTTTTAATACAGTGGTAGTAATGATCCATTTCTCCAATAAATGTAAACAAATTATAATAGTAAACAAGTTATAATTAAAGCAATAAAAAACTTTGGTGTCCTAATTCATGTACATAAGACCATTCATAGATTTTTTTTTATTAACTAGTGATTTCCCAGCACTGATTCTGGGCTTGAAGCTTGTACCCCCTGCTCAGACAAGAATCTGAACCTTGGGCAATGATAGAAATGAACATATTTATTATCCATGTGGTTTGGTGTAATCCTTGCACACTGTCTTGGTATCTTCTTAGTAATCTCTGGTGTGTAACAAAATAGTTGCTTTTCTGTATTTCTCAATTCTCCTGATCAACAGTAGAGGTTTTGTCATGGAAAGACTCCTCTGCCTTTTGGACTATCTTCTCCTGTCTTTGGATGTGGTAGAACTTTCTGTTCAGAGCTGCAAAGAGACATACTGCCCTCTGGCATATTCTGGAGATAAAAGTGTATATTTCTTCTTGTACCTCTAGGCCATAACACTCTCTGCCACTCCGGTGCAGAAGAACAGCCCCCTGGGACGGCTTCCTCAACACACGTCAGGAAGCCATCCATCTCCTGTTCTCCAAAACTGTTGCATTTCATCCCACAGAGGCAGGGACAGCAGCAGAGGCCCCAGAAGCTTCATCAAGTGAATTTTGGGGTGTGTGTGGGAGCAGGACCCACTGTGTCACCCTCTGTGTTTCCTTGAGAAGTGTCTTGCAGCTCATGTCGTGCCTGGGGCATGTTGTCAATGTCAGGGCTACTATTCCAGTCTCTGTGGACTCAGGCAAGTGACGTCCCATTTATTATGCTGTATTCACATTTTCAAACATTTTTTTTGAAAAATGAAGAGTGGAAATGTGCCTCTTTTTAATGAAAACAGGATTACTTCTTTAATCATTAATGATAGGCGTATATGTTTTAGAGGGAATGCACTACTAAAGCCTAATACTGTTATAAATATTCAGTACCTAGAAATACATGCTCTTCAATTTCCTTTTACTTACCAATTTGCAAGAATTTTTAATCAAGTGTCTCTGGAATCTTCCTTCTCATAAGAGTATAATCTGGACCTTTTCCAGGTGAATCAATAACTGAGTCTGTGTAAAGTCTATCACAGGTGTCCTATTTTGGGGTGGTAAAGGCAGGAATGGGAATAGTAAGATGCAGCTATGGAACAAGTACAATGTCCCTATTGCAGATAGAGCATGAAGAGTGTTAGCAACTTCTCCATCACTGAGGGGATATTGCAGTCCCCATCTGTTACCTCTCATAAATGTGTCATTATGTGCAGAACAGTGGCCAAAGCAGCCTGGGGCAGGTAACGAGGAGGATGTATAGAGTAGAGCACACAGAAGACACCAAAAGCTGTGCCTCCATACTCATCTTTGGACCTGTTACTTATTACAGAAGTGGCAGGAGGACATCTTCAGTGGCCAGCATGGGAACATGGCTTCAGGTGGGTTCTAGCTATGATCTGATCAGGTGCTGTCACTAATATCAGTCACACTTCCAGGTGTACAGTACCCATTCTGACAATGTTTTTGTTGTTTCCTGTGTAACTACAATTCACTCCTTCCATTGGCTCCAGAACTATATCTAAAACTTCTTGTGGCTTCTTCTGGAAGCAGCAAGCGAGGTGCACAAAATCCCAGCTACTCTGAGAGAAGAAGCAACTCAAAGCCTGAGGAAGACTCAGGAGCACCCTAACCCCACAAAACACATCTTCACCCTGACAAGTGGAGTACAAACAAATTGGTGAGGCTGGAAGATTTCTCCCCTCGGTTCCAAGAAGGACCGTATGAATCACTGCACAGCGAGAGCACAGAGGAACCTGGGGAGCTGCCAACCTCCCAGGTGGGCAGGCACGTTCATCCCCGTGGTCAGACACGCACCAAGCAGAGGAGGGGAGCTTGGTCCCTGAGACAGAGCAGTGCCACAGGCAGGCTGGCCGGGTGCGTGTCACCCCCTCTGAAGTATCACACCCCCAAGTGAAAAGGAATCCAAAGCGTCAAACACATTGTAAAAGACTCCTACAGAGTTGAAACCTTGAAAGATGAGACAGAATAAAGGCAGAGGAGAGAAGGAATCCATTATTAATAGCTGCCTTTAATAATTCTGAATCGAGATGTGGCATGGTCAAATGGCAAGAGAGGAATGGGGAGGAAAAAATATGAATGAATCAGCAGGTAGATTAATGTTTACACCAAGGGTGAGTTAGCAGGCATTTGCACAGGGCTTTGGGGACCTTTTTCACATTAATTAAATGCAAATCATTCAAAATGCTTCTCACATTTTTGTACCACAGTTTCATTCACTTCCTTGACCCTCCCCATTCTTCTCTGCACTTCTGCTCTTTAGATGAATGCTGCAAAGTGGGTATCAAAATGTTTAGGTCAATTATTTATTCTACTTATCAAATTAATTTTTTTTGAATGAATCAAAGAATCACAGAATGGTTTGGGTGGGAAGGGACCTTAAAGCCCCCCCAGTGCCACCCCCTGCCCTGGGCAGGGACACCTCCCACCACACCAAGTTACTCAAAGCCCCCTCCAACCTGGCCTTGAATCCCCCCAGGGATGGGGCAGCCACTGCGTCTCTGGGTCTCACCATCCTGAGAGTGAAGAATGCCTTCTTTTGAAAATGTTTACAAGTTTTTTCAGCTCCTGCTTTCATTTCAGAGATTGGAAATTAATTTCTAAATCTCTCTTGGAGGTTCGTTATGACAACTATGCACTGTTATGAATAATGACCCACTTTAACCTGACAAGCACTACGTTTCTGAGAAGGGTTTACCCAGAAGGTTGAGAAGGTTTTTATGTTCATGCAACATATGCTTTACCAGATGTTTCACTGGGAAGACACCATGCTGATGAAAACAAATTGCCCTGTGAGCAAACCTTTTGTGAGCTGGTTTGGATTTTAGTTTAACCTTGGGATAAAGTGATTCTATTACTCTCCAGGAGTAGGTATCTGAATTTGTTTTCCATGATTGTGGTTGTGATGAGCAGTGCAAGAAATTGTCCACCCTCTGCCCTTTCAGTTGTCAAGAACAGCAAATGCTTTAGAGTGAAGTGGTTTTTAAAGGTAAAAATGCACACAATGATGTCTTTATGGAAGGTAAATGTATCACAATTGCCATTACTTTTAAAGCCATCCTATTAGATTCAGTTTGTGTTAAATAGATCCACAATGAAATGTGGTGATGAACTGTAGCAACGAAAGCTCATAAAACCTGCAGTTATTTCCATTTGCTCAATACCATTGGACTATTGCAAATGTGACTAAGTCCTTACTGAAAGCCTCACACATATTCACTGAAAATATTTCTATACGCAAGTCAAGATTCAGGAGAAAATGTCTATGTTAAATTTGATTTCTACTTTCAATTTCTCTATTTTCCAATATACAGTAGGGACTAGTTGTCTTCTTTATCAAGTCTCCTTTTTCATCGCATTTTATTGCTCAGCAACTTGTCATTATAAAATCCTTTGCTAACTGTGCTTTATCAGTCTGGGTTTTTTGTCCAGCAATGTAATAATGTTTTTTATTTTATTATAATATTTTAAAAATAATTGATAAATAATTTGTATTTTGATACCACTGTGACATTATTTCCATAAAAGAGAGTTATGCAGCAGAACATTTGTACCACACTATTACGAGGGGATGGACTAACACTAAGGAGCGTGACTGCTACAAAACCATGAAGTGGCCTCCTTTGTACTTTATGGCAGAAACAGAGACAACCGCATGTGGCTTTTTCCATCTTTTTCACAATCCATATCCACAATGTCCCAATAATATGGCTGAAGAAGGGAACTGAACCATGTTGATGGAAAAGAATTTACATACAGAAGCACTGGAATTTTCCGAGCCATAGGATGAGAAATCGTTATAATAGGATAACCTGTGTGAAAGGGGAGCTGTGTGTTCTGAGTGCCATTGATTTTTCTTCTTTAAATTTGGTATTGATTGCTCCTGTCCATTGATTGCTGAAGGAGTCTATTTTTCACTTTCAGGAGAATAATTTTCATTGCTTTGCTGCCCTTTATTCCTAAGCAAAATCCCTATAGATGCCACACTTAAGGAATTTGTAGGCATACCTGACCTTTTAATTATTTATGACTTGAATGTCTATCAGCTGAAAACTTATGGTAGGAACTGAGACTAAATTGCTCTGAAAGAACAATCAGGTTCTCCAAGCTGCATCCCTCACCAAAGGATAGCATCCAAAGGCAACTGATTTTTCTGCACAGATACTGCCTTGTCATATTAGGAGTAATCTGAAGATTACATCTCCAAGATTCTGCAGCCTTTTGCTTCATTTCTCAGCAGACAGGAAATGTCATCAACTTATTTAAGAAGAAAAGCCAGGAGCTGTTCTTCTGTCAGGGTCTGGTCTTCTAACTCTCCGCCATCAGTGCTGGCAGCCGACCCTGGTCCTTCCCTTCCACGCTGCAGAACAAACAGCCCCAGACCTTCTCCAGCAGAGACACAGCCCCCCAGCATGGGCATGGGGACCAGGAACGTCATCAAGCCTTTACCAGATTTTGTTCTTCGTGAAGACATCATCATTTGAATTCATTACAACAGCCAGAACACAAATATTAACTGCTGATTGGGAGTTTATAATTAAGGCTGTGGGGGTTAGAAGGCCTTCTTATTTTACTGGTTCGCATTATGTTGCAACAGCAAAAATAAATGGCCAGTTAAACCTACAATGTACCCATACTCCAGAGAGGCACAAAGACCCCCCTGATGAAAACAGGGATTGTGGAGGGGTGGGGGTGAAGGGGATGGGGACGTGGTAGGAGGACTGGGGAGGTCTTTCTTCTTTTTTAAGGTCTGCTGCAAGAGTTTTCTTGATTTGCCTTCAGTCATGCAAATTTGATGTTTATTTTCCAGAAAAAGCAAAAGCAAGTTTTACATGGCTAATGTCTTTACCACTTCAGAAATGTATTTGAAAGATGATAAAAACCCCTGCTTTTAAGTATGTTTTCTCCAAAGTCAGTAATAGGTCTTAATGGCTCAGAAAGAATATCATAATACAACATCATCAAACCTAATCTACCATAAGAAGAATAGTAATATCAAATGACCTCTCCTGTAGAAATGAATTGCAATTAATTACCTAATTTGTTGGAGCATTTGTAATATATATTTAATGGCACTGCTGTCTGGCATAGCCTTCCAGACAGGTTTCTGAAGAAACATGATCTAAGCGTAGCCTCAAGCTGATATTATCAAATAACTCACCATGCTGTGTAAAAAATCCACATAAAATAAGCAGCTAATGTTTCGGCTTCTAGGGCCTCGGGAAAGTGCTTCCACCCTAACATTTATCCCTGGCAGCCCCATCTCCCATGCCTTTATATCTGTAACATGCAGAAAATAAGTATTCAGCGCTGGCTTCCTTGTCGGTAGCACTAAGCAAACAATAGCCCATTACTATACATCACACTCCAATTACTGAAGATCTTGCCATATGTCTAATCATGTGATATAAACAGTCCATTAGGCTTCCTAATGGTGGTGTTCAATAAAGGGTGAACGAATAGTAGGAGAACAGTTAGAAGCCCCTGGGCAGCTTTGCATCTTCCCATGCCACTCCTGTTAATGAGATTACGCTATTGCTTTGGTCGATAGGAGCTGTCATTTGAAGGTTTCCAGTTCTCCCACTCTTTTGTGCTGAACTGACAAGGCAGGTGTATCTAAATCTATTTTTTTTTAATCTATTTTCTTCAACACTGTAAAATTCTTGCCTTTTATTCTTCACTTACATCGTTGCCTCTTTTTGACAGATGAAACAATGCATCTCTCCTCGTCGGGTGAGGGATCCTTGGTGAAGACCCTTTCTGGAATCTAATGTAGCCCATAAATCTCTCAGCATCTTTGAGAGAAAACGTTAGTCACCCAAATGACCCCTGTGTCAGTGTTCTGGTGAGGCATTGTAAGAGTTTATTTAATAATGGGGTAAAGTTTTTTTCCAATTAGAAGAATGCCCATTATTTTTCTTGACTTGCATTAAAAACAGCAGAGCCTTTCAAACTCAGAATTGAAACAAATTTCAATGGAATACAACAAAAAAAGCTTATTAAGACTTGGAAATGTAAGCTCAAAAGACAATGTTCAGAAAACCAAAGTAATTGAAGGAGAAGTATTAGGTTAGAATAAACCTAAGCCTAAATCACGACAAATGCTTACAGAACTATAAAACTAAGTTGCCTCTAGAGATCCTATAGCGTATCTGGTACGTGTTACACAGGGGATTAGCAGTGAAACACCAGAGAATAACAGTGAGTAATGTCCTGTGTCATAGACAGAAGCTGCATTAACTGCTGAGTTATGGTATAAACATATAAATGTAAATTGGGTACAAGCAGTTGTGCAGCGTGATGCCATGCTTTGATGCTGAAGAGAATGACAAAGTTGATTCCAAACCTCTGAATCTCACCCAGTGGTGACTGTTCAGGCTGTAACAAAGAGTAAAGCCATGGGTACGGTCTGCTTACTTTTAGAGGTGTTAGTATGCCAGAAGAGGACAGCAACTAAGCAGCCATCCCAGCTCTGGGGTTTTGATATATCTAAGAGAACCTGCTAAATTATTGTAAAAATTCAACTTTGATATCATCCACTAACAAACTCCAGAGTGATGGTGTGTGCACTCCTATACAAGATACAGGAAAACATTACGTGTAATATTTCAGCATTTATCATTTGCTTCAACAGTGTTTCCTTCTCTGTTAAATCCTGTTGATTTAGTAATCTCAAAAATTTGGTAAATATCAAGCCTTCTTGTTGTTTACGTCCTCTATGCAGCTAATGGGTACAGCACGATCAAAGACATAAACCCGTATTTAGCACTGCACCAACAGGACACTGTTTTGAGACCAGAAAACAAGTTGGTATTTTGGTTCCTCCCATTTCAGAGAACCTGCCCAGCAGAACACTGCTTTAGGAGCTTTCCTTACACTTCTGAGCTATAAGAAAAAAGCAGCTAAGCAGGAGACTGCACACCCAGATGGAAGCCACATCCAGGGGTGTCAGGAGTTTCTGGTGGAATCGGGAGCCATTAAGAGAAACCTACATATTAATTTTCCCAGATATGTGTTACACATGGTTTGGTTTGGACTGACCTCACTTTAGACACCTAAACTGTAGATTTCTACCTCTGACCTCATTGCCAGAGGCTCTTCTTGTAATTAGCAGTATGAAACAGGTATATAGGTAGTTTTGGGACATGTTTCATCTTAGCTGCTTTAGCCCGAGATTAATCTTGTTTTAAAAGTGCATATCTCTTTTCACCCATTAAAAATTAATTTTAGGCCACTGGTTCAGTCACAAAGGCAGATCTGCATTTTGGGCAGTCACATAAAATCAGATGTGCAGCTGGAAATGGCCATGTCCTGAACCACAAAGTTCTTAGACCAGAGAATCTGAAAAACATCTAGTTTGTGAAGGAAAAAAGAGAAGGCAGAAGAACTTGTGTCCTGCTGGACTTCAGCTCAGAGATAAGAACCATCACCCACTGAGTGTGCTGTGAGAAGGCCAACACATACTGAATTTGGATTTCTTGTTACTGTGACTTCATACAACATCAACTAATGATTAAAGCAGGGTGTGAGGCAGCTGCTGTGCTGTCTTATGGTGACATGTCACTTAGACCTATAAGAGATAATAAATCAGAAAGCACTGACTGGTCGACTCAAACAACCTTCACCACCCAAGATATTTTAAGACAGCCAAGTGGTGATGTGACCACACACTGATGCTAAGAAACAGTTCATAAATAATCTATCTCATGTTCACAATAGCCAAATAACAGGAGAAAAACTGCATCAGTTTAAACTTGATAACCATAAATTACCATTTCCAATGCACCTGAGGATGAAAAGAAACCCCTCCTGATTTTCCCAGTTCCACAAAAGCCTTTTAGATTGATTAAAATATTAAGGACTTTTCAAAGTTAATAAATGCCCCTCATCTAAGACATGAGAATTAAAGACATGCACTTAGGTAACTGTCTTTAATTCTGCAGAACAAAGAAGAAATATTTGGTGGGAGGGTAAGTATTTGTTTAAACAGCAGCTGTATAACCAAAGAGGAATGGGAATGGCAACCCTGGCCACCACGTCCAATCCCATTCTGAATTATTTTCTGAATTTACAAATCACTATCTAAAAAAAGGTGAGGGTTTTTCATTCTAACCTCTGATTGAAAGTTTATTGCAGAACTGTCACAGAACCTTTAAACTAAAACTTGGATATTTTTTTGGTCCTAATTCCAACAGGAGGTTCTGCAGTTTATTTACAGACTAGATTAGTTGAAGACAATCCCACCTTTTTTGTAACCACTAATTCTCTTGCTTTCCACATCAGCCCTTTTTCCGAGCAGTAGAACCATTTTCAGCCTACTCATCTCTCGTGGTGAACCATTTACTCCACCATGGCCTCCCCTTCAGAATGCTTCTTTGTACCCCATTCTTTCCTTGGTTTAAAGAGGACACATGTAATTAAAAAAGCACTTCCCCCCCCACCTTGTCTGCACTAGCTTTATCTAAAGAAACAGGTATGGAAAGATGTTTGGAAAGAGGGAATTGAAACCCCCCTCACCTTTTCATCACACTAAATAAATACGCACCTCTAGTCCCGATAACACTCCATTTGGGAGCAGCGAAGCCACGCTTGCCCTTAAACCCAGGGACGTGCACAAGTCTTTGGGGTATCAGCTCTGAGGCACCAACTGAACCAGCAGCTTCACAGATACTTTAAACCGAGTATTTTTCATCTCTGAATAAAATTAACAGCATGGCTTTATAAGCATCCTATGGAATAAAAAGTTTGATTGTGGATTCTAGCATTGATAAACAGTGTCCTGTCTCTGAAAGAAAATAGGTTCTATGGGTCTCCACCATCACTGGCAGAGGAAGCCTCCTTATTTCAGTTCCTGCAACATTTCTACAGGATCATCCCACACTGTAACGGGGAACAGCTTTTATCACCAATGTGCATTAATGAATGAAAAAAATGTGCATAATAAAGGAGAGCAAGACAGACTGATTGGAGGCAGATATTATTATTTGTTATTACCCCAGTATCAATTATAAAACATTTACAGTAACTTTGTGATGTCTCATTTAAAGCAAGCAACCTTAAGTTTTTTCATACTAAACTAAATTGTTGGTTTGGGATTTCCTTCTGAAAAAAATAATAACTTAAGGACTTAGTCATAAAAAGTCATGCAAAGACCAAAACTGACAAACCTGCTCTCAAATTATTCAAAGAGGAACAATTTGAGAAGGTAAAAATGTAGTTTTACCTTGAGAAGGTAAAAATGTAGTAGTCCATTTTTCAATCTTACATCTTCTGGTTAGTCCAGTGCTATATTGTTTAGTTTGCTTTACTGAACATCACTGTAAAGTAAGTTTACTTCTTCAGAAAAAAAAACACTAAAGGAATATGTGATGAGATTTCATGGCAGTGATTTCGTTATAGGGATGAAATTATTTCACAAACCCCTTTTCTTTCACATTTGACACAGGTTCAGCTCCTCAGAGAGCCTCTAGAATTCTTAAATGGCAATACTATTGCTAATAACCATCCGCCCTCTCTCTCTTGCTTACATTTCCCCAGCACATGGAAGAATGGATCTTTTACTATCTGGTTTACTGCATTTCTGGAGGGGATGGAGAGAAAGCTACTGTAACTAAATGGACATAATGAGCTTCCAGTGGGATTTAGAAGCTGTTAATAACCACAACCTGTCTCCATAAGATAAAAACAATACCTGGCCTCCTATAGTTTTCCCTCACTTGGTATCTGTCTTGCTCATGTTTGTGGTGGCTGTTACTGCATTTATTGTACTGGAGTTTAAGATTTCCCAAAAGGAAGATGTGTTCCTAGGAAAAACGGCCAGCACTGTACAGGCGAGATAAATACCATCCTTTAATAAATACGAGAAAGGCAAGCACTTTGACTGAATGTTTTAATCTTTGTGCAAAATATTGAAAACTATCTTCCTGAAGCAAGGAGGAAATATTAAAGCAGCAGGGCAGTTAATGCATTTCCTGGGACTAATATAAAAAAATAAATGAGAGAAAAACAGATAAATGATATTAAAGGCAGGATATGAAAATGCAGGCATAAGAAACATGTGCAAGGGCTAACAACAGGGAAATAAAAACAAATGCGGGTCTGCAGCACATCCCCCTGGCATTAGCACACAGGGACCACACCTTTACTCACCTGTACTCTGCTAATCTTTTCCAATCTGGCTTTTAAAAGTATAAATATCCCCCCTGAACAGTCTCTTTCCAGATTCTGATGCAGTCATATCTCCTCGAAGTGCTCCTCCAGGTGATGCCCCATTCCCAGATGTTCCCAGGTGTTCCCAGGCCATTGGGTCTCCCTGAGGGACCACAGAGACCCCACTCCCCTCCCAGCTCCAACTGATATGAGGGTTCAAAACTCTTCTTTTTATAGTCTTTGAGAGATTCAACTATTTAAATTGCTGAATCTTCCTTTATAATGTTATAATCTGATCTGGTAAAAGGATTTCCTATAGTTGTGGGAAAAACCCAGTTCAGATTATTTGAGGGGGGTTTATTCTCTTTCATTATGTATTACATTTTTCAAAGAAAATTCTCTATGAAACATGTGGAATTTACCAAGGGAAGACATTTGATCATTTTAATATGTGAACTCCTAATGGGAAAAAAAAATAACCTCTTTTGTAAATAATATGACTGCCTCTCTAGATATCTTGGAAATTCAATATTTTCTCGAACCACTAACCTGACAGTATTAATGATGCTTGACTGTGACTCAGAGCTTTAATCATGATCAGTCACTATTCTCCTCCTATTGTCTCATTCTCCTACTGGTAATTAATGCTTTAAATGATGCATCCACTGGAACATAAAAAAAAGCCTCCAGTTGGCCACTTGGGTTTTTTTAGCTTTTTCAGATTCTTTCCCAGAACTCACTTCTGACAAGTATCTTTCTTCCAAGTAATTAATACTTTTTATATTTTTTTCCTCCATTTATTTCTCTCTCACACACACACACGAAAACTTTTTTCCCCAGGAAGTAAGAAGAGAGAGTAGAAAAGGCAGCACATCAAGTCCAGTTTTCAGGAGGAAAATAACCTTCTTTAAGCCCAGCTCCAAGGCTCTCCCGAGCCGTACGCGATGGTTCCAGGCGTCGGGGCCAACCAGGGCATCACTCCCCCCGTCACCGGCACCGCACGGGGCCAGTGCCTTCAGCCCATCACCGCAACTGCAGCCCTTTGCCAGGTTTGTCTGCCCGAATTAAATAGCTTGAATTACAAGAATTGAAGAAATAAATAAATGACAATACCACTTACAGAAAGGGAAAAAAACTTCTGCCAACAAACTGTAGTCAGAGAAACACCACTTTAAGTCAAAACGCTGGTAAATGGAAGAGGAAATCACGGCAGTGGTTTGGGTAGTATTGGTTTTGTGAAGGCACTTTGTCCTTCGTCAATTGCAAAAGCCTCAGGTTTCATGGAACAGGAGAAATAACATTTTTTTTTGTTTCTTAACATACAAAATTTGTTCCTTTAAATGAAAGGAAAATCATGCAGTTTTTGTTACATGGGCAGATGAAATGTCTACTTTAATACCTCCTAGCTATTTCTGCAATCTTTGGAATTCTTCTAATATCCTGTTGTATGAGGTATATATGGGTCATGAGTAAACCCAAGCTCTAAAAGCTACACTTGTGAATTAGATTTTCAATAAATAATTTAGCAAGCCAGTTTCAGATGAGAGGTTTCATTAAATACTTGAAATTATTTAACAATTTTGATTCTTTTCACATCTGACAGAGGTTTATCTCCGCAAAGATGTCTTTAGGTTTCTAAATACAATAGCACTGTTATTCTAATAAACCATTTGTGGCTGTCCTGCATACATTTGCTTTGGCATATTGATTATTTTAATTCTTTTATTTTTTTTTTAATGGAGTTCATTGGAATTCATCCTCTAAAGCAGGAAACTTAACTTGAGACTAATAAAGGCCTGTCTTGCCTCTGGAAATTTTTCTGCTATGGGACTAAGAGAAGTTACATAGAAAATAATTCAAGAATTATGCAGTATTTTAATATGTTGCCCTGTTTCACAAATTGAATTGACTGTCTTGATTTGAAATCACTTCTGCTTCGTAATTAAGCAGTTGTTGTGTTCAATATTTTTCTTTCTTATCACAAACAAGGCTTCAGTCTGTTAAATCTGCATGGGAATATAACTGAATGTTCCTGTTTTGTGGGTGGTGTTTGACGTCATTACAGTGTCTTATTAATGGCTCCGTTGTACTTATCTGAATAATTAAATTGTGCTAATGGCTGTAGTATTTTCATGAGCAACATTATCCTTTTTTTATTATTACTGCCAATGAAGGATAGTAAGATGCCAACCACTAAAATGCAGCTTTTGTGGAACCCAAAGAAATATTTTTAGCATAAATCAATCCAATCAGAATGAACTATAGAGCAAGGCAAAGAGTTTTTCTGGAAGACTTTCAAAACGCCATCAATTAAGTGATGCTACAATTGATTACTTCTCCGTGTGCATTCTAAGATAAATGGCCTATGATTCCATTTAAAAGTTAATGCTGAAAAATCTTCAAATCCTCATAGCGAAGAGCAATACATAAACACTGCAAAAAGAAGTGAGCAGACGTTTGGGATAAAAAAACCCAAACAACAGGCATGCAAATATACCACAAAAATGCACACAATGTGTGTACACACAATACCCCAAAATGTTAATGTCACAGCTATTCACAAGATAAATGACAATTACTAGCCAAAAAGATAAAACAATGAAACCATGAATGTATAATTCAGGTAATCCACAAATTAAAACTCGTACAGAAACTAAGTTTGTTGCTGAATTTAGTTATTGATATATTTTATCAGTTACTGTTTAAACTCTTCAATTTCCCCTTTAACAAATACTTGAGGGCTACCTTATGCCACTAAAGCCATACCAGCAGCAGCGCTGTTTGCTCAGAACCAGTTTGTCCCAGAGGCTTTTTCTGGCAGGGACTGGTCCACACCAGAAATGGGGAACGCGTCCCTGTGTGTCCTCCATGAACCCTGGCAGTTCTGCACGAACACACAAGAGGCTGCCAGCCCCTTCTTGGCCTTTGCCAGGTGGAAGGAGGCTTTGTTCATGATGTCATGGTGCTGCTGCCAGCCCAGCCAGTCACACACAGCGTGGTCAGGATCACTCAGGAGCCAAACCCAGGGCCCGATGGGGCCATTTCTGGGAATATCTATAAAATGAGTGCATTGCAGTCGTACCGGCAGCTGGAGAAAACCTTTTGTGCATCATAGACGGGAGATACTGAAATACTTCTCCATGTGGCAACAGTGGGTGGGAACATTTAAGGTCAAGGTCTATAATGAATTTATGGGAAGTGGCATTATGGAAAGGTGTGTGAGATGGTCAGCTCTGACAACCAGCAACTGCAGGTTATAACCCTTTTTGCTCCTTCCCATCTTTCTCCCAACTTGTGGGTCTATTTGCAAACTGGCTTCTATCTGTCTACATGTACCAGCGTCTTGGTTATAAGGAAGAGGTTCATATTGAGAATAGAATTGCCACATCATTCTTTTTCCAAAGGATTATGAATTTACCTAAAGAACTATGAAGAGCTACTTTGGTTTTTTTAATAACTTATTAAAATATTCTCTCATAAAAGACTCTGTCTTATTCCAGGGTGTTTAGTTTGTATATCTAAATAACATCCACTTGCAAATATGCCCGGTGACTAAATCAGAAATTATTTCACTTATATACAATTTTCTATCAACACTGTAGAAAATAAGTGGAGTGTGCACATGGATCCCTCCCCTGTCACAGGTACCCATTGCCGAGAGCTGAATCCCCGTCCGATGCCACCCCCCAGTCTCAATCACCCGTATAATTGTCAGCCAGACTCAGTGGCTAATTGTTTTGATGAAGTGCATTATCTGGGTTTTGCTAACAGAAATAATCAAAGCTTTAATGTTCTTACAGCTTCTAAAGCAGAATGGTTTAATAAGCATGCGATTTTTAAAAACAGATTAGTCTACTGCACATAATGCTTCTTTTGGCAAGGAAATTAACATGTCACTCTTTAGAATACAGAGAAAAGATAGAAAACACCAACATTTCATTTTATGACCAGAATTAAAGTCCATTGCATATTTTCTTTTTAAAAATCTTCTTTTTCCCCAAAGACGAAAGTTAGTGTAGTTGGTCTGAAACAGAAGCACTGAACCAAGAGTGATGACAGGATCAGCTTATCTCAGGCAGTGAAAACAAATCAACCCTTTCAGTTGAAAGAGTTCAGGAGAACCGACTGCTCTGTCTTAGTTGGGGTATTCTGAATGAAACGCTACACGTTCCTAGCTCATCGATTCTTCAATCACCTCCTTTGATTTCTTGTCCTGAAAAGTAACTTAAGCAAACAGATAAACTTTGAACCTCATTCGGGTTCCTGTTGTGCCCTGGGGGTAATTACACGTGTTCAGGATCAAATGTCCTTCAGTAATATCAGTTGTTGTCTCCACGCTTACTCTGCTGAAACACTGCCTATAGGCATCCAGATGCCCTATAATACCTTTCAGGATATGGCAACTACCAGCAAAGAAGTCCCCTAACAATGCGAAAGTGTACATTGATATTGAAATTACAGGATCTTTCTGGAATACTAAATTAATACTTTTCAATTTGAAAAATATTATTGAACAACAAATTGTTTATTCACATATGTACCTCTAACCCAGGTTAGTGAAGTACATCAAATATTCACAACAATCATCAACATCTAGCTAACTGAGAAGAAATCACTAATGATAACATGATTAAACAAAAAATACTGAGTGTGTTTAATTAAACTTCATAGAATCATTTATTTTGTAACCTTTTGTTATAGCTTAAAATAAGTCCTTTGATGCATCTTATAATAAATGCTTTCTTCTAGCTGTAAAATATTACAGTGTTGTGAAGAAACAATGGGGGCGGGTGTGTGACTTTTTCAGAAATACCTGATTTACACCTAGCCAGTGTAACCGTGCTCACTGTGCCTCCAGAACATTCTTTGCACGTCTGCTTAAACAAAGGCCTCATCCTGCCCCATCCCAGAGCGTTCACGGGATGATCTGACTTGCACGGGACATTATTGTGAAAGATGGTGAATGGCTCTAAACACTCACTTCTGTAAAAAGCGGGACGTTTGTGGGGATGAGCTGGCTTTGGCGAGCTGATCTATCTGAGCTGAGTGCCCGTTCTGTTGGCCATGAGCAGAAAATGGGAGCCCAGCAGGCACAGCCCAAGGCCCCCTGACGTGTCCTTTGAAGGAAAGCCAGAGGAGGACAGCAGAGGCGGCCAAAGTGCTCACCATTTACCAAATGAAATGGAGGTCTGAGCGGGAAGATTTATGTGACTGCGTTTGGGGAGTCTTGCACGGTAAAAATGAGGGAAGATATAAGGAAAACTTCAAAAAGGAAAATCACAACTTCAGTGATGGAAGTGAGGAAAGAAAATATGATGGGTTTCTATGATAGCAAGGAAATATTATTATTAATGTTGAGAAAACCTTTCTATTCACAGGAGTTATTTAGCAGATTGCCCATAGAGGTGACAGAACCTCTACCACTGGCAATTTTCAAGAGCAGGTTAGACAAAATACATCTATTCAAGGTGTGGTTTCTTCTCTTTTGTGACAAGGGGTAGACTCACTGACCTCCTGAAGTCACTTCAGACCTACATGCTCTAATTTTCCCTGAAGTCAACGGGAATTACATAGGAATAGCAATTTACATACACGAACTTTCCAACATTAACATATAGTGACAAATACAGGGACAAGGCGGACAGCGATGAGCGCTGCAGCTTTACACTGGAGCTGGAGGGGGCTTCCCGGAGACGGAGAGGCCGAGGGAAGGCGGAGAGACCCGGAAGGACTCGGGTATCGCGAGAGGGAGCGAGAGGTCACGTGTCCGGGGGCGGGCCGCGCGAGACGCGGCACATTTAAAAGCGGCCATAGCGCGAGCTTCACGCGGACAAGGGTAGCGGTGAGTGCTGCGGCTTGGAGCTGGAGCTGGAGCTGGAGCTGGAGCTGGAGCTGGAGCTGGAGCTGGAGCTGGAGCTGGAGCTGGAGCTGGAGCTGGAG
>JAOTQQ010000012.1:123567550-123602926 GCA_026546715.1 Gallinago undulata
TGGCCTCTTCTACCAAGGGAATAATGACAGGACCAGAGGAAATGGTATGAAGCTGCGGCAGGGGAGGTTTAGATTAGGTATTAGGAAGAATTACTTACTGAAAGAGTGGTCAGGCACTGGAACAGCCTGCCCAGTAGCTCTTCAGGGCATGCTCTAGTGGCCAAGATTATTGGTTTGTGGTGAGGTGTTGTGCGTGGGGTTGTGGGTATGGGGTTTAGTTGGTGGGTGGCTTTTTTTTTGTGTGGCTTTTTTTGTTGTTTGTTTCTTTTTGTGGTGGGTTTTTTTTTGTGTGTTTTTTTTTTAATGTGGTTAGACTCGATCTCAAAGGTCCCTTCCAACCACTAAGATTCTGTGATTCTGCATCAATGCTTTTTAAAAAAAATTTTTTGTCTATTTTGTTATTGTTATGAAATAAGACAGATGTGATTTCTCTTGTTCTGTATTTCAAACACCATCGAGGTCTGGGACAGGTAAAGTATCTGAACTTCTTGGAGCATTTAGCTGTTTCCTTTTCTTTCTTCTCCCTGTGATGAAGGAGGTTCACAAATTGATATAGGGGCCAAAGGGCATTGACTTTCACCTCTGTGAAGCACATTTTGCTTTTCTAATTTCACAAATGTGGTGGGTTGACCCTGGCTGGATGCCTGGTGCCCACCAAAGCCGCTCTGTCACCCCCTCCTCAGCTGGGCAGGGGAGAGAAAAGATAAGGGAAGGATCATGGGTTGAGAAACGGACAGGGAGATCACTCTGCAACTACCATCTCGGGCAAAACAGGCTCAACTTGGGGAAATTAATTTATTTCCAAACAAATCAGACTAGAGTAATGAGAAATAAAAGCTAAATCTTAAAACACCTTCCTCCTGGGATCAACTTCACTCCTGATTTTCTTTACCTCCTTCAAGCAGCACAGAAGGACAGGAACAGGGGTTGTGGTCAGTTCATCACGTGTTGTCTCTGCTGCTCCTTCCTCCTCAGGGGGAGGACTACTCATGCTCTTCTCCTTCTCCAACGTGGGGTCCCTCCCACGGGAGACAGTTCTCCATGAAGTTCTCCAGTCTGAGTCCTTCCCACGGACTGCAGTTCATGAACTGCTCCAATGTGAGTCCCTTCCATGGGGTACAGCCCTTCAGGCACAGACTGCTCCACTGAGGGTCTCCCACAGGGTCTCAAGTCCTGCCAGTAAACCTGCTCCAGCATGGGCTCCTCTTTCCACAGGTCCTGCCAGGAGCCTGATCCAGCACAGGCTTCCCTTCCAACCCAAACCAATCAAACCAGTTCTGTGATTCTATGCACTGGAGTAAAGCGTCCCAGAGAGGAGAAACCCAGCTGCTGCCAGAAGAACAAAGGAGACGATGTTATGACCAATGTGGGAAGACTATCAAACACTATTTGAGATAATAATTAAAAACAGCCAACAAGGCTCAATGTCATTAGCAAACTGTTTGGTGCAGACCAATTTGATAACCATATTGGCAGCTCCAGTAAATTATGGCATTTCCGAGCGGCTACACTGGAACTTGAGGGCAAGAGGAAGGATGAATCAATTCCTTTTAAAAGGCAGTTGCTACTAAAATTATGGTTTAGGCCATTGAAATTACACTGGCTCCAGGGGGAAATCTAAGATGTAAAGTAAGAAGAACTGAAAGATAGGCTTGCCATCTAGTTGCTTTACTAAAAAAGTAGACAATCTTTGCATAGAAATTACTTGATGCTTAGTCATGAATTATGAGTATCTTTTTTTTTCATTAGAACAATCTCTCCATAATTTTATTTGCTGATTTGTAAAGCCATCTTAGAACCCATCTACCATTTTATGCTTCAGGCACTACACTTTCTGTTTTGTTTCAATTTGCAGACAGACACTGGATCAGACTGGTGTATCATCACACTATATGGGATCTGACATAAAATATTTTTCCCCTAATTAAGACCAGGAACCTTATTATTGTGTTCTCTTTTTAACTAACCTAGATTTACCTCTGAGATAGCACTTACCCAGAGACAGCATAAAACAGTTTCAGAATGAAAACATAATGAGTAACTATGCAATATCAGACTTATCTACTTCTCAGTCATTTACTGTTCCTGTAACATTCACCACAAAGACTGCAGATATTTTTTTGCAGTCTTTATGCAGAAGTAGTTACTTTCCACAATGATTAAAGAAATTATCATTGTAAAGTAAACACAGCCCTGATCTCTGGTTCTCACACAGGTTGACCTGGAGCACGCTCGGTGAGGACACACAGAAGTGGGTGCACAGACGGACAGACATCAATGGCCCAGAGTACACGGTGGGCTCGTTGCAGCACAGCCGGGGGCACAGCTCTTCCAGGGACAACATGGTCTCAGCCATTCGCATGGACCCTGCGTGGAAACAGGAAAAGGTAATGAACACATCCCACCAGTGCACGTCTTCCTGTCACAGGGGGGTTACTAGAGTCTCATTTCGAAATAAACTCATAGAGGAAAGAAATGGTGGACCATGTCAGAACAACCCTGATGTTTTCTGCCTGAAAGATACTTTAATTTTGTTTTGAAATGCCATTTCATTTGATTTTTTTTTTGCATTATACTGCTACACACCAGTAAAAATATATAGATTGCAGTATTCCTTTTGATTTAAAAATAAAGGAATGCATTGAGTAATTGCCATGAAACCAATTTTCTGAAAATATATGGAAAGTTCACAATATCTGGTATTTGAAGTAGTCCTTTGGCTCACTACTTATTGTACAAATTCAAGAGTATTTATTCAATGTACTGTTAACCGAGGTGACCAAGTGAGACAGGTTAAGCCAAATTAGCAGCTTGGTTTGCTTCCATTCTTCACATAAAACATCGGCTGTATCTCCCAATTTTTTAATTCATAAAGTCTTTTATCTCTTTTCATACTGTGTTATCCCTTGACAAGAAGAGATGACAGACAGATAGATACCACCTACTTCCCACAGCCAGTAATTGTTTTGTCAAAACATAATTTTAAGCACTCTCAAGAGAATGTAGCACAAGAAATAATTACTATGCAAGATGAAACAAATTTATTTATGTAGGATACAGCTTGATTCAGTATATTGTATCATGACTTTGTAGTGAAAATCGATAACAGTTAGAAAGAGACACCCGGTGCTGAAGCAGTGGGTGATTCCTGCACGTGGTCTGTGGCCACCAGAGCCATGGCTCCTCCCTGGCTCCCTGCACACTGCAAACGCCCTCTGAAGGAGCCATCAGTGGGTTTCCTATGGACAAATTCCTGTGTTTTCATCAATATGTAAGGTTCCCAGAAGATGGAATTGAAATCCCCAGACAACAATGTAACCAGCCAAATGCAAGCTAACTGAAGAGTCTGCCATTTCTGTTCTGGAATTCAAAGCATGGGACTGAAACTTTCAACGCCAGGCCTTATATGGTGTGTTAATGATAGAACCAAGGGCAGCATTTGTGAAGGAAAACTTGAGTTGAGGGACCTTGTCCCTGGGGTCCAGTAAACAGGGTCAAGAGGGAGGTTCCTCCAGAGAGATTTAAAGAGCAGAAACCTACTTTAACGACCTAACATCTTCTTCTCTCTCCCTTGACTACTTAGCTTAGGAAGAAAAATCTCCTAACATTAAGGCAGCAATTTGGGACTATGCCCCTAAAATTTACACACAGCTGTCCCATTGCAATGCTATACAGGGTTCCTCATATTACAGAGGAAACTTTGGCTTTTCAATAGCTCATTAAAACTTAGCTTTTGAGGTCAGAGCATGAAATGTTTGTTTATTCTCCAGGAGTGCACATTCACGCAAGTCACTCCTGTCAAGGGGATGACTCACACAGGAGAAGGTTGGCCAAGTTCAGAAGAGACATGCTATTAAAGCAAACACGGTACACTGCTGGCTTGCAACTGGCAGGACCACCATGCTTTCCAGCATAGTCACACAGGTTCTGTGTAGGGTGGTGGTCACAGGGGCAGGGAGAGGTTTGGTTAGCAGTTCCAGATGAGACAAGGGGATGAATCAGGATGTTAGTCCCTTCTGGGTCTCCCCCAAGGATCTGCAGGAGATGGAGACAGATACAAGGCTGGAGGCAAGACTATCACACAGGTCCCACATCCATACAGGGAACAAGGACTAAGCAGAAGTGAACCTAACATAGAGCTCAGGAAAATTCTGGGTGCACAGGCTTGTGCTGAAATGGGACTCCTGGGCCCATGGACAGGGCTTGGGGGAGGCTGTGTCGGGCTGGTAGCACTCTCAGGTTCTGGACATCTTTTAACCCTTATGGATAAAAAATTATGCATCTTCCCTGGCCACATGGTGGTCTGTGAGGATTGGCTTTGTATTTTCACAGCTACAAATTCACAATTTCACTTGTGTCTACTAATGCTAATGTCACCCCTCCAGGGGTGGAATGACCTCTGAATGCAGTCTTCTCCAGTTATTCCCACAGAGAAGGTTCTGCTGAGATTTGCTCCAGGGACTTACAAAAATGTGGCCACCATGACAAAATGTGTTGGTTTCCTGAGTGGGACTTTACACCCACCAGCACTTCTAGTGGATAAAAACTGGACTCGGACAACTTACAGCCTTTTGATTTCTTAATTTACTAGAAAATTTGTCACAGTCAGTAACTGAAGCATCTCATTAACCTTTAATCTATTCATTATGTTTTTCACTCTTTTTCATTTTACCATCATTTCCCATTTAAAAACTTTAGGTACCTTTTATCTAGGAAATAACTGAGAAATCAGAAATAATCTTGTTTATCATTTCTTTAAATGTAATCCCTGATTACTTCCTACTTTTGGTTAGGATATTAAAAAATGTTTATGTTATGATGGAAATAAATCAATGCTCCTCATTTAAAAGTCTAAATAAACAAGTAGCAATTACACAAATAGCGTTCTGAGGAAGTTAGTCTAGAAACGTAGAAATGGCCTTGTTTTATGAACTGCTATATGAAAGAGAGATGATTTTCTCGTATTCTTGAGGGCTTTCTGACCAGGGCAGAAAGTGTGCCTTGGTCAAAGTCTGTGCATTGATGAAAAGAAGGGGTTAAAACAACTACCTTGAAGAGGTGGGATCTTTGCAGGACTGTCACAGCACCATGTCCCCTGGCACTGGGCACACAGGAGGGGACCAGCTGCCCCCCTGGAGCTGAGTATTGCCCAGAGACAGGCAGAGCAGCCATCAGGGCAGGCGGCAGCAGAAGGGGCCTAGGCTCAGTGTGGAATCGTGTGTCTCTTGCCCAGAAGAGCAAACCTGATAGATGTGCACACAGTCATCAGTAGATCTGACTAATCAATCACACAAGCCTAGATGATATCCTGACTTTAGATGACTGTGCCAGGAGATGCACAAGATTTCAGCCTAGCCCACACTTAAGCATTTTTGGAAACTGCATTCTTCCCATACTGTTCTTTTTGTTTTCTTTAAATTTTCTTTTGCCACTTTATTTACCCTATTTGTACTTTGCAGCATCCAAAATAGGAACCTCACATGATCACAGAACATAAAAGCCACCCTGAACAGCAACAAAATCCAAAATACAATCAGTTGAGCCTTCCATAAATGAGACAGAAATTTATAGAGTGCCATTATTGCCAATTTACATCTCAGCAGAATACACCCAGTGCTGCTATATTCCTCCCAAAGTATTTTATTCCACAAATTCAAAGCAACTAATAATGGTCTCCTTTGCCCTAGCCCTGCTGTACGGAACACATTTTCTCTCTTCTGGCGTCTGTTCCAGCGTTCAGTGTGTGGAGTAAATCACAGAGGTCACGCTGGGCTCTCAGAAGACAAATCTGTTCCTGTTCTGTAACATGACGGGCTGCCTGAGCACATTTAGAGGTACTGGATAATTTTCATTCTTCAGGCTTCCAGCCTCCCTTTGATCTCCATATATCATTTTCCACTTCCTTTTAATTCTATTCACATGTGCAGAGATGCATCTGTGCAAAACAGGTTATTCGTAATTAACCCCGAGTGGAAGATATGACCCTCTGGCCAAGCACCAGCCCCAGGATGGACCCGTCCCTGCCTTTCCTGTGGTCAGGGCTGTGATGATGCTGCAGTGCCCACAGTATTCCCTCTCCTCACCGCCCACCGAAACCCCCAGTGGGACCCTCTAGGGAGAGACTGATCTCAAGGTCAGTAAACAAGCATTTATTAGTTTCCCAAAATGATTAGTACAGGTCTTAACAAGTCCCGGGTAGTTGGTTAGGTATAAAACACGTTATGGGGAGTGGTGAGGTGTGGGTTGTGTTACTGGGCATGTTACTCGTACAGCAACTTATGGCAAGTGGTACTCAAGGTTGTTACCTAACAACTCTGCTACCTGATAACTCCTAATAACCTAATACCTAATGAGAGAAAAGAGAAACTGAAGGAAAGGAAAAGACAGAGACAAAGAGATAAGGATATCACCTGTCCTGGTTTGAGCATCTTTTTCAGGGAATCTTCCCAGACACCATCTTCTTTTTTTCCCCTTAGGGCACTTGTTTTCCACGTTTGTGTTTGTTGAATTAAAACGCTCCCCCCCACTTGCTAAGGGCAGCCTCGTCTCAGGTTTGTCCCTTCTGGCAGGTGAGGTGTAGCACGACTTGGAGAGATGAGTGCCACGGTCACATCTATTTCTATATGATCTCTATAATCTTCATTAGCAGATGCAGGGAGTGCACTTTCATATGCATTGTGCGGATAATGAATCAAAGGTCTCTTATGGAACACAATGGCCTTGAGAACAGAGAACTGGCAAGCTCACCACACCAGTGTCAGAACTACCCTGTCTTCACAAGACAGTTCTCCCACTGCTTTTCAGGAGCCTGTGAACCTTATCGATTCTCTGAACTTCAGGCCAGCAGCATTTATTTCCTTGGGAGTGCTGGAGGCGTCCCACTGAAGGCTTGGAGGGTCTTCTCCCCGTCCTGGGGAATGTACGGGCATTCTCCTGCAGTGGAGCGTGCGCATCAGCTGAGAGAGCAAGGGCGGCAACGAGGGACCCCCATATGCAAACACAAAGGCTGATCCCACCGAAATTACAGATTGTTTGACAGCCTGACTCAGCCAGATACTCAACCACACGCTTGAAAAGTAGGTGCTCTCCGTTTGAAGTCGGGGGATAGAAATACACCTCATTGAGCAGAGCGTGTGCTTGACCACTTCTGTACTGAATCAAGGCTTTCTGTCATAAGGGCTTAAACACCATGAGCATGGTCACATTTCCCTTCTTACACATTACTCTCAGCGTGGTGCTCAGGAGTCACAGACCAGGACCCCATTTTGTCTGGCTCTGCACAAGGCCAAGGGAAAAATAAAGGACAAAAACCTGACACCATGAGAGGTTTGGGAGGAGATGGGAGCAGTGGGACACAGGGTGGGCAGTGGGGCTAACGGCAGGCTCAGGAGCCCTGCTGTCTGGGGATTGCAACAGGCACGGACCCTGGCCAGAGGGGGTCTGATGGAGGGTAAGGAGGCAGCCTCATGGAGTGAGCAGCAAGGTTCTCGGGGAGCAGGAGAGAAGACATGAAAGCCCTTGTTTGAAATGTTAACAAGCGAACATGGAAGCTGGCACCAGTGACCCACCACGGCTGGGAGATGACACTTTCTGTGAATTATAGATGATCTGTGGGGAAGGTGCAGCTGTGAAGGGACCTCAAGGTGAAGTCAAGTGCTTCACATTTGATGTGATATAAAAAGAAAAGCCAGCAGTGGGATGATGAGGAGGTGGGAGGCAGGAAAGTGACAACCCAGTGAAATTAATTTTGCAGCAGCGCGATGAAGGGCAGGGAAAGGCAATGTCCCTGCCCTGGATCACTCCTTCCAATGACCACGGTCTCCCAGCTGGCCCTCCCCCCTATAACCCATGGAGCATTTCCATTACCACTTGGCAATTTTGACTATTTGTTCCCAAATTCAGGGGTATGTGTGTGATGGAGAGTGTACCCAGGATAAGGAGTGTGATAAAAATGTCTGAAAAAGGTTTAAAAAAAATGAATTTCTATTTTATGAGGCTAGGGATTGATAAGATAATGGTAGGAAAACAATGATTCATCACCTTTGTTTTACATTTTGACCCATGTTCATAATTTCCCACGAATTGCAAGAGAAAGGGGCATATAACTCCATTACTATCTGCATTTCATCAAAGAATCAGTATTATACATGGTAAGAACTGCTTACCCTTTTAACATAGCAATCAGGTATAGATAAATGGAAAAATAAATTACATTAACAAATACAAGTACTTTGCTTGGTCGTTGTGGATTCTTTTCATTCCATAAAAAGCATTTGCTTTCATGTTCTTTCAGCTTTTCGTCTCTCAGAATTACATAGGTGGTGTAATTTTCGCCAGCCATTGACCTTCTCAACAGATCAACGGAGATCTAATCCATCACACCTCTCAGCATGTTGGATTCCCTGCACAGGACATCTACCCCTCATCAGCCTATTGTAACACATTCCGTAACCACACATTGAGGTACTTTTTGCTGTAATTTTCTCCTTTTATTCTGTTTTCCACCTCTTGCTAACAACCTGGAGCACTGACCATTTTAAAGGAAATTCCAAATTTTGCTCCATAGCCTTCAGCAATGACCAAACATCAGCAGTAAGCCAAGAGGTCTGGTGAGCAGCATTGTCCTACGTCTTTCATTAATATCCATGAAATACACATCTCCCCAGCATTACTTTCTACTGGGTTCTTTATAGAACATTACTTCCTTCCTTTCCTTGTATTAAGCTGTGACTTTGCACACACGAAGAAAACCAACCCTAACAACCAACAAAACAAACAAAAAAGTTCTGGTGCAGCTTCATAAAAACCCCCAGCATCCTTGTGCATTTCTGTGATTCTGTGGTCCTTGTGCATTTGTACATAAACAGCAGCATTAGCCAGCCCTTTTGGCTGTTCTGAAGAGAAGGGGCTACCTCCAGATACTGATTCATCCTGACCCTTTTCACATCTGTTTAGACCAGGCATCTGACTTTCACATGGCACAGAGCCCTGGGAAGCTTCTTCCTCCCCTGGACGCAGCATTGCTGCACCACTGCCGAGGTCCTGCCTTCAGTGGGGATTTATGTCTTTGCCTTGGGGAAAACAGAAATGGTGGAAAAGGACTCCCTGTTTCCCACCGGGAGGAAAAAGAAGGCATTCTTCTTTTTCAACTGCTTTCTGTGAAATGAAAAGGTGATGATTTCCCCTTCCAGAGATGCCCTTATGTGTACAGTATTACAGACCTTCCTGAAAGCCCACTTCATCTGCTCTGTTGTGTGACAAACTCTGGGACAGTGTATTTCTGGAAATAGTCCCCAGCACTCAGAGCCACTCAGCTCACACCACCCTGAAGCATTTCCAGCTGTAGAAAAACTTTCCTGGATAAGCAAATAAGCCTTTAACTAATTGCATACATGTGTGCAAAACTTCAGCAGTATTTAAGACTCCAAGTTCACTGAGATTTTAAAAGTAGTCAAATATCTGTTAAAACGAAAAGCATTTTATTTCCCAAACATTGCTTTCTTGTGAAGTTCATGCCTCTCTATCCCAGTTTCACCCACGCTTGCTCCTGACTCATCAAAACCAAGAGAGAAGAAACACATGCATCGTATTTAGAGAAGTAGTAACTCTTCATTAATAGCTCTAACAGAGCAGAGTGTCCTGGTAAGACCTCACAGTTAGAAGAAAATGTTTTCATATTAATCAAGTGCTAAACCAGTGTTGTCACGAAACTGAGTTAATTTGAGAAGTTCTGAGCAGGCAAACACAGAACAGAGTGGTCAATCCTCCACGCTGGCTGCTGAGATGGTTGTTGTTGCCTCTGGAACGTGGTCACAGCAGAGAATCCCCCTCCTTTGCAACTTCCAGATGCATGTTTAAAGTTATTTTGGGCATTCCTGCTCCTTATTGTCTCTCTCCCTCACTTTTCTGTTGACTTTGAGGTCTCCTGCATTCATATATTTTTGCTTTCAGCCCCTTTTCATAAAAGTTTTTATTACGCTCTAGCAAAATTTGAAATCCTACAAATATTCCAAGAAGGCTCCACTTCCACTATTAACACTTGATTTATGTTTTAGAAATCCTAGTGGAACTCAGGAGAAATGGTGGAAAAAATATCAGGACATCAAAAAAACCCCAGAATTGTTTGTTGGAAAGCGACCATTCACAATGGAGGAAAGACAGATATTTGGATTAAGAATGGATGAGAATTAAGAGTACAAATTCAATTGTACTAGGAAATTTAGCAATCTGTTTTTTTAGGGATTTTTAGGGATCTACATCTGAGCTGTAAGACATTTTCCTTGAAACTATAAATTGAACTATGTGCTCATTTACTCAGTTAATTAGCCCAAAATGAAAATGGGAAATGTACTAAAAACAAAATGAGGTGGAGTCCTTTCCAGTTCTTAAAAAGAAGATTTATTTTCAGTCTCTGGATCCACACTGGTTAAGGAACACACATCACAGCTACAAACACAAGTAGGAGTAAGGTATTAAACATTTTGGATAAATATCCATGGTTTGCGTTTTCAACGGAAACAAATGAAACAAGGCAGTTTAATTATCTCCTAAAAGATTTAAATTATACAAATGTGAATAAAAGCAGCTGCATTCATGCTGTCCTTATCTAAGAAGAGCAAATGTCACACTAGCTACTCTGGGGTTTGGTGTATGAGATTGCAGTGTGATTGTTTATTCTGGCAGATTAAAGCAAACATCAAACAGCAACATTAGTCCCAAAAAGATGAATGAGAAATAACAAGTCATTAATAAGTCTGCAATCAGGTGTGGAAAGTCTTTAACTCAGGTCAGCAGAAATAATCTGTTCTGACCAGTCCCCAGGTCAGAGGAATCCAGGACTGGTCAGGTACAAATGCAACCAAACAGCCTTATACCTGCAAGTAACTGACCTTGCCACATCAAGAGAATGCAATTTAATGTCCACTCAGCGGCACGCCTGAGAAAAGATCAAAACGGACTTATCATAAAAGAGAAATAACCTTTTCCACAAAGATGCTATAGCCCCTCTTGCAGAGAGATCTCCCTTGGAGCCAGAAAGAAGTCAGACAGATGCTCAAACTGGAAGGAACCCAACCGAGAGCGGCTGAAAAGAGGCCATGGGCAGAAGGAGCCATCAGTGACAAAAGGGAGAGTAGGGAAAATGCAGACCCTCTCCAGAAGGAAACAGGAGACCTGGTTGCCTGGGATATGGAGAAGGCTGAGGTGCACAACAATGTTTTTGCTTCGATCTTCACCGGCAAGTGCTGTAGCCACACCGCCCAAGTTGCAGGAGCAAAGGCAAGGGCTGTAGGAGATGATCAAGTTCAAGACCATTTGAGGAGCCTGAAGGTGCACAAATCCATGGAAGCTGATGAGATGCATCCATGAGTCCTGAAGGAACTGGCAGATGAATTTGCTAAGACACTATCCGTCATATTTGAAGTCATGTCAGTCTGGTGAAGTTCCCACCAACTGGAAAAGGGGAAGTACGTTCTTCCATGCACATCCTACAGCAACTTAGCAAAAAATTCAAACCACAGTATTTTATCCTTAAACATAGCACAATTTTTTCACTGGAAATTGAAAAAATCATGCAGAGAAGTTGCCACAGAATCTCTTGACTATAAAAATTATGGAATTAAATTTTCCTACTTTTCTTTCTAAGTCTGATTCCAGAACTGGACAATATCTCTCAGCTGCAAAATTATTTTTCCTCTTATTGAGATTTTGTAACGTATTATTTAAACCAGTGAAATGCACTAAGGGACAAGTCAACTTGGGAACACAAGGATGGATGGATATGGAGAATAATGGGGCTGTCAAACAACCTACCTAACATTGCCTAGGAGAAAGAACAGTGTGATTACTAGTATTGGAAATATTAATGGGGTTTGTTGTTTTTTTCAAATTATATGTGCTAAAATTATTTGGTAAAACTCAGAACTTCCCCACAAAATATTTTCTTTGTTGAAATCAAAGTAATCCATTAAAACACAACCTTGATATAACATTTTTTTGACATCCTTGTCCATCACCCATAAGACTGAATGTCATTTACAGGGAAAATAATTATGAAAAAATCCTGTAATCAGCGCACAGTCAAATGAAATGACGTTCCCACTCTTGGGCCAAGTACAAAGACACCTTTAATGTCAAAGAATTGATAAGTGCGTAACAGTGACAGGACTGACCT
Source organism: Gallinago undulata (assembly GCA_026546715.1). Taxonomy (NCBI): domain Eukaryota; kingdom Metazoa; phylum Chordata; class Aves; order Charadriiformes; family Scolopacidae; genus Gallinago; species Gallinago undulata. Next base: position 123,579,723 of record JAOTQQ010000012.1, read on the forward strand.
TTTTTCCAGGACTGAGTATTTTTTTCACTGCATTTGGTAATAAATCAAGCCATCGTGAGAGTGGGGTTTGTCCCTGGTGGGACAATGATACGTCACAGCATGCCAGTACAGGAGTGGGTTACGTGTGGCCTGAAGCAAGTTAACATCTCACAGAGCTTCACTGGCACACAGCATCTCCTCTCTGCTTCCATCCTGTGTAAAGTAACACTGGAGATGGAAAGCACAGGTGAAAGATGAAAAAATAAGAAGGAATATAGACCCCTAAGACCCATACCTTGGCTAGGCAGAGACAGGGGCTGAAAACTTGTGTCCTGAGTTTTTTCCCTTAGCCAACACATAATTTAACGTCCTATCACCATGACACTTAGATACATTTCTAAGGTCTCTTTGCCTTAAAAAGATAGCAAAGGTAGAGCAGCTGGGTTTTTTTCTCAGCTTTCCACAAGCCATTATTTAAACCTGGACATAATCTCCAAACCAAGTCCGACCTGAACACAGGCTACAAGCACACATTTTTTAAAAATTAAGAGCATAAAATTAGACTCCTACTCCAAATTCAGAATTGCAAAATGAATGACCTGATTTTCTGAAGTTCTCACACACCACTCCCACAGACATCAGCAAAAAACCTTAACTCAGGGTTTGACTTGTGCTTTGGAAATCAGGTCACTTGTTCAGGTACCTGAATATAGGTTTAGAAGAGTAGCTACAGCCTTTATTTATTTTTTAAATATTTTAGATTCAGAGCAGGTTATTGCTTCAGCTCACGCAAGAGAATTTTGCAAAACTTAGGCCAGGATGTGGATTTGCAAAGGAGATATAAAGTCCCTTCACACCCAGGTCCCCGTCCACTCGTAGGAGGAATCTCAGCCTTTTGTTCTGGTGACCCTGTAAATGACCCCGACGCAGCCCCTTTCTCAGCTGCTCTTTGTTCTTCTTCACACAACTAATGTTTCCTAAAACACTGAATTAAATAAATAGTAAGTACGTGGCTGAATGCAAGAAACTCAGGCAAGGATTAAAGTGCCACCGTTACATATTAGAAAAGCATGAGTATGTGGAAATTGTTAATTACATCATTTTGATTGTTTAGAATGGTATAATGTACATAACTATAATAGTAAATGGGAAGTGGCAGATTTTTCTCTGAGCACTTTTCTTTGATTTGCCTAAAAAATAGGTATATTTGGCTTTGTCTCCCTGTCTGTCTGTGTAATTTGCTGCCAGAAGTTTAACAAAGGAACGGCTTTCGCAAACAACAATCACTGACAGACAATCACTAAGCACAAACCCACTAGAGGCATAATCAGATGGGAACCTCAGGATTTTCATGAGGTATCCACTGTGTGTGAGATGATCCTTCCTGCAATCATATTTATTTTTAGGTTTCCTTTCTTTGTTGCTTTGGGTATGCCCAGTGTTACAGATCCAGCTGTATTTTTCCCTTCCCCCACAGCTGTCAAGTGACAGACTTGTCTCTCTGCTTTCGGTCTGGCAAAACCATGCAGCATTACCGCTTAAAAAACAAATCTGTGGTCCTGCCACTAGTCTCTATTTTAATCAAAGACATTAAGTTTGGTGGTCTAAACATTTTAACAATGAGGACCCTGAAAGCAATAGATGACTCCAAAACAGCTTCTGCAAAACATAGGATTTCTTTCCTGCACCTCAAGATACCAAGCATGCAGAAAGCTGCAGTAATTAGTGGGTTCTGCACGTGTATTTCCACTTACCGAAATCTTTCTTTGAAAGAGTCTGCAAACTTTCCCTCAGCTCAGATGTCCTTCATCTCCAGCTGGAAGACACGGAGGATCCTGGCGGCAGGGGTTAAGAGACATGATGGCCAGCAGGTCAATAGGCTGTTTACTCCCCCTTCTTCCTAAAGTCATCCTCTGCAGGATTTAACGTGCGGGTCAATGGTCAGCTGAACGTCCATAAATCTGTTGGTTTACTTCCTAGGGTACCCCACGAGAAATGGTGCCCAGCCCGTTACTAGTGCCTAGACACACGTCAGTGACACCAGGCAGCGGCGCTGTGGGTGACAGGGTGCACGGGGACACCGGAGAACAGCTCCTGCTCTGTGGGGTTTGAAACAGGAGCGACAACACGTGAGTCTCACTCCTACCACACCCGTTTCTAAGGGGCCCATAAAAGCACAGTGTGAATTTTGCAGCGTAACTGCAATTATTACCACGGGAAGCTGGGTTTGGGGAATTCGTTAGTCCATGGAGAACTGGGAAGCCCAGTGTGTGTTGTGGGAGGTCAGGGCAGTCAGACTGGCACAAGAGTGAGGGGCTGGCAGGCTCAGATTCAGCAGCATCATCATCATCATCAGCAGCAGCAGCAGCAGCAGCAGAGCTCTCCCATGCTGTGAGCTGGGCTGTTGTCACCCACACGTCCCAACAGCTCCATCCCAGTGGCAAGAGGGACCCCAACCTGGCCCTGTGGTCCGGCCTGGAGACACCAGGAGGGACCATTCAGGGCCAGTAGGCTGCAGAAGGGGGCCCTGACCACCCCATTGGGACCTTCTCCTCCCACCACACCGCCTCCACTCGGACCTGGGCAGACAGAGCTGCAGAGGAGCTGGGAGCCGGGGGGCTCTGGGGGGGTCTCAGCTGGCAGCAGCCCGACAGATGCTTCCCAGCCTCCCCCTGCTCCCCCCGCCTCCTTCCACTGCCTGCTTGTCCCTCCTCTCCCCGTGTGACACCCCATTGAGTGATGTAACAAGCCAGGGAGAGGAGGTTTTATCGTCCAGGCAGACAGCCAAGCCAGCCGCTCAGATTCGTGTGCCTGAGCCCCCCAGCACCCCCAGAGCAGCCACCCCCCGGGAGCCCTGGGGGAGGGAGAGAGCCAGCGCCCCTCCTGCATCCACCTTTCCATCCGCCTGTATCCTTTCCTTGGGGTTTCCAAGCGACCGGCACATGGACAGACAGGTTCGGGATGCTGACAGCAGGGAGGTTGCCATGGTAACGGAGAGGGGAGCCCTGGCGGTTAGAAACTCGGAGACAAGTAATTAAAGATGCCCAGAAGCCAGGGACAAGGGTTTGATACTGCCCTGTTACCCTGAGGCACATTTCAAATGAAGATGGAACCCTTCTGCCCCGTATCGTAAACATCATAATTACGAAGCATTGTAATTAATGCTTCCAATTGAGCTCTCAGGCACAGAGACACACGGCATCCACATCCCACGAGGGGAGAGCACTCCCTGTAACAGAACGCTGAATTATCATCTTCCTGTGCATTGTGCTCTGTTTCTGCAGTGATGGTCTAAAACTGAAATAAAATCCTTAGCCAGCTGCAGGTGACCCTGTAATTGGTGACATCAAGCTTATTTGGCATCCGTTATTGACTATGTAAATTGTCAACAAGTAAAAATATTCTGAAAATGCACCTGCCCATGCTCACAGGTCTGTCTGACTCATTATAGGGTGAATGATGATATGATTTACAAAAAAAAAAAATAGAAATTACCCACTTGCTAGGAGAAACAGCGAAACCCAGATTTGGTCTTTCAGATTGAAAATATATATGACAATGAAATTTTAACTTGCTTCCCTCTGTTTTAGTAAGCATATAATTATGAGCGGTTAATTTATTTGCATTCATTACACCCACATGGGTACATGAGTGCCCATGTGAACTCTCAGAGGCAGACGTGTTGCTACAGGCAGGGTCCAGACACCGCACGATTTGGTGACTCTGCAGTTTATCCCTTGCTGCAAAATATGTTCCAGGTACTCGGCTTCTCATCATGGCCAAAAGCGGCTCCAGCAGAGCTTTGTGGTGCGAGGAAAAGCCTGAGAATGTGAGCTGAATATCAATTGAGCAGCCACGTGTTCCTGCAGGAGACAGCAACTAAAACAATAGGACACAGACCTCAGCAACATCATTGATCTCACAGGGCTGCTGACTGGAGCTCTGGAGGTAGGAAACCAGAAAGTGTCGCAAACACCACAAAATAATATAGCAGTAGTAACAGGAGATTATATGTCCAGATTCAAATCTGAAGCTCCTGCAAAAACGCCCACTTTCCCAGCAGTGATGCAGAATCCAGGGATCCTGGCACAAATTTTGGGTTCATTTGGCTTTGTGATGCGATGACTTTCACCTGCAAACTCATGCAATTATACACACACGGCTTTAAATGCAAGATTTTTTTACTGTGTGTTTGCAGGAAATGTTATTGCTGCCAGTGCAATGCGTCTCATGAACCAGAACTCAGCAAACGTAAAATGACTGATATTTATGACAGCTTTTCACACTGCAAGTCTTTCAGAGAGTGATTTTATCCACTGCACGTTGTCTATATTTTGTGCTGTGTGCACAGCAACTATAAACCTGAAACTAAAGAATTATTGTGAATTTATTAAAAAAAAAACACACCAAAACCCACCAAAACATAGCAAGAAAAAACAGACTCTCATTTTTGCGTTGTTTAAAAATGTTGCCGAATTCAACCATATCAATAATATTTTAAAACATTGACAAGTATGACAGTTTGAAACATTGAAGAGTGTGATGTTTCAAAGAAGCAGGGGCACAAATGACCTCAGCTCTGCCCTTGACCTCTCCCATATTGAAAGCCTTTCTTCTGTGGCTCCTTCCAGCCACCTCCACGGGCAGCCAGCACGGGGCTGTTCATTCAGCTTAACCCCTGGCAGCCCACCTGGCTCCCGGAGCTGAATCTCTGTGTCACAGACTTCCAGGGGCAGACAAGATGGCAGATCCTTCAACAGCAGCTACTGCACCTAATGAAGGGAAGGAGTCTTATTACTGCAGCCATTTGTTGCCATAGCTTCCCACGTAAAAGCCAAAGAAACCATTAGAGCATCTTTCTGCCAGAGGCCAAAGATTTTCATTCAATTACGCCCATTCTAAGTGCAATAATTGGAGTTTAGCAAAAGCGTATCTTCCCCGAAGCCATCCATGTTCAATTTGAACTTGCATGCTATTTTTCATTTCAATTTCTGAGGTTTTGGCTTCCAGCCACTGGTTCTTTTTCTTCTCAGGTATTTTCAGCTCAGGAGAACATAAAGACATTTAGATCAAGTCCCTTCTTGATCTTCCCTTTGATAAACTGTCTGCTGTGGCCACTTGTCAAGCAAAAAGAAAGTAGCCTGGGAAGAGAAAAATCTGATTCTGGTCAACTTAGTTCTGCATCATCCCACCTTGCATCCTTACTTTTTGACTCATAAGGTGGCTCTCACCTTGACATAACTAACATCATCACTTCTGTCAAACAAAGCTGCTTTCTGCCCTCCCCCTACAGGTTTATGATTCCTTTAGATCCATCAGAGTGAGGTTTGCTCCCCTGAGGAGTAAAGAGCACTCGGATGCATATAAAGGGTTTTTTTACCCCCTTGAGGACTAAAAATCCCTCCCTTCCTCTCTCCCCCTCCCTAAATCCCTCCCTCCTTCTGTCCCCCTCTCTCTCACTCTCTCCCTACCAAGGAAGCCAGCAGCTCTATGCTGCTCATTCTGGAGACAAACAGAAGCGTGGGGAGGATAATGCCTGACCCTGTGTCACACGCCAGAGCCTGGACACCCAAACCTTGGCGTTGGTGACACGCATCCTGCTGCTCCAACCCTCTGCTGCTCCTCTTCCCTGCACATACAGCCTGCCAAACTTTATACTTTCGTATGTTAAAACGTATCAAGGATGCCTAGTAGTGCCGTTTTTTTCAGGAAACTTCTATCTGACTCCCTGTCAGCGCCCTCAGACTCTGCAGATCTGCTAAAATGGGATTTGCTGCTTTGGTTTCCGAACAGAGAGAGAGGAAATCCATGCAGGCGGGAGGCCAGACCGCTATTGCTTTTAGTTAAGGATGTTCTGCTGAAGGTGCATACCAAACAAAACATAAACCAGAAACATCTGACTCTACCAGAACAAACAAACAAACAAACAAAAAAAAAAGAGGCAATTCAGCCATAAAACATCAAGAGTGAGACCTGTCCCCCGTGTTCTGAGCACACCGACCTCCCAGGCTAACGGGAAGGCAATCTCCTGCCGACGCGGTGCTCATCTCCGCGTTGCCTGCACAAGCATCTCCTGCGAGCACCAGAGCGGGATTTATCAACTGCACACACCAGGAACACAGATGTGCATTTGGTGAATTGTCTCAGTGTTGCAGAATCCACGCAGGCTCGCCCTCCGGGTGATGTGAAATACACAGCCTGTGTTTTAGAAGATTAGCGATTTAATTGCTTTATTAAATTATTATTTATTATTTACTATTTTAAGTATTTACTATTATTTATAATGCATTTGCACTGTATGTCACTGCAGACGTGCAGTGGTGAAGCCCACCGGCTGGTGGCTGTCAGGCAAAGCTGGTTCCTGCCACAGATGTAACCCCACGCACCGCACCAGCACACAGCAACCCGCACCCTCGCTGTTCCAGGAGAAAAAGGAACAAGAGAAAAAAATAATAAAAAAAAGAGTTACGTCCTACAGGCTGTCGAATCATGGCTCTCCGGAGGAGAAGGCAGTGAGGATGCTGACAGATGTGGGGCCGGAGGATCGCCCAGCAGACTCAGTAGGGTTTAGCTGTGCACTGCCAGCACTGCCACCTCCAAAGGGCAAAGCGACCGGCTCCTGGTCGGAGGGGATGTGGCTCTGCCAGAGCAGCATGAGCTACGGGGGTTACAGCATACGCGGTCTAGATAAAGCGTTCATAACTTACCATCTGCAAGGAGCATCTACCTGCCTAACAGCACTCCCCTATGAACCCCGCTAAAGGGACCTTCACAGCGGCCATGGATTTCTCCTGACACCCATGATTTTAAAAGCAGGAAAAGCTATCAAACCTCACATAATTTTTTTACTGATACCCATAAGAGAGAGTCATGCAGTGGAAGGAGTGATAGGGTGACTTCAGTCCCGGGCGAAATTCAGTGTCCCGAAAAGCCAGAGGACAGATGCCGAGGCTGGTCCTGCTGCAGATCCGGTGTCCCTCAGCTTCTGGCTGGAACTCAGGTGAGATTCACTGAGGAATGTAAAAGATTACCAGAGCATCCTACTCCAGACACAATGCTTGCTTGAATGCATCTAATCCAGGGACCAAACAACCTTAAAAATGATAGCGATGAACAGGAAAGCCCGCTTCTGATCACTGCCCTGCTCTGGGTGTGTGTTCACTACTCGGAGCTGATCCAGGAAGAGAACTGAGCCTTTAACGTCCCGTTTTCTTCCCTGTTTTACTTGCTGGGTAAGGAGACTGTGACCATGAACGGGGTGAGTGTGGGCTCCCCCATAAGCGGACTCTGCTCTGGAGACAGGCTGACACCGTTGAGATGAGGAGGGTGTTAATATTCCGTCTGTTCTCCTCCTCCCTCCGCCGGCAGCAGCCGCTGACAGAGGCTCATCCTGGGGTGCCAGGAGGTCCATCTCATCCCACTTCAAATTCCAGGTTGGTCGAGGGCTGGGAGCAGAAGCATGTGCCCATGCTGTGGCCATGGGGAGGGCTCTGGGGGCACAGAGCTGTGTGTTCCTGCCCCCCGGCTCCTCCACCTGCGCGAGGGCGACCAAAGAACTCATCTCCCTGCTGCCTCCTGGGGTCTGCCTGCTGGTTGTCGCCAGAATACTGCCCTTGCCCTTCTGATCCCCCCCTCCCATTGGGCTGCCCCTTATCACCAGGGGGTACAACCTCCACGGGACCCTGCTCCCTGGGGGAGAACCAGAACTGGTGGGCTTGGCAGGTTTCTTCTGGTGGAGGTACCCAGGGAATGACTCTTACTGCCCCCCTCACAGAGGGGTCCACACAAAGCACCCTCTGTCCTTTGCAGCTACAGAACTTACTTGTCTGATCGTGCCAAGGGCACATTTCTGCTTCTCAGGTTCTCGGGTTTTAGTTTTGCTGACACACACAGGGAAGAAATCTGAATTATTCAATTCCTGCTGGCATAGGAATTGTTGCCAGACTTCTGTGGACTCCTAAAGTCTCAGAACTTTACTTTTACTATCCGTCTACTCAATTTCTCAGGTATCTCCTGATTTTTGTGGTATTCATAATTAACATAACCCCAGCCAGCAATTCCATAACCGTTGCAAAGTAAAACTGATTAACAAAGTGTTGTGTGGGTCCTGAATACTGCCACTATATTTAACTATGAACAGATGTTTAATAAAACTTTACCTTTGTTTCAGTAACTGCTTTGCACCAATTTAAAGCCCATTAAAGGCTAAAACATCTCCAAGAATGTAAACCACGAATTGATATAAATTTACTACTCCCACTGTCCTCACCACCTGTCAAATAATAGATTTTCTTTGTATGTGTATTGCTAGATTTTAGTCACTAAATAGATGAAGAGCTTTTCAGACCTGACACCGCTCTCTCAGAAGGTCAAATAAACCCAAAGACAAGTAAGTTTGATTAAAGGAATCAGAGAAGATGACAGCTTTGATTAAAGACTGAAAAGCATATTCAGGGAGGGTTGCAAACGGTTATTATCTGCATGAATCAGACACGTCTTACCCAGACACATTCGGAATGAAACAGCGGGAGGATAAGAGCGGTCTGAAATGACAGGAGGTCTTAAACCAGAGACAACAGACAGGGGGAGGGCACAGTGTGGATCAAGCAGTCGGGATCCGGAGCCCCCGCTCCCAACAGCAGCTGAACATTCTCATCCGCTACGTAGGCATTTCCATTGGCTTTAATTTCATTGAGAGCAGCAATGGTAGCTGAAGCCAAATTTAGGAGCTCAACTTAACTTACTTTTGAAAACAACATTGGAGATAATCATTAGAAATATAATCTCCTTAATAAGAATTCGGAAGCAAGGAAAAGATGATAATTTATAAATGTACCACACTTTTATGTGATTTACTGCTCTCTGAGCATGAGAAATATATTGACTGTTCTCTTGTGCGTTACAAGACTTTTTTTTTTAAAATTAGTTTATGCCAGCAGAACACAGCTGTTTTTATGGTGTACTTTTTATTGTGTTTCCCTTTCCTTTTTAAACTTGGAATAGCATTTTAATTAATTTCGCAATTATACATTTTAAAATCAAAACTAGCAGAAAAGATCACAACAATGATCTCCATTCACAGATAATGTATTTTGAAAACCAACAAGACTTTAGAAAAATGCATATGATTATTTCCATCAAACCTGAAAAATTTATCTGTTCCTCTAGCTCTCTTATGTGCCGCAATAAAAAACAATAGACCCTTGGAGTCTGTCAAATCTTAGATTAATAATAAATGAGCACCAAATGATAAACACAACCTTTCGCTGTTCGATTGCAGAGAATTACTGCAGGATAAATACTAACAGGAAACTGAGCAATGTTAAACATACAGCTTAATGGACACATTAATTACAATAGGAAAATGCATCCAAAATTCACATTAAACAAAAAGGATCAGGCATATGTTAAAAAAAATGTGTTTTGGAACTCATTATATTATACGGAAAAATATTTTAACAACAAATATTTTTCAAAATTTAATTGCAGAAATATCCAGATAATTCAGTCATGTTAATCTGTAGAACTAAAGCCTTTGATCTATTGGTGCTGCTGAGGTAGAGTCATTTGCTGACTGGGAAGGGAAACGCTGATTGCCAAGGGAAAGAGGGAAAATGGGCAAAAGGCTGCAGTGGGAATAGTGCAATAATGTACAACCTGGGCTAATTTCTAGTCTATTCATCTTCCTTCCAGAGGATTTTAAAAACAGGATATAAATGATTGCAGATTCATCCAAGTGGTGGGTAGATACAGGATACATCAGAAACTCCACTACAGAGTTTCACGGAGCAGAGCTGGAGCGGAATATGGGAGCACCACTGCCACAGCCTTAGATGATGGTGCTGAAGACCTAAAGTTTCAAGGAGAATTTTGGTGGAGAGAATTAAATAACTCAAATCAGAATATGCTCAGAAGAGAGACTTCTTGCATGACCTACTGGCCATGATCATACTTACAGAGTGACAGAGGCCATCTGAGTTTGCCTTTTAGAAAATGAAGACAAGAAAGTATCTGCCAATAGCACATTTTAATATAGCCATGTGAAGTCACACATTTATGAACCTCACTTAAAGAATTCATGAAAGCAGTGACAATAACAGGGGTCTCAGAGACTCCATACATACGTTAGACCAGTAGCATCTGCATCCTGTTGTGACCAGAAGAGTAAGCAGAAATGGGTATATGGAAATAGGTGTTTGAGGGAATATTTCCTTTTTTTTTTTAGCATGTAAGTGAGACTACTAGTAGCAACTAGTTGTACTGTCAAAATCTATTGAAAACACGCCTCATTTTGTAAGGCAAGGGAATTTGCTTGTGGTCTACAAATATTCATATGAGATTTCTGGTGACAGATCACTGTTTAATCTAGCAAAACAAACTCACCATGAGATCCCAAGGGTAAAAATAGACCCTGGATAGACAAAAACTATGCAAAAATTATAGGAATTGTTAACAGCTACTTAAATAGCTTGGCTAATACTGCATTGGTTTGTTCATTTCTTATTATGTACATCAAAATGGCTTTTTTAGAAAGGATAGGAAATAAAGACCCAGGAGATATCAGGCTTACAAAATAACTATTAAGACCTAGATTCCTCTGCCCAGTGCATTGCGATCAACGTTTTTCCCTGGGCATGGAGTATGTGACTCTGGCTGGCGACTGGTCAGCTCCTGGGTGTTTGAGGCTTCTGCTGACACGCTGGCTGCACCCTGCACTGCTTACGGCATGAAGCTACAGAGTTTGTCATAGAATCATAGAATGGTTAGAGTTGCAAGGGACCTTTATATTATTACTATTTGGCACAGGCCTTTAGTCCCATGCTAAAATTCCAGGCATCTGCAGAAAGAAAGAGTGAAAACCATCCCTATTTTTATATATTCTTCAGGACCAGCACACTTGCAAATGGTAAAAAAGAAATCACAGCAAATGCTGTGTGTTTTATAAGCCCCAAAAGCTCTTTTTTCTTCCTGCTTTCTGCACACCCAAGCACTCAATCTGACACATCAGGAGGAATTCACTCTGCCTGTCTGACTGTCTTGTTGATGGCTATCAGGAACCAAGGAAAGCAATTTTCCAAGGAAGGTGCATATTTCTTACCAGTATTTGACTGGGGACAGCGTTATGGGAACAGAAATGAAGGGAAGCAGCCCCTTGCACTGCACAGCCAGCCAGGACAGCGGCAGCCCACCCCTCGGCATAATCAGATGCTCTGAGTGAGGCCACCCTTTCTTTCCTTTATTTGCTTGATCATTACTTATCTGTGCTGAAAATCAAAGCTTAAGGGCTGACACCCATTTCTAATGAACCTGTGTGACTGGCAGCAGGGGCAAGATCATTACTGCCATCCCAGGGTATGCAAATATTGCTTTTGTTCAACTGCCCTTTCCACGTCACTTGATCAAATTGGACATGTTTCTTGTGGATCACACTCCCACCCGATCCACAAACATTAGCTATTTCAGAGCCAGAGGTTTTCATTGCATTCTACGTAGCCCTTCACTCTACTAATAGTAATAGTCTGCTTTCTTTAAATACATTAAAAAAAAGGAAGCTCGATGAGCTGAGGCTAGTCAGAGGTTTAAAGATGGTAGATCTTATTGCCGACTTTACTCTGCTTCTCTGAATTATTATGCTGCAGCTACGAGGAGAACATAAGCCATTATGACCTGCAGAATTTCTCCAGGGATACAGTACAAAAGTGCTCTATCAGAAATGCAATCAATTCCAGAGATGACTGCTTCCTGCACGCTTCCAAGCTGCTGCTTTATAAAACAGCTCCCCGTAAAAGGAGCAGGAAATGCATGACATCGTTTAGCAACCAGTCATTAGAATTTAATGGAAGAGGATTAAAATACAAAAATGGCATGCTCATAGACCTTCCCATACATTACCCCAGCCTTTGAGGGGAGGAACTGGTGACCGATTGATAGAGCCTTAACCCTTTCCTCTGCCTTCAGAGACAGAAACATCCCATGATCAAATGAAAACCTTTGTCATATTAAAAGGGAAAGTCAAATAAAAATCAAACCTCTGAAGGAAACTGGAGCCAAGGGCTAGTTTTTTTCATTTTATACCATCTCTCAATTTAAGAATTTCTGGGGGGAATAGAAATGTGTTCCCTAATCTTGATTTCTCTTTAATTCTCTTTCCACAGGTGCCGTACTAGGGCATTTCCTGCGTTTTAGCACTTTTCTCATTCCTAGTTGCTTACATTAAAGTGTGCATGCACTCCCTCCTGCACACACACAAAGTACAATGAGAACAAACAAAAGACTCTGAAATTATGTTCCTGCTGAGCTACTGTGAAGGAATATTTCACACCACAAGCACCTGGTGCACGGTACCATGTGCATTGACAATAACTCTGGCACAGCTTTTCCCAGAGCAAAGCAAGTATTTACGGCTGCAGGAGCAGGGCTGTAGTCATTCTTATCACAATCAGAAGAGAACTTGAACAGCAGGAATATGTCAAGCCCTTGAGCCTCAGCTCTCTCTAAATCACCCCCAAGAAGGTTCTGGGGAGTCTCTCTCCCCTTTAAAAGTTTTAAAGCTGACAACTGCCTGCTGCTGATAACCAATATCTGTATAAATGCTTTTCCCACTGTATGTAAAATTGTACCTAAAAATAAGATCATCTATCTTTAAAAAGCACATTACAAATGTCTTAATGATTACATATCTCTGAAATGGCAGGTCTTTTCAGCGTACTGAGCCAGAGGCCAGAGTGGAGGAATGCTCTCTTTTGGCAACTCACGGTGCTTCGCTCTCCAGTTACACCAGTTCAAACCAGAGAAGCAGCTGGGAGCCAGAGCACTGCCCGGCACCCCCACAACTGTCCCTTACAGCCACATCTTGCTGTCCCGCGGTGGGAAACAGCTACCAGCAGAGAGCAGTGACAGGAGTTAAGGTCCTCAACTGTTAAGAAAGTGCTTCTTGTAATACCACGAACTGTTGGCTCATGAGGCTTGCCTGACTCATATGAAATACTTACTGTTATTGCTCAGTTTAGTCATTCAGCTGCAATAAAAGGGTATTCCCTGCAGCTGTGCTGCCCCAGGCTGTGATCTAACCACCCTCCACACCCAATGCCTGCCAGCCAGGAGACCCCATCCCCAAGGGCCTACCTTGGTCAATGTTCTGTCTCCAGCAGTGGTCACAAGTGGACATGTAGGGAAGAGAAAGAAAAGGGAACATACCTGATGTAGCAACAACTTGTCCAGTCTGCCTTCATCTATACACAGCATCCTGCGGTGATGAGTTCCACAGGTCCACTGCGTGTCACATGAAGAATCACATCCTTTTCTTTGTTTTGAATCTGATTCAAATCAGCATCATACCAAATTCTACGGGACCTGTATTGGAAAAATACAGCAATCAGTTGATCCCTAGAATTCTCTCCATGCCACTTAGAATTGTGCTGACCTCTCTCATATCTCCAGTAAATCATCTCTTTTTCAGGTTGAAGTGTCCACCTCAGCCCTGCCTACATTGTACCATACGTAATAGGAGTGCATTTGTAAAACAAAGCTATCAAGGCAGAGTCCCCAGAATCCTCAGGAGGCTTTTTCTTCCAATTAGCATAAAATTGCTCCTGCAGCTTGTATACCCATTAGCAGGTGGGTTACACTGTACATGTTCTAGAACATGGTCAGGCTTTGTTTCATCCAAAAGGAATTCAGTTCAGGTGCTCCAAGACTGTCCTGTGTTTGAACTAAAGTGCAGGAAGTGAGGATGATTTGAAGATTTGCTTCATAAAAAGGTGCCTGATCTGAACTAAAACTGGTAGATGTACCTTGGGTTTCCTCACGCAGAAGCTGTTCCACACCTCTGAATCATCCTTGTTGCCGTTCTCTGAACCTTTTCCACTTTAAGGATATACTTTTTTTTTTGAGATGGGAGGACCAGAATTGTACACAGCTGTCAAGGTGTAGGCACACCATGAATTTATTTGTTCTCATATGGTGTCTTCTCTTTTCTCCTCTATTCCTTCCCTAATATTTCCGAGCATCAGTTTGCTTTTCATACAGATGCTGAACACTAAGTTGACAATTTCATGGCACTGTCTGTGATCTCCCCGAGGCCTCACTCCCGAGTGAGAATGGTCTCTCGGAACACAACATTTTATATGTGAACTTAAAATTGTTTTTCCCTGTATGACTCACTTTACATTTATCCATCGACCTGATTTTTGACACACACATATGAAATCTAAGAATCAATAGAAAATTGTGCATAGCACAAAAGTCAATTAATCAGTTGTTTATGCCACACAATGTTCTTTTGAGGCATGTAAGCATTGTTATATCCACTTATATACAAATAGATCAATTTCTTCAGAGATAAACCCACTTAGATACACAAACTCAAATGAGGGGGGAGTTTTTTCATCAGCAGAGCAAGGAATTCCCACTACATTCATCCTGTTTCTAATAGATAATAAAATTGCTACAATTAGAAAGGAAACTTGGAAAATGCCTTCTGGTGCAGCTCCTTGCAGCACAGATCCTTCCAGCCAAAATGCAATTTGGGAACACTAGCATCTCCTAAAGAACACATTATAACCTTGGGTTATCAAGTCAGAAAAAGAGCATCCAAAAGTTAATTATGCTTTTGAACTGCTTAGCTGCTCCTCGTCACTTGCCAGGAGGTACCTTTAAGAGGACATTCAGGTGCTCCAGGCACCAGCATTCTCTGGTAATAATAAAACAAGGTCAAGTAAGCACAGCTGAGCTCCCTCTTTTTCATATTGATGTATTAAGGATTTCTAGATTCCTTAGCAAGACCCTTCTAACATTTAAATTGTTTAAATGTTTCCTAAATTTAATACAAAGCTCCTGAATTTTATGCATTTTAGTGTATAACACATGACAGCAGATGATGAGCTCTAGAAAGAGAATTTTTGAAGATGGAAAAAAAAAAAGGATGAAAAAAACCATTGAAGCTGGGATCTGTCTACTGGTAGGACATAACACAGATCTTAGCAAGACAATACATTGGATTTTTTATGGGAACAGATTAACCAAAAAAAGCATTTTAATTGTAGATTTTAAAATCCTTGATCCAAAAAGTTGCTTTGCAGGATATTAATTTCTGTTAAGGAAAACTTTTTCAATGATAATAGCTATGAACGTTCCTGAATGAGCACAGACACTCTTAAGAAGGAGGATATTAATCTGAAAATCATGAGATTAAATATACTTAATATATTCTAATATATAAAATGTATGTATTATGTTATATAATTGCAATACATTATATATATGCCTTCTAGCTTTATAGTCTCGGCATGACTTCAGGTGCATTTTCTTCAAATGAAAGCTGGAGAGCTTTTAGAAAATGAAAGCTTAGATTTCCCTGTAATGATTTAGGTCTTACAAAGCAGCCCTTTTTGAGGCAAATGCCCTGATGCTTGGCTTTTCCCAAGACAATGAGTTTTACCCTGTGTGATGAGAGCTGAACCTTTGCATAGTGCCCCTGGGTTACCTGAAGGTGCACAGGCAGTGTTGGTGCATGTGTATGTGGCCTTCATCCCCTCTGTCACAGCCAAAGTGCCGGAGCTTTTCAGTTGAAAGGCTTATTGATCTTCATCTGTAATGAAAAGACCCCACATAAAACCTCCTCAAAGAATGTGTGGACAAGTTCTGAAGGTGCAGGTCTGCATCCATACCTGAAGGCTTTGCTTTGAAGAAGTAGCTGGGCAGGGATATTCCTTAGAGAAGGATCTTCTCCAAAAAACTCTGTACTGTACCACGAGTTCTTGATCTGGAGAAGTGTGTTCCTTTATGAATCTCAATTTGTTCCCCAAGGAAGTGTGACTGGCATGATGCTAAGGCATCACTTATTCAGGAAGGCCTTTCCTTCTGGTGGCCTGAATTTGGTTTTTTTTCCAATCTGTTAATTGAAGGTATTTTATAGCCTTAACTTTTAAATTAAAGTAGCTATTAAAATAAATTGAGTGAATATTTATAGGCCATTTTCAGTGGTCTGTAGGGATAACGCATTTAACAACACTTTCAAACACTACATACAGAAAATATCAGAATTTTAGGAAGTGCATTAATCGACAAGTATGTCTGTGACTGTCTAATACCCACATCTTCAAAGACAGCTACAATTAATACCACTGGACATCCAAGCACTTTGTACCTGGATGAACTCAAGAGAATACATGAAAAAAACATACATTCAGGCCAATATATGATGGAGATTCCTCTTAAAAGATCACTTGTCATGGAACTAAACCTGTTAAAGGAAGGATTTACTGTACTCCACGAGTGTGCTTTGAAGAAGCTTCCACTCTATTCAATTACTATTGATTTATTAGGTACATGAACTGTACAGCTCTAATTAAAAACCTTTTTCTTTCCTTCTTTGAAACCAGCAGGGAACTTTAAATAGATTTACTCTGAGCTGAAAAAAAAAAAAAAAGTCATAAAAAGATTAATTAGAAAAATGCTAACCCAAATTCCCTAGCCCTCTTTGTGTGGACATCTGTCTCCCGCTGCATCCCTGGCTCTCCCCGGGCTGAGGCAGCAGATGACGGACCCTCCCAAGCCCTTTGGTGGCCTGGCTCCAGCAGGAACAGGCTTTGGCATGTCCCATGTCCCCTGTCCCACCTCCCATTGGCAGGTGGCACCTGCCCACACACACCGTCCTTCCTGCCCCGGGCAGGGGAACATCCCAGTACTGGGGATCCCAGATGGAGGAGACAGACACAGGGAAGGAGAAACCCCTTTACTTGACTACCAGCTGACTGGAGGAGCCCTTCTGAGCCCTGGGGAGGGGCTGGTGGGGCTGAGGGTGCCGGGAAGGGGTCTCGCCAGGGGGCCGATGTCAGGCAGAGCCGGGGGGCAGCGGGGGGCCTGTGCTGGCCTTCCCGCCTCACGCTGGGGGTGAAGTCCGGCTGGTTCCGCAGGCCCAGCGCCCAGGTTGCCTGAACCACGAGTGCCTTTTGAACTGCAAAGAAAGGGTTTTTTCCGGTAAGGTTCTTGATGCTCTAGCCCTGTTAGTGTTACGAGTTTATTTAGTCCTCCAGGTGTCACAGCCTCAGCCCAGGCTCTGCCGGCTGGACTGAAATGAGAATGCTCCAAGCCTCCTCCAGAAGAGGGAAATATGTCTGTCTCTGGGCAGCTCATTACTTCATGCTTAAAAGCCTGTCACCTGTGCTACTTAGGCTTTGAGAACCACTCATAGAAATAATAATTAGGCAATAATAATAATACTTTATGCTTTCTGAAATAGGAGCTGATCTGAGACAGTGACAGTGACCCCATCCCTCCAAGGCCTTCCCTCCCCTCAGTGAGAGGTTAGACCTCCTCAGGACAAACGGACATCCTAAACACCTCACTACTTTCCAAAGCAGTAATGCATCTAGGCCTTTATTTCTAATTTTGTGCAGCTCCCGGCAGGTCAGGGCCCCATTTTGTGGTCATTACCAGCCCATTTTGTAAAGAGCCCTGTTACCGTAGGGATGCGCTGCCTTGACACAGCAGCCTCCTCGCTGCTGCTTTGCTTGTTGAGACGAAGCTGGGCTCATCCCGTGTGGGGGCCATGGTGGTTCGGGCAGGGACAGCCTGTGTGTCACCCACACGGTGAGGTGAGACCGGCGGGTGACAAACCCCTGCCCCGGCACTGCGGCAGGGACGGGCTCCAGCCCTCACAGCCCAGCCCAGTGAGACAGACCTTCCAGAGATCTGATACTACTCAGCAGCAACAGGGCTCTTCATTACTTACTCAAGATACCTTTATGGAATAGAAAATTGCACCTCTGATCTTCAACCAACCTATAAAATCCTACAGCACATACACCTGTACACCCGTTACACCATTTTTCCATAAGGATTTCCTACACTCAGTTGACTTTAGATAATAATTTCCAATACAGATCTGCAGTTCTGTTTCATTCTTTTTCCAAGTTTCTTCCTGCTGTGTGATGGAAATAACATATTTGTCGACAGGTAAGGATGATTATTTTCCTGTGCCTGCTCCATCAGCACTGTAATTGTGACCGGCCGCAGCTTCATCCCATTCTTACCGCCGTGGCTACTTCTGCTCAGCTTCCACCTGGGATCCACACCAATCTGCAGGTACCTTTACACATTAATAAACTTTCACCGGCAGCTGCTGCCTTAATGAACTCTATGTGCAGTTCAGAAAAATACTGATCTACCATCAGGATTGTTTTTTCCAGTTAAATACGTTTTAGACTATCAAATGAACAGAAAGAGGAAGCCATTACTTCTGTAAATGTAGCAAGAAAAGTGTCAGGAGTCCCATTACTTAAAACTGAGCTGGGCACGGTAGAGGGTAATGCATGGCAGAGAGCAGTCCAGCGTGGAATGGACTAAGCAATCCACTGAACTCCATTTCATCAGCAAATTACTGACTTTCAGTTCATTTGGCTGCATCAATAAGCTTGGTTAATAAGGCTCAGACCCCTGCCATTCCTCTGAAAGGCTTCAGCGCTGCATCATACAGCAATTTCACCTTCCCAGCACTAAAAAAGGCTATTTTCTTCATTTGAGAATTCTATCAATCTAACTTAAAGTGTACGTGGGCAACAATTTAAACAATGCCACAAACCCTGCTCTCTCTTTCCACCTTCAGCAGTTCCCTGTGCTCACACACTATTTTCAGATGCTGGGGAAAGAGGCCACACTTTTCAAAGGAGCTCTAAAGGCCAAGGGTTTCCTCTTCATATAGGTCATTTTCATAGTCTGAACAACTTCAATAGGAGCTGGCTAAATCGCCACATAATTATTTGAAAATTCAGTGCTTGGTTTCTATCATTGCTTCATGGGGTTACAGAAAAATTCTTAAAACTATGCTTGGTCCAAAGGATAAATTTCATCTTAACAAGTTTCATTTCTGCTAAAGCCAGAAGGAAGTCTGTCAAAGGCTAATAATTCCCCAGCATCTTCCAAGACATGAATACATATTATCAAGTAAGATTACGTATTACATTCGTCCTTTAGAGGGCATTCTGTGAATAAGGAACATGCTCTGGGTAACACTGCGGGTCAGGTCTGCTCTGGTGTATATTTCCATATTTGCACTTAACCCAATGAAAATGCATGAGTTACACCACTTGAAGACATTACTCTTTGTCTTTAAACTTTTACTCTTAAAGCTTAAACTGACCTAAATCCTTTCAAATTGATCTACACATCTTCTCAATGGATTCCACATGTAGCTTTCAGTTGTTCCTTACTGCAACTGAAGTAAGGAGTTGCAGTAATATATAGTATATATATTAAGCGGGCGGATAAAGAAATACAGCCACCCAAAGGGAATGGTTGCTGCTCACCATCTAACAGCCTTCACTGGTAGGAATTGGTTCATGCCTGACTTCTGTCTCACTTGAGCTTGCCGAGTTGGTATATTTCAAGAAGGCATTCATGGCACAAAAGGGTTCATCAGGTATATGTAAACTGATTAATTCTAAGGGTTTTATCAGGCTGTCACTCCAAAAGAATAAAAAATTATTTTGAAATGCAGGTGATCTCTAGTTCATTCACAAGAATTAACATTACTGGCTAATAATGGAAAAAATATCAGTGGGTCCACAGCACCTTCCTAAGTCTCACACTTAGTCCTTCAGTAGAGGTGACTTTTGGCATGGGTCTCCTGAAAGCTTTCCAGGTTAGTGGTTTTATTGACATGGTTTTGGAAAACAGGATTGTAAAGACAATTGAATGCAAGGCCCAGCAATGCAAAGGATGGGAAACCATGAAATGTGAGATAAAATTTTAAAGCATCAAACAACTTCGATTAGAGAGATGTAAGGACACTTAAAGAAGACGGTGCAAAATATATTGGGTTAATGTAAAGCACAAAGACAAAAAAGACACGGAAAGATTTGGTTGGTAAAAGAGAAGGTGGGGTTGTGTTCCAGGAGAGCTTTCTAACAGAAAGAGCACAGAATAAAGGAGAGAGACGGGATCTCAAAAGGCTCTCCAGCAAACCTTCAGCCTCGAAGCAGGACCCTGACATTGCATGCAATCGTTTAAAACAGGCATGGACAGATACTGGGAACACAACTCCAAGAAGAAAACCCAAAATATAATTTCTCTCATCTCTCCCATTAATGTGTTTAATCCTGAAAAGAGTTCTGTTCTTTGAGGTTATCTGAATGCCTGAAGTTGATCTTGGGCACAGCAGGTTGACGGATGGCATTAAAGACAAGATTAGAGGGGAGTTTTTCAGAAAGTCCCACCTGAATTCCTGAATGTCCGAAAGCTGAAAGGATGCCTAATTCCCATCTGTTGGGCTGATGTAACCAAATAGGTAAAATCTCCCCCACCATTGACTCCCCTCTGCAATGATGACTTTCAGGATGACTAAGGGGAATAAAAGAGTTGAACTTCCATGCATCTTCTGGGTCTCAGAAAAGGCTGTGTTCTCATTTGTACCTTGAAATGAAACTCAAAGCAAGTTATTGACAGCATCAGCAGCTCTGTTCTCCCTGAGCATTGCAATTGTGAATTGTGCTCAGAAGCATACAAGGTTTCTCTTCAGTTTATTATTTTCACTGAAAATATTTGCCAGATAAAAAGGGTGGATTGCTATGAGAATAAGTGCCACTTTTTCTAGCAAGCAATAAGAATCTCTAATTTTTGCATCTCAGAATTTCCAGGGCTTGCCAGTTTTGACTCTCTGCCTTCCCAGCACATTCTAAACAGATCTTTCATTGATCCCATTTTCTGCAATCCTTAAAAATCAAATATTGCTAGTGAGGATAATTTTAAAATGCACAGTGCTTCTCTACAAATCAAACTGATACCTATGGAACAGCGTGAGAACACTCAGAGGTAACCAGGCTCCTTCAAACATTTTTTTTTTTCCCCTAAAATCTCAAAGAGCATCACCAGAAATAATGCAGAAAATAGTTCCCAGTAATGCAGTAAACAGCTCTCAACGTCTTCTGAGAATCTAGTTGATAAACTAGGAACTGTAAGATAAATATTTATAGGGTCAAAAGATGAGCATCGCAAAGAAGGAGTAAACAAAAATATAGGTATTCAGCAGGACCACGATAAATTTCATACCTTGCATGATCTAGGGAAAGTGAATTCAAAATTCAAGTTTGATTATACGTACGTATGTGTATCTGCATGGTTGTGTGGGTGAGGCCAGCCATGCCTCTTCCACTTACTGCACATCTGAGTTTTCCTCTCCGAGACTCTGTTTATGATTGCATACAACGGTTGAACGGTACTTTGAGATCCTTGAGAAATGCCATCTATTTATTGCTCCCTCAGCCTTCCCCTCACCAGTAAACTTTTGTCTCCTCAGCCTGTAGCAGAGCATAATTGCAATAGCAGGAGGTAGATGTGACGGAGCAGTCAAAGAAAAATGAAAAGGGTACGAAAACAATGTTAAGCCTAACATACTTTACTCAGCACATATGAGGAAATCGCTTTGAGATCTGCTAAAGATCTAAAAATCTTTAGCTCCACTTTACACTAAATAGCAGAGTACATGAATACCAGTTTTTATCTGTGATTCTGCCTTTTTTTTGGTCTTGTTACAAAATGAGATTTAATCTCTCTTTGATTCCTTTTTCTCAGACGTTGTTGATTGGGTTGCAACTACAGGAAAGCCAATGCAAACATGAATCTTACCTCACCTTCTTTGGAAGTGCCACCAAATGACTCCGCTTTAATGTCCAGAGTCCTGAGCCAGTTAGTAGGAAAGCTCATTCTCCACTGAAATTGCCTTTTAGTCGTGATCTCATAACTCCTGAGGAACATAAGTCATGAGAAAGCTGAAATCTGTGGTGAGAAAAAGGATCTGAGACCTAGTGTATGGCTGTCTTAAGGAATCAGTAACGGTGTTGTGATTTAATCCTAGTGTAGTAGGAGAATCATGGAAATGTTCCCAGAAACCGATGCTCCTGATGCAGCGAGTTTTGCTTCCTTGGAAACTGGAAGATATTAAGTCTGTACTTGCATTTTCCAGTCTGGAGGTGCTTGGAAACCCAGTCTCATTCCTCACCACTGCTTCAGATGCAGCCCAGATTCAGAACAGCTTCACTTTAAATTTAATTAGGATTCTGGTAATATTAAGCTGCTGCCACAGGCAGCGATTAGAAAGTGGTGCAGAATCAGCCTCTGTGAGTGTCTCTAATTGTGATTGGAAAAGGATGACTGTATTCCTAAAACGAATGCCCCAGAAACCAAAGTTAGACAATGCTAGTCCGTCTCTGGTTTCCCAGCAGCCATAAGTAGTTAATTGGATATGTAGCAGCATTCCTGACAACAATATTCCCACCACAGAACAGCCTGACTGGCTCAAGGCTCTGTTTCCAGCTAAAATTCAGAAATATGCATCAATCTGTGAACTCTCATTTAACGATCTACAAGGTGTCACTTGTCTGAGTATTTTTAGCAGAGTCCACCCTCTCATCAGACAAGGCAGGTGTGCTGTTCATGGAGAAAAAGAGAGCTTCCCATGTCCAAAAAAAGACTAATTTCTAGGCAGAAAAGGTCAGGGAGGCCTGGGCTGGATTTCAGGCAGAGTACAGAAGCAAACATTCTGTATAGTACCATCCGTCACCGTAATCAGGGTTATAAGGAATAAAGCTTGTCTTTTCACAGCCTGGCTCCAGGTTCAGGACACATGCAGGAAATTCCTCCTTCGCCCTCTCTCTCCCAGAAGAAAAGCTGATACTACCATGTGAATTTTATTCTTCTCGTGAATCTTTATCAGAGATGCTTTCCCTGCCAAACCCAGGGGAAATCCAAGCCTAACTCAACTAGTGAAATCAAATGGGGTCACCTATCACCTGATGGGATCACCTGATCCTGATCACCTGATCACCCATCACCTGATGGGACACCAGATAGGGTCACCTATCACCTGATCACCAATCCCTGATGGGATTGTCTGACGGGGCATTGGAAACACCTGTGTACCCCAAAGAATCACACAGGATTTTCTGGAGGACAGTGAAATACTTACCCCTGACCCCTCACAGATGGTTACGAGGATCTTCCTTATTAATGAATTCAGACTTCACAATAACCAGCTTCAGGGCAGGTAAGACTGCACTGGGGTAGGGATCTGTAGCGAAAAAGGCTGACGAGAAGCTCTTTGGGGGCTTTTTTTGAAGCCGGGACAAGGCCTCTGCTTGTCCTGGGGGCTGCCAGCAGGGGGCGGTGCTGCTGAGCGAGCCTGGGCGGAGCCAGCACCACCCCCGGTTTATCCCGCCCCCAGGGGATAA
>JAOTQQ010000012.1:123603026-123616397 GCA_026546715.1 Gallinago undulata
TTTGTTTTTTTTTAATGTGGTTGGACTCGATGATCTCAAAGGTCCCTTCCAACCACTAAGATTCTGTGATTCTGTAACTTGTCTTGACAAAAGGATAACATTTAAAGATTCAAAACCAGTAAGTAGCAAAAGAGCTTGTCTGAAATAATTTAGATGAATTATGTTGTTCTTTAATTTCAAGGTCCATTGAGCATAGGCCTATTAAATATAAAACCCGTGCATAAGAGTATAAACATCTACTTAAGAAACACCAAGAGTCTGCTATAAACTTAATTGTGAACAGTAAATAATATCAAAGTTAGGACATTGGTGCTGTTTCTCACTGACATCCATATTCAGTTGTATTGTGGTTTATGACTGGGAAATTAAGAATAAAAATTCTGAGGACTTCTCTGGGAACAGAGTAAAATTTAAGTTTCTAGTAATAGATGTGGCTTCCATCATTGTCAGTGGTATAAACATGCTTTGCTTTATTGTCATTTTCAGATTTGAACACACTGTCTTTTTTCAAAGCTTCCCTCACATGACCAAGGAAGGATGATGACCAACCACCAGCCCCTGCTCAGAGGATGAAACAGTCCCTAGGAGAAGGATGAGGAGCAGTGGCCACCATGTGGTTCAGCGTCACTGAGGTCCACGTAGCTGCAGCATGGTAAGAGGAATCTCCTCTTAACAGTTCTCTGTAAAAAGAGAAATATATATATATATAAAATATCCAATATAACAAAATAAAATGGAGCCTTAAATGCACTGGGTAAATGCTGCTGATAGCCACGTTTTAAGGCAGGAAAGCTGTTAACAAGAGGTGGAGCATTTCAGAGACCATAGATGGACTTTGGTAGCTGGACAGGACAGAGTCTGATGAAGAGAAGTTCAAGGCTCTTGTGTTGCGGCATGAAAAAGCGTAGACAGTTACAACACAATCTTGATTTATTTGGTTGAGTTCTTCTTGTACCAGTAAGAACGTGCGGTCGTAAATCGTGCAAGTGAGGGCCAGGTCATTACCACCTTCAGCCATTACTCTGAGCAGAGAAAGGGTTTATTCTTCCTTATGATTTGTTGGAAATTTTTCCAAAGATGCCAAAAAGAGACCAAAAGCATCTGCAAAACATCTCTCTCATCCTCAGAATAGTGAAGAGAGAGGAACTCTGATCTCCACCTGCTCCCCAGGCTACCTGGGGAGAGACTGTGCTGCCGGAGCAGCATGCTAACTGAAAATAAATGAGCAAAGAAGAAGAATTTGCTCAAGAATTTTCCTAGATTGTTAAAACCAGTGGGAAATGTTGCTTCAGAGACATTCTCTGACAAGGAGAACCACTTATGCAAAAGCATCAGAATTTTCTAGGGGAAATGTCATTTTCTGCTAGGAAAAAGAGGTGCAATTTTCTGTCAGGAAAATAAAAATGATAGTTTTGTGATTGCCCACCTGGAGGGACCCTATCCATTAAACTCACTACTTGCAGGAAGAAAGCAAATAGGTAAGAGCTGTCCCTTAGGAAGCTGCTACCTGCTGCAGACATTGTTGGCTCCCACACAGATATTGATTAAGGCACTCGGTTTTCTTTCACATTTTCCTCATTTCCTAAGAGATTTGGGGTTTTTTTTTTAATTATTGTCATTGTTATTATTATTATTTTGGTTTCAGATAAAAATTTTCTAGATGCAGAGGTAACATTTCATAAAATCTTAAAATCCACAGTGTCTCAGAACAGCAACATCATGCAGGAGAACAGCTTTAGGAAGGGATCTTCTATTACAAAAGCATAGCAAATTAGTTCTTGTGGAATATCTTCCAGGGTTTTATCAAAAGCCTCTAGTTACTGGGCAATGCACGGATCACATTATTTCCACCCACATGGACTTGCACCAATGTGAAAGGTTAATTTTCATGTAAATTGCATGGGAAATGTAATGCTAACCCCGGAGCCAAGGAGGAGGTAATTAAAAGAACATGCACTGAACGGTATTATCTGAGATAAAATAAAGGGGAGAAATGAAGGAGAAGGATCTAGTTTATAAAAATGCCCCGGAGATCATTAGACTTATCTCTCCTTTAGATAATTTCTCTTTTACACAAACATCAAGGTCCAGATTCTGAACCCTGTAATTTACCTTCTTCCAAGAGCAGTGCCCAGATCCCTGAGTGCTGGTGCTTCTTTCTTTGGACATATTTGTCTGTAACTTACAAAAGCGGGGTAGAATGTAGCATATTTTCTATGTCCTTGTCCATAGCAAAATGATGTCATGATTGTTGTGAGAAAAACTACGCTGTCTGATACCTTAAATACTTAGTCTATGAAACTAAACTCAAAGAAGAGGGAAGTATGTTGTGATATTTACCCCTCTTAGCCCTGTACATCCAGGAAAGAAATGTATCCCAGCGGAATCTGCAGAAGGTGTCACACCTTCCCTTCAGACTGAAAATCTATACCTCCAAGACACTAAAACTTGGTGTTCTGGTCTCAGAAAGAAATAATCATAATGAAAGTCCCAGACACCAGTATGTTTGCAGTGAGACCTACCTCTGCAGAAAGAATTGAGACAAATGATAAAGTGAGAGCTGTGCAAGGCAAGAGGATGAACTGGGAGAAAGGGAATTTAGGAGTAGCAAATAGCAAACATCTGCAAGAAAACTGCTGATTTGTGGCTGAACAACCTCTCTTACTAAGCCAGATGGTTCATTAGCAAAAACCATGGGTAGATGCCAAAGCAGCTTTAACTTTGCAGTGGCCAACACCTGTATCAGTGCTTCCAGGAGTGCTACCCCAGAGCTGTCGCACAGTTCAAAGTTCAGGCTGGCAGTACTGGGTCACGGGGCTCCACCACAAATTCCAGCCTGTAAATAGCCTTGACATGACTGGAGCCTGGGAGATGAGGCAGATTATTTCTGAAGGAATAGTAGATCTGTTTCTTGGCCACAGCATCTTGTTGCCCTTTGCTGTTGCTTCTCCGTTTGTGACCCCTTCCCATCACCTATCACGTTCCAGGACAAATGTAGTTTTGCATAATGTCCAACTTGTTTCTTTTTCTTTTCTCAAGGAACCAGGCATTCTCTTTTCATCTGTGCCTTTACCTTTCTCTGTGACACTGACAAGGGGTTTGAGGAATGCTTTGTTATTCTTTTGTCCAAGGGAGAGACTTGGTTTTAGCTTTGTATATAAATCACATGCTGTGGCCAAATTTCCAGTTGCTCTTTGCTCTTACTTTAGTCTCCACTGTGGGTGAATGAGTGTGTTTGGAAATCAGGCTCATACAAATGCTCTGTGACAATATTTGGGCACCTGCCTTACAGCAAGCGTAGAGTGGGCAGAGGTTACTTCCTTCTTTCAAATTGAGAACATCAGCATTGCAGATTGCCCATGAAAGGAGGCCTCTGAAAACATCTGGGGTTTGCATCTTCCAGACCATCTCTGGGGGACTCAGCTGATACTTCACGCTGCTGTCACTAACTGTTTTCTTAACATAGCATGTAGCTGAGCTCATGACAAGCATATTTGGTTGTCTTTTTCAGGTTTTCTTCCCCAGAAGGCTGCCTCTTGTATCTGCCCAGTGACCTCTGTCCTTTTGCTTCTTGGGCACGGCCAGCTTTTAGGAGATCTCTACTTTTCTCTTCTCCTAGAGGTCCTTTTTTACTTCAGGCCAGAACCTGCCTTGCCCTGGCTAGAGGGGCTACTTCATTGGGCAGTGCTCCCCAGGGGACACATCAGAGACACACTCAGTTCCACTGGTGCTACCATAATCATTAGTAAAGGCTTCCTCATCTCTCACCATAACTTTCCCCTGTGTCCCAAAAACATGGTGAGTGTCCTCCTTGTGAGGAAAAGAAACTTGTGTTTGTACCTTCCCAAGGCCATGTTCAAAGGAAAACAGCTGTGGAATGGGGGACAATGGTGGTAATTTGTAATTACAGCCCTTTACCGAGGATGACGGCGTACATACTACCCATCGAAGACAAGTCAGTGCTTAGTAGATACTGAGTTAGGCTTGTAATTTCCCACCAGATGGCAAGGAAGCCCTCTCAATGGCTGAGTAAGCTTTCTCTCATGCTGATAGCTTTGTGCTTAAGGCTAATATGATATTTAATAGTATACTTAATGTTATATCAAGACACTGCAGTTCCTTCACCTTGCTAGAGGCATCTGTCTGGAGTATAAATGTCTTGGAAAATCTGGCACCATCAGCAGTGGTGCAGTTCCTTTTCTTTATTCTGGAAGTGGTGACACCATTTTCAAAAACCTAGATGCAAACCACCCGATATAGCTAGCTAAACACCAAAAAAAATGTGTGCATCTGTCTTCATAGAATCATAGAATCATTCAGGTTAGAAAAGACCCTTGGGATCATAGAGTCCAACCTACTGTACTCTACAAAGTTCTCCCCTACATCATATCCCCCAACACCACATCTAATTTAAACGTCTTTTCTCTCAATTTGTGATAATCTGTCTGCATTGCATCTGGACATCATTCCATCATGTGTTTTATATGCCTCTTGCCTAGAAGAACAAAACTTTGCCCTGAAGGACAAAACTTTCTTACAGTCTGCACACGCTACCCAGGGGTTGCTCTCAATCTTTCTTCCTAATCAAATTCCAAATTCAGAAAAAAAATAATAACCCTGATCACATGTAGCTGGTCTTCCTCTTGTTTGCTGAAAATTAGTGTCATTTGAATACATCTTTATACATTCCTGATTGGGCCAGAGAAAACTAATGCTAAAACACTATAACCACTGACTAGATGACATTATCCTGAACTCCAGGTGTGGGAAGGCCAGATTTCCTGCAGTCCCACCTTCACCCTTCTGGTCGGAGGGATACACTGAGGTCCCCTGATTAAAAACAGTGAGGATATGGATATAGCACATCAGCAAATTTAGCACTTCATCTAATATGCCTTGGATTTGGATTCACATTTGCCTACTGGAAAGCCATCTGGGGTAGGACATCACAACTTGTCTTTCCCTTAGGATATGGGACTCCTTTTTCTTTTCCTTTTTTTACAACTCACTCAGCTCTTGTTTTTGACTAGCAGCTTGTTTAGATATGATAACAGATCGGATGCATTTGCTTCATCTTTGAGAGAACACGTCCCTTAACTTCTGTACTAGTTCACTTTGTTATACTCTCATTTCCTATTTGCACCTCCCTGATAAATAGTGTGATTAGGTTTAGCTTGGGTTGACAGAGACAAGATACTACTTAAAAACTTTGCTTTTCCTCCCTATGCAAATCTATTTCTTGCCCCTGTGGCTCCACCAGCCTCTATTTCAAAGTATTTCATGTGTATCCTTGCCATTGTGGAAATAGCTTGTACTCCAAGTACTTGAACTTTGCTGGAACTCTGTCCCCTGTTCCATACCCTCAAGGTATAGCTCCCATTCAGCAACACCACCTGGAGATTTCTCTTCTCCCTCCTTGCCCCAGTCTTACAACCCAAATATTCTTGTTGGTTGCAGGCGTTACCACCTTGCTGCTGCCTCCTAGACAAAGAGAAGGGTGTCACTAAATGACCCAATGGTCTAATTGAAAAGTATTTTATCGTGTCCTCTGGTATCTGACTAAAACACTCTATCCACTCATCAGTTGTGCGTGACAGGCTGACATCCTTGGCACAAAAAGAGCCAGATGCTCTTTAGAATAGCAGAGACCTCTTTTATTAGGCATGATACACAGTTAGTGCGTCAATCAGTAAACATTTCTTTGTGCAACCAAACTCAGGAAATAATTTAGTTTTGCTATTCATATTTTGGGGTGGCACACAACGTAATTTATCAGCACCTGCATTCATGGCCACATATCTGACAACTGATTGGCAGCTCTGAACACCTCAATACAGGCATGAAGATAATCACCAGTAACTGTCTTGTTACTGTTCCCCTGGCATCTCAAGGATGTTTATTCATGGGCCTCCTCCTGTCTTCCTATCACTTTGGCCCCGCTCTCAGCTCAGTAGATCTGAGCCTGTGTCATCAACTGTATTTCTTGTCATTACAGAGTAATGACTTGTACCTCCACCCGTTGTCACTGAGCCTTCATCAAAACTGAAGTCACTGTCTAGAGCTGTCATAGCTTTCATGCACCAGCTTTTCACCATTGTGGAGACAAACAATAAGAAGCCACCATGCTACCCTATTTTTGTGCCCTGCTTCATGACAGATATTTCAACCATATCTGTATAGCTTTGGCTATTTGGCTCTCTGCTTTTCCAGTCCTCATCTATACTTTCACTCTTCCAACAAACTCTCCATTAGCTTCATGCCACAATCTGTTTCACAGTTTCTCACTTCTGCTCTACTGCAGTCAGAAGCTGAAGCTGCTAATCCTCTCCTGCTCCTTGCTCATACAGTCAGCATCAGTGGGCAGAGCCAGGAGAGTCATTTCTCCTTAAAATGTCATTACTACTGTTGTGGGAATTTTTATTTCATCATTTTTGGAAATATAGAATGATGCAGCCACGGTAGAAGAACCGCAAGTGCTGAGATGTCAGGGAGAGGGAGAGTGATGCAATCCTCCAATCATGCATTAGAGTTCACATAGCATCTTTAACCTTTGGCTCTCCTAGTACAAGGAAAGAAGGAGGACACAATTCATTTATGCATTTCTATTTGTAATTATTCTTAGGAGATAGGACAAAGAGAAAATACAAAGAGCCTAAGAAACTACAGGTTTTTTCCTGCTCAGTCAACATTGACATAGATATAGATATATATATAGAGAGAGAGATACAACATATAGTTATTTCCTCTACTTTACCCAGTAAATCAGATGGAAATCAATCTATTTACAACCAATGTACAAAATATTTCCCAATTCCTCCAAATTAATTACAAATCTGTGTATCACAGAGAAGATAAATTCAATTCATTGAGGAAACAACTATGACACAAGAAGGTCTTAAACTGAGTAGTGAGTACATAAGTATGAAGAACTAGGTATAGCTTGATCAATAGTATTTTTATCACCAGCACCCATTCGAATACGGAGTTGAGATCCTACCAGGTATATGACATACGTCTGGCGACTTTATTTGGCTGTGTATAGTAGATGACAAATATTTTCAGCAAAGCATCTTTCACACAAACCTCTGCTGCCCTTCAGCTGCACAGTACAGCAATAAGGACCACTGGTAGAAGGAAATTTAACTATGTATAACATCTATATTATACTGTATAGTGAGACTCTAACTATAACTTTTCTTTTCACTGGGATGCTGATGTCCCTCATACTTTCACTGTATGCAGCACAGAAGACTATAGGGGGAAATGCTGTTCATGTGCAGACAGGTGGAAATTGTCTCCTTGCAACTATTAAACTGAACTCTTTAAATATAAAGACCCCCTTGTGTTCTATTTCCCTTTGTTAACAAATCATATTTGAATAGCTGTCAAAGGTAAATTTGTCAAAACTCAAAGAGTATTTGATGACCTCGCATTTCAGCAGCTTTGGTCTGTAATAGAGAAACTTCTATTGACACTTCATGCACAGATTCAAAAGACCTTTTTGCAACAGCAGCCTCCACCTGCAGGAACAGTTTTTCTCCTAGCAGCAGAAGTTAGATAGACATTGAAGCAACATTAAGCTTTCCCAAGGATCAGCTTCAGATGCAAAGATAGTTCTGCTCTTTAAACAATCTCAGAATAAAAAGCCAAAGTCTCCAAGACTGGGGCCCAGAACAGATTCCACAGAAAAAAATAAAGGTATAACATTATATTTAAATCTGATGACAGCTGTAAGCAAATCATATCACTTTTTGGTTTCGCAGATAAGCAAAATCAGCCAATCCATCTGAAAAAACGCTTTGATTCTAAAAGTAGCTGGACAATTCTCTCTGGCACTGAGCTGGGGAAAATCCAGCTTCCTGAAAGGCTTTGCCAGTGAACAAATGGGAGATTTGTCCTTTAGTCTGATAAAACCAACGTGACTGACAACACCCCGACCAACAAAACAAACCGAAGCGCCATAACCCGTTTCAGAGTGGAGACTGTAGGCATACTTAATATAAAATACAAAATACTCTATGCTTTTCAAGGTACGTGATGAAGAAATGGAGTCATTAGCATTGCTGAAACTTTGGAGCAATACAGGAGGTCAGGATGTTTGAAGGGTGTAAGCATTTCAAAAGCAACTGGGAAATGCCATTGCTTCTGCAAGATATATTTAGAATGCTCCTGGTCAAAATTAACAAATATTTCTTCTAGCAGCTACGTGACACTGCGCGTTACAGGCTAGAAAGAATGACGGTACGTGGGCTTTGCTATCTGAGAACGATAGTTACAGATTAGCAACAAAGTCATAGGATAAGCCCTAAAGTAATTTTTTTTAGAGAGAATTTTCTTCCTGCAGTGCCTCTTTCCATTGCACTGATTCAATGAAGCGTTTCAGCACGGAGACATGTATGGGAATTCTGTCCAAAATCAGGCATTATCTTAAATCATTTAAGGTACCAAAAGGCCTCAATTCTGGAAAAAAAAACCAAAAACATGTTGCCAGAACCTCAGCAGAAATGGCTATGAAACCTGCTTCTAGGAAATGTGCCTGGTGCTGTCAGGTTGAATTCCTCACTTCATGAGATAAAGTGGTGGAGGGAGGTCTGTCCCTTCCAGTGGAGACATTGGGGACACTTGTGCAGATGGAGGCCCATTGTGAGTTCCCGCTGCTCCTCTCCCGGCAGGCGCTGCTGTGTGACCAGGGAGCTGGGAGATGATACAGCACAGAAATTAATTACAAACTGATCACAGGCAGCACCAGTTTCATGCCTCCTCATCGTATCACTGGGAGACCTGGACACACCTCAGAAGATCTCGGTTCCTGCATCATGCTTCTCTGGTAACAGCTACTGTGATGCCAGGTACACGTTACTCAAGGAACACTGTTCTTCCCTGTCTCTCTTCTTTTTTTTCTTTTTTTTTTTTTTAAGTTTAAATAAGCACTTGAAGCTGACCTGAAAATGTGGGGTTAGTGAAAATCATGCAGATGGTGAATGTCAGAAGAATGGGTCAAGGATTTGCATGCATCATAGTAAAGCCACTGCATACATTTCCATAACAGTCAGCAATGAATAATAAAATGTAAACGTTTGATGTTTTTATCATGTCATCATCTCTGATTCAATATTCTTTTGGTGTATTTTATTTCTTCCTTGTCCACAGTGCTCCTTTCTTCATTATTTAGTTCAAGTGACAAGCCTTCCTCCACCTTTAGGAGTTTTATTTATACTTTTCCCTTCCTGATACAAAATAGAACTATGGATTAAGAAGCCATCCCAGAGGCGATTGGAGTCATTCATATGTAAAGCAAATGGCATAATACTAAGAGCGTTATTACTGTTCAAGAACCTCTTCTTTTCATATTTTTTTCCACCATTGTGCCACCAAAAAGAAAACTCACACATGCCAAAATAGATGACAAAAAAAGAAAAAAAAAAGTTTATGCTATTTGGTCAAAGTCTTGGAAAGTTGTTCTCTTTAGGTGATAATTTGTATTTTATTGTTTACCAGGCAGATGGGCAGTCCTTGGGACAGCCTGATCCTGCAGCTGCTGTGTGTGAGGGAAAGCATGGTTAAGCCTCATCTTCCACATTGAACCCAAAGAGAATGTTTACCTTGCATTTCAAAGCTAGCAAGACCGAGGATTATGCTGGAGGTTATCTCTGTGTTACAAATGAAGACCAATTGAGAAAGCCCCAGACCAGGACACAGTTGCCCAGCTGTGTTTTGGACCAAGTTTTACATTCTCCCGTTAACCCCTGCATGCAAAATGGAAATTGAGGGGGAGCTGAACTGCAGGTAGCTGTCACCCAACCAGATAGGCATCCAAATGTCCTTCAGCAAGAAATTCCTTCTTTTTGGTTTGTGGAGTCCCAGACATTTTTAAGTGAATGTCATAAATGTGACAGTGTGACCATTGTGTGGCCACTCTCAATTTGTTTTATTTTAAGACCCTGAAGACCATGCAGGGCTTCCTCAAGGTCTGTGGAGTCGAGCTGAAAAAATATCAGCATTAGGTGCTTAATTTTCTAACTGAAAAGTTGCCTTGTTGCCGGGCTGTTATTTAATACCCAACCTTTACACCTGCTTATCTCCTGGCAGGAGGCAGAGATTCCGTGCTCCTCCATCAGCTCCACCTGTGGAGCTCTTTCCAGTATGTCTTCCTTGGAGTTTACCTACTGCAGCAGAACTGAGCACATCAAGGTAACCATTCACATCTTTTGAGTTAAACCAAAGCTATTGAAACATAGCCTCGCTGGAAGATTTTCAGTGTCCTTCGGATGCCACCTTAGTCTTTGCTTACTTACTCTCTTATTTTGTTCTAAATACATTAAGATAGTAATGTTGTGAACTGATGAACAAGCTATATTTGCCCAATGTGACTAATTTATTATAAATGAATTTTAAGCCTGTAGTTGTGACAGCCTTCAAACAAGGCTTAAACAATTATGACAGCTACCAATTATAGCAACAACTGGGACTGGAGACTGAAGAAAGAAAAAAAGGTGGGAAGAGAAGCAATTAATACAGATCTTTAAGAGGGACACAAATGATCTGCACATCAAGAATTCATTTCATAAACAATTTTATGTTCACAAATACATTTTGCTCAACTTTTTCAAAAGGGATAATTTAGACTTCTTATGTAAAAAAAATTTAAAAAAATATTTTTCAGCATTTGAAAAGGGGGTAAAAAGAGAAAAAAAACTAAATTCCTTGCTGAAATGTTCTGTTTGATTTATTTAACCTGCTTTATTGTATGTTTTACTGTTTAAATTAAAAACAAAGCACCCTAAATGTTGTCAATTAGGGATAATCTAAATTACCTGTTCCTTCCCACACTCTTCCATTTTTTCAACTCAACTAAACTCAGGAAAAAAAAAACAAAAACAAAAAACAAACAACAAACCAAATCAATTACTTTCACAGACATGTTACAGCCCTCAAAATGCCAGAAGCCACAGCTCCCACAGCCTGAGCTAAAGGCAAAGGGTAGGAACAACTTGCCTGAATCACTGATCAGACGGATCCCGCTCCACAGAGGAATGGGGAACACATTCTTTCTCCAGCTCCTGATGACCGGCTGCATCCTGAGCTTCACCTGGTTTATGTCTCTCACCTCAACGGTTCATTTCCCTCTCTCATGTACAGGTTCTGTTTCCACTGGTCATGGTTTGGGACAGGAGGGGAGGCAAAGAGAATATGAATTACCTCCTTAATGTAGCAGAGTTTTCCTTAGTGTAGTATAGAATAAGGAAGAGCCTGACTCTGCCTTTCAACATGGTTAGCACATGAAAAAGGAAAATCTGGTAAAAAAAAAAATCACCAGAAGAGAACTACAGTAGTTTGCACTCCATTTTTTCGTTTGCTTGAACGAAAAATATAAGCAGAAATTTGAGAATAATATACCAGAAATTAATTTTTTGCACTGTTTAAAGTGCAAAATTCTCATTGGGATTGGAGTTTCACCCCAGATGGTTGGCCAAGGAACGTATGCCAATAGCGTGAACCTCGCCGTATATGATTTGACACCTTGACATTTAGCAAACTTAGAACATGTTATTAAAAGAAACATATCGCTGTGCAAATGAGCCTTACTAACAGTAACACACCTGCTTGGTGTCATTGCAGCATGGAAGGTAGCTCAGGCTGTTTGCAAAATGTGTAATTCATACAGTGCTGCACTGTCACTCACCAGCTTTGCCCGGTCCTGGGCACTTCTGCAATCCAGCCCCTGATGGAAAATGTTGTTGGGAGGAGACAGAAGAGCTCAGAAACTCACATAACAGCGCAAATATTTATCTGCACTTCATGGAGTCTTCTCTGCCCTCTGATAGAGGACTCCTCAGCAGGGCAGAGAGCAAGGGGGAGTTATCTGAAGGAGCAGTGGTAATAGAGGAACAGACACCCACCCCCTGCACAGCCACTCTCTGGAGGTGTTGGTAGAACCTGCCCTGCTGGCTCAGCTCTTCCAAAAGCAAATGCCTTAATAGCTCCCACCTGCCTCACTTTGGCTTGCACCACAGAAGGGGGTTGGGACTAAAATTCTGCATTTAAACTGAAATGAATTTGAATTTCAGGAATTCTCCAGAAAAGCTCCTGCATCAAATTAATTACCGTTCTTCTCTCAGAAATGTAATTTCAGTGCTCACAACCAGACAAGAATTATTCCAGAGTAAAACCTCTTGAAATGCACTCTGTGTGGAGGTCAGGTCCCGGTACAGACCCCCTGGCCGAGGTGGACACGTTGGGGGATGCCTCAAGGGGAACAGAAAGCCTCAGGGTCCCTCAGGTGCTTCACGTAAGTGTCTGAGCCATCTCACAACCAGATTTTACAGCACTGAATATTCATTACAATGAATTCAGTCTTTACTGTGTACAGAAGTGCAGCTGCAAAGTAATCTACAGGCAATTTCTGAAAGTAATTTTTATTGTCATTTCCATTACAACTACAAACAGAAACTTGCTCTCAGTGTTTTCATAGCAGTCTCCCACTGGAGCTGCTATCATGAAATATGTTCTCTGTCATAAAGTACTGAGCACAGCACAGCACAGATGGGACGGGCAGTATAAAAGTATTTAGGAAACGGACCCTATTACCAAATGGTTCACATGTTAAAAATTAGGAGAAAGGGTGACAAGATTATCTTACAAAACCGATGCAGAGGAAGATGGATTACTTCTAATGAGATTTATTCAGTGGGGTTTTGGGTTGTTTGTGGCTTGTTTTTCTTTTCTTAGAGTTGAGACTTAAAAGACCATTAAAAATAACGCAATAAATTTTAATTATAGAGATTATTTCCTTTTTCCCAGGGTTCTGTGGAACTTAGGGAGAGACCAAAGGGAGGTATCCAACGATTGCTCTGTACAACATGCTGTCAAACCGCAGCTGAAAATGTACAATTATTTATCTAATGATCAAGTTGATTATTTTTCTGCTCTCAGAAACATAATTTTTGAAGGAATTTCTAACAAATGTCCTTTTGCTTTCCTAATGTGACTCATGGAGGATGCTAGTTTAGGCTACAGCTGGGAACACAATTAGTTGTTCAAGCAGAGAGACTCTGGAGCGTGCCCCGATCTGGTGCACGTGATCTAAATAATGAAATGTTTTGTCCCTCCGAAAGGGAATGCTGCTCAAGCACAGGCCTAGATCCAAAACCATGTGCTCCTGCTATGGCAATGTCCCAGGGATGGTCCACTGGCTTCAAGATGCACCTTGTACCCAGCACTGGCACAAAGCTGGACTCCATATTATGGTTCAGCCCAAATCCTTTGGAACCAGACGGCAGTCTGCAGAAAACGCATCAAAATCACAGAATCACAGAATCACAGAATTGTGGTGGTTGGAAGGGACCTCAGAGATCATCGAGTCCAACCACA
>JAOTQQ010000012.1:123616497-123627261 GCA_026546715.1 Gallinago undulata
TTCATGTGTTGCATGATGACACTCAGGATGATCTGTTCCATGACCTTCCCAGGCACCGAGGTCAGACTGACAGGCCTTACAGGATGCAAAAATAATACCGTAACACACACTGTATCTTCACAAAGGGTCACCATCCTCAGTGGCAACAAATAAAGCATAAAAATGTTACTGCAATTGGCAGAAGAAGAAATCTCTCTTCTCTCACTTCACAGGCACCTTCTTCCTATGAAATTGAATGCTACTGAACCAACTTTGGGAAAGTTATAAACTTTCCAAAAAAAGCTGTATAACCTTATCTTTGTTTTAATTGTTGCAATAATTTTATTTTTATAGTAAAACTAAAGTAGTTGTGTATTCCCTTCCCCTATCCCCCAGATAAGAAATTTGTTCCCTGGAAATGCTGAGGATGAATTTTCTGAAAAATCCGATCCCATCTGATATGTTTGTTGGAAAATTTCATATTGTGTATGATAAAGAAGACTATTTTTGTGTCTGTCTTCTCTTGCTCTATATTCACAGAAATAGTGAATAAATTACTTGAATAACATCTCACAGCCAATGAGCAGTGAGTGGCAAGAGTTATTGGTTTTAAAATTGAAAATTAAATTATTTTAAAGTTAAAGATTTTCACTCCAGATAAAGCCTCTGCTTTGTCATTAACAGTTCTGGAGAAGTGCATTCAAGATTTCCTGGTAATCCGTAATTCCAATTCACTGATGTTTGAAAACTGCCATAGGGTTCTCCTCTGGAATGTTCATTTACTTTTACTATTAACGTGAAAAAACTGCATGTCTGTTTATCAGTCCATGTGGTAAATAGCCAGTGTTTAGTCAACAGTCCCTAATTAATGTTCACAATATCTCTGTGAGGTTTTGTTTATTTCATCTTATGTTCAAAAATGAATCCAAGAAAATAAAAAAAAAGGAAAAGAACAGACCAAGATTTCACCAGATTCAGTAGTAAAGCTACAGTTGTAAGTTGCAGCTTCCTGACACCCACGGCTATATTGGTTTTTCCAGATCTAATATCTACCTCCCTCCTTGTCAAATGGCCAAGGAGGACCCAAGGAATAACTACAAATTAGAAGTCTTCCATGTTGTTTTGGAAAAACTAAGCCTTCTTTGTCCTGCTTTCCTACTTATCTATGAAAGATGGACTTACTCATTGCTTTGCACAAGTGCACATGAAGGCTAACGTCCCATGTCTTCCTACAGAGACAGTTTTCACTAAACTACAAGGATCATGGCCTTCAGTAGAAGAAGAATAATGAATAAGTGTCTAAATCAGGGAGAAAAATTATGTTTAATTTGACATCAGCAAGAAGCTTCTTGACCGCCTATTTTCTGGAAGCAACACATGTTCACATTCTGCAAAATTATACAAGAATAACCTTCTGGAAGCCCAAGAACAGCCCATCTCCTACAACGGGAAATGAAGAAGGCAGAACAACCTGGGCTGTTCTATGATGCTATGAAAATCAGGATCCCATTACATCAAAGGAGAAACTTAGCACAGATGGAAGCTGAAACTGTAAAGAGATAAGCCATCTGAAATTATAATATTAATAGCAAATAGAAAAATGAACAAACAAATAAGCAAGCAAAGGGTAAGCCCTTGAAAGTGTTTCAAAAGAAGCCTGAAAATGATCTGGAAAGGCATTTGCACAGATGACAACAGTGGAATAAGGGGCACCACTGTAAAATAATGAAAAAAAATAAAATAAGAACACAAGCAGAATAAAGAAAAGATTTACTAAACAGGAAAGTGCACCAGAAACCAAGATAAAACCAGCCAGTTCACATGATGAGCCTCAAACTCTCTGACATGGATTTGATGGTGATACTACACTTAGGACTCTCCATTTTCACTCAATCTCTGCCTTGTGAAAAGGGTTTTATTTCGTAGTTATGGGCTTATTGCTATTAAAGCCCACGT
Organism: Gallinago undulata; assembly: GCA_026546715.1. Taxonomy (NCBI): domain Eukaryota; kingdom Metazoa; phylum Chordata; class Aves; order Charadriiformes; family Scolopacidae; genus Gallinago; species Gallinago undulata. The sequence continues at coordinate 123,618,433 of JAOTQQ010000012.1, forward strand.
AAGAATGTATATTTACGTTGCGCTTTGTGACTTAGAGCAAAAGATCCCCTGTTGTAATGGTCTCACAGGTGAGAGGAGACATCTTTTTGTGTGCATGAGGGTCCACAAAGCATTTGCACTAAAAATGTAGTTATGTTTACAGCAATGAGGAATGCTTAGTGTGGCTGAAGGGCTTTTTTGGTGGGGGAGGGAGCAAGAGAAGTCATTCCTGAAAGACCTTGGAGGGAAAGCAAAATCCTGAGAATGGCAACCTGACTTGAAGAGTAACAGGGCTAATTTAGTGATGGTCTAGTAATTGTCAGGCTTCAGTGAAAGCCACAGAAAACCTTCAAAATCTTAATAAAAGAGGCCTGGTCTAAAGAGGCTGTCATTGCTGAAAGGAAAAATAATAGACTAATGGGACTAATTCTAAACCCAGCAAGTCTGGAGGTAAGTCCCCGCAGAACAGAAAGGGAAAGCAATCATGTCAGATGAAAGAGAACCTGTAAGGGGAGAATATTCTGCTGGGTACAATCAAGCCAATTGTGGACTAATGCACATCTCTCGTTGCTGTCACTAATTTAAATAGGCTGAACGTTCAGTCACTGCTATTATATTATCTTTGTAGCTGAAGGTCGAACACATAAGCATTGCAATCTTACAATTTCTCCTGTACATGGAAAAAGTCTATGCCCCTACATTTGATATGTAATGTTGCGCTTTGTAGATAGAACATTCATCAGTAACTAAAACTGAAGGATGTATCATCTGAGCAAAGGAAAGCAGGAAATGCTTTTGCTAGGCGGCAAAATCTTTAGCCAATTAGTAGAAATATACACCAGCAAAGTAAGGAATGACACGCGTCCTCTCATAGAGCTTCCCTCTCTGGACACACATGGATGGATGCTGCACCAGGGCCGGGGTCACCAGTCAACACCTCTTTTTATTGTGGTTCCTGTGATTATTTCTTATAAAACTGTATGATGGAAAACAACAGAAACCTCCACAGGATTTTTCCTATATTTATGCAGTCCTGCAGACATTGAAAGAAAAATCACTAAGAGTTATTAACAGGAAACCTAGTCAGCCCATGGGAAGGAACCCAGCTTTGGCTTCAGAGCTGGCACCCTGACGCGCAGAGGAGTTATGGCACATGGGTGGGCATAACAGAACCAGATTGTTATTCCCAGAAATCGGACCCAATCTCATCCCAACAAAGCTAGTGCTAATTTTACTAATCAATGCATTGGGAGCAGTCCTAAGGAACTATACTGAAATGTAGTTTTCCATTAGCCTCTGTAGGGTTGCAGTTTTACAACGTGACAATAATTCAAATATCATTTTGTTGTACAAATTACAGTTTTGAGATGTCTCATGGGTTTTGACATTTGATAAATTCATGATACATTTTACTACATGCTCCTGCTCAGGTGTTAATGTGCAAAATCAAGTACCATAAAATACCACCTCTAGTGGAAGGGTGGCAGGGGAGGTTGGAACTCGATGATCTTTAAGGTCCCTTCCAACTCAAAAGATTCTATGATTCTATGATTCTAAAACTTCTGACAAGATATTCTATGATTCTGTGATTAATTAGGTGATTAAACTGTCATACAACATTTGTTTGTAAATTAGTAGCTCAATCCTCATAATTTATAAGCAGAACAAATCATAAAACAAAAGGCTTTATTCACTATAAAAAACACTAAGCTTTTGCACAAGGCCAAAGCCGCCGTGGAAAATTGATTTTCCACAGCTTACTCAGTCTTGAATAGGCTCTGCTCTGTAGAAGATTTTGTATTGAGTGAAGCCAAACCTCATTATAGCTAAGACACTTAGGAACAACGTGTGTTTGCTTCATTATTTGTAATGTCATCAACAACACATTTTAATCTCATGTATAAAGTGGGAAGAGCACAAAGATATATTTGCATTTTATTTCCCAGGTGAAAGAAGGGGACCGTGTGAGATCTTTTGTAGAGTGTGGGCCATGGAGTATGTGTTATTCCTCACGGGATAAGCTGTGGGTGAAGAGCAGGTGTAAGGTAAAGTCAAACGGGGCTTTTTGCACAGTGTACAACTGTGGGACTTGTTATCATCAGGTCTAAGGACAGTCAACACATAAATAGCCCTAGACAAATTTGAGGACCAGGACATTAAACACCGCATTCCAAGTGCTGCTTAAGAAACCTCTTGACCAGTGATGGCCAGAAGCTGGGAAGCCCTGAGCTACCTGGTCTTGCCTCAGCGTCTGGCCTCACTGTGGGCTGTGTGTTGGACCAGAGACCTCCTGAGGTGCCTTTCAGCCTGAATCGCGCTATGTCCCTCTCTACGTGCTCTTCTCTTACACTGTGAACATCCCAAGCGGTATCAGAAACAAGCCAGAGGGCTGCACGGACGTCTGGTTTACGTCTGTAAGGAAGTTTTTACATTGTGCTAATAGACAAAATTGTGCCACCTGATCCAAGATATATTAAAGTCAAGAGTCTTCAGTAGCTTTTCTGGTCACTGAATTGGTCTAGTTAATTTTAGCAGGACTGCCACAAAGAAATTCTTCTAGAGCATACCCCACACACCTGAATAATACTGTAGAGGCCGTGAAAACTGCACTTTAAGGGGGTAAAATTTATCATCCACACAAAACCCACTAGCTGGTCTTCCAGCTTTTGGCAGAAGTGTGATCTCATGGAGCCACAGTGCTTCAATCCAGAAGTGCCATTTGTGATCACCTAAGCTGCTGTTCTTATCTCACTCCATTACCTTTGTACTGAGCTCAGTAACTTTGTGTTTGACTTAAATACATCTTCCAGAATGACATCTCGTCTTAATTTGAAAATGAGAGATGGGGAATCCATCTCTTCTCTTCATCGTGTATTTCAATGATTAATCACTCTTTCTGCTAAAAACGGGCACAGAATTTCTAATTTGAATTTGGCTGGTGACAGCTTCCAGACATCACTTCTGTAGTACTCAGAATTTTCTTATTGTGAATATGCTCATGCATTTTGATGAGGTCACCTCTGAGTCTTGTTTTTAAATCATTAACATGCCAATTTCTTTATTTCTCATGGGATGGGGTATTTCTTACAGCTCATGAATCATTCTGGTAGTTCTTTCCCTCGCGCTCTCAAATCTTTGAACAGTTTTTAAAATATGAATATGAACTGGATACAATATTCCAGTTCTGTGTAGAGAAGTCAGACATCACCACACTCCCATCAGGAGCAAGCAAACTGGGTTTCTTTGGAACCTATGTTCCTGTGAAATAAAATCATATTAGAAGAGGACTTTTGATTTACAAATGTTTGGTTGAGCACCCAGATTCCTGAGTAAAGAAAACAAATTTCTTAGTGAAACTTGCTCTCAAGCTGCAGCCTTTCAAAAGTCACATTACCACGTGACCTCAGTTTCCACAACCTTAACATTGGAACAAAATCTTGTTAACCCTGACACACCAGGAAAAAGAAGGAAATTCACTGCTGTATTACTGTCATAGAAGTTCCCCTAGAACCACTGTAGACACACGAAAAGCTGTTACCCTCCTGCTACAATGGTGAGACAGGTAACTGCTGAGATAAAAGGGGCATGGGCTGCACTTCATTGGTGCAAACCGACTGAATTTTGCAAACTTTTAGCTGAAGATTGTCACTTTAGAACCACTGCTGCCATAACTGATGTTTAATAATGCCAATTTAAATGCAATATTGAATTGAAAATTTGGGCTCTCCAAAACGTACCTTATTTACTTTCAAAATTATTCCTTTGTAGCAACAGAGACAGTTTCTCAGAAGTGATGGATGCTGCATTCTTTGGCTGCTCAGGATTTTTATCACCCTTTCAGACAATTGAATTTCTTCCACTTGTAATATCTATTACGAGAGGAAGGATTGCAAATAAAACCCTATGACTGGAACAAGAACTGTTTTGGCAATACAGGCGTAATTCATTGATCCATATTAATATATAAAAATCCAATTTAAAAAATTGTGTTTACTTAGTCTCGGGAATTAGAACACATATTTGTGTAAGATACACTTCAACTAATTTGATGATTTTTTTTTTTTTTTGGAAATACCCTAAATAAATGTGACCACATTAAATGTCTAAGGGCTGGTTATCCAGACAGACTGAAGAAAACAACCACAGGTTCCCAAAAAAGGATTTACTTTAAATCAGATGTGAAGCAGCATTTATCAGTATTCTAAATGGGACTATTAAACTAATGCTAGTAGACATGAAAATACTAATAAAATTTGTGACTTCATAAATAATTATTTGCAGAATGACTCAAAGAAAGTAATAGCCCTTTCCAGACTTAAAAATTTATGAACTGATGATGCTCTATTGATTGGAGCATTTACTGCACCTTCAATAGGTCTAATTAATGAAACAGTTCACAGAATCAAACATAGTACTTAGTGGGATGATACTATGACCCTGTTCTTTGCAAACATCTTCACATTCAACCATTTTCATGCTCCTGCAGTGGCCGACTGAGGAGCTTACTGTGTGTCCTAGTGAAGTCACGGAGTATTCTCCATTAACTGCAGGTGCCTTCTGCTTACCTATATATAAATATAAAGCTACTTATGAGACTGGCAAATTGCAAGATCTGGTACCTGATGAAACAACACTTAAAAATCAGACATAAGAGAATACTCAGTTTGTTTCTTTTATCAGTTAACTTTAAATCATTTCTGTAGCTAAGAAGCTGTAGATGGTCACTGCAACACACTGGAACCCGTGTCACAGACCTGGAAAAATTAATTCGTTATATTTCGCAAATAATACACATTTGCATTTTGGTATGTTCCAATACAAAGGTATAAATCCAGAAAGAGGTAGTGTAACATACAGAGAACAGTAAGCTGGAAAGCAGAGTCTGAAAGGGATATTGCATGATCTGATATTCCATGTGGGTGCAGAGGAGACAGCACTCCAAAGCTCAAAAGCTATAAAGAGAGACTTCAGGGAGTTGGGAGGCTCAGTGAAGGATTCTGGGATGCAGGTGATTTTTTTGTCACTCCCTCCAGGGGCAGGCAATGATGCTGAGAGGAGCAGACGGATTAAATCAACCACAAGGCTCCGTGGCTGTTGGTGTCACCACCATAACCACCACAACCACCAGACACAGCAAAAGGCACATGGGGCATCAGTACATTGTTTAATCCCCATCTTGGCAATCTCTCCCGTGTAAGGGTGATAATCACATCTTTTATCTATTCATTTTGACACAGTCTCTAATCACTATTTTTGCATAGGACCAGACTGCTTCATTCAACAAACTGCTCATCAATATTTTGCTTTCACCTCATAACTCACTGTGTGGCCCGTGCTTTGTTTACTGCCCGTTATTCAATTGTGTTATGATGGTAAAATTATTAATTTCCTCCAGGGCTTCTCAGTTGTGCTCATCACTTCAGTATCTGAGTGCTGCACAAATTCAAATTAATCTAGTTTCACAAATATCCACAGTGGCAAAGAAAAGGTTGTGCTGCTATCTGAAATTTAGAGTGTGGAGGCACAGAAAGATTAAGGACAGAAGTATTCACTGATTTCAGATGTCCTGTCAGAGATGTAATTCAAAAGTATTTAATACAATATTTCAAAAGCATTTCAAGCACAGAGGTTGCAGCATCAGGCACAGGTGTGACTGCTGAGCAAATTGGATTTAGGAGTCTAAAGGTGGTCATTAAAAATTAGATAATTAGACACTATTAGAGGTTTTAGATACAGAGATCACAGAACTGGTTTCTGTGGTTATATTAGCACTAGACAGGAAAAGTCCACTGCGACGGTGCATTATTTCAGTCACATGGCCTTCCTTCACCCTGCCTTGCTTCCTTCATTAAGGACTTTCCCGCTCAGGCAATAAATGAGGCAGGAGTCGTGCAGGCATCACTCACCCCTCCCGCACAGCCCTGCTACATGTCTAGAGCAGGTCCATCCTGCACAACACTGGGGCCAGAAATCCTATATACAAACAGTATGTGATCACACACGTATCGTAAGGGGACCAAATTAAGGTTGCCAAGCAACCACATCCCCACATTATGTCACAAATCCTTGTCCTTCATCTCTTCAGCAAACAAATATCAGACCCTGTCTCGCAACCCTACTCTTTCTCCAGTCTGCTTCTGCAACCCTAATTACCCCTGCTCTCAAAGGATTCTTCATTGCAGTTTCTTTGTCCAGCCAGTACCAGCTTTCCCTCATTACTCCAGTTGTTATTCTGTCTTCGTGTTCTTCATAATTAGCATTTAGTCCATTCCATTTTCTCTTTGCCTGACCAGCTCTCAGTCCCAAAAGATGAGAGAGACACTGTTTAAAAAAAAGGGAAAGAAAAAAGCATGTTCAGTGAGGATAGAATGTTCACAGATTTTAGCTATTAGCATGTCTCCAAAAGCAGTATAAAGCATAGTTCTTTCTAAAGAATTAAAATGTTGCCAAGTTTAAGCAAATTTTTATAATGAAAAGACAGGCCACTGCTCTGCTACCAAAACAATTGCCTGCCAGATTTCAATTATCTATTGCAGAATAGGGCATGCTACTGCATTTCCAAGAAAAGATCACCAGAATGAGCAAAACATTCTCATATTGCATAAAAGTCATCCTCAAAAACAGCTAAGACATCTCAGTTGACTTTTTTCAAACACAAACAATAATCAATGGGTGTGCAACACTGAAATCATCAGGTCAAGATAATGAAGTCTGGGAAAACTGTGAGCAAAACCAGTTATTAAATTAAATTTTCTTTAAACTTTTCTGTGGGCTAAGAGCAAGAATAGAAATAAACAAGTTCTCCAACGCTTCATCCTTAAAGTGGTTTTCTGGTACTGTTTCCATCTAAGTGTGAATTTCAACCAAATGCAACTCATAATCGTCAAAGTCTATTTTATCTATCCTCAGCATATTTTTTCTCTATCAACGTCTGTTGTCTTTACTGCAATAAATCACTGAGTAAGTCAAAATATGTTTTAGTTGCAAAAAGAATAAATGATGAGCCTGACATCAGGAACTGGACCCTTGTTTGAGAGCCAGCAATAACATAGCACTTACTGTCCTAAAATGCATGTATCTATGGACATGACTGACTACATAGAGAAAAATGGTCCTGTATCATGCTCAGGCATCTCCTGAGAAGAGTCAGTGGCTGAAATGATCCCTGCGGGAGGGCAGCATGTGCTTCTCCTGAACATCTTTCCACAGCTTTTCCACTTTTTTTCCACTTTATCATGATATATATGCTTAAGAATGACTAATTAAGGTTGCACAGGCACCATTCTTCTCTGAGTTTTAAGGGCTTCATCATACAGTCTGAATAACCGTAGGTTTAGTCTTTACCATAGGTTTGGGTGAGGGGCTGGAAGCAATAGGGATGAACACAAGATAGTCACGAACTAATTAATTTTCTAAAATTGCATAGACACAAAGAGAAATTTCTCCACGAAGCCTAAAGAAAAAGTAGGAGTGACTAAGGAAAAAATTCGGCTTCACTAAATAAGGTCCACCATATTTCCTAATGACAAAGGCCAAGTGTAAACAAGTATCCCAAAAGTCAATAAGAAAAAGCTGAAGTTAACAGTTAAACAAGGATGCACAGTCTCCAGCCTGAGCAGAAGAGACACAAAGCACGGGCAGAGAGTAAGAGATTCCTGGCCTGCTCCCATCTCTGCCATTTGTATTATTTCAGTGCAAATGCAGTTCATTTACCCAGCAGCAAGTCTCCAAAGTGCTGCACGATCATTTCTCTTTCCAGCATCACCTCCCTTTCTCCCTTGTCTGCAAGGGGGTAAAAAGTAAGATTCTAGATTCTTTCTAACAAATGGAGAGAAGAACAAATGGGGGAAAAAAAAAACAACAACAAACAAAACCTTTTCAATGCTCTGGCCGTGGCCAGAGAAGTAGCGTCCAACAGAAGTGGGATGAAAGCCCCAGTTATCCCTCACCGCCATTTAAAAGCAGTTCAGGAGTTCTGGCTCAGCAGCACATCGTGACAGCCCACACCCCCACGGACCTGGATTCAGGCTGTGAGAGAAACAGGTCCTAGCCTTGGTGGGGCACGCTGAGGGGTAATGCCTGCTCCTCTAAAATTCATGTGCAACACAGCATCAGAAGGTGGCAGTGGATCAGCAACGGTACCTGGCGTGTCTGATAACCCCTCCCGCATCTGCCACGGGTTTCACGCACACTGATTGCCGTGCAACTGCTCCCACCACTTTCTCGGCAGCCCCCACCCCAGGAGCCTGGTCCCCCCTGCCCGGGGAGGAGCAGAGCTGTCCCCCCCGCCCGACAACCCGCGGCCGCACCGCGCCGGCTCCCTCGGAAGGGGCTGCGGAGGGGGCGGGCCCCGGCCACCTCCCAGAGCACCCGAGGGTGCGGGCGGAGGAGCCGGCCCCGCACCGCCGGGCTGCAGGGGCGGCGGCAGAGGGAGCGGGGAGAGGCTGCCGTCGGTGCGGCGGTCGGTGGGACGCACCGCCGGCGGGAACCGCCCCCTCCGCCCGCCGCCCCTGGCTGCTGGGGGAGCTCGGCGGCGAGGAAGAACGGAGTGAAATTAAGAAAGACGGCGGGGCGGGCCTGCTGCCTGCGGGGCGTGCCGGCTGCCGCGGCCGGGGGACGGGGAGCCCAGCCCAGCCCAGCCGTACCTCGGCAGCCGCCGGGCAGACGGGTCCCGCAGAGCCAACCGAGCGCAGCCGCTTCCCCGGCGGACGGCGGGGCCGGCACCGCGGCCCCTCACCCCCTACTGTGAGGGACCGCAGGCCGGGGGGGGGGGCGCTCCCCTCCTCTCCAGCAGTCCGGCTGCTGCCCTCAGCCCCTTTCCCTGCCCGCCCCCTCCTCTCCCTCCCCACC
>JAOTQQ010000012.1:123656644-123672862 GCA_026546715.1 Gallinago undulata
CTCCTCAGAGCTGCTCTCCAGCAGGTCAGCCCCCAACCTGTCCTGGTGCAGGGGGTTATTTCTCCCCAGGTGCAGCATGCACCTGGAAACTCCTTCCGCCTGCTTCTGGAGTCTCTAGTAAAGTATATCTGAAAATGAATCAAGCTTAGGTGTCGCTAAGCCTTTTATTTGTCCTTAAACAATGCATTTGTTACTAAAACTGATATTTGCATAATCATTTCCAGACATGGGCAAAAATGTTTACAGAGGTCCAGGGACAGAAAATACGGCACAGATGGAACATGGAGCAGCTCCAGCCAGAGCTGCTCTATTCTCCTTTCACCCCCATCAAACTAGATCAGGGTCACTTCCAAGAAACCCAAAGGAGTGATTGCACTGGTGTGTGGTGAGATGCAGGTCCATTGGAGCTGGTAGATCTGGATTACTGACAGGTCCTTAAAACCTCGCCCTCGGTTTTGATTTGCAGTGAAACCTGACTATTCTGGATCTCACTAATTTCAACAATTATTTTAGGGAATACTGAAATGTTGTCACATTTGCCATTTCTTCTGCCTCACTAATGCAAGACTCTGTGCTTCTACTGCACACACATTGGCACTATTGCTTCCTTTAAAGAAATACTTCTGCTGGAGTATTTGTTACAGTAAAAGGACATGACTGTGTGTGAAAGGAGTACACATTTGCACTAGAGTCTGCCCAGAAGTATGAGTTTTCACCCACCCAAATGATGATATACCCCAAAGACTCAGTCTGTGAAGTGCGTCTGTACCGAGTACAGGTACTCAAGTAAAGACACGGACACAGAATGCAATGGCAGCAATTAAGAAACCTGTTATTATGCAAACACTTAGTGTGAAATAGAAATTGAATGTCCCAGAGATTTAATTTCATTGATTTTATTACTGTTCATTTTTTCCTAAAGAAAAACTCATTACGCAATAAACTGGTAATCAGTGATGGCAATACAGACACCTGCCATTTCTTTCCCTTGGTACTATATTAATTTGGAACAAATACGACTGAGTTATTTTAATAGACAAAATCCTCCACATTAGCATTGCAGCAGAAATTGCTGGGAAAGGAACAAAGAACAGAGCAGAAACCTCCATTACCTCACTGTTAAAATCCCTGGTGCTCCCATATCTCAACTATTGCTTTCATTTTTTTTCCTGAAAAAGAGTATACTGCAGAGAAGGATAAAAAAGTAATCAGAGGAACAGAACATCTTCCATAAGAAGGTGAACGAAATAGTCCACATTTAAGCTTGGCAAGAGGCAACAGATGGAAGATAAGATAGGAGTCTACAAAGTCATGAATGGTAATGAGAAGATGAATAGGAGCAATTATATTCTGTTTCACGCAATCCAAAGGGGAAGAAACACTCAATAAAGTAATCAGCAATTTCAAAAGAGAGAGGGGGAATCACCTTTCCATGCATTGTTTAATCAAGCTATATTTGTTATCACAGGCTATTTGGAGATTATTAAAATATTATTTATTTCAAAAAGATAATGGAAAAAATTGATAGAGCACTGTCATGTAGAAAATTATTACATGGATGCAGCCTCTGACTCAGAAAATGGGTAACCTGGTGACTGCTGGAAGCTAGGAAGCCGTATGTGTGTATGTATATAGTCATCTACACTTTCCCTAAGCATCTTCCACTTTCTGCTGTGAGACAAACCAGGCAGGCTTTTTCTGACATCCAGCACTGCAGTTGTTATCGCGCTTTCTAATCTATCAACAGCAGCTATCAGGCATGACCATTCCACATCATGTCCTTCCAGCACAGTTCTAATTAAAATCAAGTATAACTAATGGATGAGAATTGCCTTTTTGGAAAAAATACTAATTGATTTCACACTGTTTAGGAGTTAGGTTCTGCTCTGTTAATTAGGCAGCATTCATTAATACATTTTCAAACTCACAAGAACATCTACAGCAATTCATGCACTTCAGCAGACTCCTGCTTATGCTGTTTCCTGCTCAGCATTATTGTTTATTCCCTTACAAGCTTTTACAGGACTTTTCCTTTTCTCCTTTTTCTCTACTTCACTTGGCAGTCCCTGTGACCTCAGACTCTCAGATCAAGCCAAGAACTTCACCTGAGGCATTTTTATCTGGCCCCATTTGGGCCAGTTACAGATTTGACCTTTCCATTTATAAAATCCTCTTTACAGCACATCATTATTATTCCATTATTTTTTGGCATATGTGTGCTATATTTTCCCATCTTGGTGGTTAATCAGAAAGGTCTTTTCATCCCACTTAAGAAATTAGAGCGCAGTGACATTGTATGGAGCAGAAGTTTATTTCTTACAGCATCTTTAACCTTTATTAATTTTTACCTATTGGCCTTGAATGTTCAGCTTATTACCCTTGGTATACAGACTTTAAAAGCCATATGTCAAATTATATATCTTTATTGCCCATGTTCAACTTACTGGCAGAAAAATAAAACACTAAAGCAATGCACATTCCTACTAGACTTTGGATTATGGGAGAGAAATTGTATGTAATTAAATCCTCTTAATGGCCTTGTATTGGGATGAAATTGAATCAGGCTCATCCCTAGTACTTAGTGCCACAAAGGATGCAGGAAAACAGTCATATTTTTTAACTTGCTTGCTAGGGAATGTAGATTTATGGCTACATGAGTTTTTAAAACCATTACTGTGAAATGCCACAAGAGCAGCTCCCCGTGCAGCCCCAGGCTGGCAGCCCTGGGACATCTCTGCCAGCATGGTGGCCTCACTCTGCATGGGGCCCCAGCCCCTTGAAGCCCACTCCACAGCCTGCCCAGAGGCACTTCTCAGTATTCCTGATCCATCCCTCCTTTGGCAGCGGAAAAGCCTCACGTCCCTTGCCCGGCCGGTGCAGAGCCAGGCTGCTGGGGGAAAGGCTCCACCAAAGTGGAGCTGGGGGACAGATGTTCCCTCCTAGACATTGCCCAGGGCCTACAAAAGTGCCTCTCCGTATGGGAGCACAGGCTGAGAAGGGACCTTCCCTGGAAAAAGTGGAGCTTTTTTTGTTCTTCCAACTTGTTCCTGTTCTCCTCCTTGGTTTTCTGTGATTTGTGAGTGAGTAGGATGTGAGGGAGGGCAGGCACTGCCCCAGACATTTGTCTGCTACTATTTGGCTTGCCCATCTGCTGATCTCCCTTTCTGTGTCTGGTGGCCCTTGTCAGTGCTTGTGCGGAGAGGCAATGCAGCATGAAGAGCTTTTCTGTGTAAAGGTCCCAGCAATACGAGTGGAGTCAGCACTGGAGCAAGGATTTTCTGCCCCATTTTGGTTTACAACATAGCCTTTCATTGTGCTTCACCCCTAATATTTGCAAGACATAGCCAAAAATGCAAGCCACTTTGCAGTTCCTCATGGAAAAAATGTAAGCCCATGGGTATATGCCCACAGGAAGATGTTTGCTGCCAGCGAGGAGAGGGTTAGGTGCTAAGCACAAGGGTCCGTCTCAGAGCACGTGGCATCATGAGCAGAGACGACATCCATCCCAACGCTGCAAAGCTTCTCCCTGCACTCTACTATGGGCTTTGCTCATAATGTGCTCTGGGCAATCCTGCTTTAGCAGGGGAGTTGGACTAGATGATCATAGAATCATTTGGGTTGGAAATTGACCTTAAAGATCATCGGGTTCCAACCCCCCTGCCATAGGCAGGGACACCTCCCACCACACCAGGTTGCTCGAAGCCCCATCCAGCCTGGCCTTGAACACCTCCAGGGATGGGGCAGCCACAACCTCCCTGGGCAACCCATTCCAGTGCCTCACCACCTTCACTGTAAAGAATTTCTTCCTAATACCTAATCTAAATCTCCCCTCTTCCAATTTAAAACCTAATTTAAATTCTAGAGGTTCCTTCCAACTCTGGCAATTCCATGATTTCATGATAAGACAAACTGTCATTGATCTTCATTAACTTTAAAATGCCAGGTCTCAAACTGCAGCAGATCAAGAAGTGCCTCATGAGCAGGTACAGTAACATCAGACTGAGGGCTCTGGCATCCCTCCAAGACGCCGTGTTCACCCCTGTGGGTCACAACCCCAAGAGCAGCGATTTTGTGCCAGTTGAGGGTGAGACAGTTTTCCCGAATCCCACTGCCGATCAGCTCTTTATTTTTTCACTCTGCTTGACATTCTTAGTAGCCCTGACCCAAAGGTTCCTTGGCAGACTGGACAAAAAAAAAAAGATTCTCGTCTAAATTCAGGCAAAATTTTGCACCATCTTGTTTCAGTAGAAGCAGGGCTTCACTTACAGTTACAGTTCAGATGTCGCTGGCTCTCCTGCCAAATGGCCATTTCACTCCTCTGCTCTTTGACCCCATGGAGCAGGAGCATCCCCCTCTTCCTCATGTCTCTCTAGACTGTGGTTGCTTTGGGAGAAGAGCTGCCTCTCTCTGTACGTGCTCACCACCCAGGACCGTGAGTCCCTGTAACAGCCAGAACAGGTGCTGAAGTAGTACACAGGAGTGTTCCTTTCTGGAAATAGATATAACACAGAGGTGTGAGGAAGCCAGTGCCATGAGTGAGGTCTAACTTCAGTCCATTCCTTTTTTTTTACATGAAAAAATCCCAACCTCAGTTCCTTCCCCTGAAAACATCGCTGCTTCAACTCACCGTTTCCTTCTGATTCATATCCAGGCTTCACCTTGGCATTTACATTGCAGGAGGAGCCTTTAACCAGCTGTCATGACTGGTAGGGTGCCTCATACGTCCTCCTAAGACAGTTAGGTGAATGCAGTTAAGCTGAAATTCCCAGTTTAAAAGTAGTTGTCTGAGCCATTTTCTTGCTTAAAAGTAATCCTTTAATTTTATCTCTGCATAAATGACTGCAATATTTGAATGTGCACGCCAAAAAAACTAGGTAAATGAGAGAAAATAAAGCACTTGTTACTCAGGTAAGTAAAATTTTCTTCTGGTGAGTAATAATTAAAAATATATGTATCTTCAAAGCCAGTTTCCATAAATAATTTTTCTCATAAAGTGAGTGTTTAGTTTGCCTGCATCTACCTATGGCCAGCTAACAATGAGATGTGGATTTCCTTTTGAAGCAATCATCACTGAAAACTGGGGGTGCATGTGATCCTTTAGAAATATGACATGAATATCAGAGGAGTTTGCCTGCATTGCCCATCATATTGGCAATATGTATATTTCTAGGAGCAAGGAATTTTTGGAAACAGTTTTATTCCTCCACAGCTAGCATTAGAGGCTGCATCTGTACCTGCATTGATTATGCCTTGATATATTTAAGAAGTTTTCTGGATATTCCTCCTTGAGTATTATTTATTCCTTTCTCTTCCATTCCATACTTTAATCTCCTTATTAATCCTCTTTATCTTTCATCCTATTTCCAGCCTCCTTTACTCATTTTCTCACAACAGCTGTAGAAGCAGCACTTATTGTAGGCCTCTCACAGGTGTGTTAGAACTTGGGCTATCAAGGATTTGAGAATATCTTTTCCAGCCCTTCAAACAATATATTGTTGAAAATAAACTTGGAATAAAAGCTTCCTACGTATGTTGGTATCTTGTACCAAGACCACAGGAGTCCAAACACAGCAGTTAAAAGCCAACACAAACAACAAAGGGAGCCTATTAATCCCAGCCCCACAAGGCATCTGGGGTCATTCATTCAGTCATTTCTGGATGTGGAGTAGACTTTGAACAGACAGGGTGGCCAAGTTCCTCTGCCAAATGTGTTGGAAACAGAAAATCATTTGACAATCCAGTAGAAAAATATAGCAACTGCCTTCCAAAATTGTCGTAAGGTGATTTCAAAAATGGTCTGACACCGGGGAAACAGGCGGATTCCCAGCTGGGGTGTAACAGCATCAGAAGAGGGATGTCAGTCTCCATGAGACGCTACACCATGGGTGCTTTGTGGTGGGGAGGGGGATCCCTTTATTTTGAACCAATCCTGGGTACCTTGAATATTTTGAGGGAGGAAAAGGAATGCCATTAAGGCATATTGTAAAGGAAAATGGCATTGGGAGCGTGCAGCCAGTTCCTGAAGCCTGATTTAACTTTTATTCAGACTCTTACTGGTGCCAATGCAATTTGCATCCAGAAGATAATGAATTAGAGTATAAGGATCTTCTTCATTATCATGCATTAGTGGACAAATTATGTTTGAATATGTTGTCTGCCAGTATAGCCTTCAGGACTCTGTGTACTTTGATATGGAACTCTAATCTTTTCACTGGATTAGTGATAATAAGAAGCAGTTCCAGAAGGGAAAGGGCCTGAATGGAAGAAAACAAAACCTAAATAATGGGCAAGAGCCCCAAAGTCTCAAAGGTGTTTTGCTACCTCCTGTTGAAAGCCAATGTTCTTTTAAAAAATGCTGCTTGTAGGCACAATCCAAATCTTATTTTTAATTATAGCATCTCCATGGACCCTGGATTTGTCCTTGGAATTGTCTGTTTTCCAAATCTGACAATGCTTGATTTTATAACACATTATTTATGCATATTTAAATATCATGAAATGTTAGCCTATCAAATTAACAAATCAATTATTAAACATTTCGTAGGAAAGAACATTACAATTCAGATCATAGTATCTTTTCTATTGAAACTCCCAACAGGAATGGAAATAGATTCTTAGATTATCAAAGTCACTGTTAGATCCCTTAAACAAAGGGTTCACAAAATTCATGTCAGCAACCAAAATTTAATGACGGTAACTTTTCCACAAGTAGATTAAATGTTGCCATTGAATATTAAATTAAACAGAAAATGCAGAATAACTTCACAAGCACTGGTCAAACTGAGCCAGTCAAGTTGGTCCAGAAATGGTAAAGCAAGATGAAGATGTTAAATTATTTCAGTTTTACATTGTACCAAATCTTTCAAAATTACTTTTTCACATTTTTGAAATAGCTTACAGGTAAAGAAATGTTAAATGCTAAGTATCTGAAATCAAATATTTTGCTTGAAAATAACTTTTTTTATTATATCATTACTAAAATTATTGATGTTTTTGTAAAACTTATGGGGCTTATATGATTTTTCAAATAGTCTACAAAAGTCCTCCTTTGCCCAGCTCCTTTTGCCCGTGGCTCATTCTCCTTCCATTCCCCACCAGTAGAACCCCCTCTGCTTTGGCTGCACAAATCTGGGCACTTTTTGTTCCCGTTTATACCGTCTTGTGGTTGGCACAACAGTTATTTTCCCTGAGTCAGAGACCTGAAAAATGCTTGCTCTGTTACTACCTGTTCAGCATGTGCTGTAAGGGAGGTAAGAGCCAGGAGGAGATTTTGCAAGGCACCAACCCTTCAATTAGACCTTTCCCATCAGTAAGCGCTCCGGGGATCAGCATTTAACTGCCTCCAGGCCATCAGTGTTTAACTGCAACCAGGATTTGACCAGGCAAATTAAGTGGCCAAGATGGATAAAAGTCACTCTTTCCCCTGATCTCAAGCAAGAGGTTGCAGCCTCGCAAAGACAGGGATGTTCTAGTCCAGTGTCTGCCTGGCTCTGGCTGCCTTTTCTAGAATCTGCATCATTTGCCCCTTCACTGCACTGTGCTTTGTGTGCATCTTACCTTGGTTAAAACACTTGTTTTCTCCTCCGAGTTGGATCTCACTCATGTGAAGGAATTGCAACTTTTTTCACTTCATTTAAAGAGACACGGTAGAACTTAATAGGATTCATTACCGCTAACTGTAATTATTGGTTAAAGCCCTTAATTTAGACCTTAACCCAATGCATTTTTGCAGATAACAAAGGCAGTAGTGCATTGTGATCTGCACTGAAATACACACTTAGCTTCCCGGAGCCATATTTTATTCCCTGTTTTCTGTTTGCTTCTTGTGCTCCCTCTCATTTATTTTATCCCAAAGCGCACAATGTTGTTTACCTTTTCCAAATAACCCCTGTGAAACACATTGCCTTTTCAATTAGGCTTGCCTGGAGAATGGGCCCAATGTTGCAAGATCTTTGGCTTCTCTCCTAGGATTAGTGGTTTCGTGTTAGTAGTTGGATTTAAAATAGATAACAAAGCTCATGCTTCTGAGCACTGGATTTACGACAAAGAATAATACAGTATTGCACAGAGGCTGCACCCACTTAACTTCTACCTGCAGTTTTCATGTTCCTTGCAAAATGTGCATTTTTAATTTAAATAACTTTTTTGTTATTTTCTGTAAAATAAAAACCTTTCTTCCCTTCCTCATCAGTGAGGTGAAGCCACACAAAAGTATCATGGGGAAAAAACAATGTCTGAATCGATTCTGTCTGTCTTTCATGACGGCAAGCTTCAAATCCTGCTATTAACTATTCAAGTACATCAAGGAATGGTCCAACCCAGGTGACAAACACACGTCTCCCATGTCAGCTACCTTCCTCGCAGCACCACACATGCCCACAGCCCCCGGCCTCGTGCCCTTATCAAAGAGACTGCCGCTGTGCGAGGCTGAGCAGCCCCTGCAGGAGCCCAGATGCCCAGGACAGTGACACAGGACAGGGACACAGGACAGGGTCTCTCACAGACAGAAGTGTTTGGGACATGTCTCAAACCCAGCACTCAGGCTCCAGGCCCCTGTTACTCAAGATAATCTGGTTTACACACAGAAGGGATTTCTCCAACCAGTGCATTAACAACAGAGCAATGTACTTTGCACAGTTTCCAAACACAGTGAACTGGGTATTATTTTTTTTTTCTCCACATGAGTATTTCATTTCAACCACATGTCTCTCCGTTTCCAGTCCCAGGAGGCCCAGGTGCTGAAACATCTGGCAGAGAAGAGAGAACATGAGCGAGAAGTGCTTCAAAAGGCTTTGGAGGAGAACAATAACTTCAGCAAAATGGCAGAGGAAAAGCTGATACTGAAAATGGAACAGATCAAAGAAAACCGCGAAGCTAATTTAGCTGCTCTTATTGAACGTCTCCAGGAGAAGGTAACCACACCATCACTCCTCACCTTAGACTAGAGAGGAAAATCTAATCAATGTTTGGAAGAGATGTTGTGGGTAGCTCTTAGGTGCTACTCTTGAGCAGTTTTTAAGTCAGAGCCCCTGATGCCTATCTAAGCCACCACTCACTTTTGAAAAAGGCTGAACCTTTATAATCACACAATCACAGCAGGGTTGAGGTTTGAAGAGGCCTCCTCAGGGTCACATGGAGCCAGTTGCCCTGGACCATGTTTAGGCAGCTTTTGAGTATCTCCAAGGATGGAGGCTCCACACCCTCCTTGGGCACCCTGTACCAGTGCTCGGTCACCCTCACTCTGAAAAAGTGTTTCCTGATGTTCAGAGGGAACATCCCGTATTTCAGTGTGTGTCCATTGCCTCTGGTCCTGTCACTGGACACCAGTGAATAGAGCTTGGTTTTTTGTACGCTCCATTCAGGAATTTGTACCCATTGATGAGATTCCACTGAGCCTTCTCTTCTCCAACCTGAGAAGTCCCAGTTCTCTCAGCCTGTCCTCGCTGGAGAGACTGAGATATTCCAGTTCCTTAATCCTCATGGCCCTTTGCTGGACTGTCTCCAGAGAAAGGTTGATTTTCTAGCTTTTAAGAAGTGCTGTGAACAAATGAAAGGTCACTTGTGTTTAGATTTTGGCTTTTAAGAAAAGTCATTGATCAAATCAAACAGTTGTCCTGTGTCTGTAGTTCTTGGTTTCTCTGAGGAGAAAGGTGAAAAAACATGAGAATAAAATATTTTCTATATATCAAAAGGGGCCTGTTCTTCCACTATTCTTGACATTAAAAGAGAGCAAATTTTCTTTGGTATAGCCAGAGGAAACTGGTACATCACAAACCCCACCATGCAGGATCAAGGATGCCCTTCTCCAAAACACAAGAGAGGGAAATGTGCAAATGAAGATTTAGAACTGTTGAGAAAAAATTAATTAGTTCTCCTTGAGTGATCACTTGTTTCTCCCAATGATGAGCTTTCTAATATGTTAGTAAATTGACTAACAGAAAAAAATAGCTCTCAGAGGTCTCAATGAGGTCTTCCTAAAAGCACCTCTGCTTCTTTGATGGAGACGAAAGTCTTGGAGAGCAAGGAAGAAACAACAGAAACCAAAGGACAATGTTACAGGTGACTACGGAAATGGGATAGTTCTTGAGCTTAAGAACTGTACCCAGATAACTGGACATTTTTGCACTAGATTAGTTTGCAGGCACGTATCCCAAAGCTTATGAAAACAAAGGCAAAAGCCAATTAGCCATCCTTAAGGTCCACAAGGAAATGGGAAGGCCAGCTGAAGCAACTCTCTGTCCCAGGTTAATGTCCACAGACTGTTAAGCCCTGTTTCGACAGCAATGTGATAGTATATGTGCATGAAACCCAAAGAGGATTTCTGAACAAAGATGACAATAACTCATTTGGGAACATTTGTAGAGACCACTAAATAAAAATTGCATGACTATACAGTTTTGCCAACACCAAAAGTGAACCTCGAATATGCAGGAAAAGAAGAAATGAGATATCTGGGTCCAAATCTTCAAAAGTTACATAGAACTGAGGTTTTGGTGTTTACAAGTTCCTGCAATCAAAGATAACTTCTGAATACTGCAGTTATCAGGAGTGCAGAACAAGTCCCATATAAAATCTGGCATTCAGAATGATGGATATTATAAGAAACTGTGTTTTACAGTCAGTTGATGCAATGAGCTGTCTTGACCTGTGATCCATAGACCAACTCGGACAATAAAAAGATAACTGTTGATTTCAGTGAACTTTTGACCGTTAAAGACCCTCTGGTGCATGGAGATAGCTAGGAGTGCCCTAAAGTGAAGTCAGCTAGAGATGGACGCTCACTTCCCTAATCACCTTGTGCTTGTCATTTGGCTGAGGTTTTTTTTTCAGTGACTAGACACAAGAGGTAAAAGTCTGATAGTTTGACAGCTGAAAGGAGAGAGGCATAAACCAAAAACCCTAAACCCAAGAAGTTGCCAAAAATAATAGTTTTATAAACATCCCGAGTAGAACATTCCTAAATTCATTTCACAGCTGTTGTCCCTGACCACAGGCCCATTTCCACAGAAGTATCTGAGTATACAATGGCTCAAATAAATCTAAATTAATTATGAGTGCTTTTGTAAAAAGGAAGACAGCACAGATGAAAGTGGACAGAAGGGTCTAGCATTGACTTTGGTAACCGCCCCCCAGAGAGAGAATGGGGAGGATAGCTAGCTTCATCCTTCACTCTAAGGGGATGTTTGAGATGTTCAGATTGACCAGTCTTGGTGGAACTAAATTCTTGGACCTTTATTTATGGTTCCTAAAAGCTACAGATAACACTGCAACTAATGCTTCTCCTGCATACAGTGTGAAAGCAATTAATTCAAGCCCGCTCAACCTTCTCTATATTTAGTTTTACTTCTAGAAATTCAAAAAGCAAATGTGAGCATGTGGCATGTTTTATGCTGCAAGCAACACTTATCTATGTGGGCCTTCAAACTGAAACCCAGTGAGGTGGGGAGGATGGAAAGGCCACATCAGATCAAAGACTGAGCTCCAGAGCATGAGCATCGAATGTGCCTCAGGCTCGTCTGGTGGATGATACCCCTGCTAAGCTCTGTCCTTTACAGATGGTTGTGCTGTGAAACAAATTTTGCACAAGCAACAAATGCATAACCTATATAGGTTGTCATCAGGACCAGCGGAATGAGAGAGGTTTGATTTTTCCCTTCTTGATGTTTTCCAGGAAAGGCATGCTGCAGAGGTCCGTAGAAACAAGGAGCTCCAGGTGGAACTGTCTGGCTGAAAACAGCAATGGTGGATGTGACCCATCCCCACCATTAGTAAACTTCCCCTGCCTATATTATTATGGATCATGCGATATCAGTATGGGAAATGTATGACGTGGTTTAAAAAAATAATAATCAAGAACTCAATAAAAAACTTTAAAAAAGAAACAAAACTAAAAACAAAACCAATGCGGTCTCTTTGCAGAATGATTTGCTTGATGTTTAAAAAACTTGGATCTTATTTTGTAAATACTTACATTTTTGTTAAAAAATACAAGTATTGCATTATGCAAGTTATTTCATAATCTTACATGTCCTGCAACAGGCTTCTGATGTTGTCTATTTCCACTCGGTTGAATTTGCTGGGTCTGTTCATTCGAAGCACCTTGCGTCTAATTCCATCCCCTGCGACTTCCATTCCAACCCACCACGAGGTCAGTAGTAGTTCTATGGTGCTAGAGACCAGCCATTGCCCAATAACCTCCACGGCTTTGCCATCAATAGGCTTTGTTGAAGCAGTGACTAGATCACAGATATCATGACTTCACATCCAGCTGTCCAAGACAAAAGGCTCTGAAAATGTAGTTTCTTCAAATGCTACAGGACTACACGCTGCAGGACTCTGTGTCGTGCTCTGTAATTGAGCTTAAATTGCCACGTGCGGTACTTGTTGTCTCTGTTTTTTGGGGTGAGAGGCAACAAATACAGCTGAGCAACAGAATGAAAGCAAGTGGGATCAGTCTGAGGCAAACTCAAGAGGCGCAGTGTAACCATCAAGGTGTGACAAATTCTGGATGATGCCAAACAGCCATACAAACACTAATTGTAAAGTGAGCTTAATTCACCACTTGAAAATTTATTGATGGAGCAACCGGGAGCATCAAGTGGCTTTATCTGTAGATGCCATGATCTATGATACTAATCTGATGCTACCACATTACATGTGTAATAGTACAAGAGGCTACTGAATATTTCACCTGGGACCCCTGAGCCAGTTATTACCTTTTCTTTTTGACACTGCTGACTTCTGTTCATCATGACCTTTACTCCTCAGTGTGACCCAACCCTTCCTAGTGGCAGACATCTAGGTCTAAGAGGGCTGAGGCAGGAGGAATGACTAGGCAGGGTGCTTGTGCCAAGTACAGTATCACCAAACCTAACACATCGTCCCCAAAATAGCTGCAGTTTTGAAGTTGTCCCTACCCCCTGGAGGTTGCTGCCTGCATATTCTACTCTTCATTAGTGCTATTTTCCTGTATGTCATTGTGAGCAAGCTGTGATTAATAAAGAATTGGGGTTCTGTGAACTGAAAATGAGCTTGTCTCTTCTCTCGCTCCATTACTTCTCTGACATGTGCCCATACGAAGAGAAAAATTAAGGTAGTCCTAAAAGCATGGAAATGAGACTTAAATAAGACCTATTAATAACCCAGGCCTATTGGTCTGCTAATACAGGTCAAATCCCTGCTATGTGTTTGCTAGTGCTGAGGCTGGTGGTTTTTAAAGATTGCCATATAAATAGAGCCTATAAATGTGACCTTTAGCACTGAGTTTATTAAAAAAGAGAACTAGCTACACACACATGCACATGTACCCCTTAATCCTGATGCAATATTGAGGGGAAAAAAAAGGGAATTTGGGGAAAGAAAATTGAACAGTGTAACTCTGGGTACATACATGAATAGCTGTAGCAAGACTCTGGCTGCTAAGACACTTATTTTCAGGGTAAAAGGTATTAATTTACAGGATTTATTGAAAAACACAAAATCACTGTAGAAGCTGCCAAGCTGTAGAACTGAGATATAAAATTGGATCAGACCCCATTTAGAACTGGACAGGTGATCAAAAATTGCCCCTAGGATTAGTTTTCTCTAAAGTGGCATCATTTACTTGCTTTTTCGGAGAGATGGGCTAAAAGCTCCAGATCTACAACAGTCAGTTTCTGACCCACACAGCCTGTTTTATTTCAGAGCCAAGTTATGTCCCTGGAAGGCTTGGTCCACAGTCGAAAAGCGGCAAAAGCTGATCCAGATGTAAGGCTGGAGGCTCAGCTGTGTGTGCAATGAGCTCTGCACCGCAGAACGAGAGGACTACTTCAACTTGTTATGGCAGCTGGGTTTCCTTGCCTAAATTTCTTGTCTTTCTGGCAAAATTAGCTGGCGAAAGTCAAGCACATATCTCAATTTAAGGTCCAGGATCTTGACTTGGGAGCTCCTGGATTTTGGTTTCATTTCCTGGTGACAAGTCACCTACAGCTTTCCCTGTCCATTGACTTAACAAGCTCTGGTCACGCTTCGAGACCTTTTCCTGTGTGTCCTTCTGGCTACGCTTGCTCAGAGAACAGGCCACAGACAGAGCTCCGCTGCTGACACCAAGCAGGGCATACAACCTTGCCTCCATGGGGCTAAACTCTCTTCCCCCACAAACAAGGGTGTCACAACCAAAATGCCAGTTGGGATGGTTCCTGGCACGTGTTTTCCCCATCGCAGACCTGGGCATTGCCTGGGAAACGCTTCTGCATGGGCACAGAGACTGCACCAGGGAAAGGGGTGAAGAACAAGACTGTGAGCGCTGAGACCTGTGTCAGGACCCACGCTCTGCTCCTCTTCACTGGCATCTTTTAGCAGTTGTGGGTCTAGAGTTCAGTGTATTAAGGTCTGTAAGCCTATTTGCAAATACACTGCATATTTAATCTAAAATAACAAAAAGAAATATCTGGAGAGCTGCAGTATGGCCATTTCCTTATAATACTCCTTTTATTATTTCCTTATGTTCTGCTTTAGTGCTGCCTGCCCAGCTCCTCCTGCTTGTGCTGGCAAAAGCACATTGGTGCCAGGGGTCTCTCGTGTGGAGCTGCAGATTAAAGATCTCTTTGAACAGTAATAAAATATTCAAGGCACCCACTTTTAAAGCATTAGCATTCTGGCCTCCTGAATGCTGGGTTCTCCAATGCACGGTAAAATGCTTGTGCTTCAGCCATTCCTATGTTCCACTGATGCTCTGACAGCATCTGAGCTTTAACTTCTCCTCTGGGGACATTAATGATTCAAACTATTTTTCAATTCAACGTGGAGTGCTCAGGACTTTTAGATGAAAAAAATTAGGCCGGCTCCTCCGGTGAACTGCAGGCGGCCAGCAGCGCTGCCACGCAGGCGTGGACCTCCCGCAGGAGCAGAGGGAGCCCGGACCCTGGCACTGCTCTGTGCAAATGGCCCTTCCGCACCCTGAGGAGCACCATGGCTCAGCGGCGGGGCGGCCGTGTGACACCCCAGGAAGGTGCTTCTGACCTGGGGCCTCCGCAGGGCTACCCAGAGGGCAGGCAGGGCTCCGCTGAGCCACCCGTGGTGTCAAGGATGCCACAGGAGACCCCCCCAGACCAAACGGGAACCACTCAAACCCGTCACACTTCACGTGGTCCTACTGAGGCCACGGCATTTATGCTCAAACCAAGTCAAATGTTTCCAAAGCCAGCACGCTTTAAACCCATGACTGATGAAGAACTTGAAAACTTGTTTTCCCTTTGTTATCACCTTGTTTGTCACATGGAGGCTTTTTCACTTTACCCTTCAATAGCCAAATAGCAATGTCGGTCTGCCCCTCCGCTCCAGAGCTCCCAGCACACCACTGATACACAGGCACAGGGTCCTCTGCCCCTCTGCCTCTCAGCAGTTCTGTCAGAGGGACCAGCACTGTCACCCGTGTAGGAAAAAGCTACCTTAAGCCACCAGAGAAGACAAGTACTCCTCTCTTGTCTCCCAGAAGAAGGATGTGGTTTAAAACCTACATTTAGGGCAGCTTGAACACCTTCTTTCTCGTCCAAATGCTGTCAGCTCCCATCACATCAAATCAAATCCCCCTATCAGGTTCTTGGTGGAGGGAAGAGAGGATTACATGGGAAGCAGCAGGCCCTACTGCCTCCTTGCAGCACAAGCTCCCTTCTGAGGACATTTCATGGCTGGAAGGAGCAGCTGAACACTCAGCAGAAGAGATATGGGAGGGAAGGAAAGGGAGAATTTCAGATGGTCTTTCCCATGCTGCTGGTGCAATAGTGCCATGCAGCGGTTGGTCTTAATAACTGGGGATCATCTCTAAATACACCAGGGACTGCAATGATTTCTTCTGGAGGATACCCATTGAGCCTGCTGCACAGCTTACACTAGATCTTTATGTCAGGTAAATGGTGGCTCTGACATCTGAAGACTGAGTCTAGCCAATCCCAGGTTTAACTCCACTGAGAGAGAAATTCCAGCATGAGTGGCATGACCATGGGTAGATGTAAGACCAAAAAGGGCTGATATTTTTGCATGAAACAAACCAGAATTACAATTATTGCAACACTACCATCAAAAACTCTCATGATTATGAGAATATCATAATTCTCGTAATCAGGGATGTGAAAGATAATAAAAAGAACTTCTATAGATATAGCAGGGATAAAGGCAAGACGAGGGAAGCTGTGGGTCCCCTCCGGAAGGAAATGGGAGACCTGGCCACCCAGGATATGG
>JAOTQQ010000012.1:123682233-123710179 GCA_026546715.1 Gallinago undulata
GATTCCATCCCATCTGCCCCACACTCAGTGTAAAAGCTGAGGGATCAAAGGGTCAGCTCTATTTCTCTGATGGCCGACGTCCCAAGAGGACCCTGTCTGTCCATCTGCCTTTGATCCCCATCTGTGTGTTCCTGACTCCAGAGCTGGAACCCAGTTCCCATCAGTCACCGAGTCCAGTCTGGGATGTCCCCAGTGCCTGCTGGTGATGGGACTGTCCTCCTGGGAGCTTGATACAGTTTTGTATATGTTCTATTTCATTATTTTCTTCTTTTTTTTTTTAAATTTTAATATTAATTCTTCATTAAAGTAGTTTAGTTCATTCTAAACTCAAATCTCCTTATCTCTTCCTCACCTCTTTTTTTTTGGGTGGGGGGGTGGGGGAGGGCCATCTGTCAGTCTGGTTTTGGTAAATTTGGCCGAAACTATGACACTGGCTAGACACAGTTCAGTGTGTGCTGTCCCACACGGGCCTGTCCAAAACTGAAACTGGAGACAGGAAAGTGTAACTCACCTGTCATGCCCATGTTTTGAGGACTGATAGGTGTTAGGGGAGGATCTGAAATTAACAAAATTTAGCCTGAAGCATTGTGACCTCACGCTTACGCAGGATGTCTTGGTTCCTGCAGGTGATGCCAGGCAGAAAAAAGCTTCTCATTGCACACGTGCAGTTCTAAACTTAAGGCCTGATAGGTACAACCTACCCCTCTCTTTGGTTTGGTTTGTTGTGGGTTGGTTTTTTTTTTTTCATTTGCTTCATTTTATTTCCCAACTTTCGAAAACTGCAGGGGAATTTCTTCGATGAATTTCAGATGGAAGGAGTAGCTGCAGAGCACAATGAAATCTATTTAGAGTTGGTGCCTGAGAACCTGTCAAGAGCATTAAAAACTGCCCAGAGTGCTAAGGCAGTGAAGATCAAGTTGACTAACAAACACTGTCCCTGTCTCAGAGTTGCTGTGGAGCTAGTAAGTGCAACCATGTTTTTATCTTCATTATTAAGAAAATTTTCTTAAAATTAAATAGATGCTTTAGTAGTCTTTGGTGTAATTCTAGAAAACTAAATAAAGAATAATCATGCCATTTTCCTAGCCTTTCCATTCACTAGCCTTTCCTTTCGTCATGGTTGGTAGCACACAGAACCAGCTTTGTATTTTCCAAAAGGCAAGGAAGAGGTGGAGGAAGGATGAGAGCTATGTGATTGAAACACCTCTTTTGAAACTTTTTTCCATTCCTTCATTCTCTAAATCTTCTGTGGATTATTGCCTTCTCATTGAAGCCATTAAGTGAAGTTTTCAGTCTAGTGTTTGGCTCTTTGTTTTGCTGCCATTCCTCTTCAAACTGCTGTCTTCTGAATTTTTTTGTTGTTAATACCTCTTCACTGATTCACCTCTTCAGCTCTAAGGATAGTTTATAGATGCTAATGAGAGATATCTCACCACCTCTTCTGTATTCAAAAGGGAAGTCCGTTTAATAGTAGACTGATAGGCACCTGTGAAAAACTGGAACTGAGTGACTGGGGCTCTCAGTTTCAGTATTTCCCAGAGTGGGTCTGAAAAATCTGAATTCAGAATGCAAGTCCTGTTTTTAACTGCAAGAGTATCCTCTCTCTCCTTCAAGCCATCCTTATCAAGCAGCAGTAGGATTGTGACACATGACATTCCTGTGGGGGTTATTCCCAGAAGATTATGGAATGACTTCAGAGAGCCCAGTGTGCCAGATTTTGATGTAAGCTTCTGGTTTTATATTCCTTATGGAAAGGGGAGGTTGCTAGTGGGATGCTGTTGCTGCGGAGTATTCTACCAGTGGGTTTTGTAGAGGAGGTGAAAGGAAAGAGGGAAGGCTGGAAGCTAGAGGTTTGGAGAGGGATGGGACATAGCTTCCATCTTGGCAAGAGATTCCAGAACCTGTGAAAAGAGAGGTGGTTACCAGTTGTTGCTGTGATATTCAGGGTGGAGGAAGGGAAGTGCAAAGAAGTTGCACGGCTTTAGGCAGGAGCACCTTCAAACCACACAGGTTTAGACTGTTTCAGCTATACAGGTACCAAGTGGCCCAAATAATCTGTTCTTTGTTAAATTCTAGGCCTGCATGTCAGAGCTAGAGATAGGTGTGTCTCCTCCCTCCTTTTTGACTTTTAGCAGAGTTGCAAGGAAAGGTCTTTGTGTGAATGCCCTCCTATTTGAGGTTATGGATGTCTGTTACCTCTGTAGCTAAGAGTATTTAAGTTCTGAAGACATATGACTCAGTAGAAACTTGGTGTATTTTGTTCTGTTATTTCAGATTTATACTGATGCAGTTCCAGAAATGATTACAGTACTATGGGAATCGTGTTCTTTCCTTTTTGGCTATAGTAACTATTGACTGCTCAGTAATACAGATGTGTGTTCATGCAAGAATCTGGTCTGCAAAAAAAAACTGTCTCTGCTTGTTTTGAACACAAACTTGGGAATAGTGTGTCTGGAGCAATTGCCAGAGCAGTGGCCTGTTGGTATAATAGGATAGTCATCCTCTGTTCCTGAGTTATTTGCTAATTTCAGTTCAATATTGTGTTCCCTGCACTCATCTAAGTCTAAAATAAGATAGAATTGAAGGGAGAAGTAAATGCATCACATCCCTGTCACACATTAAATGTTTGTGCAAATGCAGTTCTTATGTCTTTCTAGGTCAGTATTTACCTACCAGCGCTGAAAACAATGAAGAGTGTTGTGGAAAGAATGAAGAATCTCAGCAATTCCATTGTAAGTTAAGGCACTTCAGGTGTGTGTCTCACAGACCTTATTTTATCTTGGACATAGCACGTTTCCCTGTTGCCCAAACTGGTGCCCCTGTGGTGTATCCTGTTTTGGGATGGGTCAGGCATTGAACTAAAGGCACTTGAAGAGTGTGTAAGGGCTGAAGAGAAGGATGGGGTTTACTTTAGGATTCACACTGAAGAGCTCATGCTGGGATTCCCAGAAAGTGGTGCTTTTTGTACTGAATCCTTGAAAGACAATGACATTGTGTTGCTACAGGTCACTTCTTATAGCTGGTAAAAAATTGCAGTCCTTCAGGAAGCTAGCTGGAGACATTCCAGGTGATTTCATTAAGGAAATGCCCATTAAGTGAGCCGTGTGTCGGGTGTCTGTGCGAATGAATTTTAGCTAAACTTGAGGTAGGGTTTAAAGGAAGTGTACCCCCCTTCCTTCTTCTTCCCCCAGCTTTATACACTTAGCATGACGTTGTACGATAGAGAATATCTTGTGGTTGGTCACTTGTGTTTAGTTGTGCAGGCTGTGTCCCCTCCCAATTTACTGTGCACCCCCAGCCCACTCGCTGGTGGGGTGATGGAGAGGCAGAAAAGGCCTTGGCTCTGTGTAAGCACCGTTCAGCAATAAATAAAACATCCCTGTATTATCAGCACTGTTTCCAGCACAAATCCAAAACCTTGCCCCATACTAGCTACTGTGAAGAAAATTGACGCTGTCCCAGCCAAAACCAGCACACACGGTGGGTTTCCAGTCCACCGTGGGCTTCTGGAGTGCTGGTGGGCCTTCCATTGAAAGAAGCCCTCTGCAGTTGGCTAGAATAGGGATTTGGTTCTCTAAGTTCTGTTGCTCACAATCACTGGAATTGACTGACATGAAAGTTAGTAAGCAAGCATAGAGCTTTGGAATATTTTGGGCTTCATACCAATTTTTATAAATGGGAAATTTTCTGTAAACGGAGAATCTTGAAATTGGCAGTCTCAGTCTTCCAAGGCTTGGAAGAGTTGAGGGATTACCCTGGGCTTCTGGCAATTTTGCAAATGGCAGTCATCCTGCAAATACAAGAGCAAGCACTTGAAACTCTTCTCCTTTGTCAGTCTTTTGGCAGGTTTATTTTTCCTCTCTCTTTCTTTCTCCTATGTCCTCAGTGGAAGTGCTTACACACAACTAAGCATGGTGTGTAACTGCTTTGTTTACAGAGTTGAGGATCCCTTCTCACACAGGATAGCTGTGTGATGGGATTGAATTATTGACACTGAACATACCCACCTTCCTCCTTTCCTCATTTCCTTACCTCCTGCTCCAAAGCAGGAAAATAGATAAATCTCTGTGAAATAGCTTTGATAGCTCTAAGGGAGGAGGCAGACTACATGCATCCTCTACGTGCTTTCCTGTGATTCAAGAACAAAAACATCAAGTGTCACAATCAAATACTTGTGCTAGATGCATCCTTGCAGTAAAGCTGGTGAAGATAATTGGCTGCAAAAAGGGCTTAGAAGCTCTTTCAGATAGTACTTTGCCAGTGTTTGGAAGCATTCATTTGTGGGCGTTCTATGGGAGGTTCTGGTTGTGATATGAGCCTCTTTTGAAATTGTTGAGAGTTCTAGTCACAGAAAATAGGTGCGTAGGTGTGATTTAGGAATTCTCTGATCTGCTTGGGGTTTGTGTAAGATCATATATGGTCTCCTTCTGGTTGGACACTTTGTCAGGATGGAATTTGAAAGCTTTGCAGCACTTTTCCAGGATTTCTAGTAGTTCAAAGCCCTGCTTGGAGTTACTGCTCTGGTGCAGCTGTTGTCTGCTTTTAAGTCTTGGAAAGCAGCACTGCAACTGCAGGTCAACTCTTTGTGCATCCCACTTTCTGAGTGTGGACTGTGTAGGTTTCTTTCTGTTTGTTGAAAAGCTAGATGGAAATGCAGGAAAACTTGCATTTCTCCAGCTTCAGTCTCTCATTTCTAAAGCCTTTTCCTCAGCACGTGAACTTCCCAAAGCCAGTACTTGTTCTGAAAGTACTGGAGAGCAATTGAATTTCTTTCTTTTTATGATTTCAGGGAGGTTGGTCTAAGGTAATTCATACAGGAATGATGAGAAATATATTTTTACCTGAACTTTCAAATGTTCAAACCGTGTTCAAAAAGTACAGTTGATCTATGAAGGCACTGAAGTGCTTCTGGAAGCTTGTGTTTGACTGAAGCTGCACTTTATTCTTCTGTAGTTCTGCAGTGCAAAAGTGGCTTCCCTAAAGTTGAGCTTGATTGTATTGCAGGTGATTGAAGCAAACTTGAGCGGAGAAATGAACTTGAAAATAGAAACTGACTTAGTATCTGTAACAACACATTTTAAAGACTTGGGAAATCCTCCCTGGGGTAAGTTCCCCTGTTTGTTGTATCTTGGGTCTCTCTTACCTCAATGCTTACCTTACTGTCTCATGCTGATGACAGTACTTAACCTTCTGTTAGTCCTTACAAATAGCATCAAGTACTTTCAGGTCTTTAAATGAAACCTTGAAAATAAAAGTGACCAGTGGCTGTTCCATGTTTGTGGGGGGGAGTCTCTTCCAGTGTCCTTGACAACCGTAGGGAAACTGGGCTTTGTCTTCCTTGCACTGCTGTTTCTGAAAAACAACCCATTTGAGTTCCAGCTGTTCAGCGATTATCAGGGGTGTCCTTATCCGTGTTGAAACTCCCTCCGATGTTTTGACTAAGTGTTGCGTTCTTATGCTTTTAGCATCAGAAGATGGATATCCAAGTTCTGCTCAAGGAAGAGATCTGGAAAGCATGGCAGAGGCACGCATAGACATCAGGAAGCTGCAGCAGCTGCTTGCTGGACAGCAGGTCAACCCCACAAAAGCATTGTGCAGTAAGTTTAACAGCTCTGCTTGCAAACTCCAGTTAAGGAGGGATGTTTGCCATACTTGTAGTCTCAGCAAAACAGAGTATCTTCTCTTTTGTCTGTTTGAAACATGACTATTTTTACTATGCCTGAGGACTTCTAATATTTCTGGGTTTAGGCAGTAAGCTGCAGGCCTTAGGCCTGAAAAAAACATTAAAAAAATGAAGCCAGGTCCTTCTATAACTATCAAGTTGAGTACTCAGACTGGCTAACCATGGGTGTCTTCTTGTTGTCTTTGTTTTAAAGTTATTATTTTTTATTATTATTTTGAGGTATTGATTTTTTGAAAGACTTAAAACAAAGCCTGTAGTTTCTAGCAGAGAAACTGGGATTTACTGACATGTTTTGTTTTAGTTTTGTTCCTTGGATATTTTCTTACATTCAGCACCAAATTGATTGTAGTAAAAAAATGCTCTTTATGCAGCCTGTGTTTCTAACCATAGAATTGATACGTTCTTTGTGACAGAAGGGTATGCAGGGGTTTATATCCTATTTTGATAACGCTGAATGCTTTTCCTGAGAACGTCTGTTATGGTTTAGTGCAGATCCTAAGAATTTCCCAAGGAAGATTTAATGCTTGGATGTAGCATTATCGGCCTATACTTTACCTGTTTCCTATTTGGTATCAGTTTTCATAGACTCTTTAGTAGAGCTTCATAGACCCTCAAGGACTTAAGTATTACAGGATGATATGTCTAGTCATCCTTCTGTCAGAAGCGGTAGAAGTATTGTATTCTTAAGGTGGCATTCTGTAGGTGTATTTTTCCTGCTTTAAACTGGATTTGTGGTTTTGTTTTTTCTCTTTACAGATATTGTAAGTAAAAGAATTGTCCACTTCATCTTGCTCCATGAGGATGTTTCACTTCAGTATTTTATTCCAGCACTTGCCTGAATGTTTTGGAATCTCAGCCATTTTCCAGCCTGAGGACTTTTCCATGAAGTTTCATGGGTTGTTGGAGCACTCTCACGTTACATGCTGTTAGATGCAGCCATCAGATGGACATTATTCCCTGTATTTATGAAATTACTCAAAATATCTCCTCATCCAGAAGGTCATTTTTGTGAAGAGTTACATGCCATGGAAGACACAATGCTGGGGAGCTGGCATATCTGACCGCTAAGGGGAGCAAAACTGAAATTATTATGTGCTTTTGGGATGCTTTGAGCCGTGGGGAAGGAACATAGTATATTTTTTTTTTCTCATCAACAAGCACACAGGTAGAATCAACACATATGAGCTACTCTGAAGAAAATTAACTATATCCCAGCCAAAAGCAATACAGCCTGCAGTAATTCACAATTAGTGTGAATGATTGGGGCGTGGTGTTTGGTTGTTTTTTTCCCCGAGTATTGACTTTGTTAATGCTAATTGGTCCGGTTTCATATCTGTGTTTTTGTCTCCTTCCCTTGCCTTACCATCCCAGTAGAGGATGTCACTCAGACAACCTAGCTGTGGTGACTGTTCTCACACTCCCGCATGTGCTCTCTCTCTTGTTCTTTGCCCATCAGTGTCCCTTTATGTTCTTGTTTATGGTTTCCTTCTCCTTACCCTTTTTTTTTTGCATTGAAAAGGTCCTTGACTAGATAGATACCCTTAAGGGACCATTAAAGGAGAAAAAAGAAAAAGCAGACTTTTTTTGGGCTTCTGAGCTACAGTGGTTTACTTTGATGTATAAACAGTTATTGGACAATGGACGCGAGTTAATGACGATTAGTAGAGAAGCATGACCTGGACTTCCTGATGGAATGTGGAACGAGATTGCTGTGTGGGTTGGAAGGCCAGGCACGGGGACCGAGCATCACACCAAAACGTACCAGGCAAGTAACAACTTCAGATTCTCTTGATATTAACAACTAACACTGTTATTTCAAACAAGTGAGCTGGATGTCGCTGATGTTAAATTACATCATTACATAATTGGTATGTCACTGCAGGCGTGTCATACATGCAGTGACTGTCATTGATATTAAATTACATCATTTATGTGATTGGGACATCAACAGTATTGGGGGGGTAGAAAACTCTGCAGGTGTAACTTGTTTGGTTTATAAATAAATTTCTGACTTTTTTATCATAGGCTGCTTGGCTCTATGGGTCTTACTCTACCCCTCTGTAAGATGGGGTGGTGGAAAAGGGTCACTGTTTTCATTTCATGAATGTTTAGATATAATCTCCAAAGTTTAGATATTTTTGAGCCCAGCCCGAGAGAGAGTGTGAGCCCCAAGGTTTGTGGGGCCCTGAAGGCTGTTCCCAGAGGCACTGAAAACAGCCACCTTCGGTGTGGGAGCAAGCTCCAGGCATCTGACAGTTTTGAGACCAGCCCTGGGGAGAGTGAAAACCCCGAGGTTTATGGCGAGATGAAAGCGGTTCCCAGAGACAGTGAGAGAAAGCACCACTTCTCCTTCCTGGCACCTTCCCTGTGGGAGTGTGCGAGCCGATGCAGGCAGGACACAGGACCAACCACAAAAACCACAGATGAAAGGCGAAGCACAAATTTAAGTTTGATGCTTCACGGATGGGGGAGTCTCCGAAGCAGCACCCGGGGAGAGGCAGGCGAGCAGGGGACACAGGCACCGCGGAGCGAGTCCTACTAAAGCAAGAGAGTCCTCGTGAGCAAGAGGGGGAGAAAGACTGTTCTCGTGTTCTCAGCTGCATTTCAAGGATTCTGGCAGACGGAGTTTTCCACTGTGCTTCCTCAGCAGCAGGGCAGGAATCTCAGGTGTGTTCGACAAGGTGCCCCTGAGCCCATCCCAGCCCTACGTTATCTAAGTGCAGATGTTCTACTTGTTGTGCACATTTTTATCCCACCAACTATTATTTAAATAACATATGTTGCTGAGTGTATCCCACTAAACAACAATTAGTGGGATAGGTGTGATTGCTAGCACCCCACGTGTGAGACACTTGAGCCTGTTTAGAGTCCTCCTCACCCATCTTCCATGCTTCCCAAAGAGAACAATATCCAGATGTTTGGTATTTTTGAGCCCGGCGCTGCAGAGAGCACGAGCACCAACAGCAGTGGGAGGACCAACGCGGCTCGTGGAGCCAGTGAGAACAAACAACACCTTTCTCTTCTGGCACCTTCAGTGTGAGAGCAAGGGCCAGATGTCTGACAGTCCTGAGCCTGGAGAGTCCCAGGGTCGGTGTGGCCATGGAAGCAGTTTGGAGAGATGGTGAGAATAAGTAAAACTTCCCCTCCTGGCAATCTCGGCTGGTGGAGCAACCTCCACGTGTTTGATGTTTTGGTACCTGGTACTTCAGAGGGTGAAAAAAAAAAAATGGCTTTGAGGATGAAGCCTCCAGGAAAGCACAGAGCCCCAAAGCAGCTCAGAGACACAGTGAGAACAAGCACCACTTTTCCTTTCTGGCACCTCTGGCGCGGGAGCAATCTCCAGACATTTGATATTTTTGTGGCCCTGGGGAGAATGAAAAGATGTGGGTTTGAGGATGATGCTGCCGGGAAAGCGTGGAGCCCCAAGGTTTGTGGCCCAATGAAAGCTGTTCGGAGAGACAGTGAGAACAAGTGCCAACCTTTCCTTCCTGGTACCGTCAACGTGGGAGCAATATCTCCAGTCATCTGATATTTTTGAGCCCAGCCCTGGGGAGAGTGGAAAAAGGTTGTTTTGAGGATGAAGCTGCCAGGAAAGCACAAAACGCCAGGTTTCTGGAGCGTTGAAAGCGAGGCAGTGAGAACAAACACCTCCTGGCACCTTTGCTGTGGGTGCAGCCCCCAGAGGGTTGATGTTTTTGAGCCCTGCCTGGGGGAGACTGAAAGCCCCGAGGTCTGTGGAGCGATGAAAGCGGTTCCCAGAGACACGGGGAACAACCTGGCCCCTCTTTAACCCCAGCTCTGGTCTCCCGCGGGGGGAGCTCTCCCTGCTCTTCTGGCAGAGCTCCATCCCCACAGGGATCTGCCATTTACCCACACGACCCCGCTCATAAATCCCAACGCCCAGGAAAGCAGTGAGGTAATTGCAGGAGAAGGTTTTGCTGCTCTGCAGGTCGAGGTTTGCAGGTGGGATGGACCACATCTGCAGAAAATCTATCCACGTGTCAGCCCCTCAGGTTGCTCCTTCAAGAAAGAGTGCCAGACCGCTCACCGACAAACACGGGGTCAGTGGGAAACCTCGGGCAGATTGCACCGACCCAGACCGTTAGGTACAAAACCTCGTTACAGAGCTATAGGTCAGGTAAAGATTGCCCAAATTGGACAGGAAAGGACTTTTTGCATTTGTAAAGCTGATCACTTTTTAATATTAACGCAAATCAGTAAGAATATACAGGTGCCATGCAGCTTTAACCCCTTCTTTAGCAGCGATCCTGGTGTCTTGGTGACACACCAAAGGTGTCCTACAGTTTTCCTTCCCTCAACTGTTACTGAGACACAGCAGTTCTTTATGTGCCACAATACTTGAGGAAAAAAATAAAAAATGCAGATGCCCCCAGCAGGACTAAGCAGCAATTGTTCAGCATCTCCCGTGACACAGCCTTCTGCACTGACAGATACCAGACAAACATGTTGTTTAAAATAACTTTGTTCTTTCTCCTTTATTTAGCCACAGCACAAATACAAGAGCAGCCAAACCCCATCCAGCGGAACTCACTAGATAAACCTCTTCAGATTAAGATTCTCATGAAATCAACCAAAATATACACACACGCTCTCACACACAGGAGAATGCAGCAGACCCCTTACAAAAATCAGGAGTGGCACTGAACTGCACCTAAAAGTAAAACGCAATAGAAAAATCACCCAGTTAGAATACATCTGTTAAGCAACAAAGCTGCGCACGGAGCGGGTACCACTGTGCCCTTCCACAGGCAGTTAAACACCAGCATCTCTCCTCACGGGTGTGAATTTGAAGTGCACAGAGGGAAAGAGTTTGATTCGAGTTACCAAGAGCGCAGGGAAACAGAACATTTTCTGGGCTGTGACTCGGAGCAGAACCTGGCCCCATGAAACGCGTATCACCGGCTCAGGACAGAAGACCACTGCAAGTGACAACTTCCTTATTCCCTTCAATTCCCCAGCGACCAAACCCACCACCAATATCGTGTGTGACGTGGCTGGCACCTTCCCCACTCTAGAGTCTGCTCCTTTCCGTGGAAGAAACAGCCTCGTGGTCCTGAGATGCGAGTAAATGTCCACGAGGGACTAGAATAAGACCACCAAATACACCAAACCACTGCAGAAGAAACAGAAATTGGGCTCTTAAATAAAGCTGATCAAGCTGGTCCATCTGATTTGTCAATGCCTCGTTCAGAAACATAAGACTCAAATATAGTTTACAAAAAGAGTAATTCTTTATAGAACATCTGAATGTCAAAAAGCTAACAAAAACCACAGCTTGTTAATTCTGAGAAGAGCAGTCTTGGAAAAATTAATAACAAAACCAGGCTGTTGCTAACAATAATACGTGATATCTCTTCATAAAAAGGCAGTCTGACGTACTCAGAACAAATGAAACATTTGAAAGGAACTGTTTAACAAAAGCAATTTAAATGTTCAGCACAGATCTAACACAAGTGTTAACAACCACTACTGTCATTTTATTTTTTTGACAACTTCAGCAACTATTTAAAAAAAACCACCTGCTAATACAAAAACGTAGAAAAGAAGGATCTAAAGAGCCAGTTTTTAGACAAACTTAGTTAAGGTGAAGCTGTACCTGTGTCCCTGTTATTAAGAACTTCAGCTTTAAGCGCGGCATAACCCAGCTCAGCTAGGTCTGAGGGCTTCCCCACCCTTACTAAAGAGTTAGTCCTTAGAAGGCTCCAATCTCCGTCCCCCAGGGTCGGTAGGGTTTGCCGAGGGCTGCCGACGGTGTCGGTGCAGACAGGCTCAGCAGGCCGGGGGACAGCAGGTGGAAGGAGTCAAACGAAAAGGGGAATGCAGACAGAGATGCCACGGAGGAAAGAAGAGGAGGAGAGAGTTTGGTAGTCGACGTGACCACGGGGAGCACCGGTCCCACGCTGCCGTTTGGGGGCACTCTGAGTGAGGAAGTTTCAGCGTGCGGGGCGGCAATTCTGGTCTGGTGATGCGGTTCTGTGGGAGACGCTGCCGTACTGGTATTACCGTGCCCGTTTTGAGCCAGCAGCAACGGGTGAGAGATGTGAGGGTGATGTCCGAAGGCACTGCCCCAAGGAATGTGTCCGGTGCCAGCCTGTGCGCTACTCGCTGCTTCCCGTTGAGAGGCGTAGTTATTGAGGTGAGAGACGAGTCGAACCCGCAGGGGATCGGAGGCGTCCAGCCCCTCTATAATGCTGAGGTATCGAGCCACTTCGGCCAGGCACTCTCGAAACCCGAGACTCCGATAGTCCATAGCCAAAGCATGAGCATCGAAATAACCTGAGGAAAGAATGAAGTCTTAAGATGCTGTTTTCCAGCCACATGTAGCCTCCCCACCCTCCCCTATAAGCATATTTCACTTGGATGTGGCTAGCATTCCCAACCATAGATTAGCTGCTAAGGTCCTTTATTTCCCCCCCCCCCCGCCTTTTTTTTAGGCTAACAAGCTTTTCTTTTATATCTGTGCTGTGATGCGGCAAGTCCCAAGATCAGGCACAGACTGCCATTTTTAAACTGAAATTGCACACTGACACTGGAGGAAAAGTACTTTTGTTCTTCTCGTGTCTCCCCAGCGCAAGCAAAACCACACTTCAGTGAAATCCATTAGAAACACAAGTCCTAACTTATCAGAGGGGACCTCTCCCGGCAACATACTTTCTTCCTAAAAGTGCATTTTTGCTAATTCTCTCCACTCTTCACTTCAACCTGTGTTGGGGTTTTTTTTTTTTTTCTGGTTTCTGTTCTGAACGTTCAGAAAGTTAGAGAAACAAAAATTTGACAACAAAAACTTTGTGTTTTCCAAGTTGCCACAGTGCTGAGATATTGCTAGAGAGACTCGCTGGTGTCACGCTCCCCTAGGACAGCTGTAAAACCTTCCAGTGGCCAGCGATGCTGCAAATCTTGTCAAGAGGAAAGTCTCAAGCTCCTGAAGAAGCAGAGAGGAGCTGCCACACGCCGTCCCGGAGCGCTCCCGCCGCACACCGTGAGCCAAAGGCCAGGGGACCCGCTCCTCGCACCGACCCCCTGCCGGGAACGCCACTTTTACCTTTTCCTCCCGCCGTGTGCAGCATTTTCAGGTGATCCACAGTCATCTGCAGAATCTCGGCCTTCTCCAGCTTGGCCGACCCCTAGGAGGGAAGGGGAAGCACGGCGGGTTTTAGGCAGGAGCAGAGCCGCCAGAAAGGGGTGACCCGTGGGGAAGGGCGCGGGGGAGGGGAGGGCGATGAGAGGGGTCCCCGGGCGCTACCTGCTTCTCAAAGGCGCTGGGCACCAGCCTCCTGAGCTCGGACAGGCTGTTGTTGATGCGATCGCGGCGGCGCTTCTCGATGATCTAAGGCAGAAAGCGGGGAGTGAGGGGGAGCCGGGGCCGAGGGGGGGGGAGCCGGGGCCGGGCACTCACTCACCCCTCGGCGCCTCTTCCTGGCCAGGATCTGCGAGGTAGCGGAGGGAGACGCGGAGCTGGCGGCCGAGCTGAGGTTCCTGCGGGGAGCAGCGGGACAGCCGTCACCGGCGGGCGGGAGGAGGGGGCTGGGGGTCCCCCCGCGGGGCTGAGGGGAGGGACGGGGCCGCCCCGACCGGCGCCCAAACCCCCCCCCCCGGGGGGGGATTTCCCTGCGCTCACCCGTTCTCGTCCGCGCTCTCCTTCTCCACCTCCACGGCCTCGTCCGCCTCCTCGCTGTCCGAGGAGCTGTACTCGGGGTGAGCCCGCTTCGGGGCGGCGGCGGGCGGGCGGCCCTCGGGGAGGCGGCGGGCGGCGCGCGGCAGGAGGGCGGCCAGCGCGCGCCCGGAGCTTCGCCCGTCTCCCGTTTCCCCCATGGCGTCCGCACCCGGCGGGCGGGCGGCGGGCAGGCAGGAGGCGGCGGGCAGGCAGGAGGCGGCGGGCAGGCAGGAGGCGGCGGGTGGTCGGTCAGTCGGTCAGTCAGCCGGTCGGTCGGTCAGTCAGGAGGCGGCGGACAGCCGGGCAGAGCACGCCCGCCGGCCGACCGCCCGCCCGCCGCCCAGCACGGCCTCGCGCGGCCCCCGCCGCCCCGCCATTGGTCGCCGCCGCCGGGGGCCTCAGCCAATTGCCGCCGATGGGCAGGCGGCCGGGCCCCGCCCACCTTTCGGCGGGGGCTCTCGGGGCTGGGCGGGGGGGGGGGAGGGGGGAGCGGTGAGCGGCGGCACGGCGGCGGCCGGGCGTGGGAAAACGGCGCGCGGCAGCGGCGGGCGCCGCGTGCGGGTCCCGTCGGCGGCGGGGGGAGGAGGGGGGGGAGGCGGGAGGGTGTGAGGGGAGCGGGGAGGCGGCACGTCCCGGGACCGGGGGAGAGCGGGCGATGGGCAGCCCCGAGGCACCCTCGGGATCGCTTCCAGCCCTCGCGGCGCGGTCGCCGGTAGCCCGAGCCCTGCCGGTTGATTGCAACCCCCCCCACACACACACCCCCCCGCGGAGGTTCGTGG
The DNA here is from genome assembly GCA_026546715.1 of Gallinago undulata. NCBI lineage: Eukaryota > Metazoa > Chordata > Aves > Charadriiformes > Scolopacidae > Gallinago > Gallinago undulata. Next base: position 123,696,371 of record JAOTQQ010000012.1, read on the forward strand.
CGGCCCCCGAGCGCTGCCCCCAGGCAGGCGGCGTGAGGAGAGGGGAAAGGCCGAGCGGGAGCAGTCTGTCCTCCTTCGGGAAAAAAAAAGCACGCACTAAAGGGGTGGGTGCATCCCGGCGGCGGGGGGGCTCGGGCTGAGGGGGGGTCCCTCCATCACCTTGGTTGCCCTACGCTGGACTCTCTCCAGTAACTCCCACCCCGTTCATCAGTGGGCCTACATGTTCCCTAGTCTTCCTTTTTCTATCGATAGACTGAACGAACCTCTTGTTACCTTTAACCGTAGTGGCCAAGTTAAGTTCTGCTTGAGCTTTGGCCCTTCTAATTTTTCCCCTGCACAGCTTCACTATATTCTTGGTATTCCCCATAAACTGACAATCCCCCTTTTCCTTTTGTTCCCGAGGTCCAGCCAAAGCTCTCGATTTGGCCAGGCTGGTCTTCTTCCCCGTCGGCTCGTTTTACAGAACCTGGGGATGACCTTCTCCTATGCTTTTAAGAGTTTCTCCTTGAAGTATGACCACCCTTCCTGGGCACCTGTGCCCTTCAGGACAGTCTCCCAAGGGACACTCTCAACCATGTTCCTAAACAGGCCCAAGTCTGCCCTTCAGGAGTCCAAGGTGGCAGTTCTGCTGGCTCCCCACCTTGCTTCTCCAAGAAATGAAAACTCTATCGTTTCAGAGACCTCTGCCAGCTGCTTATAGAATATTTCATCAACCTCTACATCCTGGTTGGGGGGGTCTTGGCTGTGGTGAGGGGGCCGGAGGGTGCCTGCCCTCTGGCGTGAGGCAGGGAGAAGGGGGCACCATGGCACTGCAGGACACGGGAGAGAAGGCCACCGTCTCCTCAGGTTCATGGCCTCACCACAGTGGGGTCTGAAATTAAGCACTTTTTCGAATTGCCTTCTTACTGTGCACCGTAATTTTAATTTCCCTGGACTTTGGTGAGCAAAAGGCTGCTCTCCCCCTCTGCCCTTCCGGTGAGAGAAGGGCATGACAGAGCTGCCTCAACACGTTGGTAATTTCTGGGTAATAAAACTGCCCTCTGGGCCACCGTTAACAATTAGACCAATGCTGAGGATCAGGCCCTTCCCAGTACTAGAAAAGCACAAGAGTAATTTAAAGCTTTAATTTAATTAAAATTATTTTTTTTTTCTGTCTGTTTCTCCTACTGCTGGATCAAAACCACACATGGGCAAACATTCCTTACCTTCCCCTGGCAGTGGAGAGCCAACTGCAATGGCTCACACTGAGGACTAGCTACACTCTACCTGCCCGTTCCTGTAAGTCGTTCGGAGAAGCTGGTGCCTACACAAGCTCTGAAGGCTTCTTTGGAGGCTGCCTGGCCCCAGTTGGCCATGGAGCTAAGGATGGGGACCAGCTCCAGGATCTGACTGCTGGGAAACTGGGTGCCCAAACGTCTACTCACAAGCAATAAATGCTTGATGCCAAGTCATTTCTTTTACAATGTTTTTTTCCCCACTCCCCCCCGGCACTGCGCTCCCGCTGCTCCCAGCCCTGGCACAGCTCAGGGGATCCAGATGCAGGCTCCGCAGCCACATCTGGCTGCCCCAGGGCCGGGAGCAGGAATGGCACCAGGGGCACAGCAGAGGCTTGGGCTGGACACAGGGGTCACAGGGACCACTGTCCCTTCGGAGGGAGTGGTGTCACTTTTTGTGCGCACCCCCTCTCCCCGTTTTCCTTTGCTGGGGCGATTTCGGTGCGGGTCCAGGTCCCACTGGAAGGGAGTTGTTTGTTGCTGCTGCGGGCTCCCCTCCAGCAGGGACCTGCCACTGCTGACCCTTGCTCTGGTGTGTGGGCTGAATTAACTCCCACCCCCTTCCTTCAGCTCTTCTCCCAGGGGAGCCAGTGCTTTGAAGAGTAATCCCCTCGCCCCGTCACCCCGAGTGCCGGAAACTCGCCGTTCCTATGGTTACTCTGCCCGACTCAACCGGTGGCTCCGGCACAAAAACATCCGCTCCCCCCCCCCCCCCGCAGCCACCCCCCCCACATGCATCAAGCTGCAGCATCAGCTCTGCGAGCGAGAGGTTGCTGCTCCAAACCTTCTGTTTTTCTTTCCTGACTTCTGGCTGAAGGGGTGGGTTGTTGGGTGCCACTTGACACTAGGTTCAAAACCAGTGACCACGGAGTGGAAGTGAATGGGAGTGAGAGAAGAGGTTTCTTTTAGACTCCTCGTGTGACCTGTTACCGGCGCTGTGACTGTAAAGGTGTTTTCTCAGGAGCTGGACATGGAAGTTCACGCCTGCGTGTCTCTGAGGTCCAGGCGCCCCGCTGAGAAGCCAGGCCTGGGGGCACACTGAGCGTGCTGGCCCCGAGTTCTGCCGTGCTGGAGCCGTGCATCTTTGTGCTCCTGAAGCCAGGTCTGGTTCCATCACCACTGCACTTTGCTTGGTTTTGTCAAAGTTCAATCTTCAGTGGCCTGACGCTTGGGTACGTGGGCATCTACGTGACACAAACCAGACTCTCTGTCCGGGCAGCAATATTTTGCCACGTTGGGGCAGCCCAGATGGGTTGGCCTCTGCGCTGCCAGTTGCTCTGCTTCCCTTGCTGTAACCACCCCCACAGAGCATTTCCCACCATCCATGACTCACTATAAAGTACTGGCCATTTTTCTTGTCCGGCAGTATCTGAAGCCAGATGGATGGCTCAGACTTTTTTGGCTAATTGAAAACCATTTTTCCTAACAAGTTTCCTAGAACTACATTTCATCATGCAAAACTAAAAATGAAAGCTGAGCTGTTGGTAAGCACAGTTTGGAATCAAGGAAATCGAAGTAAGGGTTTATTGCCTTTGAAGGTACCAGGCAAGAGAAGCTTTGCTGCCTGTTGCACAGCCAAGGTAAAGGAAATTGGTGCATCCGACCTACCTGGTGTGGTGGGCACTGCCTCCTGGAAAAGTGTCTCTTTACCTTCTCCCATGTGATAACTTGTCTTCACCTCACACCTTCCTGCCACAGCCTTCACCGGGCACCGGCTGTCCCACAGCCATCGGCCACCTGAGCAAAAAGGAGACCCAAGGAAACACCCAGTCCTTGCGACACCCCTCGATTGCAGCGGAATGAACCGTGAGGGGGTGCTCAGCACGTGTGACGAGAAAGAGCCAGGGGTTTTAATTGTCACGAGGCACTTGGGACTTTGGCTGAGGTTTCGTCATGGAGGTCCTGGCAAAGTCACCTGATTTGTCTGCTTTAGATAAAATAAAGACTGAGCCTGACTGGTTTGAATGTGAAACCATATTCCAGGCAGGTGGGGTATTTGCATGTTGGAGGATATAAAAATCAAGTCCTATCATCAGTTGTCTCTTCCGTTTCGCTACGGAATACCAGGAGAAAAATAAACAGCAGAAAAGCAGTGCCACTCTGAATTTGCCGGAACAAAGTTAGATACAGAACCTACTTTTTGTTAGGGAAACTTATTTCTTAAATTATCTAAATGCCTATCAGCTTCTGACCTTGGATTCAGGGGTTCTGATTCCAAAGTGAGGGCTCATTCTGAGATTCATGGCAATTTTGAAGTGCCACGAAATCACGAACAAAACAGCAATGGCCTGTGCTGACAGAGGGTATTTTCCTGTGAGATGCCTTGTTTCAGTCTTGCCCACAGTACTTAAAAACTGCTGCATTCCCACGGGTTTCAGAAAAGTTAGGACTTGTGGGTGCTGCAGAGCTGACCAGTACAGCTGGGCAAGACCAGTACCCCGAGTGGATCCACTGTGCTCAGAGTGACCTTCGTTTCATCTGCTTTTAAAGAGGAAAAATTATTCCGAGAGAAATAGCTTCATTCCAAAATAGCACCCATCTGCAAGATTTATTCCAGATGACCTCAGCTAGGTGGGAACAGGAGCTCCCAGAGCAGCAAGCCGGGACAGCTATGGCTTCCCACGTGGGCCCAGGGCTCTCTCTTGATCCATACTGCTGCAGCTGTGACAAAAGTCCCTGGTGGTGACTGGTTCTAGAGCTGATGGCTGGCTCTGGGTCACCGCCGTGATGGGCTCTCCACCAACCCCTCCGTGATGGGTTCTGCACCAACATCTCTGGTGATGGGCTCTTCACCAACCCCTCCATGATGGGCTCTTCACTAACCCCTCTGGTGGTGGGCTCTTCACCAACACCTCCATGATGGGCTCTTCACTAACCCCTCTGGTGATGGGCTCTCCACCAACACCTCCACCGCGGGTCGGGACTAACGACCATGGTCTAAAGCGAGGGCAAACAATCACACGCTCCTCATGCTAACACCACCCCAAACCTGCTCCGGCCCACACCGTAGCCCCCTTATAACACCTCTTAAAGCCGTGGCTGGCCACTTCTCACATCTATAATGTACACCAAGCGTACCCAGCCTGGCGGGAGGACAAGGAGCTGTAGGTGTCACGCCGGAGCCCAGCCCCCCGCCAGCAGGAGCCATGTGCTTGTAAGCTGTCTGGAGGAGGATATTTGATTGCCCTCTTTCTTCTTCTGCCCCTCTCCCAACAAAAGCGGAGCGACCTCCCCCGTGACTCGGCGAGCGCTGAAATCCCCCAAAGGCGTTTCTCGGCCGTGCCCCCGGGCGGGACAAGAGGCAGCAGAGCCGGGCGGGGGGACGGGGGGGGAAAGGATGCCCATCCTCTCCTCCCGCTCATCTGCCGCCTCCTCCGCACCTCTCTGGGGTTTACGCACTTAATTCATTATTTATGCCTTTATTTATTTATTTGGGGAGGGGGGAGGGGGGGGAGGCGCTCTGTAATTGCCGTTCGCCCCGCGTTCCCACGCTGCTATTGTTCGCGAGCGGGTTTCCTATTCCCATCCCGGGCGGTAATTAGCCGGAGCTGCCGGCCGGCCGGGGGGCGTGTGGCGGCGGCACAAGCAGAAAGAGCGCTTCCTGGGGGGAGCTGGGCAATCCCGACAGTTCCGTGCTTTGCTTTCAGCCCCCCTCCTCCTCCTCCTCCCCCCCTCCCCGGCCTTACCGCTCGCCCGGGGAGGAGAGCAGGGCTGGTCGCCAAACGCCAGCCGTGGGAGAGGCTCAGATTTTTCCCTTCTGAAAAGGAGCGACTCGTAGAGTCAACGAGAATCAGGCTGGAAAGAGCATCCCATCCGCGTTTAACAAACTTGGGGTTTATTTTTATTTTTCTCCTCCACAGAGCCCAAATGTTTTTCTGTTGTGGCTGAGAAGGTAAAAGCATCATGTTCAAAGCCAGCCAGGTTATTTTAGCCTGCCCTCAGGAAGTGACTCAGATTTTTAAGGCAAGGCTAAAGCTGGCTCATGCCGTGGCTTGCAAAAAGAAATGAGACCCGGAGAGAGGGAGAATCACCCGAGTCATGGCATTGCTTATTTGAGCAGGTGTCAGAGAGCAGGGCCAAATCACTCGGTGAGACCGAGTACCTGTGCCTGCACCAGGTGTCAGGCCCAGGGTTTGATTGGCTGCTTTGGCTTTTTTGGTTTGGTTTGGTTTTTTGGTTGGATTTTTTGTTGTTGTTGTTGGTTTGGTTTCTGTTGTAGTTTTTGTTTGTTTGTTTTTTTCATTTAGATCTCTAATTAAATTTGCCTACCCATAGCCCTGGTGTTTTTTCAAATGCTGAGCACACTAGACCCACCGTGGATTGTGCAGCCCACACAGGCACCAGGCAGGAGCCCCTCTGGTGGGACCTCCTGGGGTCCCACCACCCCTGGCATCACAGCAGCAGCCTCAGCTGAAAACCACCCTTCTCCTTCAGGCAGCAAGCCCCAGGGACGTGCTCTTCTGGCATTAACAGTCCTCGTCCCACCGGTCTAGAAGGACCCTCCACGCTCTCTGGTGTCACAGGCTAAGGAAAAAAGTGGGGGGCTGAGAGCTGGTGGGAGACCTGTAGCTGGGGCTCCGCTCATTCCAGCCTGCTCATTGCTGCCAGAGCCAGCAGAGACACCGGCACGTTGGGCTGCAGGATCCTCACCTGCCGCATTGGAGGGCGAGTACTAAGTGCTCACCCAGAACCAGGAGAAGGTTTAAGACTTGTATTTGCTTCTCTTTCACGCAGCGTGAGCTTACGAAAGCAGAGTTTTGCTGGCAATGCCTGCAGTGTGGCTCAGTGGGAGCAGGTACAGCCTGTGCGTCCCTATACAGCTCTGCCAACCTCTAGGGAAAAGCCCAAAGCGATGGCTGTCAGTCCGTCCCACCATCGTGGGACCACAGCTAGGTAAAAATCAAAATTTCCATCCTCTGGGAAATCCCTATATTTCTACACTTTTGTTTTGTTTTTATTTGGGTCAGGGAGAATTGAAGTATCCTCAGTCTGTTTAGTTTGGGGTTTTCCTGTCCATCTGTGGGGAAAACAAGTCCCAGGGTTTGGAAACAGTGAAACACTTCCCTGTGAGTCAGCTCAGCTTTAAAGTGCATCTCTTTGAGTGTCACATTAATACTTGAATGTTATCATTTGTGTCATATCCCAATCCTAATTTTTCTTAGGGTCCAGGCCCCCGTTCTGGTTTACCTGTCTCGTGATTCCCTCTTCAGCTCAGGGTACGGGAAAATATTTTGGGTTACCGAAGGTACAGGCTGGCTGGCTGACCCAGGGCAAGGCTGGATAATTTTCCTGCCATGGAAATAAGTGTTCTACAGAGTCACTGTGCACAGCTTTAGAGCGAGCATCCTCATACCATCACGCACACGCTGCTTTCTGCTCATAAAAGGTAGGTAAATTGGGAAAATATTTGCAATCCAGACAAGGAGCTAGAATTTCAAGAGAGATGTGATCAAGCAGCTGGTGACCCAGCCCCCTGCAGACGAGCAGGCACTTGTGGTGCTCCAGTAGGTCACAAAGCCCAGTCTGCCTTGGAGGTGAGGTCACCCACCCGCCCTGGACGTGGAGAAGCTTAATGAGGCAGAGACTTGCGGAGCCCACCCTGCACCCTGGCTGCTTCCCCCGGGAAACAGGTGGCGAGCGAGGAAGGCACCCTATGGCAGCATGGAGGGCATCCACATGTGCCTCGTTAACTTCATTATTTCCATCAAATAACCTCTGCCTTGGCCCCAGATTTTTTTCTTTGGCAACCACGACAAGCAAATCGCCCTGAGCTGTCTCCTGTCTGATTTTCCTTTTCCTGGTGGAAAGCATTCCTCTCCTTGGGAATGGCTGCAGCATTACTGAGGGGGAAAACAGGCTTTAATGTAGCACTGACTACAGAGTCTGCAGCTTTTGGCACCCGAGTCTTCCACACTAAAATTATTTATTTCTTTTATAATACAACTCATAAACTGTTCCAGCCACTGACCTCCTAGAGAGATTGCTAATCAGGCAAAAATTGCACTGCAGGGAGTGGCGAGTACTCTGTTCAGATATCTTTTCAGGATCTGTGAGGACCACCAACATCTTTGCAGAAGTAACCTGAACCAAAGGGAAAATAATCTAGCAAAGCAACTCTGTGCACTGTAACAGTTACTTCAATTACAAAAACTTCATCAGGACTTAACCGAGCTAATGATTTTTTAGTTCTTGCAACTCATTATTTATATTTAGAAATGAAAAAGGTCCAGCAAGGACAAAAAAAAATCCCAGCCCATCAGTGAGTCATTCAAAAGCTCTCTGTTCTTTTTCCTGTTTTCTCACTGAATATGGAAAGCTGCTGGTGATTTCTGTCCTGATATGCAAGGTCTATTTAAGGCTGGTTCAGTTGCCTGGGGGAGCTGCGCTCAGACTGTGGCCAAAGTTGGCACAGCTCCAGCCAGAGGAGAGGTGCCTTGGCCATAGTCATGTGCTCTGCAAAGATGCCCACCCCTTTTGGAACTACAAATTGAGTCAACATCCTCCTCTCAGCTCTCTCCCTGTGTGTGTTCGGGTGCGGTATACTCGGTTACACACAAAAATGTAAAAAAATGTTGCTTTTTTCCACGGTCAGCAAAATTAGTCCAACCTGGTTTCCTGCAGAGTGATGCTCTGCATCCCAACACCAGCCCAGTGTCTGTACCTGCCCGTCGGCTCCTCGGTGCTGCTGCCGGTGCCCGCAGGCTGGTGGCACTGCAGCGGGCACGAAGGCTCGGACGAGCTGACACCACCAACGGCACCACCTTCTTCACAACTCTCGCACGAAGCCCGTGGGATCCTGATGAGTTTGAACCTGCCCTTTGTCAACGGTGGTGGGAGTTGGCCAACCCGCTTCAGCCTTAGGGAGTGGGGAGCGACCGACCAACAGATGGATGAAGAGCAAGGCAGACAAATGGCATGGGTGCCCATGGCCACCAAAGAGAATCCATTTAGAAGGAGTCTGTTTCAAGTACTGAAATGTTTCCCCGTGGATTAGGAGGAAGAAATTATCTCTCTCCTTGGAGTTAGCAGTAGCAATGATATTGCTGTAGTCCCGATGGTCTAAATAAATGAGAGGCAGGGTTTTTAGGAAGAGTCAATATCTTCAGGTTTGTGTGCCCAGTTGATCCACTTTCTCAGCTGTATCATCTGGTCCAGTAAAAGATACTCCCTTTCCTTGCAAACTTCGCCTCTCCTAAGGATTGGGAAGACTCTTAGAGGCTGGAGCAACGGGCGTCAGAGCAGGCACAGGGATCAGAGAGTTAACGAGCCCCTGGCAGGTTGTGTCTGAGACAGCAGGGTCTCCACACGCGCTCTGCGAGGGTCCCCAGGTTTGTGGTGACTGCAAAGGGGGGTGCTTTCAGTCCCACCCTTACAACCACAGGAATGTAGAGCCCACTGTTGAGTTGAAAATATTTGCATAAAGCCTTCAGGTGATATAAAGGAAAGTGATTGCTTTATCCCAGCTGGGTTACAGCAGGCCAATACTGACTTCAGGTTTGGGTTGTCAGCAAGATTTATTTCACTGAGGGTAAATATTGACTGTGGCACAGCCAAGGCCAGTATTTACTTTGGAGGAACATCATTCTTGTGCCTCAAAACTGGAAGTCAATATCTTCATTGTTATACTTTTTCAGAAATACAGGGGGAGGTGTCGGGGGGGGGGTTGGGGTAGCTTTGGGTAATGGGAAACATACACAGGCATAATCTAAGAGAGGGGCTCTGACACAGGGGGAAAAAAAGAAAATATGGAAAGAAGGTTATTACCTTGGACCAGTAAAAGACAGGAGCTGCTGAAAGGAACAAAACAGTTGGAATATTATAACTTCCAGGCAAACCCTCCCTACAGACACCGCTTGAAAAGTAAACAGCAATAAACGTAAGCGGTAGCCGCTGTCAGGAATGATGTAAGGTTTGGAACAAGAATTCCTGTTCCCAGCCTCCTTCGAGGGGTCGGTCGATGTTGTCTCAGCACTCTGTAACCCCACAAAGTACATCACGTCTGCTCTGTTACGGGATCAGGTCGGAAAGCCATTGAAATGGGGCTTATTGGAGTCTTTGTCACCTGTGTCTCTGTAGGGAAACACAGCATCTGAGCTGAAACCGAGCGGAAGACGGGGACTCTGGATTTGAGGGCACTAATGTGGAAAACGCTCTGTGTTGTTTTCCACTCTGTTGGTGAAACTGTGGAGGACGGCACCGGAGTCCATTACTGTTATCCATGATTATGTTATGTTATGTTATCCATGAAATTTCTTGGCACACACACCCCCCCCCATCTTCCTGGAGGCAGCATTCACCACCTTCCCAGTCAGTGCTACAGGAATCTAAAAATAGCCATTGCCCCGCTGATGTCAGAGATAGTCCTATTAATTATGGAGACAGACAACCAGCCTGCAGGGTCCCGTGGATCTGGAGGAGGAGTGCTCCCCAGCACAGAGCCTAGCTGTAAGGACACACAGGAGGTGCTAACAAGCAACCCCAGCTGTGAAGAGCCACCCACCATCTGGAGAAGACTACCAAGGCTGGTTTCCCACAAGCCGCAGTCGTGCCACCGCGTTGCTGCTGGTAGCAGGACGAGTTTGATGCAGGGTAGCTAAAATTAAAACGCACCTTCTTAACTAAGAAGCGAGTGGACTGATTCCCAGGCAGGTACAGCTTGTAGCTGCTGGAGGAGAGACCTTCCCACCCCTCCAGAGGACACAGGTGTCACTGGAGAACTGGGTCTCTGATCTGGAAACCCAGCCTCGGTGTGGACACCTCTTCCCAGTGGTGCCAAAGACGTTCCGTCAGAAGCGTGTACCAGCAGAGGAGAGCTGGATGGCCCTGGGCTGTGTCTCACCTGCCAGCTGCCCCGGGAGGCTCGAGCAGCCGTGGGGACGTTCCCCGAGCCCACAAACGTGACAGGAGGCAGGTCCCTGCGGCAGGCCATTCGCTATCTCAAGAACATCCTCAGCTGGTGGCTTACAGCTGCATTTGCCATCATCTTTTCTTGCCAGCGTTAATGTTTGCCTTTCAGAACTCTATGGGTTTAACAGCTGTCGTGGCGATCGCTGTGAGGATCCAGGCTGAGCCCTCTCTCTCCTCTCTTGCAATAAGTGACTCCCTATGTATTTGGGATCAATAAATGTCGGCCTGTTATGAAATGATTTAATGAGGTTAATGTTACATTAACAAGATAAACATTGAGGTAATGTGATCCTCTGTTACCTTTCACCAGGCAGCAAATTGTTATCTTATTAATTTTTCTTCTTCCTGTATTTTTATGGTTTGATCTAGAAGGTGGAAGGAAGAAATTTTGGCGATGGAATTTTACATTTTCAAGGTAATAGGTATGAATTTTCTCCCTTAATTCACATGAAAATAATTCACCCCTGACCGATGCAAACATCAAGAGAAACACAATGGGTTTGGAAGGAGATGCTCCCCTGCGTGACTGCCTCAGGGCATCGCAGGAGGGAACCCCAGAAATCAATGGCCAGCAGCCCTTTCACTGCAGCATCTACGAGACACAGGTTGTTTAGGAAAAGATAGTTCCCACACAGAGACATGTGGTCCTCAAGATGAAAAGCTGTCAGATGCTGAAAATTCATCTGAGAGCAGCTCGTCTTAGGAAAAGTGTTTACTTTCGTAGTGACAAGGGGCTCAGTTTCAGCTTGGATAATCGATTGTATGTGCTCACCTTGATCAGCTCTAACTTGTGGATCTCACATTCTTTTTTTTCACGTGGACGTCTTCCTTTATTACAAAGTGCTGTTTCCAAGGGCAGGACACATCCAACACCTCCCCACATGCCAGGCCTTCAGCCTCAGCCTTAAAATAAACGTGAGTTCTCCCAGTGGGCTCATGTGAGGGGTAACCAGGCTATAATTGCCCCCCCCGGGAGGGTTTTACATGAAGAGAAGATGAGGTTTGTGGCTTTCTTCAAGCGAAGGAGCCGAGGGAGGAAATTAAGGGGGACCCAGGAGGAGCTCTCCCTTGCTCTCACCTCCCGTGCCAAGAAAGGCAGAGTGATGGATTTTGAAACAAATATTTCTCTTCTGTTCCCGCCGTTCAAAAATATTTCATTCCCCGTGTTTGTGTAGTTTTAAGGCTTTAGTGAAAACCCTTCCCATGTTCAGATTCATAACATTTTTTATAACTGGCTACGGTAGAGGTCTGGAACGTTGTCTGCCTCTTTGGGAAATAATTACCCTTTGTGTGGTCTAATAAACAGTCCCAGAGGGTTCTACTCGAAATGGCCAGGGTCTGCGGGAAAGAAAACTCTGTGGAAACTCCCGCAGCCCCACTAATCCGTGAGGAACAAAACAAAGTCTTACCCGGGGGTAAGAACCAGTAGCGACTCCCTTAATTGCTACCAGGTCAGCGTGTGAAACTCCTACCTCCACACGAGCTAATGCGAACCTGATGAGGGTAGATTTCTGATTAAGACCAGCTAAATTTCACTTCAAACGAGCAGATAATCCCTGCCACAGATCTGCTGTGCAGCCCGGGCTGTGGTTGTTACATGAGCCTGGTGGGGTGGCAGCCGGGGGGGGACACAGTGACCCCAGGGTGGTCACCTCTAACGCGCAGTGGGTGTAGACAGGGTGGTGGGTGCCTCTGGACCTGGGTTGTTGGGAGGAGAGGTGCAATAAAAGAGGAGAGAGCAGCTGTCTGAGACTGATCAGAGAAGCTTTAAGTGAGGGCAACAGTACCCAGCTTCTCTTCCAGGTCCCTCAGGGTCCTGTGTCCACACTGTTTCACCTGCGTGGAGTTTGGGTGGCATGTGCAGACAGGAGAAGAGAGGCGTTTGTCTTCTGTGGCCAAGACAACATCCTGAACAACTTTGAGAAGAGCGAGCGTTGAGGACCACAGCCACAGGCTGGCCCACACTTACTCTGTTGATAGTCTCTGAAGGCCAAGGCAGGTCAAACAGCTCAGACCATGCACTTGCAGATGTCCACCTTGAGAAGCTGTTGCATTGGTGATGTCCTCCTCACCAGCTTCTCTCAGACCTGCTTCCCTCTCTCAGCAGCCCACCAGCTCTGACGGGCACACCAGCCCGTTCCTCCAGTATCTCTTCTTGCCTGCCCAGGAGACAACCTTCTGCTCTGCAGCCTTCTAACACACATGAGTTAACACCTCACACACGCAGAGAGCCGTAACGATAACAGAGTTGACATCAAAGGCCTGAACCCCATGTCTGATGTGTGCTGCCTGGCCATAAATTAACTGACCTGTGCCCCCAGCACCCCGTCCCGTGGCCTCTGAGGAGCCACATTTACCGGGGCACCCCGTGGGCTACGTCAGTGTGGAAACCGGGTTAGTCATTCTTTCCTGGAAGTGGGATCTTGCCCTGCTTGGCCACAAACCGTGAGCTTCCCCAGCACTATCAGAGCTTTCAAAACCAAATGCTTTTCCAGTGGAAAGCCTTCCTGCTCCATTGTGAGCCAGGGCTGTAATAGGGAGCTGGCGGGAATTCAGGTCATAAAAGAAAAAAAAGCAAAGAAACGGGTGTGCTGAGGTGACTGAGTCACAGCTGAGAAAGGGACCGGAGATACATGGGGCAGGAGAGTCCTGCAGAGATGTCACAGGACTGGGTTGTTCCCTTGAGGAATTCCTGCATCTCCCGTGGAGACAGGAGCAGCCCTAACCCAGAATGTCATTGTCCACCCTTATGAGAACCTCCTTCCCTTGGAGATACTCAAAACCCACCTGGATGCATTCCTGTCCAACCTGCTCCGGGTGGCCCTGCTCTGGCAGGGGGTTGGACTAGATGATCTCCAGAGGTCCCTGCCAACCCCATGGCATTCTGTGATTCTGTGAAGCCTCCCTCTGGCTGACATGCAGGCAAGGGTGCGTGGTGGCCCTCCATGTCCCCGTCACACACAGGGCACAAGATGCTTGGGACAAATCGGGCGCCAGGGGTTCTGCCCTCGGCAGCGGAGATGGCAGGGCTCCAACCCCCCCTCATCCCGGGGGGAGCAGGAGAAAAAGGGCTCTGGTTTCTTATTGATTAAGGGCTTGTGTCTTCTTGATGAGAATTAGCCCGGAGGTTGAGAAGTTACAAACGGACTGGCCAGGGTGTGCGAGTAGAGCTGGGCAGAAAGGGGATTATGCAAAGCGGGAGACACTGGGGGAAAAAAAAAATCAAATAAAAAATACGGCCCTGAAAAGCGGGTTGCATAATAAAAATAACAATTTAAAGAACAAAAAAAAAATGATCTGGTGTCTGGATGCGAGTCTTTACGATCATTTTCTGACCCCTGCTCACCCAGCCCTCGGGGAGACGGGCAACCACGGGCCAGTGGAAGGGAGGAGAGGAGGCTGCTTCTTCCCGGGCAGAGCCAAATTCCTCCTGCGGTGAGGGAGGGGGGCTGGTGGGCCAGGGGGGCTGGGGGGCAAGGAGGGGGGCTGGTGGGCCAGGAGGGGTGGCTGGCAGGCATGGAAGGTTGGCTAGCAGGCCAGGAGGGATGGCTGGCAGGCCAGGGGGGGTGGCTGGCAGGCAAGGAGGGATGGCTAGCACGCCAGGGGGGGTGGCTGGCGGGCCAGGAGG
>JAOTQQ010000012.1:123714084-123728525 GCA_026546715.1 Gallinago undulata
ATATTGATGCATGAGCTCAGGATGGGCTTCCCAAGGTGGTGATGGCTCCAAAGCCATGTGTGCCTCAGACCATGCACCCCCCGGCGGTGTGTCTGGCTGTGCGGCTGTGTGTCCGGCTGTGTGTGTCACACAGCTACGCTGTCAATCTGCCGGGCTCCCCTCGAACAACCCCCTTCTGCCGCTGTTGCCGCCTGCGGGGATCCCTCCCCCCCGCACCCGCCGAGGGGGCTGTGCTGCGGGGGCTGTGCGTGCGGGCACCGAGAGCCGGGGCAGCTGAGGCTGAGGACCGGCAAAAGGGATCAGGTGGGGTTTTCCGCCCACCCTCCCCTCCTGCAGAGGCTCAGGATGCCTCGAAGCCCTGTGTTAAATGGGTTAAACTGGGGGGGGGGTCTTGTGCGGATGAAAGGGGACCAGCACCGTGACTGGGACTGGGACTGGGACCGGCACCGAGGGTGACCCGGGGGACAGAGCAGCCCCCCATCCCTCATCACCAAGCCCGTCTGTCGGCGGCGCGGTGCGTTGTCCCAACACATCCCTCCGATCTCATCCTACCTCACATCCTCCGAAAGCCCCTGGAGCTGCCAAGGGTTGACCTTTGGCCCCCAAGAGCCCTCATTTTGGGCCGGCGAGGCGAGGCGGCAGACAATAGCGGCTCAACAATGAGCTGTCCTTGGAAGGGCCGGGCGCCATTGTCATCCCGGGGACGATCCTGGGAGACCGGGCTGGGGTCGTTCCCGTCGGGCAGGCAGCCCCCAGCCCTGCCGTTCCCTTCCTGCTCCTCTCTCAGCTGGGAGGCTCGGCTTTTTCCCCGTGGCAGCCGGGGGGGAGAGGAGCCGACGGAGCAAACGCTGCCCCGCGAGTGCTGCTCGGCCGAGGGGACACGTCCCAGCTCAGCCCAGCCTTCAGCAGAGGCCCGAGCTGAGAGGAGGCTGCAGCTGAACAGGGTGGCCAGTGGCTTCTGACAAAGGCACAAACCAGTTTTCCCCGCAGAAGGTTTGGTGAAGCGCCATGATATCCACCACGGACAACAGCAAAACTTCTCTGCCCACTTACTGATGGAGAACTGCCTTCCTCCTCCTCCTCCTCCTCCTCCTCCTCCTCCTCCGGCTGGCACCAACAGCACCGATTTCTAGAAGATCCCAGGGGTCACTTCTTGAGGTCTACCAGTAAGACCCATTCTGCCTGTCACATCCCCGGGCTGGGGCAGGACAGAGCCCGTCCCTGGGGTGCATTTTGAGACTCACCAGGTGACATCGCTTCGGCCGGAGCCCTCAGCTCCTGCACTGCCCAGGGGAAGCGGGGGCAGCTCCGCAACCCCCCCAACACCGTCGTCCTTCCCTGAGTGATGTTTTTAAACAAGAGTACCAGAGTTTCACTGCCATCAGGAAGAGAGCTTTTGAAAAAGTGCTCTTTCCACTGCTCCCCTAAAATGGAGGCTCGAGACAAAGCAGACCTAGGAACACTGCCGTAAGAAAAAAGACACCAACTATTTTCCTTTCCTGGGTGTTACTGACTCATCACAGCTCTCTAGCACGCCGAGGTTTTGAAGCCAGCTGTAAGAGGTGAAACACATTTCACTTCTGTCAAAAACGGGGCTTTTTGTGAATGCCTGTGATTTCCCTGGTTGGGGGTGGTGGTAAAAGAGGAAAGTCCTCCAGCAGCACAAGGAACAGGGAGCAACTTCTGGCTGTGTGTCAGCTCTCCCACACGTGCTCCTGGGTCCCCAAACCTCTCCCGACAGCACCGGAGCTAAAAAAACCTTTGCTGTGCTCAAAAGAAAACTAAGAAATGTGACCATCCAGCCTGGGAGTGAGAGAGGGAAAACTTCTATCCAGTGGTCACGTCTCAAATCAGCATTAATAGGGCACACGGTACTGGAAAGGGCTTTGTGCAGACACCATCCCAAGTCCTGGGAGGGCCACAGGGCACGAGGGGATCTTCTTGGGGGGGAGGCCGGGTAGAGGTCACTCCCCACTCCCCCCATCTCCATGTCAGCCTGCAAATTAACACTATCACCCCACAGCTGAGCAGAGAGAGTTGTTTTTATTTAAAGGGACCATAAAAAGCCTATAAAACAGGTTAAAAGCCTCACACAATTATCTTATTTTATTTTATTTTCAGTCCCGTGGTATTAATTAAAAAAACATTACCCGGCTTGAGAATTTGATTCCTGCGGCCTGATGCGGGGAAGGAAAGGAATCTCTCTTGAGAAAGGTCTCCAGAGTCCTTAATCCCCATTTGGGGGCCCTGCTCTTTGAAGGGCCATAGAGGAACAAAGTGGCTTGGAGATTAGCGAATGGCTTTTATTTCTCCCCTAATGATGAGAAAAGTGCAACGAATGCCTAGGGCAGATGATAAATTGAGTCAGAAAACGTTGCATGAGTGCCCTTTGCTAAGCTAGAGGATCAGTGTCAATAATATATATATAAAAAAAAAAATGCCTCTGTTTGCTCATAAGAAACGGTGTTTGAGTCATTAAACAGTAGAGATGGTATTGGCCATATTTAATCACCTTCTACCTGCAGCCCCTTTGCAAACAGCCCCTTTGAAGTGACTTCAAAGGGTTTATGCACAGGAGAGGCTGCCGTCTCGGTCACTCACTCCTGGGACCCAGGAGCTGAGCACAAGAGCTGGGCTGCCTCTGCCCAGCAACCTCCTCCAGGGACGGGAGGGAAAGGAAGGCCATCCCAAAGCCCCCTCTTTTACTCCGAAAAAAGGTTTCCTTCAGCCATTGGGGAAAAAAAAAACCCAAAAACTAAAACCAAACAACCCCAAAATTAGTTAATTCTAGGACAAAAAAAAATAAAATAGCATCGTGATGCTGTTTCTGGAAGCATCCGTGGGGAGGGTGAGGGATCCAGTATGGAAGTCACTGGAGACCCCCCCTGGCTTTGGAGCGTGCCCAGCCAGGCGTAGGGCAATGCCGAGCAGAGGGGGGGGTCTGGGGGCTCTGGGGGTCGGGGGGTGCAGGTCAGGAGCTGGCCCAGCAGAAGCTACAACCGAATCTGCAAAGCAGACTGCAATTGTTTTTTTCCTTCCGTAAAGCTGAGATACAGCCCCTTTTCGGAGCCCGGACAGGAATTAACCTGCTGAACCACACGGCAGGATTTGTGGAAACACCTTTTCATCTTTCCCTCTTTTCATAGGCAATTTTCCCCTCTGTGCAGACGCCATATGAATTACAGAATTCAGACTGTTTGTCCTATCCAGGCAGGCAAAGATGGCATCAGGATGCTACAACTTCTTGTTTTACCTTGGAGGAACGATACAAGTTCCTTGGGTAGATCTGGAGCTCAGGTCACCTTCTTCGGGAACTAGTGTGACTCATTTTATGTGCTCATTTTACCTCTCAGTTCATCAAAGAAGAGACCTACAAAGATAAGAAGTTCAAAAGTGCAGTGTTTTTACGTTTCAGTGATATATGATGTTCTCCTACTTATTTTGTCCATTTAAAAGGTTCAAAAGCACTTTCTGAGGAAAGACACAATATAAATACATAGTACACAATTTTATTCTGCAAGGTATTCTTAGTAAGTAACCCTCACCAGAGATGTGTAAACATTCTTCCTTTTTTAAAAAATCTAAACTAACTCCAATTTTAGTCTCCTATGTCTGGAGGATTTCATAAAAATCTTGGGCAGGATGGGAAGTCAGGCAAGAACCTCAGGTTTTCTGAGATAATTAGTATTTCTTAATAATGAAACAGCATGAATAAAAGTGTCAACAGTTTATCTCCATGGAGACAAATGAATTATCTGCTGCTACAGAGAAGCAACCTGGTTAGCATCTTAGATATTTTGTAAGGAACGAAAAAAATAATGATAGGGTGAGCGCTCCCCAATTAGCAGTTGGCAGACAAAGAAAATATATTGTAAGGGAGAATGAAGAGCAGCAACGTGCTTTGCTGCACTTTACCTGAATACATAAAATAAATGCTGAGCCCGCATTACTGTCTTCATTAAAATACCTACACTGTGCCGGTGACAAACGGATAAGGCAGGAAAATTACTGAGGAATTTTAAATGCAAAGAGCTGGAGACCTTGCGTTTGCCTCTCTTGTATAAAACTAAACAAACGTGGGAGCAATAGCTTTTTGTTAGAGGTAGGGTTTAGTGATGGTTTTTATCAGTGTTAGGTTGATGGTTGGACCAGAGGACCTGAAAGGTGCCTCCGACCCAGGAAATTCCCTGATCCTGTGAAATCGGCAGCAAATACTGTGACTGAGCCAAGGAAGTGGAGAGATCAGGCAAATTCTGTGGTCAAGAAATGTAGGGATGGCTGCTGAAGGGAGAAATGTAGGAGATGGTTTTTACACATGCCGAGGTGTCACACTGCTAGCCTTTACAAGGAAAAGTGGAAACATGTAGCCGTGGTTCAAAAGGGCTTCCAGAAAAAACAAAAACGGGTTCAAAAAAGGGTTCAGGCAAATCGTCGTGGCTGGAGGAAGAGGAGGGAGGGAGTGAGAAGGAAGTCTTCATGGTGAAAAGCCCTGCCACAGCCCATGAAGCCATCCCTTGGGTCACGGGAGGGTAGGGATGGAGGCTTCGTTCCCAATTCCATCGTGATGTCCTCACAAACCTGAAAAAGGGGAATGCTGCCCCTCATCAGGAGCAAACTGGAGGATGTCTGCCTCAGACACAGACTGATGGGGGAGCGGCTGGAAGCGTGTTTGGGATCCTGGAAACCACAAACATATCGTGAATAGAGGGAAAAGCTCAACACACGGAGAGAGAGGGAAAAAAAAAAACCCAAACCCCCCACAATAGTGGAACAGAAAAAGGAGATAAGCCAAATTTACTCTATATTTTGTAAATATTTTGAAACAGTTTTTATAGTGAGTAGATGAACACATTAGCAGAAGACAAGCCAGGATGTGAAGCTTTAATCTGCCTGCTACTGGTGTTTCGTGGACAACTTTTCAGCCCTCCCAGTCATGACATTTTATGTATTTACAGAAGGAAACATGAAATAGGAAATCCCGATAATTTTAATCTTATAGCCTGAATTGCTAAAGAGGGAGAAAGATGCTTTTTCATTATTTCCTTTTGGGAGAAAATCAGATACCATGTGGTCATAAAGCCTTGAATTGAGAGCGATAACAAATCCCCTTTCCCAAAGAGCTTACAATGTGGAGAGGGGGGAAAAAAAATAGTGGGTTTGTGTGTAGAGGGTACAAATGGTCTTTTCATACCCAGAAATGCTTTATTTTTGCGTGAGTCATAGCGGGTTTGAGTAAGTCCTTCAAAATGCCTCACATTTTGGCACAGAAAGCCTCTGTCAAAATTCGAGTTCCTTAAAGCCGCTCAGAGGATGTGTGTGAGCTGCTCCCACCGCTGCAGACCCCCTCCCCGGGCACTGGCTGTGGTGGCACTGGGGACCCCACAGCCGCCACCACCACGGGAGCTTCCACTCGTCCACGTGAGCCTCCTGGGAGCACAGCAGAGGGACACAGCTTCCAGACACCAGCAGGGACGTGCCAGCCCATCCGTGGAGGTGGAGACTAACTGGCGCTAGCAATCAGCTTTGGGCTGTTGGAGTGTTGGGTTTTGGTGGTTTTTTTTTCTTTATGTTGTGTTTTTTCCTAAAAAAAACATCCCTAGGGATGGTGAGGGTGGCTCCTGTCGGGGAAGTCTTTTGTGCCAGCATTTAAACAGGGTCTGTTCAGGATGCTCACACTTAATTCATACTGTTCCACGTTTCCAGAGCCTTTTCTCAGGCCTTTTGCCGAAGCCTGAAAGCTCTCAATTGTTTCCTCGGTGTTTCGAGATCGGAATCTGCTCGGGTTTCTGGGTGGAGATATCCTCTGGGCCATGGTATTGTTGGCCTGTCCCCTCGCCAGCAGCCCTGCGTGTGGGCTGGGGCGCTCGGCAGGGCTCCCCGCAGCTGGGCAGCCCCCCTGCAGCCCCCACGGGGGTACACGGCCCGGGTCAGTCCCACTTTGGGCTGAAGGAGAAGGATGCTTGTGGTTTTGGACAGGCATGAAGGAAAAGGCAAGTGATGGGAGGGTTTGCAGCCCTCTTGCCTGACTCTCCACCGGCCAAAACCACTCGCTCGTCTGTCTCCCTGGGAGAGGCAGGGGAAAACTGTGGGAAAAGCCTCCAGGAGCGTGGGCATCTGCCACAGGCTCTGGTTACAGGCTTTCTGGATCACTTCACCTGTTTCCCTTTGATCACCAGGAGCCCTGCCTGGGACACGGGGAAGCACCCCCAGAAAACCTGCTCTCAAGGCTTTCCTTCTGCAGCTGAAGCTGCTCTGAATTATCTTGGGGCGAGGGGGGTAGATTTTGAGGCAGAGATTTTGGAGAGAGCACTTCAGATGATGAAAATAATTCCCTTACCCAGAGGAAGAGCTTCGCACCGCCCCTGGCCTTTCGGGCTGCTTCTGAGGCTGAATAAGAGTCATTAAAACTTCTGACAGTTTGCTTTAAGGCAGACCTGATGTGGAAGCAAGGCTATTCCTCAGGATTTTATTGAACTGCATGTAAAAATAAATGATACATTCAGTGTAACAGGGCCTGCATTGCCTGTTTGACACTAACATCAGCTGTGTCCCACCTCCCAGCCCACTTTGGGTACGTCTAATGAGAGATTCCCACCAGGGAAATGATGAGGAGAGCCTGTCCTGCCACTCAGACACCTTTCTCTCATTGCAGCCACCAGCCTGTGGCTGGATTTGTTCCTGGCATCTTGGAGCCACATCTGCCACACATTCACGACCATTAATGAGTCTCTCTCTCTCCTTCTGAATGTTACTTGTCACACAAGAAAGGTGAATCTATTATAAGGTGAGTCACAAAACAGTCAAGACCAAGCAGAAAAAGCCACAGAGATCCCCTTAACGAGCGATGGCCACAGGACACAGCCAGCAGAAGACAGTTTTCAGCAATTATAGTGAAAAACCAGAGCTGAGACACCGGCCACTGCTGGGGCTGCTCACCCCGCAGGGCACCCCCAGGGAGTGTCTGACCCGAGGAAGCAAATGGTGGTTCAGGGACACAAAACTGAGAAAAATTCATCAGCTCCCGGGGTTCCCAGTGCAGACTCTCGAGGCTACGAGAACATCTAGAGATTCTTAGTGTCGTTGGGAATAGATGTTACACAGCAAAAAAAAATGGCCAGTGCTCACATGTGGCCTCCTGACCTTTCCAACCAAACTCCTCTGAGTACAAAAAGAAGGAGACAGAAGGAAAAAGTTTAATCCTTGTAGTGGAAACACCTTCAAAAGGAGCAAGAGGTACAGGACGTGCGGCTCCAGCCTGGCACCTCCGTCAGTCTTCTGTCACAGGTTTTACCTCCTTCGCCTGCTCTAACTCCTGTATTTTCATTTTGGGAAGGCAGACAGCTTGGGTTTGGTTCGGAACGAGCTGGTGGTTCCCAGCCAGGAATGCTTTGGTGCAGGAGGGTGTTTTTCAGAGCAAGCGGACACCGAGGCTGCTCCCCGATGGCACTGCCCCCCGGCGCTGCGGCCGCCTGCCCCGGGACCAGAGCGAGCTGGGGCAGAAAGGACAGAGCAGGGAAGGGGAACTCAACCCCGTCCAGAGGGCAAAACGCCTTGTGACCTTCGGAACGGCCCTGAGCAAAGGGATGCTCTCGGGAGCGAGCACCGGGCTCCGCAGCATCAGCGAGCTCTGTGCCGCACCAAAGGGCTCAGCCCGAAGGTCTGCTCGGAGGGGACAGCGCTGGTGTAAAGGCCTGGAAAAGCTCATCTCACGTGTGAGCACACCCCGCTCCACACAATGCATCCCGAGCCTTTTTTCCTTAGCCCTTCTTCGTTTCTAACTAAGATAATTGAATGACTCGGTGGACACGGCCGGCGTTAAAATCCCGGGGGAGGGCAAAGCAGAGGTAGCAAGCTCTAAATCCTCTGCCAAATCCCCTTTTCATAATTTATAGTCTGTCACCAGTTTATCACTGAGAACTGTCCCCCTTTCTCTCGGTCTCCAGGCTCCTTTCCCAGTGGACGGTCCCTGCCAGCTGTCTCGGCAGCAGGAACGGCCTTTTTTTCCCAAGCCTCGACCTGTGGGAAAATCTTCCCTGGCCAGTAATTGATTCCACCCTGCCAGCTCCATTACTTTAGCCCGCGCTCAGAGTGCCAGCGAGCTGGAGACAGGCAGCCCCAGCCCTCCCCGGCTCCCTCCGCCGCAGCCCACTCCTCGCCGGGCTCTGCGCTGGGGTGTGAGCCCGCCCTGCAATTAGCACTAATTTGAAAATTGGCCTTTGCTAGCAAAGCCAAGCACCTGACAGCTAATTGTTGATGTCAGATTGATGTGCATTTAATATGGAAAGGTTATTTATCAAAGGGTACTTTTTTTTTTCTTTTTTTTTTTTTTTTTCTCTTGGTCTGGGTTTGTCTCTGGATTGCCACAGGCTCCTCCAGCCCACAAACCAATAAAGACCTTATACTTCATTTAACTTAAGGAGCCTTCTAAATACCCTTTTCAAACTCTCGGTGTAGCGCAGTGCAGGGCTCATCTATTTATATTGTTTGTAAAGAAACTGCTGCTAACCAAGCAGTTATTGTTTTTAGTCTCTTTTTTTTTTTGGAATCAAAATATTGAGGGGCAAAAAGGGGTTGATAACAGAATAGCAACTGCCGTCCAGCCCCGGGATTAAAAATGAATTCAGTTTTGACTCATCCCCAGAGTCTTGCCAGCCTTTCTTTACACCAGGTTACTCCAGTGCTCACGGCATCACCCACGCTTTCCCTGGCTGTGGGTGCCACAGGAAACACACAGGGAAAAATATCCATCCTGTGGGTTTTAACACGAGTTTTTGTGTCACTTGTTACGACAGAGCAGGGACTTTCCTGGAGGCTTTGTGGGTAAAAAAGGTACCATCAAAAGTACCATCAAAAGGTACAAAAGGCTCCATCAGGTCCTGGCCCTGTGCTCCAGGGGCAGAAGGTGAAGCCTGGTGCGGGTGGAAGGCCCCACGGGCTGCGGTGAGGATGGCTGGTATCTTCTGTAAAGTGGGGTCTCTTGCTGACAAAGGTCATAGCTAAATATTTTCCAAGAGTACTGGACTGAAAAGGGCACTACGAGCCTCACCATAGGGAGCATCTTCCTGACACTGCACAGGTTACCATCTAGCATCCCCGTAGACAGCTTAAAAAAAGCAAACCCAGCAGGTGTTTAAACAGAATCCCAGTTGTTCGGATTGGGCACGTGCATTTCAAGTCCTGCTAAAAAAAACAGTAAGGTCTTGCAATTGCTCAGAAGAAAATAATATGTCCTACCGAGGAGGTGAGAAAGATACCAGTGGCACACATGAAACTCCAGCACCCAAGCTACAGGAAGAAAAAAAAAAGCTGATGTTTTTAAATGAAGCAAGAGAGGACAGTCTCCAGCACCCAAAGCGTGTGGGGAAAGTGAATCAGACAGGACACAAACACAACAACTGTTTGATACAAATCACGTTCTGACAGGGAAAGGAAAAGAACCAGCGTGAGTGGTGTAAAGCAATTTGCTCGTATTCATTCCACAGGTGGAGGAGAAAATTTTCCACGTATATTGAATGCATCTCCTCTTTGAATGAAGGCAGTCAAATATTCCGCAGCGTCTTTGTCCTCTAAATACCGTGTTTTAAAATATTAAAGTATGTAAATTGTATTCTTCCACTAACTTAGCACTGCAAAAATTTAAGCAGAAAATATCCCAGCTGTGCAGGATCTAGAGAAGGAGTTTCACACCAAAAAAAAACCCCTTCCAAAAGAAAAATGTTAATTAATTCACATTTCATCATTCATTAAGCTTTGCCTGGATAACAGCGGCTGAGCGTTACATTGAATGTTAAATTTTATCCTCTGCACTGAGGTGCTCAAAAAATGGGACCACCAAAGGCTGAGCACATCCCTCAGGCATCTGCCATGGTGTGTCCTCCTGACGGGCAGTGCCTGGCCCTGGACTCAAACCCCACCTGGTGTCCCTGCAAACAGCATTTAAACTAAGGAAATGCTTCACTTTAAATGCCAATGACTCCAGCCTGATTCATGAACACGTCTAACACCCTCCCCTGAAGAGGTCCTAGCAGAGGAGAGAGTCCAAGACGCCACCTCACACCCCCCTGCTCCGGGGAGGAGAGCAGCCGGGTAGATATTTGAGTGGTTCTCAAAGATTTCCATTTCAGTAACGAAAGCTGTGCAGGTTCCCCCAGGCAATTTATCCTACTTCCTCAGTTTCCTTACTGATAGACATTATTTTGTGAAGTCTAATGCAAAGCTCCCCTACTGCAATTTAAACCATTGCTTTTTCTCTTGCCTTCCATGGACATGGAGAGCGCTGCTCCCCGCAGCTGGACCATACGTAGTTGGAGCCCTCCATATTTTCATGAGTCTAAACTCAATGTTTCCTCAGGAACACATTCCAGGTCCCTAAGCACCGTCTCCTTCTGCATGCTCAACACCCTCCTTTTTGCAGCACTGAAGCTAAAACTGCAACTGGTGTCCCAGTGGAGGCCGCACCACTGGGAGCAGAGTGAAAGGATGAGTTGGTAGGTCCTACCGAGCTGCTCTCCCATGGCACGTCCCAGCAGGACACTTGCCTTCCCTGCCACCACGTGAAAATGCTGAACGGTTACCCTCTGTAATACCACTTCTGCAAAACTGTTGTCGCTTCTATATCTGCTCTTCATTGCTTCAGGAGTTAGGAGGGTCCAATTCCTTCCCCCTGCCCCTGTGTAGCACTGAGGGTTTGGGCAGAATTCCTTCAAACCTTCTATTCCCAAGGGGCAGACTCTTCTCCCCAGCCCTCCGCCAACCCAGATATCTCTCCACACATCATCTCACACCATGGGGACCTCCCTCTCCCCTGCAAAAATGAAAGGCCCACTCAGGCCAAGCCCCTCTGCAGAAGTCAGAGGCACCCTCCAGCCCCCACATCACTCTCCCGCCTGGCAGAGCAGGATGGAGCTGACCCAGAGGTGGTGGATGTGTGATGTGACCGACCCAGGAAGATGTCCTGCATGTGAACAAGTGTCCCTGACTCAATGCAGGGAAGGACCAGTTTTGTGACAGCATTGATCCCTCCATTGATACCAGGGCTGAAGCACTGTCTTGGAGAACATCCTCCTTCTGCAGAGCTGAGGACAACCAGAAGACTTGAGAATGAAAGACCAACACCTTTGAAGACAAGGAAGCTCAGAGCCCTGCTCCCCGCTTTCCCACTGCTGTTGGCAAACCAGGCACCTCCGGGGTGACTGCGGGTGGGTTTCTGTCTAATTACTCCATGACAGGCCCCAAAAGATGGCTCCGGTGACAGACTGTCCTAGCATCATTCTTGTCTGTAATTTACATAATGTATCTGGTATTTAGAACCCATCGGCACACGTTTTGATATGGCAAACAACAGCTGCTCGTTCACCGAGAGCTTCTGCAGAAAAAGGGGAAATTTTCATTATATAGAGTTTTGTCTTACTTAAGTATTAATATCACTAGATAATACGTATCCCTGTAATATGGGACAAGGGTTTACTTAGGATGAAAAAGCCTCTTTCTATCAGATTGGAACTTGGTGAGCTTGTTTCTGGACTGACTTAAAAAAAGAAGGAAAAAAAAATGCAACCATTTAATCAGCTAAAATGAGGAAAAGATCTCAGCTTGTCCAACCGAAACAATGACCCGATGCAGGACTCAAGTCTATCAGGTAATGCTCAAGGGAACATTTTAAATAAGGAAAAAGGAGTGGAAGTGGGAAAAAAAACCCCACATCATCATTGTATTCTTATTCAGAAATGTTCCTCCACTAGCATTAACAGCTTATCTTGCCATCTAAGCACTTCTAGATAACAGACTGGGTTTCGCGTTGAGTACAGGCTGTACCAAGTCACTAAACCCCTTCTATTGTTAAAGATTATGTAAAATTGTCAATCACAGTGTCACTTCTTCCTGTCCATCCCCCAGGCTGTGTTGTTGCACGGCTTCTTGTGGAGGCCAAGCATAAAGAGGGAGGGCTGGGAGCAAAGTAGGTAGAGGTGAAAAAAACGGGACATTGCAGAGCTGGCCAGTGGATGGGACATCCCACCAGCACGGAGGCACATGGCAGAGGGGTGTGCCTCAGGGTCACCTAAGCAAAGAGAGAAAAATATCCAAATTAAACTTGTTCAGTGAATTTGCCCTTGTAAAAACATTTGTGTTTAGTAGCCTGTGCACCTGCAGCGCTGCTGAGGGCCTTTCCGTGCCTTGAGGGGTACAACATGTCCCTGCACAGCACAGACAGGGAAGATGGAGCTGGAAGAGGCTCAGGAAAAGTACACTTTTCTAGCATTTCAAGTGAGATTTCTAGATCTCTACGCCACATCCATCGTCCATTGTCAGCTCAAAATAATGACAAATAATGGAATCTGATAACTGAATTCAGAAAGTTGTTTGTGGGTTGGTTTTGTTCTGGTTTTGTGGGATTTTTTTTGTTTCCCCAAGTAGGTTTTCATACCTATTTTAATGAAATGTTGAAGGTGCTATCTGAGGAGGCACTAACTGGCACAAGCTGTGGTTTGGAACTCCATGGTCAGTGTTTACATGTGATGGGAACCAGCCCCTGCATGGGATCCCGCAGGCATCCCCAGCATCAGGGCTTTGGGGATAAACCTCGGTCCTCACTGGTGATCACCTCACCAGGGAAACACCTGCAGACCTCAGAGCAGCTTTCAGGAAGGGAAGATTACTCAGAAGAGGTGTGCCAGGCCTCAGAGACGTGGGGATTTTTCAGGCAGGTCACAGGTAGGCATTGATAAACGCCTTGGAGGACACAGGGCTCCTGAGACCCCTCCAGAGGAATGGTGGGGTTAGATGAATGTCATGGATTAAGCTCGGCTTTAGCCAGCTGCAGCTGCTTGACACAGCACGTAGGATGTGGCCCAGACACCTCCTCCGAGAGCAGATCCCCTGTTTGGGGTGGATGACCGAGATGAGAACAGCTGTACTGGGTCAGAGCAGCATTGTCCAGCTTCCAACTGCTTCCAGATTTGCCTTGGTCAGCAGTGGCTTCTGTCCATCTAGGAACCCCTGACAGCTTTCCCCTTCTTGGATTTGCGGAGTCTCCCCTTCCATCTGTGCACGTTTTCAGCCTCCCCAGCATCCTGCAGCAGCGAGACAACTATCCACCACCTGGGGAAGGCTTTGTTCTTCTGTTTTCTCTGACCTTGCTTCTCACTGGCTTCGTCGGATGCTCCTATTCCTTGCACCAGTCCCCACCACCATCAAACCAGGCCTCTATCACACCTGCCCCCAGTCATCCCTTTTTCTCAGCACCAAGAACTGAGCAGGCAGGAGAGCTGAGTACATTCCTGCAGGGTTGAAATAAGCCTTTTGTTAAGTATTTGCTTAACATATAAATGTCTTTTATGTTTCAAGATGGACAAACCAAGCGTATGTTCTGATTAAGGAAGGGATCAGATGATGTGTCTTCCCCTCAGCAGAGATTTTCCCAAAATTTCTGCCTGGCTTCAGCTGTGTATTGTAGGCACAGGTGGATTGTCAGGGAGTGGGGACGGGTAACATCTGTGCTGTTTGGGATTTGTGCTGGAGAGTACATAGGGAAGAGGAAGGAACAAGACAAGTAACACCTGCTTACCAAAACTCCAAGGGCTGGTCAACTCTAAATAGAGTTTGCATCGACAAGAAGAGCAGACCATCAGCACATCTCCTCTTCATCTAATAAATGTGGGGCAATAAAAGATAAATGATAGCTTTAAAGGAAACCTGTGTATCATTGCACCAGGACACGTGTCCCCTGATACACAGGCTGCACGCACACACAGCCGTATCGTGTGCTGGCAAGTAATGGAGAAAGTTCAGCAAACATACCTGAAATAGCTCACGTGCTTAGAGATGCCAAACAGGCTCGTTACACCATTTCCAGAGGGGTTTTTTCCTCAGCTCTTCCCTTCCCCCAGCCACTGAAATGAAATTACAAAAGTTCATGTGGGCTCGCACGCTCACGCAGCCATCAATTAGCAGGTGACGACTTGAAAAACTCTCATTTGTCATTGCCAGGCAAAACGAGCAGCTCTGCTCCGTCGTGCCCAGCTCGGGGAGGAGCTGCCCCAGTCCCAGGGCTGTGCCTGCTCTCGCCCCACTGTCCGGTCCCTCTGCTCCCTCCTCCTCCTCCTCCTTTCCCCGTGCCCTACACACGCTGGAGGTATCTAAAATAGACATGGGACATGGTTTTGTGGTGGACTTGGCAGCGCAAGGTTGGACTCAATGATCTTAAAGGTCCTTCCCAACCTGGATGACTGGAGCAGCAGCTACAAATACCCCAATACAACAGAACCTGCTATTCCCCCTATTGCAAAAGCACCCAAACCTCAAAGCTGGTGCGTTCACAAAGAGTTGAGGACAGAAGGAAAGAAAGGAAAGAAGGAAAGAAGGAAAGAAAGAAAGAAGGAAAGAAGGAAGGAAGGAAGGAAAGAAAGAAAGGAAAGGAAAAGAAAGGAAAAGAAAAAAAAAAG
>JAOTQQ010000012.1:123731285-123765902 GCA_026546715.1 Gallinago undulata
AGAAAAGAAAAGAAAAGAAAAGAAAAGAAAAGAAAAGAAAAGAAAAGAAAAGAAAAGAAAAGAAAAGAAAAGAGAAGGAAAGAAAGAAAAAAGGAAAGAAAGAAGCCCCAGCTCCCTTGCAGGGGAGGGCAAGGAGGGGGACAGTGCCCCGATAGCTGGCTAATCACTCCCAGGGTGAGGGCCCTGCTCCTGTCAGCACAAACGAGCAATTACAATTAATGGCCCGTGGCAATGGGATCCCGCGCTAACCCAGACGGCAGGTCCCGCCATTTGCACGCAGTAAATTATTCAGGCTGTCAGCTGTTCACACGTGAGTCAGTAATGCTGCAGTCAAACGCCGGCCACACGGCTGACCCGAGGTGTGCCCACCAGCCCCGGCAGCGGGGGGCACTGGCCGTGTGCTGGGGCACAGCTGTGCCGCCGCCATGGCCCCCCCCAGCCCTGCCTGCCACCAGCTGTCACACACCGCTCACGCGTGTCCTTCGGGGGGCAAAGAGCAGCAGGAAAGGCCCAACAGGGTCTCCTTTAGTGTAAAAGCTTCACGGGGCTGGGGGCTGGAGAAGATGGGGAGAGCTGGGGGCAGGACAGCAAGCGGCAGCGACTAAACCCACCTGTGCCTGCGTGTGCTTGGCAGGAGCCAAACGCACCTCCGGACTCAAAAATGGAGTGCTTCTGTACGAAAAATGAAGCTTCCTACCATAAACTCAGAGTTTGTCAGCTAAACCTGATTTTTAAAAAGCCGAAGGGGGCACTCTGGAAAAGCCTCCGCTCACGGCACACGGCCGGTGGAGCTTGGTGCTCGGTGAAAGAACAAGGGGCAACAAACACAAGCTGGAACACAAGAAGTTCTGTCTCAACATGAAGAAAAACTTTCCTGTGAGGGTGGCAGAGCCCTGGCAGAGGCTGCCCAGGGAGGCGGTGGAGTCTCCTTCTCTGGAGACCTTCAAACCCACCTGGATGCACTCCTGTGGGACCGGCTCTAGGAGAACCTGCTTTGGCAAGGGGTTGGACCAGATGATCTCTGAAGGTCCCTGCCAACCCCTACCATTCTGTGACTGAAGAAATATGCCTTTTTAATCCTATTTTCTCCACCCAGTACCCATGCACATTTGTACTCCTTACTGTAGACTGTCCACCTCCCTGGGTTGCACAAGAGACCACGCTCAGTCCATCCAGTTTTATGCTCCCCAGACTCAACCCTGCTCCAGGAAGGCCTCCTGCCCTTTCAAAACCATTTCAAAATGAAAATGTGGAACAGTAACGGCACTCCCTTCTTGTGAAGACAGGATGTCCTGCTCTGTGCATCCCATCTGGGCCCGGCGTGGCTCTCCAGCAACAGTGGAAGTGATGATTCTGTGATTGATTCTGTGATCCTGTGATGCTCTCAGGTGCTTCACTGCAGGGAGATTTCTGGTGCAACACCTCGCACCTGCAAAATCCAGCCTTTGCTTCCCTTCTGATTTGTGGGTCAGCCACGGTAATGTGTGAAGCTTGTATAGTGTAACTCAGAGAAACGTAATTCCATAGCCTTGCCAGAGCCTAACCAAGGCTGCCAGGGCTCGGATGGGTAGGGTAGCTCAAGGAAAATCACTCTCATAATTGGTGGTGGTAATTCATTATGTGAGCCCTTCTTTGTGCATCAGTATTGGACCTCAGCCCCAGCCTGCGTGTGGTGACAGTTTTAGGGGAAGAGAAAGGCTTGGGATCCCGCTCATGGATATCGCTTGCTTCATTGAGAGAAGGGATGAACCTGCCAAACCTTAACCCTGGGGGTTTCACCTGCCCCTAAGCTGTGCCTGGAGACCTCACCCATGGGTGGTCACCCTCTGCCCCAGTGCTCAGCAGCGCTGTTCTCCTGGGAATGGAAAGGCAACCGCCCCAAAATCATCCCAGATGCTCCTTCTTCACTTCTTCCCACTCCCTGCCTTGTAAGCACATCTGCCAAAACAAGGAACCAGAACCACCAACCAGCCTTGACCGGTACAAGCAGCAGGGTCAAAGTTGGTTGGAAAGTCAGCAGGATTGGGTTTCTGGGGTGGGAAGCAGCCGAGCAGCTGTGGGAGAGCGGCAGCATCTCCAGATGGCTCAGTGTCCGTGGCCTTAGCACCCTGCATCTGTCCTAAGATGTCTGATGCTGACCTTGGAAATCATCTCAGACACAGACCTCTCCCGCACACGTGCACCCTGTGTGTGACTTCCAGTGACAGGATCAGAATCCGGAGGACTAACAGGTTCATCAAGTCGGGCTTCAGTCCCCACTGGACACGTCGGCTACTCCCACCGCTGCCAAGAGACAGGGCAAGAGGGTTTGTCAGTCTGTCCAGTCTCCAACTGCTGGCACCTACAGTGGGAGAAACAGAAGTGCTCTGGCTCTCACCCAGCCACAGCACACAGCTCCCACCCACAGAGGACACCTAAGAGTCACCTGAAGTCCTTCTGCCTTGTTCTAAGAGCTGAGGCTGAACACAGCAGCCTGGCATGGTCCCCCTGCCCTTACCCCACGGGGGTCTGGTCCTTTGCCATCCCGTGAAGAGAGAAGCTTTTCACCAGGTGATCCAAAGAGAGCTCTCAAAGGCACAGAGCACAGCTGTCTCTGGAGGTGGCTGGCTGCAAGGGTGAGCCCGGACCAAGGGCAGGAGGGACTCAACTGCCTGGCCTGATCCCACACACCACCCGCATCCCCTCAGCTGAGGGTGAGGAGTCCCCTTCTCTGGAGACCTTCAAGCCCCTCCTGGATGCTCCTGAGTGATGTGCTCTGGGCAGCCCTGCTTTGGCCGGGGAGTGGGACTGGATGGTCTCTAGAGGTCCCTTCCAACTCCAATTCCCTGATTCCATGACTGGGGACCAGCAGTGCCCAGACACAAGACTGAGGGGCAAACCCTGAGGAGTGCAAGGCCCTCCCCTCACGGCTGCCTGCAGAGCCTCAGCAGAGAGAAAACAGCAGGTGCTTTAAGCTCCAAAATCAGATCATAACGTTGTAAATTCAGATTTGCTCGGCTCCCCACATACAATCAAACTGGGACCAAAGCCCTGAAAACAATGGGGGCTCACATTCCTCTCCGGGTGATCATTCCCAGGATGCACAACAATACAATTTCACACACAGAAATCAAAGAATCTCTCTGAAATCAAAGATCTGCTTTTTCTGCATTTTTTTTTGGTGGGGGGGTTGTGTTGTTTTTTTTTTTTCCTTCAATAAAGATTTCCGATGTGCTGAAACCGTTTATAAAAATAACAGAGAAAAAAAAAAAAGTGTCTGGGAAATTATTGGCACGAACTTTCAGGGCTCTAAACGAAGGCCAGCCTAATTTTCCAATTAGGCAGCTTGACAGGCCAGATGACATGTGTGTTGTAGAAGGGCAGGCTCCGAGCAGCGCTCCTGGGGGGGTTTCTCATGCCCGCAGCAGCCCCTCTGTCCCCGGCAGGGAGGAGAGCACTTTCCCATGCCGTCAGGGGTGAGGGGGCTCTGACTCCACCATTGTGCCCCTTGTTCTTCACACAAGAACCCGGCGCGCTCCAGCTCGCCTGAAAGGGGCCAGTGCCCCGCAGAGGGGGTGGGCACCCGCCATGTCGTGCCCTTCCCCTACCTCCCCCACAGTGGGTGCTTTTGCCTCCCCCCTGCCTGCCCCCCTGCTCCCCTGCCTGCTCCCCTGCCTGCCCCCCAGTGCCCCTGCCTGCCCCCTGCCCCCCTGCCTGCCCCCCAGCTCCCTGGACCCCGTGCTGCTCCTTCCCAGCTCCCGGCATATATTGGAGAGCAAAAGACAAGCTCTCTGACAGCAAACGCTCCAAAAAGATAATGGAAACACTACAGAATGAGTCTTTGGCTGTGCATTCGAATAGCCATTATATATACCTTACATATTCTTACAGAAACCTAAGATCTACACTTGGCCTACAACATTGAAATAGTTTCTTTTCATTTATATGAATAACCAGAGAAAATTTACTAACGTGCATTGGAAATGACAGATCCAATTAAAGCAAAGAATATTCTCTAGTTCCTCAGGCAGATGGAGATAAAAGCACGACGTATTACACCAGATATTAACACCAATCTCTGCAGTAACCACTCTGACTGTGACTTGGAAATCAGCAACCCTTGACTTCCTCCATGGATGTAGTGTCTTACATCAACATCCCTTTGGGATGGAAAGACAAACTCTGGAATTTTCTATGTAAGAACAGGCAAACGTTCAACTAATATTACCTACAGGAGCTCTGTTAACCTTTCACATTTAAATCTAGAGCTAGAAAGATGAGTGAATAGAAATGGAATCAGGTAGGATGTGCTTATTGTCTGTTATTGATGTCATTATTTACATAACCAAGAGGCGAGAAACTTTTCGTTTGTTTCCTGAGGAAACATTTAATTTGTATAATTTGCTATAGAGCACAAGGTGCGTTTATTTACATGAAATTTACTCCTTTTGCTTTGTTTGCTTGCTGGCCGCAAGCCCTAAAAGCACTGCATCGGCTTCCAGCAATGTTGTATCAGTTGTTGCACCCAAGAATCTAGATGTGAGTTCCAGGTCCAGCAGCCTCAGGCGCACTTGGGTTCCTCGCTGATACTTTCTGTAACGACAAGGGGAGAGGAGGGAGGAAGGTAAGTTTTGTGAAGCGACGGTCTTGCATCTTCTAAGGCTGCAGCCCCATAAAAACCCAACGTGGTGCAATGAAGTCCCACGCCGCTGTAAGTCATCCCACTAAAACTGCTGGGTTCGCTCCGTCCCACCACAGAGCCAACCTCTGCTGACACAGCCCTCCCCGTGGAAGAGCAGGCACCACCAGGTCCTGCTGAGGGGATGCAGGCTCAACAGAAAAGCAGTTATTTTAGAGGAAACTATTTGCATCAAAATACGTTCCTGTATCATCTGGCACCACGCGCACAAGTATCTGCAGGACAACACATCATTAGAAGGGAAGACAAGTCACCATTAGATCACGGGTGACATTGCTGTTACCAAAAAGTATAATGCCAGCTAACTCTGGTTTATATTTCCAACTCTGGGCCTCGGGGCAGGGGAACTTTTCTTCTCTTACCCCCTCCTCCAAAGAGTGACTGTCATCTGCAAGTTTTTTACCACGTATAATTAAAAAGAAACCCCACAACAACTGTAACGAAACATTCTGCCTACGGCGCTGAGTTTTATTGTTTGATGCTCTTTTTTTTTCCTTTCTTATTCCTTTTAAGTCAGAAGATGCCAGCATTCAACATGTTTTAAAACAAAACCCAACCCCGTGTCAAGATGGCCACGCCAAATTAGCAAAGATTTTGGAAATACTAGCATCTGTTTTTGATGCGCCTGGAGAGCTACCGATCGAAGTCCAGCAATAAAACTGAGAATAGTTTTTCTTTTGGAAGTTCAAGCCATACCCATTTTTTGTCTAATCAAAGCCTAAAGGGCTGAAGATGCCTCGAGTTTGACCACCTCAAGGAAGTTTGAGACATTCTCCAGGGACAGCCTGGAGAAGATGTAGCAGGGGGGCCTGGATGAAGGCATTTCCACCTTGCCTGTTCTCACCTACAGCCCTCAGGCAGACAATCTTTACTGCCTGACCATTGCTTGCCAGCCTGGAGCACAACTGGGAGCTGGGCTTCAGCCCATCAAACCAAGATCCTTGCAGAAAACTAAACGTTGTAAGAAAAGATGCTGGGCTTGCCTTTTTTCCCCCCATTTTCTCTCAGTTCTGTCTTCCACGAATTTCCTGTGGCTCCTGGTTAATCCCGGGGAGTCCCCTCGGTTACAAACTTCAAAGGAAGATTGTTTGATGCCTCCGCTGGGACCCAGTACTGGTACCAGTACACTGGGTACTCTGGCGAGCAGGGTTTCTGCCAGCACGGATCCCAGTGACTCCTGGGGTGATCCACAGGAACCAGCACAGTGAAAATACCGCATGCTTTCTCAAAAACACGGAACCAAAGTCCTTCGTCTGCCCAAAAGGTGAGAAACCAGTGTTGCGGGGAAGGGTAAGGCCCAGCCACCAACGACAGAGAAGAGCTGATGGTTGGTTGTCACCTGAATAGCTGGAAAAGGTCAATTCTGTCTCTTTCTAAAATAAATACTTGCATTTCAACACACAACAGTTCCACAACTGATGATGGTAATTCATGAAAGCTAATGTGCCACATTTCAGAGAGGCAAGGCAAGGGAAAAACAGAATAAAAAAACCCCAATGCATAAGATCTTAAAAATGGATGGTATTTTCTGAGATTTGTTACACTTATTTGGAAGAGCGAGTTCTCCAAAGAAGTCAGGATGCATTGAGCTAAGAAGGGGAATGAGGAGGAAAGCCCCCCACTCCTTCCAGCAGCCAGCAGTTGAGGAACCTCAAATGAAGATGTCAGCTGACAAGTGATTTTAGACATTTGGTATATGAGAGAAATC
Organism: Gallinago undulata; assembly: GCA_026546715.1. Taxonomy (NCBI): domain Eukaryota; kingdom Metazoa; phylum Chordata; class Aves; order Charadriiformes; family Scolopacidae; genus Gallinago; species Gallinago undulata. The sequence continues at coordinate 123,737,672 of JAOTQQ010000012.1, forward strand.
TAGAGAAAATTCTCCAGCAGGATCCACCCTTTCTCTTATCGATAGCCACAGGCTGGATGGGTTAGCATTCAACCATAAAGTTATCCTGACCCCTAATATGATCTTTGGCATAAATTATCAGAATTTTCTGCCTTTATCAATGCATGTGAGTAGATGGGGCATGAGAAAAGATAAATTAAAAAAAAAATAAGAGAGGGAAATTAATTTTTTGAGAGGTAGAGAAAGATATCTGAAAGGGAGAAATAGTCTATGGAAACAGCAAAGTGGGAGCTGACACCCCACAATGAGAAAAAACATGGCTTGGGAATATATGAAGGAGAGGATAAATGGGAAAGCAGGTGACAAGAAAACACTGAAAACACTGTAGGGAAATAGTGTAGAAATGAAGGAAATGGCACAGAGTCTCTACACAGAGAGGAAAAAGTCTCTGAGAAGTAAAGACTGCATCAAAGTGTTACAGCCTGAGTGACACTAAACTCAGACCTGTCAGTGACAACGTTCTGTGCTGCTCGTAAAAAGACAAAGGACACACTTTTAACCTAATGAAACTCAACACTAAAACTATTGGCTCTGTGACACATTTTAAAGATCAGCAATCCCTCTCCCCTTTCTCCTAGAGGAAACACGCTCCCCAGTAACAGAAAGCAGGACGTTACTGTGAAAACTGGCTTCAGGGTCCAGCACTCTTCTACAGAAGATGGAAGTGAAGGAGGTTCTACTGAATTAGAGGTCTTCTGCCTGGGCCACAGCGTGGAGTAGCAGAGATGCTGAGTTCCATCTTCGCAACCGAAATACAAAATACTACTGTCGTGATGCAACAGTTCATTTTGGGCTGGTTGCTAGACCACAGTAGTAAGAGTTTTGCAAGTGAATAGATAAAACTATTTCTTCGTAATAAGCTCTTTAAAAGTGCCTTTTAGAACCAGGAAAGTCAATGAGGAAAATCTGTGAAAGAACTGTACTTCTCATCATTAATAAATCTAATTTAATGATAAATGAATAATCTTAAGCATGACTCCCCCAATTTTAGCATTACAAAGACTTTACTCATTGTACAGTTTGCAGAGAACTTTGCTCACATTTCCAGACACAATTTAGCATATATTTGTAATGCAAAATCCAAGCAATTGTATTTTTGTAAAAAGCACCACAATCTTCAATGCTGCTTCAGTAACTCAAGCAGATTCCAGATGCTTTAATCATACTTAATTATTAAAGAACGTTTTCCAGTCACAGCACACCTGCTCCCAAAGAGATCTTGAAGAGCATCACTTCTGATAGAACTGCCAATTTGCGTGAACATAAACATTAGAGCTAAAACTCTTTAGAACAGACGAGAAGTGGAAGATTTATCAAAAGCAGAAACACGGAGGTGATGTGCAGTGATGGTCTGTCCACCACATCCAGAGCCAGAGGAAATGATAGGCTGCTCTATGCATAGTAAGCATATTCTATCCACAAAGGTATTTATTCTTAAAACAGATAAACTATCCCAGGGTTAAAGCAGAAGCTCGAAGCAGGATCCAGAAACAAAGCAGGCATTTTATTATTTTCAGGAACAGTGTCTTAGGAGACACAGGACACCAGCCTAAAAGGAAAGAAACTGTCTACTCCATTTTGCAAAAGGACTTGCTTTATTTCTAAGTAACAATGCTGGTATTCAAGATCATCCTATCTCATGACCATCGGCAGGAACCATTAACCTTTGCCCAGCCCCCAAGTGCTGTGTTTGTCAAGGATGCATGTGTGGCCCTACTACTGCTTCCTACTGCCAGGCAGGAGTATTAGGTTCACGCTGAAGTAGACAAAGGTAGCTTGGTTGCATACATTAGTGAAGGTATAGGAATATTCCATAGAACTTAAAAAAAAATATTTTGCGAGTAGAATCAATGTTTTCCCTACTTCTGTCAAATTTATTTACAAGAGCTACCATTTCTAACCCTTTGGGAACACCAGTTTTGCATGGAAGGACCCCACCGAACACCCAGCATCAGAGATGGGAATCCACCAGCTGCTGTCACTGAGCTGTGAGCCCATCTCAGGTTAGTGTTGGGAGAGCACCCACTGATGCACCCACCAGAAACTCCCTTTTCAGCTTCAGCCAAGGATCAATGAGCTCCAAAAAGCTTCCTCTAGTGTGAATGAGTGCTTGGCAGGCGTCTCTCCATCTCTTCTGGAGCTGGGCAAAGCGCTGGGTACAGGCACACTTTTCCCCAAACATCCACTTCAGAAGATGACTTTAAGTTAAGTTGGAGGCAACCTGAAAAATTGTTTCAGTGCTCTTTGTAATTTTTGGACTGTCATGGAAAATAATTTGAAAAGAAGCAAGATGCAAATCTTTTTTCTTATTTGAACCCTAAGCCTGGAACAACCGTGCATCCCCAGTAGGATACAGCACGTAAGAGCACAGAGAAAGCAGATAGCTCATCTTCCTAACGCTGCTTAAAGCAACTTGAAAAGCAAACACAAAAATTTAAAGGATGTGTCCTCTTATTACATTAAAAGCAGGGCCTTTCACATTTGTATGCAAAGACCAAACTGCTGCCTCTTCGCTGACATAGAGCCGGTTTTTGCTGGACACACACAAATAGCAGAGGAAGCCAAACTTCAGCAACTTGGAAGCTTCCTTCTGACTGACCGTATCCTGTTCATTGCAATTTGGTCCCCCTCTTATTCCTTTCACTTTTGCACTGAAGCTTTAAATCTCTCCAAGTCTTACAACCAAAAAGCTCCAAACTATTCACTCAAGACTTTAAACTTGTAATTTTAAAGAAGTAATTTTACTATGTCCCCTTAAAACAGGCCCTTCCTACCCTCACAAAATATTTTTACATAATAAAATTGGAGGGAGAGGGTATGGAATGACGTATTTCAGCTCTTGCTAACTTTCAAGAAAGCTGGGGAGGAAATGTTTTTTTTTAATTAAAAGTCATCTCAGGCTACAGCAAAAGGTTTACACAGGACGTGAACTCGGAAAGCAGTGAGCATGTGAAAACAAGGAGGCTAGAACTAAAAATGGTTTTTTGATCCTAATTATACCGTTTGCTACCAAGAAAATGGGGCAGTAGTTTTTCAGGTGTGCAATTGCACACGTAGAGGAAGCATCCTCATTACTATGCAGCATCAAGAATTTGATTCAAACTCTACATTAGAGATGTAAACATTAAAGCGTTTTGTTAAACTACCCAATGTTTAAAACTGCATGTGATCACAAATTAGCAAGCAGCCCTTTTCCTCTTAAAACTACTCCAGTGATTATTTTAAAATTTAAAGTGGGAACCCTTCTATTCTTGGAAACAAGTGCTACAAAAATAACAACGCCGCCACAGAAATGGTTGAGTCTTACCAGGTCTTGACTAGTATTTCCCACTCATTGGAAAAATGCATTCACAGATTCCATTTATTCCATTCAACAAACATACAGGACAGCTATTTTGAGACAAATGGAGTACTTCAGCTCACATTCTCTCTATTTCTTTACTGGTTTTTAGTCTCCATTGCTTCCCATGGTACTCTCAGAGAAAGCCATGAGAAGTCTTGATCTCTTTCATTTTTGTACCGTGAGAATTTCAAAGTGTTTTTTTCAGATCTGTTATTCCCAAGGTTTTGTTTCAGTGCCTTAACAGGGCACGGTACAGAACAGTTTAAGATTTTAAGTGTTTCATTTCCTTTTTTTTTTTATGTGGAAGACATCATATTATCAACCCCAGAAACAAATACAACAGAAAAGGTAATGAAGTAAATTCGACCATCACTTTTCCTCCAGATGTTTTGTTCACCAATTCATTTTTGTTCATGTTTGTTTGTTGTTGTTTTCTTTTTCAAATCCACTCAAAATCCCCCTGTACCTCCTCACCAGTGGTACTGAAGCCCAAATGCAGCCCCAGAGATTAAGCCCACCTCTACCTGACCACAGCCACCAGCAGAGCAGCGCAGCTGGGGAGGGACAAAGCTGCGTCCAGAACAGTTCATCTTTTTCTTTCTTTTTTTCTCAAAAATGCTTTGAAACATTCACAGATGCTTCCCAAGCCTACACTGGTCTCAACTTTTTCAGGAGCAGGAGGCCACAAGACCCTGGCACAGAGGTAGGGAGGTTTGTGCAGAACACCCTCGGATGCCCTACAGCCAAGGGGCTCAGCAACAGCCCACCACGTCCCAGCCCCCCCCACTCCCTGCCAGTATGCCTAAAATCCTTGTCCGAAAGAAAGGCAGATGGGACAGAGACTAGCAGATTGCCCTCGAGCTGAGGGCAGTGTAGTTTTATGCAGAGATCTACATTTTGCTCAAGTGGCTTTTCCCAGCGAGGGACACATGGCGCACCCAGTACCGTGGGGACGGTGATCCCGCTCCCAGCAGCTCGATATAGCATCCAGAACACATACACCCGCCCTCTGTCTGAGCTCCTGGGCAATGCTGGGGCTAAAAACCCCAAATCCTACCTTTGTATGTACAGGCAAGGCCATAGAAAGTGGCAGCAGAAAGGCAGCGTGAATTCTGCAGGGAGCAGAACGTGGGGGTAAGAGGGATACTGGGAGAGTGTGTAGCATCCTGCTGCCCACCTTTCCTTAAAGGCTATTAAAGAGAGGACAAAGAACATGCATAAAATGAATATACACGTAAAGATCTCAATCTGTTAAGTTATTACAAAAGACTAAGCTGTCTGTACCTTTACAGAAAGAAAACACTGGTATTAAAAGGTGCTTAAAGCTATCTGCGAAAAGCACGTAACGGCAGGGAAGTGAAGTCCAACAAATGCAAGTGAGAATCATGATTTTGCCAATAATACTGATGAACCACCAGAAAAAAACTCCAAGCACTGAGACTTTTCAGCCATCGAGGGCTTCGGCTGAAGAGATGTCAAACCAGATGTGTTAGTTCAGCTCAGGATGCTGCAATGTCATGTCTCCTGACTCTCTGAAGTCCTGAGAGATGATCTGAAGGCTTCTTTCGGCTCAAATTTTACTCATCCATTATTTTTTACTGCAGCACCCAGTCACTCAAATGAAGAATGGATGCCCAAAATAGGATCTTCAAACCATCTCTGTTCTCTACAATCAAAAACTTCACAAAAAATGCTCCAAGGCTGCTGGTTATATTCCACCAGAAAATGTGATCTTCTTGTTACTCACCAACCCATTGCCACTTCAGCTGCATTTGTTTCCTATTTAATTTGTTTTCCTCTTTCCATGAGCTAAGCAAGCAAACATGCTCTCATTTCTTCTGAACATTTACCGTTTGTGATGCCTATTTAATAATTTTTCGGAATACTTTTGCTCCTGGTGTCAAAGCCATCCTTTCAGAAGGAAAAAGGGCTATACTCTGTAAGACAGGAGCAGAGATCTAGATGCTCTACTAGATAAAAGCAGGTGAAAGCTTCTTACGTTCTCAGAAGCATTTAGCAGAATTTAGCTGTCAGCCTCTGTGAAACCATCAGCTTAACCAACAGCCCCTTGCCACCTTGGGTTTTCAAACAAGGGTGTGTAGGCAGAGCCCATGGCAACCATCCTGAGAACTAAGAGGTGCCTTAGGCATCCCAGGAAGCCCAAAGCTAAACGCCACTTTGCTCTGACCACTGCTAAAGCAGAAATCTGAAATTAATACCAGGAGAGTCTGGGGATATTAGCCAGAGCCTGATGTGCAAAATACCCTGAAGAAGATGAATGCAGCCCTGGCCAACAGGAGCTTACAGAAGCACTAACACGTGGTGGGAAGAGAGCTACCAAACAGACCAGAAAGAACAGCACAGTTCTGGGGTCTCCCCATCACTAGGGGGTAAAAAATTAACTCCAGTTTTGCTTACGGAGCTGCCTACAACCATAAGTCAAGCTCTGGCATCTTCATTCTGCAAGACCCAAGTTCAGGGACTCGGTCACCCTTCCCTGGGTGTCCGCTGCTGGCCATGGAGACGGCTGGCAGCCCACCAAGAGTGTCACAGGCACAGGAGAATGAAGCGTGGAAGTTTTCCTATCTACAGCTAAAAGCAAAGCTAAAAGCAAAGTCTGACAAGAATTGTTTTGTGATTGTCATGGAGCAAACCACCGTGAGGACACCGTTAAGCTCTGGTATTACAATGACGTCATAAATCAATGGCATTTGTTTCTATGACAGCAAAAGTATGCAGTGAAAGGGGACAAATATTTAAATCCAGTTCTGTTCCACTCAGCACGGACATCCAGATGCTCAGCAGAGCTTCCTAGGTGTGAAAAACTTCTAAGAAGTAACATACTTGTGTTCAATTTAGACAAAACCAGAATTTACTAGAACAGACCAAAAAAATCTTGCTGTAATTGTTGCTGCAGTCTCCACAAAAATGAATTTGCATTCCCTAAAACTTTTGGGACAGGATCTTCCCTTTTTGGAGAAGGAATCCACAGAATAATCTATGTTTTAAAATGTACTTCATATCACATCCAAGATGAATAGTATAACCTTTTCCTTGTAGCATGGCGAGGTAAGCTTTGACAAATGAAACTTGCAGTAGGTGGCTCCTGTCATCTACAAACCCGTATCAGATACAGTTATGTCATCATACAGTGATTTATGCCACTTGCTTTCTCAGTCTATAACGTAAAACATATCCTTTAACTTGAGAGGAAAGATCACTCTAACGGAATGAAAAAAAAAAAAAAGAAATGAGCCTTTAGTACAGATTGATTTTTGTTTTTTTTCCTGCTGTCTAAACTATGCAATAAAATATTTTCATTAAAATACTGCTTTGGAACTGACAAAATAATAAAAAATTAAAGATTATTACATACTTATATATATAAACAATTTAGCCAATTTTACTACAATTTACTACAAATTTACTACAATACTACCCACAGCCCTCCATTTTCATGGTCACCAGAAGCCAGAGAAGCTGCTTAAAAGATGAAAGAAAGAAGTACCCAAGCGAAAGAAAACGGACAAACTGATGCAAAGCATGCTCTAGCAGATACTCTTCTGTCTGTCTGTCTGCAAGTGATGTTCATCTCAGTTCCAGTCCCTTCCCTTTCCCAAGCTGGGACCTTCTCTGAGTCAGATCCTTTTCATGTACATAGTCTCACCTCCAAATTCTCCCTACAAGCAGCTTCTTCAAGGAATTTTTCATCTATAAGCTTCTTCTAGAACCATTTTGAAATGGAGTCCTATGTCATTTTCTCCACTTTAAACTGCAATCTTTCAGCTGGGTCTGTCTGAGCAGATCTTTCACACCAGACATATTTATTATAGGGCTATAAAACTGCCAACCAAAAGAGTTAAAGCCATGACAAAATGTGTGCGTATTTCAGGAATAGAGATAACAAATAAGGTGATATGGACGAAAGGAAGTTAATCTAGAGCCCAGCTGACAGATCTGTGTTTCTCTTGCTCCATACCATCAAGAACAGAAGAGCTGGAGTCAGAGCTTTAGGTTGGTAACATCACCAGCTGTGCTCAAAGAAGGACCATGTTCTCCGCCGCGCTGTGGCACAGCAAACGGTTGGAAAGGGCTATTTCCTTTTCTGTATGAAAGCTCAGGCAAACACTTAATGCTATTAGTTTTTAATTTTAAGCTGTTCTCTGAGAACCATTATATAGAAAACACGGAACAGCCGTCTTAAAAAGGATTTACAAGGTGGCGCGTATGGTATCAGGTCTTCATACAATTGAAAAATTAAGAGCTGAAAGTACGACAGCTCTATCCTGACAGTCAGAGCACTTTTTTTTTAGCCCACCGAATACGGCTGTAGGACTTCTACTCAGCCCAGCAGAACCGCTGCCCGTGCCTGGGAAAAACCCCGTGACCGTCCCAGCTATGCCAACCATACCTTGTCCGACTGCTTGCCAAGGAGAGAGTGTTATTAGCCAGGCTTGGCTCAAACAATTCACTGCCCACAAAGCTACTTTAATGTACTGTCTCTACTGGTGAAAAAACCCCACAGAAATCCAACAATACATTACGATACTTTCCCATCACTGAAGCAATTCCCACCACAGGCAACACTCTGTCTCCAACAAAGAAGCCTCACATTCTGTGCCTGCGAAAAAACCTATCCATACTGTAGGGATGCCAAGAGGAACATCTGTGTGCTCAGAAGGACACAAAACTGGCTTTCTGTGTGCGTGTGTGTGTGTGTGCGCCTGTGTGAAAGAGACGGGGGCGGGCAGCCCACAGACAATAGCTCGTGTGACTGCCTCCGAAGGAAATGCTCTTTCATTCCCTTCCTCCTTCCTTTAATTTATTTTTTAATGGGAACAAGGGAGTCAAACAGCCGCAGCGGTTATCGGCGACTCCTCCGAGCCCAGGGAGAAGGGTTAAGTTTCTCCCACATTACTGCTTTAGCCTGGTTTTTTTTTTACCAGGAAGGATTTCTTTAGGTGCTAAACACATATATCGACTTTTCCCCAAACGCTCTGAGGACTTTAGGTCTACTTTTCCTTTTAGTACAAATTATTAGGATTGCAATGTAGATCTCGTTCATGAAATTATGAACTACAGATAGTTAAGTGTCTCCTACAAGTCGGAATGCATTCATGGGCTTTGATTATGAACAAAGTGAAGTTTAAAAAGGAGGGGGGTGGAAATCAGACAGAAAAGTACAAATAAGGGCTGCTTTTCTGAACCTTGGGTCAATCACTTTGAGAGCTGCATAAGAGAATATGAACCAGGAACTTGCACTATCATGAAGTTAAAGTCATGAAATTAAAACTGTAAAGCAATGAAAACCAGCCCAATGGAAGCAAGTGATCAGAGACAGACCCTCTCCAGAGAGGGCAAAGACCATTGCTTTCCAATGAGCATTTCTATTTTGTTTTTATACGACCTACTTAATTAGCTACTTAAATAATCCACGCTGTTTTCTTCTCTACTACAGAAGGTATTTTCTGGTGGTGGGACTGTCCTGGCCCAGTGACATTTAATTATGTTCAAGTTTCTGGCTACATGCAAAGATTGGAAGAAACTGTAAGTTCTTTTTTCCGGAGTTATGCTTACTAACACCATATTCTCTTATTCTTCCTGCCCTTTTTCCAGCTGCTCCTTCCCACCCTGTGCAGTGCAATCCAATCATCCGACAGAGACTATTAACCCCGACTGCTTCACGCCTCACCTTTGATGCCAGCACTACCTCCAGAACTGGGAACGAGCGGCCCAGGGAATCAATTAGCAGCCACTTATCTGTTTCCCCAAATATTTCTAATTCTTTAACCAAAGGTCTGAAATTACATCCCCTTCCTTTGGGGAAAACGGAGCCAGGAGATGTAAATCTGGCACAGAACTTGGCCTGTCACTCAGCCTTTCAAGCTCCCACCTCGCTGGGAAGGTGCTGGAAGGAAAGAGGGAGGTTGTGACGTTCCCGCTGCTGGGCAGACCCGGGGCACGGCATCTGCTGCTCAGTGCCACCTTCCTGTGCCTCCTCCAGAGAGGAAACTCACTGACAGGAGCTCCATGGGACCAGGGAACAAACCAGCTGCATCACCTGGGAGAAGTCTCCACGGCACCTTCCTCTGGATTTGGAGACACTGGTCCGGCAGTTCCACTTGAGGAGGCTCAATGCAGAGAGGGCTGATGTCAGGCACGCAGAGTCCAGCTCTAGCAGGGCTCCGTGGCTGTGGAAGAAGCCCTAGAACCTTTACAGGGCAGATCTTGAGTACCAAACCACGCACATCTAAACTGCTTCTCTCCGGTGCACTGGACCCCCAACATCAGGAGCTCCGAGGGGCACGGTGAATGTGCCTTTGCAGGGAGTCAGCTAAGGACTGACTTAGGTTTTTTAGCTCTTGTCCTCACCAAATCTAGACTGACCGCACACTTCTGAAAGTGGGCTCCAACTCCCAGAAGGTCTTTTATATTGACCCAAGTTGATGCTACTGGAAAGGGAAGAGTCAGCTCTAGTTGAGGGTTGAGTCGTGCTTCAGCCAGCACGTCCTGCTGCTCGGCAGGGTGCGAAGGGCTACCTGCCCTGCAGGAAACCAGCCCACGGCTGGGGCCAAGGCGAGGGGACACCAACAGCTTCTGCTGGCAGCGTGGCACTTGGGTGGCCTTCCTGGTCCATCCCACCACAGCCATCAGATCCTGGCAAATGGAGTAAACTTGATACCTCCGTCTCAGTCCCCTTGGACAAGAGGTGACGGCAAAGAATGAAGCCCAACTAGGGCTTATTTAGATAAAACACAACTGAATACTTGAACAAAGTATGAAAGAAAAATGTTTCACCTATTCTGTGCATGAATAAAAATTATCAAAGAATAAAAATAATTGTTTAATACAATCTGTGCACATACAGACAATGTATTTTCCTTCTCATTGACAGTCTTCAGTGAAAGAAGTTGATTTAACGCTCAAGAAAACAAGATAAAAATGGTTAAGTCAGTCAAATGTAAGAAACATAAATTTTTAGAAAGTTTTCTTTTTTCCCCTCTTGTTACTGCCAAATCCTCAGCCCAGTTTAAGAGTGTTTTCTGCAAACATGTACAGCCAGCAATCACAGAATCACACAGATTCTGTGAATCCTGAAATATTTGCTAAGTGCTTAGACTCTCTAAGAGTTCTGCTCCATGTTGACATGGGTAAGTTTACTGATTTCTGTGGGACTACATATACAGCTGCACAATATGCCTGCACAAGTGGTTGCTGAATTGAGCCTAAAAACCACCCAACCCAGCCAAAATAATGAAGAACAGCTAGAACAAAATAAGGAGGCAACATCTCTCATTTGCTGGACTTTTTTCAGAGCAATAACTCTTCTGTATGCATGCAACACTTGCATTTCTACTCTACTTTTCATATTTTCCTCTGAACTTCGGCAGTTGAGACTCACCATCTAATTTCCTTTGCTTCTCTTTAGCAGCATTTATTTGCTTTAAAAAAAAAAAAAAGTGACTAAAAGTTTCTATAGCTGGATACAAGCATTCAGTGAGAATGTTTGCTCCTAGCTAATGGTCCCACCAACTAACTCCTAGAAGACCAAGCACCTTGGCCTACTGTCCTGTATTACTGGAGTGAAAAAGGGAAGCTGTTAAGATGCTGCCTCATTTTCTCCCTGGTACCTAGCACTGCTCTACATTCTACACTCAACCCTGATAATATGCAAAAACCATTCAAACCAGGTATCACAATCCCCTTCATTCATCACTGCAGCTCCTTTGTAGCGGCTCCAAGCTCTGATCTTCAAGCCCTACTGCCAAACTGCTCACTACTTAAGAAAATAAAAGTCCACATCTCCTTTGTGTGCAGCATTCTGCAAGGGTTTCACTTATTCAATAAGAATTTATTTGCAGCTCTGAAGGGTTTCCCACAAATTATCTGCAAAATTACAGAATAGATTTCAAGACCCCTCCCTATTTTTCTCTTGCCTGCAGAATATTCTACCGAACATTTACATTTATATTCTTAAAGACGTGGAAAAGATATTTCAAGGCTCTAAATATTTCAAATGCTTATAAAATGCCTTTTTATAAACACAGGAAGCCATTCTACAGCAAACTGCAATAGGATGTTTGGTACATTCACCTTTAGTTTCTGACAAGTAGGAACGAGTTTTGTATTTTAATAGGTTTTGAAGCTGTTTAGGAATAGTAAACTAAATACATCCTGCCAGTGAATTACTGCAGACTTAGAACGGTGGCACACATGAACAGAACAGAGTGGTCTTGGAAATACTTGCAGAGCAGCCCAGCACCATCCACCCACCACCTTCCATACACTCCTGAAGGTCACCCCAGCCTCTTTTGTTGTCCATTTCTAACCTTTTAATCTCTTTTTCTCAAGCTGCCTCGAAAACTTTTGACTGCTTAACTTAGCACTCTCAAACTCCTAGGAACTGTGCTGTAAAGAGCTGTGGTAGAGGCTGTGCCACGCTGCCTCTGCTGCGCTGAATTCCCACCAGGGCTGGAGGAGAAGGCTGCACTCACCTGCAGCTCTTGGTCTTGTTCTGCCCTGTAGCAGGGATGCTGGACTCTGCAGGGCTGGAACTTCTGGGCAGGTTTAGTTTGGAGAAGAGGAGGCTGAGGGGAGACCTCCATGCCCTCTAACAGCTCCCTGAAAGGAGGGTGCAGAGAGGTGGGGGTTGGCCTCTTCTCCCAAGGGAATCATGGCAGGAGCAGAGGGAATGGTCTGAAGTTGGGGCAGGGGAGGGTTAGATTAGATCTTGGGAAGAATGACTTTGCTGAGAGGGTGGTCAGGCCCTGGAACAGCCTGCCCAGGGAGGTGGTGGAGTCACCATCCCTGGAGGGATTTAAGAACCTTGTAGATGTGGCACTTCAGGACATGCTCTAGTGCTGAGATTGTTGGGTTGGGGTTTTTTGTGTGTGTACAGTTGGCCTCGATGATCTCAGAGGTCCCTTCCAACCATGAAGATTCTGTGATTCTATGATTCTGAGCCACCTGGTCACACTCACCCAGCACAACGCTGAGCTGCCGAGAGGGCAGTCTGAGCCTTCCTCCTTCACCCCCACCTGACCACTCCTGATGCTGGCCTTATGACAGGGCAAGCTCTCTGGCTACCATCCTGATCAGGAATTGAATCCATTTGAAGACTAATAAAAGGAAAGAAAATTAAAAAAAAATGCAGTTTTCTTCTGCATCAGCTCCCTGACCCAGCTCTAAAGGGTTGCACAAGGGTGATGGCCAGTGCAAGCTACTGAGCATAACGCCGACAGGAACCCTGCCCGCTTCTGCTTGCAGGAGAAGACAAGGGCATAAAGCCAGTGTGGGACCCCTCCATCCCTCTGTCCACTGCTCACTGATATCAAGAGGACCCAGTTACATGGCCAAGAGCATAAGAGACACCAGGCTTTGCCAATGTATCTCACTGGAAGGATTTCATTAAAGCAAATGGAAAATTCATAGTTTATAAGACTGGAATAAAACGGGCACCCAAAATGTTAGAAGGTGGTCTTGTAGTAAAAGCAGCCCTTGGTCTAAATGCCTACTTTGTACTAAAGACTCAGTAATCCTAATAAAACAAAGAACAGGTGTGTCCCAATCAATGTTCAGATAAGCTTGGTCATTGAAAAGGGACCTGCTTGTCACCTCCATCGATCTCAGCAGTCAGAGCTTTAGGTTATATTTATTAGTAAAAGTAAGAGAGATCTCAAGACTGCTTCTGTACCTTTCACTTGTTAGTCTTTTCTTTCTTTCTTTCTGCCATTCAAGAATTTCAGCTCCTGCTATTGCTCTCCTTCTGGCGGAGTACGGCAAGATGCAATTAATCACGATAACAAAACCCTATTCTTATTTGTGGGTAAAACTAATTGTGGTACAGTATTTCTTCTCCATCACCTCAGAAGGTGCCTTGCAGCTTTCCCACAGTATCGAGTTCCCAACACATGCACACACACACAGAGCGCCGAGGTGGTGACTCACTCCAGCTTAACCTACCTTTTCAAACAAACTTCTCCAAACAATGTATTATCTACATTTTAAATGGGGGGTGAAATTCTAGCACCCTCTCTATAGAGAGGACAGGGAGCTTTATTGTGCTCCACAAAAGATTTAAGGAAAGTATTGATGGTCCAAGCAACCTGTAATACTCTGGGGGCAGAAAGAATCCTTCACAAAGTTTTCTCACACAGGGAAAAGGAAAAAAAACCTACACATCAACAATTCTGCATATTAAGGTGTCAATTCCATTAAAATATTTTCTCAACTCTGAAAAAATTTACTCACGCATTTTAAAAGATCATGCCTGCAGTAAAAGGTTTTTCAAGGCGATGGTGTTAGTTATAACAATAATGACTAGAGAAGGCAAACCCAGGCATTCAGTCCCCCGGGTCAAATTCAGTTTCTGTGATACCTGGGAATGAACTCAGATTACCTGGTGATAAGACACCCCCAGAGCCTCCAGCTCGGCTGAGCACCAGGAGCCAGGTTCAGGTCTACGTAGTGCCTGCTGGGCCATCTATCACCTGCAGAAATGGAACCTGCAACCAGGACACCCCGCATACTCTCTCCTTCCACAGAGAGACACGTGTTCACCACTGTCACACCACCGTATCACAATGCGTATGGACCAAAACCTTAAATTTAAATTTAATTCTAGTAACTCTGGCAGTATCTCAGCCCCTTGTCTATCTACCAAGCTCTGTGAGCAGGTTGGACTTGGACCCTTTCGCACCCTGTCCTAACCCCATCTCACGCTGCCCCATTTGGATGGATGGGCCGAGGCCAAGGGGATGAGGTTCAACAAGGCCAAGTGCTGGGTCCTGCCCTTGGGTCCCACCAACCCCTTGGGTCCCACCAACCCCCTGCAGCGCTACAGGCTGGGGGCAGAGTGGCCAGAAGAAAAGGACCTAGAGGTGTTGGTGGCCTGTGGGCTGAACAGGAGCCAGCAGTGTGCCCAGGTGGCCAACAGCATCCTGGCCTGGGTCAGGACCAGCAGGAGTAGGGCAGGGATGGTGCCTCTGGACCACACTTACAAAGTTAAGTGAATTATTAGAAGAAAATGAGAAGCACACATGCTGGTGAAGTTACTTAAACTCAGTAGTGATGGATGCACAACCAACACACAAAGAAAATTACGTCAGTTAAAAAGTCACTATTTCTTCCACACTGTAATTTAAAATCCTTAAATGGAAAAGTTTAAATACTTGAATTAACTTTCCTTTTCCAATAAAGGATCGGTTTGTTTAGCCTTTCATCTATGGACAGAACAGGCTTGAGCAAATCAAATCATCCTAATGACGTGACAAAATAGAAGTAATTAACTAAACCTTAAAAAAATCACTTTTTGCATGGGAATAATTTTAGTATATGAAAAGTCATACTGTTTACAGTACATAAATAAAACTTCTATAAATATACATAAAATGTAATGTCTAAAATGTCATATTTATTTAACATAGCATTCTGGCAACACGCCACCCAACACTCAATAAAACAGCAAATAAATGCACGAATGATGGCTTTGCTTCATCAACTGCAGTAAAAATCGGAAAGAAAGCACAGAGATTTTCCTAAGGAGTTCAGCCAGCTCCGCAATTACTGTCAGACGGGATTTGGAAAGCCCTGGCAGAGGACTCGGGTTGTTCTGTGCTTTGGATTCTCTGCCTCAGGGGCAGTTTTTGTGGCCAAGAGAAGCACCGGCAGGATTTCTGAAGGGCAGCGGGACACCCGCGGGCAGGCTCAGCCCTGCAGAGCTGGGGTAATTTCACTGAATTGAATTATTTTTAGAGTTGGAAGGGACCATAGAGATCATCTAGTCCAACTCCCCTGCTGAAGCAGGGTTGCCCAGAGCATGTTACTCAGGAGCATCCAGGCGGGTCTTGACAATCTCCAAAGAAGGGGACTCCTCACCCTCCCTGGGCAGCCTCTGCCAGGGCTCTGCCACCCTCACCCCAAAGAAGTTTTTTTCTCATATTTGAGTGGAACCTCTTATGTTCCAACTTGTGCCCGTTGCCCCTCATCCTCTGACTGGCGACCGCTGAAAAGAGTCTGGTTCCATCATCCTTCAAACCACCTTTTAGATACTTATAGGCATTGATAAGGTCTAAAGCAATGATAAGGCAGCAGCCACCGTAACCTTGATGCAGCGGCGATGGGATGCCCGAGGGTTCCCCTTCACTATGTGAACAGTTAATTCCTCACACACTTGTTGTGTAACAACATAGAGAGCAGATTTAGCTGCAAATAATTATTCCAGTGGTTTTCTTCCAGCTTTTCCAGGTGTAATCCCAATGTTTTAGCCTTACTTAAGAAACCAAATTAATTTCGCTGGAGGGACTGGAGAAGAGGCCAAGGAAGTATTTACTGAATGCTCCTGGAATACCATCATCATAACGTGCATGTCAAATACATGCTCATCCATCTTTGTGATGGGAAAGGAACAACTCATAATAACCCTTGTGTCATTTGATATTGCAGTGTGAGCATCACTCTGACTACCACCAAAATTTTATGTGCAACATAACAAGTGTGAAGGTAACACTGGACTAAAAATGTCTAATAAACCCAGTATTCCGTAGAAAATTGGATAAAGTAAAAAAAAAAAAAAATAAAGCAGTGAGGACTAATAAAATTAAAGAATTTAGCATCCAAACACCTGGGTTTTATCCTTAGTTCATGCCTTGGCAAAAGAAATGCTCCACAGCAAACTGCTTTGTGCCGTAATTGTGTGGGTTGTGGGGAGTACGCAGGTTAGCAGTTTGATACCAAACACAGGGAACTAAACTGCAACTCCAAAAAGGCTAAAAATACTTCGATTTCCCAGTGTAGAGAATGCCACAAAGGTGCCATCCTCCAACACATGGGAGTGAGACTCTAGAAGCTGTAACTCAAGCTTCTAGAGTGTGTCATAGTAAGCGATGGAAAAAACCCAACTCTACGTTAGTAACTCTTCAGCATTTTCAACATTTTCCTGATTTTGATATCTAAGTAACTTCTGTGAAATGACTCATTGATACATTCCGTGATAACAAGACACCTTCTTAAAAAGCCTCCCTTTCAGGAGTCACCTGCTTTGTGCATGTGCGCACATGCAAGCAGTCAAGCAATGTCAGATCTTAATTAAACTATAATGTGTGTGTAAGCTCATACCAAATACTTCGATATGAGGTGATACTGGATGTTCACATGTTTTTCTATTTCCTTTTTTTTTTTCCTCTTAACATTTTCTAGCTTGAACAGAAAACAACTCAGGTACAAAGCCGTAAATAGAATATTCACTTTTTCAGTAAAAAGCACTTTTCTTCATAGCATAGATGAGAAAACCAGGAAATTAGAGGGCCAGAAGTTGGGAAGGCACATCACCGTCCTAACAGTTGAACTTGTTTACCTAATATCTAAGTTAATTGTCTAAGCTAATTGTCTAAACCAAGCCAACTTGTTTTGTTCTTCCTCCAGCAAAGATCAAAAGATACGACCGAGTCATTTTCTACACTGGAAAAAGGTTTCAAATACATTCACTGATTGTTTTCATATTGAAATGATTAAAAAAGAAATACAGGATCTCCTTTAATACTTTGTTAATCCTGGTATTTATGACAGGAAGAAAACCTATAAGAAAGTTAAGGTGGCAAAGATAAGCTTTCAAACGCTAAAGATAAAAAGAACCCCATATCATTCTGTGATTCTGGAGGAGGTTCTGGGGAGATCTTCTATCAGCCTTCCAGTACCCCTGGCAAATTGCAAGGTTTTGCCCAGAAGCAGGATAACAACTCCATAAAAATCACCCACAGCAACGTACTTCCAGAGATGCTTGAAATGTTTCAGCAATACAGAAAGTAAATTAAACAAACAGCAGGCTCAAGGAAAAACGACGACGGATAGTTTAATTCCAAGCATTCAAAATCCAACAGAGTTCAGCCCGAGTAACAGGAGATATAAAACACAGCCTATGAGGCAAGCTCACCCAGGCAGCACCTCGATCAGTTTTGTCTACATAGTATAAACAGATGTATTCATTTAACAATTGCTTGTTAATAATGAACTGCACCGAAGAGTTGCTTTGCTATGGGAACAACCGCCCCACATCAAAAGAACCTCCTTTGTACATCAAAGGAGAAATTACACTCAGTAATAACGTTTCTTTGAATTGTCACCTAAAACCAGTATAGGACAAACTTAACTTTTGGTCTGAAGACTTTTGAAAGGAGAAGAGATTTTCATTACAGCGAAAAAAATCCAAACCACGACTCTGTGTGCTGTAGGAAAGAACAGAAACTAATTTCAGCTATGTGGTGTGAGGAGGTGGCTGTGAAAATCAGAAAGACTGCTTCTTACGTGTCCTCCAAAAATTCCCAGCAACATCAAAGGGAAGCACATCACGTTCTTCCGAGAGGTGTTTGTTTCCACTCCAGGAGCAGCTGATGGTGCACAGAATTCCCAGTGGCATGGAGGAACGTGCTCCTGTCAACACCGAGATCCTTTCACATTTTCCTATTTACTCCTCAAACAGCTCCTTTATTCCACAGCCCTACATGAAAGCTTGCAAGAGACTCAAGAGGTGCCCAGTGCGGGGCCATTGAAGCCTGCTTTGCCCACTCACAACAGAATTCTAAATATTGCCTCGCTCGCTCGCTCTCCGCTGCTCTCCTCTTTCAAGAAACACTTGGGTGCTCTCTGCAGAATTTTGCTACTTCATTCAACAGCGTCCACAAAGTCTGAAGTAGCTTGGTGGTGGGCTTTATGTCATTTACCGACGATGGCACGGCTTTATGTCACACACAGCACTTTCAGGCTTTTCACTAATCCCCACTCTTTTTTTCCCCTAAGCCTTATGTTACTGGAGAATTTGAGAGGAGGCAGTTTCATGTGGACAAGGCCTTCCAAACCCAAGCTGCACTGGCTGGTGATGGCTGGAGGAACTCCAGCAGAGCAGAGCTCTCATCTGCCAAAGGCTGCACAAACCATACCGCAAGCTCTCATTCTTTTTCTCTAAGTGAGGGCAGAAGTAAAAGCTCCAGGTTCAAACCCATTTGAGTCTTTAAACCCCACGAAAGTACTCTGAACGACCAGCGAAGTGCTACAAGCAAGGATGGCCATGCGCTTACATTTTACCTCTACGCGTATAAAAATCACAAAAATCCACTGTAACTTTTGTGAACAGATTCTAATATTAATCGTACAATTAAAAGAGATAGCGTTACAAGATCTTAAATTCGGTACAAAATTTCAACTCAACTGGTTAAAATTAACCAACTAAAACATTTCTGCTTAAAAAAAATAAATCAAGTCACACGGTGACATTGTCACTCGTGTAAACCCATAAAGAAGAAAAAAAAAGGGTAGGTAACTTCGACGTACTCAACTACTTCCATTAATTGTTTATACTTCCTAACACAATCAAACGGTTTCGCAGCCCTAAGCAGTACAGCTCAGAGATGAAAAGGCAGGTTATACCTTCCCTGTTTTGGAGTCTCTCCACTCCTGTGGGCCGGTCCTCGTAGGGAACACCCTTCCTCCAGCTGCAGGGACAGGCCAGCAGCTGCCTGAACCACCAGTGCCAACCCCCCGTATTAATACTTAAAAGCAGCTGCCCGCCCGCCTGTGCAGCTGAGGGGAAAGCGCTGGAGGCACAGGCCAGTATCCAATAATCCCATACTGGCACTGGTTGCAAAGGCAGCTGCTCGGGTCATACAGCTGCAGGAAGAGTGCTAGGTATGAAAGTCAGCGGAGAAACGGGAGACGGAACGGCTCAAGCTGTGTAATCGTAATTCCCAGAATTTATACTAGATACTTGCACCCTTAATCTTTGATCCTTATCCGCCCATTTGGAAACTAGGATAAATATGGGATAAATATGCCTCTCCGCTCACAGGATCCTGAAAAACTAAATTCCTTTGTGACCGTGAAGCATAGTAGTATAATGATACCATACCAACGCCAGAAGAAATAGGGAATTCTATCTTCTTTGTGAACTATTCAAAGCATGGCGTAGCTGTTCATTACATAAATACCATTAGCTTTATGCATTAGCCAATATTAAAGACTTAGAAAAATTTAAGATTAAAATTAAGCACGGATCAGCAACTTAATCACTCACGGACTTCTAAGCGCTAGCTAGATGTTGTAAACATCTCTAAGGATCCTTCCTCTTTGGTTGCCTTTCAAGCACGTGGTTGTGCCCGAGAAAGGAGTGCCCATATACACAACACATGAACATGCCCTCGTTTCCCTGCTGTGGGTCCGGAGGCAACGCAGCAGTCTGCACCTCACCCCAGCACACAGACACTGCACGCAGCTTGCACCACGTTGGGGAAAAGCCATCTCTACGACCAACGCCGAACAAGCTGCATTCTCAAACTGGTACAGAAATTGCATATAATTAATAGGACCAGGGGCTTTCAGAGCCCCTTGCTTGTTGAAAGGGCAACTATGGGGCTAGCAGAACAGATCAGACTCTGGTTAGAAGTGGGTAAGAAGTGGGAAGAAGAGCAGAGAACTGGGAAATAGACGGAGGTGTCTCAGAAACACAGGATCTTCATTGGAGTAGACTTCAGTAGGAGGCACAAGGGGGGGGTCAAACACAGGGCAAGAATCAGAGCGGAGGCAAATCTCGGGGTAGAAGATGGGATAAGGAGTTTGCACAGCAGAGGTTCTTCCTCTGTTCCACCTCTTAACTTCGGGTCTTATTTCCAGAGTGAGATCAAGTGTTAGAAAGCTCAGATTGAGGCGCAGAGAATCTCCACCACCTCTGTGGGAACCAGCACAGGGCTGGCACGACCGGCAGGTTTCCATGCAGTCAGATACCTCTGATTCAAGCTCATTCCTCAGTACCAACACCATGTCTCCTCCAGAACCTCATGAGGTTCACACAGGCCCACTTCTTGAGCTTGTCTAGGGCCCTCTGGGTAGCATCCTTTCCCTCCGGCGTGTGAACCGCACCGCTCAGCTTGGTGTCATGTTCAGACTTGCTGAGATGGCACTCGATCCCACTGTCTATGTCACTGATGAAGATATTAAACAGTACTGGTCCCAATTTGGACACCTAAGGGACACCACTTGTCATTAATCTCTACCTGGACACTGAGTCATTGACTACTACCCTCTGGGTGCAACCAATTCCTCACCCACCGAACAGTCCATCCATCAAATCCATCCCTCTCCAATTCAGAGAGAAGGATGGCTTTTATTTCAAATCTACTGAAATTTAAAATAAAAAATAAAGTACTAAAACAGGCAATCACAAGACAAGAATTCAAAGCGTATCAACCCCTATAAAACAATATTCATAGTATATTGGATGGCACCCGTCCCCAGACCCCTACTATGTCCTCTCCAAACGCAACATATGTTTGTGTCTCTGCTTGAGATAATTTTCGATAGCAGGCAAACTAATTAAACATTCTTCAGAAGCCACGGGGCTGAAGTCGCCGCACGGTGACTAACCACTGCAGCTGTCAGGAGAGGCAAACTGGGTTCCCATCCTAATTCCGTGCCGACCTCGGAGCGGAGCCTGAGAACCTGTCAGCAAGGTGCTCCCACAGCAGAAGACAGCGAGCAGCAGCTGCTGGTGCTCCGCAGGCTGCAGCCAGTCTGTGGCTTTTTTCCTTTTTTTTTTTTTTTTCCCTTTTTTTCCTGTCCCTCTGGATACCCGCTGTGCAATGCTCACACACGCACATCCCTGCTCCCGGGGCCAGGAGCTGCCTCTGAGCTCAGCTGGTTTTTGTTGTTTTTTTTTTAACATGCTCAAAAGCTGCTCAAGCTCAGCTGGAGATGAAACCTGCTGTCCTCTAGTCACACTGCAGGCAGAAAACCAACCTGCACCAACCTTGTGTGTGGGATGAGAAGCATGAAAGATATATTTAAAGGTGTTTCCAAATCCAATTAAATGCAGGTATTTGTCAATGTCAATTCTTTTATGTAATTAACAAGAACATTAAGCTTTTTTTTTTTCCCTTGAAAGAAAATTAATTTGAAAAGTACATCAATAATAAAAGGGAAAGAAAGCTTCTTTAACTGTAGTTACTAAAGCATAAATATGTGGCAGAATATCCCATCTTTAATTTGAAGGTGCAATTTCTTTTAAGTAGAAGGTGGAGAGAAAGCAAACATTTTGTATTTTAACTGAGGTGCAATGCAGAACAGTAACTCACAGCGAAAAACCTGACAAAACCCAGACCTGACAGAGAAGGAAAACTTGAATAATGCTTTTGAATTAGGGATTCATTCAAACAAACAAACCAACCTCAGCGATGCAACCAGGTATGGTCTGTCCACAAAGGCTCAAATCACTAAAACACTGGAGGACACCAGCAGAACACTGTCTCCTTGAGAGAGGAGGCCGTTTATCAGTGGTGACCATACTCTGCTCACCATGCTTCTTGTCCCAGCGAGCCCCTGAGGGCACCTTAGAGCAGCCCAATTTTCTAAAATGAAAAGAATGCAAGTGTGACCACCTTAGGAAAGCTAATTCTGAAACTGTTACCCTAAACAAAAGCTCTCGAAACCAAAAGTAGCTTAGAGAGGAGATACCGCTTTATTTGCCGTCGGGTACCAGGTGGAAATCCGTAAAGCCAGCACACCTTACTGGGGACATTCACCCATTATTTATATAGAAAAGATTTTCATAATTCTGCCTACCTAATCCATAACTCCACCGAGGCTTACGTATTCATCAGGATGACCCACCAGCCCTTTTGCACATGGGTATTAAGTTTTGCAGCATCAGCAAAACACTTGCGTGAGCTCCTCGGTGGTCGTTTGGGTAGGGACACCCTTCCTCACGTTACCCTTCTCAAGTATTGAGTCATCTCAGGACAGCAAAAGTTTACTGTAAGTTTGCCAGCTTCTTGGGGACAATAAGGATGTTCCCTGAAGTAGTCCCAGCTCTGTCCTAATGGGTAGAGGAGTACATGTTCAGACGTATGAGAGAACCTGGAGGTGATCAACTACTTCTGGTCATTATCCCACCCTTAACACTATCAGCTCGCTCACACAGTAAGAAGCTCAGTAATTGACTCATTTTTGTTAGCATATAGTTACAAAGAAAGCAGAAGCGTGCCTTTTGACTTTAAAAATCCTTTATTACCCTAGAAGTTACCTGATTTATTGATATGAATATTGGGGAAAGATTTTATATTTCTGTCAGCACATGTCACATAGTTCAGTATATCATTAATGCTTTCTGCTGGGATTAAAGTTGGCTACAAAGCAGCCTGCTGCGAAATAAATAAAAGCTGTACTTTCAAACCAAGAAACAAGGAGTAGCAGAAGAGGAGCTACTCCTTTAGGGGGAATGATGGATTCATAAAATGGCATATCTGCTGTATTGCCAGCTGGTCCAGGTACCTGCCTTCACTAGAGTCATTTGCCAATGTACACCTGACGGGTGCCAATTTCAAGCCCAGTTAAAACAGAAGCATTCTTACCAGCACTACTTCTGCAATCACTTTGTTCTGTCAGCTGCAGGATGCAAAAAGCTAAAATAAACTATTCGGGTAGAAGCTTGACACACTGCTAGAATTCATGTTACGTGCATTAACTGTCAATTTGCCCAGTCAGAAAGTTTTGAGTACATTTAGTATTTTAAGGGGGAAAATAACAGCATCTGGGGGTGTTCTTTCCACAATTTAACCTTCAGAAACCTGATCTTCTATTCATTGTAATAATTGGCTAATTATATTTTAACCCCCTTCCTCATCAAACAATAGTGACTTGTATTTCACATTCTTATAGAACCAGCGTAGCATTCTCGTGTTCCATCTTCTGGCTCTGCAGCAGCAGCTGACCGTGATTTCCAGAATACTCCCATTGCTGATAAGGCAGCAAGGAAGAGCAAGTAAACAGACATAAAGGTTTTATCAATACGTGATGAAGTTGTGTCTGTAATGAAATGAAAGCAGACATAACAGAACCAGAAATACTCATTTCTTCTGAGTACATTTACTTCAGACTGGGTATCTGTTAAGAATGTTATTTATTTTTATTTACTATATCATGATTATTGTGATCAGCACTGATTTATAGCACTGATATGACATTACTGATCTCACAGCTTATACTGTGCTATATTGTGCTCTATAACTACCTAAAGGGGGGTGCAGAGAGGCGGGGGTCGGTCTCTTCTCCCAAGTCACAGGAGATAGAACAAGGGGAAACAGCCTCAAGTTGCACCAGGGGAGGCTCAGGTTGGATATTAGGAAACATTTCTTCACCAAAAGGGTTATCAAGCCCTGGAATGGGCTGCCCAGGGAGCATGAGGCACCATGAGGCAATGATGCCTCAACCATGAGGCACCATCCCTGGAGGCGTTCGAAAGATGGGTAGACATGGTCCTCAAAAATATGGTTAAGTGATTTTTTTTATTTCCTATTTCTTATTTATTTTTTTGTCAGAGTTAGGTTGATGGTTGGACTAGATGATCTTTAAGGTCCCTTCCAACCTAGACAATTCTATGATTCTATGATCCCGGAGTCTTTCTACTCGATCTCAGTGTTAAATTAACAGTTACCTGTAAAATAAACCCCCAGACGGAGCCCAGCACAAGAGCTGGTATCCGATCTCTTACCAACAGTTTCTAAGACTAAGTTATTTTAAAAAGCTAATGGCAAATTAAAAGTTGTAGACATCTATTTGCACCCTTGCAAGTATAAGGGAGACAGACACATCCCAGCACACAGGCCTGTGCAGAGCAGGATGCTGTAGGAGCTGCACTGCTGGGGAGGCTGGCCCCAACCACCAGCATAATGCAGGTGGGTAATTCCCAGAAGCTCAATTCCTTGTATTTCCATCAGGTACATGTACTGGGAAGTCTGCCATGGGACCCAGGATTCTTTACTATGGGTGCTCACTAAAGCTTAAGAGAGATCACCCTTTACAAGCCTTCTTCACACATCAAGACTTAAGCAGGTGGTGTTCTCCACAAAGAAGGTCCTTCTTTTCTGAAGTATTCTGCACCATGGAATGCTGAATGCTATGGAAACAGGTCCTTTTTTTTTGCTTTGCAGAGTGGACTTTCACTACTGGAAGGTTCTGATGTGTTCCTCTGAAGTGATGCGTGATCCCAGGCAGCAAGTCAAACTTGTAAGTAGAAAGCATGAAACGGGAGAGAGTCTTCCAGGGCCATTACCATCTTATTCCAAGTGGGTTTTTATCAGAGCGAACCGCAGGCTCACTCAACAGCCAAGGGTAGAGTAGGAAATTCGAGAAATGCTCCACTAAGATGTTAAAAGAACAGACTATCGCTGTGCCCATGGCTGGCATGGATTAACTGACCGCACAATGCCTAATTAGCAGGACTTCCACTCTGCTGTGACCTGCAAGTCACCCCTGACGTGATTTACTATATAATGCCGAGTCCCACTGAAGTGACTAGGGTCTACCTAGAGATTTAAAGACACACGTAAGTATGGTTTTGATTCAATCTTATTATTTATTGTTAAATATTAATATCAGTAAGGACTATTTTTGATACTGTGTTTTTGTAGAGTGAAACTGCAATGCATGATCAATGTTTTTGTACCTAAAAGATTACCTTCAGGCCTTCACAGACTGGATTTAGTGGTTTAATTTCCACTGAATTTCAGTGAAAGACAGAAGAGCTTAACTACTGCTGTTACCACTGGGAACCTCCTTAAACTCACAACACATTTTTCTTCTCTTCAAATACAGGTATAGGGCATTTTGACATTTACACAGACCCCAAGATGCAGTCTTAGAAATTCTGTTTTTTCAAAAGCTGTGAAAATACATGCCTTTCTACACACTTCACAAAGATTCCAGCTTGAGGAGTACCTACCCTGCTGCCTGTCTGAATGTGAGCCTCTACAGACACGTTATCAGCTCAATTTCACCTTAAGTCTGTATTTCTCATTGTAAGATCCAATGACCTAGTCTTGAAATTATAAGTAGCTTTATTGTTTCATTTTAAAATAACAGGTTTGGTGGGGAATTTTTTTAGATTTAATATGTATTGTCCATCCTGTGACAATATATGATTAACTGGGCAGCCTGATATTATATTCTTCCCCACCAGAACCGTACATAGGCCATAACCTTGGGAAAGCAGTATCTACTAATAATTCTTACAAGTAAATCATCATCATTCTTCAAA
Organism: Gallinago undulata; assembly: GCA_026546715.1. Classification (NCBI taxonomy): domain Eukaryota; kingdom Metazoa; phylum Chordata; class Aves; order Charadriiformes; family Scolopacidae; genus Gallinago; species Gallinago undulata. The sequence goes on from JAOTQQ010000012.1 coordinate 123,763,129, forward strand.
GCAATGCAGTAATTCCCAATTCGAAAAGCATCACCACAAGTCGTCAAAGGTTTTAAAATTCTCTCAGCCTCAAATTCTCCCATTCTTACACTTTCAGGCAATACTGGAGTGGCTCTCGACAGCGTGCAGAACCAGATTTGCTCCTTGGTTTTAGCCAGCCCTTCCTTCAACTGCAGGCTGCTCTGTGCAGGGAGGCAGAGCAAAAGCTGCTTTTATTGACAAGTATCTCACCCCTCTCCCCATCCCCACATCCTCTCTTTTTAAGATGGGAAAACGCCCGGCTGCTTTGCCCGGGGTCCGGGCAGCATCTTGCTTCCCCACAACGGGTAGGCACAAGCCCTGAGTGCCACTCAATGCCGGAGACCTCGCCAGAGGCCCAAGCCACTACTTACTGCTCTCATCTCAGGCTCAGCACATCTTCTACCCACCCTGGCTCTCTGCCAGGCTCTAATTAAGACACTTCAGTCTGTCAGAGTTAACCCTCTGCTGCACCTACCTTCTCCAGAAGCAATGGCGTAGGCAGCACCTGAGCGGTCGTGCCCTGCCGGCTGTGGGGGCTCCAAGCCCTCCGTGCCTCTACCTCCCCTCTCTGTAACTGAAGATGAATTAACCAGGTAGTTGGCACTAAGACTTTAAAAGCAGCATTTCTAAAATCAAGCAAGCATTCCTCCCGCGTTAACTTGGTGTGTACTGCCACGTCTATTTTCCTCCAAAGAAAACCAGATAGATCTCAAATTATCAAAGAGCAGAAATTCCTTTAAAAATATAAACCAAGAATAGGTTGTTGAAAATTCTTTACGATCTGGATAGTTGTGTGTTTCATTCCTGAAGGCTGCAGAACAGGGATTTTGTCATTGGGTTAATGAGGAATTCTGAAGGAGCCAGAGCTGCCTTTCTATTTGACAAGAGATAAAATATAAGCACGTTTGCTGATCTATCAATACTACCTATCAGTCTCACGCAAAGAACAACCACCCCCAAACTGAGAGGGGAAGCTGTGAAAATCGTCAGAGAGGGTTAAAAGGAAGCCCGTGTCGAGGCTGACTTGCATCAATTTAATCTATATTTTCTTGTTCCAAAACCCCGTTTAACCGTTGCATCCTGCCCAGACAAGGAAATCTTCCCTAATGAAAAGCAGTACGTTACAATGCGACTGAGAGCTGAAATAAGTTAATTTCATTCTAGTAACTGGGGAAAATCCCCCAATCTTTACCTGAATAACAGAAATGTCTATATGCCCCCAGGAAAAAGCAAACTCTTTCAACTTTTAAAGAGTTATAAAACCAGAAAATTTAGCTGACTAGCCAACTACCCTCATAGTACATGACATTCGTAATGGAGGCTTTGATTACTTTGAGGCAATAAATCTGGATTTTACACAGCCTGTATGAGATAATTTGTAACCCAATCCCGCTTCGTCACTCTTACTGAGCATCTGCCCCTGTGACAGGAAAACCAGAGCTGTCTTCCAAAGTCATTACTGGTCTGATCTTGGTTGCAGTTTTCCTTTTTTGAAGTGAAATTCTCTGCTTTAGGCACTATATTAACACCTAAAATACCTGATCCTGTAAAGCAACATCTTAGCTCTTCATTTTGACACATCCAGAAAACCATGCATTACGTGAAACGTGCTCATAATGCTGTCTCAGGATTAGCTCATGTATGTTTTTAAACTAAAATAAGCAAGTTACCTAGTGGGCTTTAAATGAATTATTATTTTTTTTAAAGTTCACAAAAATAATTTCAAATGTTTTGTGCCATTCCAGTTTTCTGCTGAGCTAAAAGCACTTTTTTTAAACCTGAAAAGATGCTTAAAAGGAAAATTGATAGCATTCAGTTGTTTGTACTGGGAGCTCACAGCTCTCCTTTCCCACAGGCTGTACAAAGACAAATCCTAAAAGGAGCAGTGGGGACAGGTTAGTCTTCATCTGCAAGTATTGTCCCCTCCTACACTTCTCTGCTGTATTTTCTTTATAGATGTAATCCACAGGCTCTAGGTATAAGAAAAGGGCTGTCCCACCCTGTGCTATCGGAACGTTATTTCCAGTACTCAAAGGGTACGTCCTCTAATATATTTTTAGAAAGGTTATTTCAGTTTCCTTAAAGTTCTTTTGAACTCACACAGGCAATGTGTGCCAAGCATATTGTTACACGTTATGATACCCTGGGGCCCTTTACTGAAAAACTTCAACTAATTTCTCCTAGAAACCTTTTTTTCTTTTTGACTCACACTTTATTCTCTTGCAAAGAAAGGTACAGGAACAATGCTCATTTATATTATGGCTACATATGCTTCACATCTAAATTGCATATGTGCATCATATTTAGGGCTGATTTTACCAGTGAGTATAGCAGTTTCAGAAAGAATATTATTAATTTCCATTTCCAGTGCAGAAAGAGAGATACTGATTGACAGATAATACTGCTTACACTTGCACTGTGAATAGTCCCCCATAGGCTAACTCATATTTAACTAAAATAGATATATTAAAACTGAATCATTATCTAATCCACTACGTAAATATTTTTTCTTTTTTTAAATAAAGCAGAATTCTTTGTAAAAAGTATAATGAATGACATTTAGTTTTTCATTTGATACATGCTGCTACTGTGAAAGAAACAGGAAAAGCTGCTAAGCCTTGGTCAGAGATCTTGTTTCCCATTTAAGAGGAAGCATTACATACCACCACCTCCAAGAAGAAAAAAGAAAAAAGAAAAAAGAAAAAAGAAAAAAGAAAAAAGAAAAAAGAAAAAAGAAAAAAGAAAAAAGAAAA
>JAOTQQ010000012.1:123786892-123822476 GCA_026546715.1 Gallinago undulata
GGAGTTGGAGAGAGCCAGAAGGTCTCCCCTCAGCCTCCTTTTCTCCAGGCTGAACACCCCCAGCTCCCTCAGCCTGTCCCCACAAGACTTGTGTTCTGGTGTTCCACATTAGTACATGCTATTATTTCAACCCCCGTCCTGCTGTTCCTGTCGACACCTTCACACGTGCCTTTCCACAGGTGTTTCATTCACACCAAGCTTCCTCCTTCCACTACAACTCCCTGGAGCACTGACCTAACGGGCCTTTGATCTCACCTGCTCAAATTGTTCTTATCAGAGCTTCACTGCGGCTTCCCTGCCAGAACACAGTTTTGCCCACAGACCTGTACCTTGCATTCTATACAAGCAAAACTACTTGTAGGTTTCTTAGATTGGATTTTTGTACGACTACGTCAGGGGAAAAGAAAGATACGTAAGAACTACCCACACTTCTGCGGGGTGGCTACTAAGCAGGGCGAAGAAGCGAAACGAGAGACAAATACACAAAGTGCACGGAGCCGGGATTCCAAGAAGGTAAAGCGCTGGGGAAGCACAGCGCCTGGCCATGCCGAGGAGCCAAGCCAGGCGACGCCAGGCCCCGCCGGCGCAGCCAGCTCAGAACCGCCCCCAGACGCTGCCCCGGCCCGGCCTCCCCGCCACGCCCTCACCTGCCGGGGGCCGGAGGCCGCGCTACCGCTGCCCGGCCGCTCCTCCGTCTGCTGCGGCGGTGTCCCGGCCTCCGGCGCTCCCGCCGCCGGAGCGCCCCCGCACTGCCTGACCGCCAGCCGCCGCCAGGGCCGGAGAGCTGCCCGCGCCGCCGCCAGGCCCCAGCTCGGCGCCGCCATCACTGTCCGCGTGCAGGGCGGCGCGTGAACTCCGACCCCGCGTCAGCGGCACGCGGCGGGCGCAGGCGCACCGGGCGGGGCTGAGGCGGCGCGGCCGCCATCTTGTCTGAGGGAGAGTCTGCCAGGGCGGCGGCCTCCCTCCCTCAAAGAGCCGAGCAGGCTGAGGGTGTCGCCCGCTCTCCGCCGCTGAGGCGGCCTGCGGGGGTAGGAGGAGAGGGCAGGGAAAGCCGCCTCTGGCCGCTCTGTCCCGCCCCGACCAAGGGCGAGCTTATGTGAGGCTGCAGCTGCGAGGCCGAGCGCGACGTGTTAACAGAACCAACGATGCAGCGTTAAGGAACTCGTCCAGAGTAGACAACCCTTCTAGTCATCAGTTAGATAAATAAAAAAAGAACCCATACAACAAGGGTTCGAGAAGGACCTGCCCTACGTGGCGTTGACCCTACAGCAGAAGAGCTCTACTCTGGCTTTGTCATTCAGGTCATTCCTTCCTTACAGGGTAGCCCCTCCGAGGCTATTTTCTGAACTCTCCTCTGCAACCCGGGCAGTTTACCTTCATGTAAGCCCCTAGGACCTAGGCCGAGTCTTCCAAGCTCACCTGTGCAGAGTCCCCCTCAGACAGCAGTACGTATCAGCACTGGAAGGGTTGTTTCAACGAGAAATAAACATTTGTGTAATCCTCCATATTTAGCTGGACAATACATTCCTCACATACAGGTTTTTATTAAGCTTCTCACATGTAATTAAGCATATGTACCATAAATCACATGTTAATAGGGTTGTCAGGAGCCAAGTTTTTTTTCCTCCCCAGACACCTGTGGCAGTTGAAGTTTCATGGATTTCACACAAATGTTTGAAAACTTGCTTCCAGTTCTAATTACGGCGATAAACATTTGCCAAAAGTTCTAACCTTACTGACACCATGTGCCAGAAACATACAAAACACAAGAAATTGGAAAAGTACAACAGGTAAAGCAACACGTAGGAGAACAGATCCTGCCAGAGAGCTATGCTGCGGTACGACACGGTGCACCTCTCAGAACAGGTTTCTGGGGTCTTAAACAGGAGTGCAAGTGGTACAGGCTTTTCACACATTAAAAAAAATAATAAAGAACGTGTAGCAGATGTTTTCAATGGTCAGCCTAGAAGGGAAATAACAATAGCATTTGAGAGGAATTCTCTCGATGCTTAAAAAAAGAACCATTTCTGTGCTCAGGCTTATTCTTACAGCCCATGCTTTGTTAGTGTAAGTGGGACACAACCATGTGTGAATTAAGATGAATCTATTTCATGACTGATGAAAAATTCAGAGGAGCATCTTACCACATTAACATCATGTACAAATAAACAAGACTGAAAACGTTACTGTAACTGAACCAAACCAGTACTACTGGGCATCTTGCTTCCATTTGCAATGGTCAGAAGTCTCCTAGATGGATAATCCACAGACAAATCAGTAGGTTTTAGATTTGGTAAGTATTACCCTATCTGCATCTGTTGTATGAGGAACCGGCTCGTAAGACAGTATGCTCCTACCCGTATGTAATCCCCCCATGAATAACTTGTTTAAACCCTGCTGATGCAGAAGTCCTTTCTTTGGCTGGGAGTGATCCTCACAGTCTGGTGTCCCCCATGCTGGCAACACTTAACTGAAATAATCACAAGGGAGTGAAATAACAAGCTTCATTTTGGCAGCAGCAGTAGATTCATAGTGATTCAGTTGAGCAGTAGATACAGATTCAAAAGAAGTTGTGTATCCACAGTGTACATACAGTATAATTAACTTCTCAAAAGAGTTTTTTTTTCTTTGCTATATTTTAAAGGTTGCCTTCAAATTACAGACAAGTCCTCTACATGCTTGAAAGGCATAAAAATTCCCCTTCCCACACAAAACCCTAAACAATATATTTTAGTTTCAAAAATATTTTGAACTCACAAACAAGCTTGGTATCAGTTAATCTGGTAAAATAGCTAAGTGCTAAATAAAAGCACATCTGGTGGAAAGAGCGCAAAGAATGTTACAAGTGTGCTTGATTTTTGCTTGCAGCATCTGGCAGTGGGTAGCAGGACAGAGGCAGGGGTCTCAGTGGGTCTCCTCCTGTGTCTGTTCGGCGATACCTTCTGTGGCACTGGCATTGGCAGCAGAGTTAAGAACGTCTCCGAAGTCTCCACCGGCAGGTTTGCTTCCTCCAACTTTAGACTAGAACACAGAGAGAGCCTCTACATAAAAGTGCAGTTACATACTTAACTGTATAAAACCAGTACCTCCACATGAGAAAGTTTAAGAACTCTTTTCAGCAGAGCAGCTTTTCCAGGCTACCCCCCCAACACTCGAACAACAAGTCTTTAAGCATTACGTGGAACACAATCACCAGCAGCAGACTCCCACAGCAGTCTCCTTTGACTTCAAGACAGAAGCATGAAGCAGCCCTGATTCCAGGGAGTCTGAAGGCTGACACACCCTCCGTTAAAAACGGATACGGGTAAAGCAGCCTTTCAAACCATTTAGACTTTGAAAGATTCCGAGTTAAAACTCGCTTCTGTATTGCTCAAGAAAGAACCTTGAACAGTTTTCAGTCTCAACAGCAATTCCTCACATCTTTAGCAGAGCACAGCAACTATTTTACTTTTTCCAGGTAATGTGTTTGCCTTTTCATTTCCCTCTACAGTATATACCCTGTGGGATGGCAGGAGTGTTAATGCCAATTAGTTTGCAAAGGAATGCCTAGTTCCCCACGCTATCACTTGCGTGTTTCTTCATCCAACCCAGTGTACTCACACAAAAGTGTAATCTGGTTCCAGTTAGATCTATTAGTTATTTTTAAAGTGTTTTGGTGTTTGGGTTTTGGGGTTTTTTTTATTTACCTGGAGAAGCTATTAATGGTTGCTTCTGACACTTGAATCTTTTGTGATTAAATTTTAAATTAAGGTACAAAGGGCTTGCATATTTTATGCCAGAAATGAGAGAAACATCCCAAGCTATTCTGTGTAAGATACTAGTCCTTAGGAAGGCATGGAAATAAAAGCCTAGACAATTTTGGATACATAACACTAGGTACATTATATATAGCTGTTTGCACAAGTTAGCTAGCTGGTAGTTCTTCTAGCTAAAGGCATCTTCCTGTAAGACGTCCAGGAAGCCCATTTTTTATTCTCAAGTCATTAGGCAGAGAAACCATTTCCACACTACTTAAAAAGATGTCATCTAAGCACCTTCAACAGTTCACCACCAACTAGAGAACAGGCTCCCCAGAATCCACGTCAGTCTTTTTTCCACATCTACAGTTCCACAGTCACAAAGGTGTTTTGGTACTGCTTACCTTTAAGTTTTCAACTTTTTCCTCAAAGGATTTGAAAGTAGGAGAATTTCTAGGAAAAATAAATAAAATAAAAAAAAGGAATCACAGAATTAAAACCATATCTGGTTAGTCTATAAATATCAAAAAACAAGCAGACAGTTGCTTTTTGCAACATCAGCAAGAGTTTGGTTTGTTTGGAGCTCTTTCCTCGGTTTAAGGGTAGCCTGAAAATAGTTTAGATCTGGATCTCCCTAGGTACTACAAAACTAAAATTCAAACACACTCAAGTTGCAGCTCATTTGTATCTTTGGCAACAGAGCTTTGCCAGGCTTAGCGATAGGATCTTTCATCACAACATGGGAGAACTAGCAAGTATTTTAGGTTTAGCTTATTATTCCCAGTGATTTCAAAGAGGTTTCTGGCTTAAAGAATTTGTACAGAAAAGCTCAGTCATCACTTCTGGTTAGCCTAGTACGTTATTGCTGAAGAAAGCTTGTCATCAGAGTTTTTTTACACTTGTTATAGGAAAACTAGGCTATGTGTTCAATTAACAAAGCGTGGTTCACAGTGCCATTTTCTGCTAGCACATTACATTTATGGCAGACTCCCTCTTAAGTGCTGGAGACAGCTGTGATTACAAACGTTAAGTTCTGCCTATGAAGAGCAGGACAGCTTGGGATTTTCAAAGCTGAGGGCCAGTGTAGTATTTATTACAATCAGAAGAGTGGCTTAATGCTCCAAGTAGCTGCCACTGCAATCTGAAACTTTTGTGCAATAGCTTCTGCCTTCATGCAGGATGGAAAACACTTGCCTTCAGCAGACCCAGCCTAAGAATTTGTAGCAGGCTCAAAAACTAATTATAAAGATGAAAGACAGAAGGTTTTTTTCCAAAAAGAGGTCTTAAGCTTCCCACTCCCCTTGTTTGGTATTTGCATAGCTCACCCACACTTAGCTGCACTCTTTCATTTGGGAAAGCACACAGTGACATGATATATATCAAACCAGACTCTCAGGAGATGGAGGGACACAGTGCCAAGCAAGGGGAGAGAAAAGGCAAACATTCTGAGTCAGCAAGAAGCTTTTTGTGAAACCACAGTATTTTTTTTTACTCACTTCCATTGTCCTAAAACAGATGCCAAACTATTGCCTTTTAAACTTGTAATCATTTAATAACATTTCATTTCTAACGGGCAGGGAAAAGTTGTTCTTGTTCTCCAAACAGCAGGTCATTCCAGATGTGCAATAACCACCACCGATAACCAGAAATAAAACAAATTTTATCCTGTATGTCAGTACAGGAAACCCATTACAAAGTTGGGTGGTTTTTTTAGTTTTGTTTCAAATCTATGTTAGTTGACTTAAATTCAAATTGACTTAAATTCAAATTCATTGATTCCACACATGAAAAGAAACAGACCCAACAGCTGGATTATGCATACATTACCTCATAATAGGCATGCTAATTGAATGCTGTATGGAGCGTATACTAAATGCCAGCATTAAGGAAAAAGAAAGTGAGAAGTTAGTGTAAGTGATAGACTGAGAATAAATTAGCTTATTTGGTAAATAGCTGAACAGTCTTACGAGGTAACATCTTGGGTTTGCTTTTTTAAATCGCGTAGCCATGCACACACACAAGTACAACAGAGCAAAAGCTGCAACAACTTATTTTCCTTTTTATAAAGATTCAATTGCCATGCGTGTTAGTATATATTCTGCTGAGCTGCACCAGTCTATCTACCGGTTAAGTTTCTCAAGCAATGGGAGACATGCTGCATTTACAGTTTTGAAAATATCAAGTAGAAAGTGAATGCTCAAAAGTCTTATCAATCAACTAATCTTCCTCCTGATAGAATTAATGCTACATTCAAGAAGGCTTCCATTTCAACTCAGTGTAAGATTTCCATACTCATCAATACAAATTATCTACTTGTTAATATAAATTATTTAGTGAGAACAGTCACATCAATCTATATTCAAGGTCAGGTTTATCCTGAAAGTCCTAATCTTAACCCTGTCCTGAAATTCATGGAAGATTTCTGTAACTTGCCAGCATTACTATAGTTACTGTTTGTTTAGTGACAACACACACCTACTCTAGAAGGTGCCTGGACACAGATTAAGGAGCTCCCAAATAACTTCAAGACCATCTGAAATCTACTGCAGTTCCACATTCTAGATAAATCCCTGTTTACTCTTGATACACATTAGTCTCGTGTTAAACGTTTCTTGTCAAATACCACAATAGTAAGTTAGAAAAAATTATTTACAAATAAATTCAAGTAAGCATCAGTCCCATCGCTTCTCACTTCCAGGAAAAAACTTGGGCATGGAAAATTTTCTGAAGGTCAGACTTATGCAGTCTTAAACGTAGACACCACCTGAATAGCCACATAACCCTGGGACCTGAATTCACTGGTGGAATCCCAGATGAACTCAGTCCTCACGAAAGCCAAACACTCAAAGGTTTTGAATCTCCACTTAAGTGCAACAGCACTAATTCTTCCCCTTTGTTTTTGTTTGTTTGTTTTTTGAAAACCCAGCTGCTCCTAATTTTGTAACTAGACCTTGAATTTCCATTGCTGTGATTCTCCCCAAGAAGCACACCAACAGCGTGGGCTCCTCTGGCCCCGTTATATTCCCTTCCAGTTTCTGATGACCCGCCTAGCCATTAACTCTTCTTTTGAGGTGTTAAATTCCTGAGGTGAGAAGAGAGCTATCAGTCTGCACTTGTCCTTATCAAATGCAATAGTCTAATACTAGTAGGGAAACACCATAGCCTTAACGTTGAATATTGGCTCAGCCGAGGCAGATAAAAGGCAACACGGACAAGGTAACTAAAATACTCAGTGTCTGCAGCTGCTAAAATAATCAACTCAAAGATAAGGGCTGTTTTACTGGACAAACTATGAACAGAGAATGCATAAACCGTTTTACATTTAGATTCTAGTGATTTGATTAGAGTCGCAATGCTAAAAAACCACTGGAATAGACACAAAAAAGGGAAAAATTCTACTGTCAAGGCAAAACACTGTGCAGACAAAGAGAAGGAGGAATTCTGCATGCCATTGACCTCAAAACCATATTCTGTCTCTTTACCAAAAAACGTGCAGAATGACTTTAACAGATGTCTGTCTTCGAAGGGAGAGAGACTAATTGATTATTACGTGTTCTCAAGATTTCATGGTCTGGGATCATCACCAGATGAATATGAAGAAACACCTTTCCTGACATTAAAAGCACTTCAATTTTACATTAACTAACACTGGAGAAAAAAAAGAAATTACCTTTTACAGACAAAATTTATTTAAAGATTTTAATGGAGACAGTCTGACTACATGCTTAGTTTCATAAACAATTCTTGCGCCCACCTTACCTAAAGGAATGTGAAAATGCCTGTAGCCTGCACAATGCCAGAGTAAGCATTAAAAAAAGAAAGGAAGTTCTGATAAATCTGAAGAAAAATATGTAACTGTGAAACTGCACCTAAAAGTGTTTTCTCACTAGACTTCAAAAAGCAAGAAAGAGTTAATGGCAGCACTTTAAAACACAGGGCTGATTTTATTACGTGGCAGCAATATTCTGTTAGAATGTGTGACTTTTTATTTATCCAATAGCTGAAAAATAAGTTTTATCCACTATTCACAACAAGTTACAAGCAGAGATGAGTGGCTGCATATATTCCAGTAGTAAAAGTTTTATAATAAAACAAAGAACTGTAAGCTAAACAGATGACTGGATTGTATCCAAGAAGAGTTCTGCATGCAGCTAACAAAAATGCTAAAAATGACAACCAAACTTACCTAATTTGCATGAAAGGCTGTGTGTCACTAGACACAAAGTCAAAATATATTGTATGCCAATATTTAAGAATTAAAAAGTACCAATAGTCTATTAAAAAGGTAATAAAATCAAGCCACTGCTATGATGTAGAACAGCTTACAAAGCAATAATACACACCTGAAAGGAATCCACACACAAGACCAAAAAAAAAGCCAACAAAAAAGCCAACAACAAAACCAAACCACAAACCATTACAGATAGTAGTAGTTTCAATGTAGTGTTCCACAAGCTGAGGAAGTCAGAGAACAGAAATGAGAATGCTCTCCTAAAACACATGCTGAGGGCTCTTGATAGATACACTTTTTGGTGTGTTAACAGCATAAATTCATTCCAGTGATCTCCTGCTTAAATCAAAAAGGCAACTACTTGGGAAAAGCAAAAGAAACCTACCTGACATCTTCAAACTTCTTGGTTATGACTGAACCAACAGTTGAAAAAGCAGCAGAAGCCTTCTGACCAGCCTGAGAAAGAGTTTCTGATGTTTTCTTGTATCTGTGTTCAAACAAAATTCACCCTGTAGTTATTTTAATACAACACATAAGAAACATTTTCGCATATGCACATTTGTATGAAACCCAGAGGTATGCTTCAACTTTGGGGTCAAGCAGACAAGCTACTTTTGAGAGATTGTTTTGAGCCAATGCAGGCCCTTCTGGCTACAGCATCCCTACCACCTCAGACTTCAGATGAGCTTCACCGACGTGCTCCTACTAACACACCCCCAGAACAGATGTTGTCTGCTACTTTAGGACTTAAAAAAAAAAAACAACCACAACCAAAACAACCCAATAAAACCACACCATGCACGCACACTGGAAAAGAGCAGAGGTCTAATTTTTTGTGCCAAGTGTCTAAAATCTCACACGGAATGGTTTTGTCAATAAACTTCACCATAAAAAGTTTGAGGTACATCCTCGCACACTCTGTGTAGTCATTAACTGGAGAAGGCATTTCACTCTAGACCTTAAGCTGACAGTTGTGTTTGGCAAGAACACTAACTGTGACTTTGCACTCTTCCTGCACAAGCTCAATTTACAACAGTTATTCAGGCTGGAAAAGAAGGGTATTCTGTTGGACTTCGGACACCTTGGTATCTCAGTAACGGTGTCCCAGGTCTGTCAGATAAAAAGTGCATTAGAATTGCCCATATTATGGCCAACCATTCTTATTTCACACGAGACAACACGGCTAATAGTGGCCTCCTTGAAATAAATCTATGATAATTTATTCAGATAAGTTTTAGTGCAACTTAACTTTGTTATCTACAGTCATCTCACTTCAGACAACCAGAGGGTTTAGACATGACAAGAGCTACGTAGTTCTCATCTCAACAGGTAAGAGAATCATCAGGAACTGATACATACGCTGTAGTTGATGTAACATCTTGCCAGCTTTTGGTAATGTTCTGCCTTAGTTCCTGTAATGAGTTCATTCCCAGCTTTCTCTTGATTTCTGCTAGATACTTCTCTTTGGCAACGAGCACTTGTGAGAGCGTCTGGATTTCCTCTTCCACCTGTGGCAGCAGAGTTGATGACAGTGTGAGGACCCGACAAGTTAACAAGCGATGTACGCTGCCGTTTAACTAGGGATTTATTAGAACAGCTACAAATGGAAGGGCTAACAGTTTCTAAATACTAAAAGGGAATTCAAACATAGTTTACATCAAGAGCTAGTGAGAAAGTAACCTACCCTCAGCTAGCTCTGTTACGGGAACGTACACAAGGAAGTTGGTAACTAAAAGACTGTACAGTTAGAAATCAGTACCTTTAGACAACATTAGCCTACATGAAGCTTGAAGGTTAGTACAAACTTGGGCAATTGCCAAGCCTGTATTCTCCTTTTACATCAGAATAGATACCAGTATGACCAGTATCAGGAAGCTTAGAGCATTCCTGATCCTCACATGAGTTTTGTCTCCTTGAACAAAAAGGTTCTTCTGTGTCTTAAGCCAGCAACTGCAGGCTGGATGTGGGCACAGGAGTGCCTTCCCCACAGCAGGGCTGGAAATGGTAGCAGACTGAGCAGTTTAAAACAAAACCCCCCAAATCCACAAAAACCAAAAAATCCCCCCAACCCCACAAAAAAACCCAAACGCAAAACTAAAAAGCCCCAGAAAAAACAAACAAACAAAAAAACCCACCCACAAAACCACAGCACCTGTTCAGCAACTAGAAAACTGCCTTGTTTGTATACTTCTCTCACAGAAACACAACTAGATCATGATTGGAGATGTCAAAGTTGTTTCACGATGCCATTCTGTGGGCGGTATAGATGCGACAGAGGTCCTATGGCCATATGTACAAAGGTGAAGGCATACACCCAACCTACTGCCTCAGCCAGACTGCATTTACTCTAGAGTGTCAGGCTGCCCACTCACTCAAGGTCCTTTAAGGAAATACCAATATCTTCATTTTGGATACCTGTCCCAAGTCCAGCTTGATGTACCCTGGCAGGACCAGCTCTCCCCCACCATCTTCAGCTGATCAGTTTGGCATGAAATAATACTCAGGACTACCAAAACCAAGACTGCATTAAATGTGTCTATTTCACAGCTCAGGCTTAAGTTAGGGTCTTTTATTAGGGTCACATAGAGCTACAAAAGAAAACAAGACTGGTGACTCAATAAAGCTTGACTTTGACAACTTTTGAAATGCATTTATCAGGTTTGAATATTTGACTGTCCTTCAAACAGTTTTAACTTGCTCTTAAAAACCACTTCTGCTATATGAACTATGGACAAGAACAGTTACATGGTTAGATATTAGCAAAAAACATGGATATTACTACAAAGCATCCTTCATGGAAACACAGCTTTAGTTACACCACATCAGTTGAGACAATACTTGGTTTTGGCTTCCAACCATATTCTCATTAACAGTTTATTTACCTCCTTCTCACTTGAGGGGAAAAAAACCAACAGGTATTTAAGCATCTTGGTTTAAGATCTGTACACTCAGCACTTGTAGTGTAATTCCCCATAGCTAGAACCTGCTGTTCTTTTCTCCTTGACACCTTCCCTTTCCCTCCCCACAATACACAGGAGTGCCGTACCCGGCTTTAGACGCTCGCAGGATAAATATGCAAAGCATTAACTGTATGTTCAAAGGCAGCATTATCCCAGATTTTCATTCTCAGAAGCAGTTTAAGAGCTATTTGCAAGAGGTTTACCTTAGCAAGCTCTTTTCGTAGCTCATCCCGTTCTTCTTCTGAGAGTGTTTCTGCCATGCCAACGGTAGCAGCAGCATCCTCTCCAACCTCAGGTATAGAGTCACTTCTCAGCAGCCCTCGAGAGGAATAAACCATTGGAAGTCAGATCATCGCAGTTAATGCCAATATACAGCCTTTTTGTGCACCACACAAAGAAAACCGATGAGAGGACACCAAAGTCACACTCCCAGAGTGCTACAGCATCCAGGAACTAGATGATCTCTATGGTCCTAGACGATCTAGGACCATAGACTAGGTCCTAGATGATGATGGACTAGATGATGTCTATGGTCCCTTCCAACTCTAAAATTAATTCAGTGAAAAATTCAGTGAAAAATTCAGGAAACCAGAGGTATTTTACTGCCTGTTTTGCTCTATCGAGTTGTACTGAAGCTCTAATTGCCACTGCTGCCATAATAAGGGACTGGGAACATGTTGAGAACAATGGATCCCCCTGCTCTAACAGAAGCCAAGGTGCAGAACACTGCATCCCAACCAGCGATTCCTACACAACCTCTGCCCAGGAGCCCATGCACTTTGTGCTGTCTCTCATTCGTGCAGCACAGGAGCTCTGGAAGCACTGGAGGTCCTCAAGACCAACACTCACTGCTCTCCATCAGATCTTTAAAAAAGCCCATTCTCAGCATACTAGGGGCGGTCATGGTGATGAGCAAGCTCAGGAACAGCAGAGAAGAGGGTTGCACCGCAAGTACTGACTCTTCCCCCATACTCTGCTCAACCTCTCTGTCCCCAGGAACTGGCACCACTGTAGCTAGAAAGTCACAGGTATCATGGAACTAGAAGTAAGCTGTTCTTCTGCACCTGGACATTAAGGCAGATGGGAAGCCCAGAGAAGGAGCTTGGGAGCAAAAGGCTTTCCCTTCAGACAAAGCGGTGGAGTGCTGGGAAGGGACTGGCGAGGATGTGTATCCCCTCACACTGCTGCCTCTTCTCCTTCCAAATCCAGACACCAGAACTCTGCCCAACTCCTCTGCATAAATACCAAACACCCCAATGGTCTTCCTCAGCTTTTGCCTTCACAGATACAGGGAATGGAAAAACAGTGTTATTTGTATTACTATGATGCACTTTAAAGATTCCTTTAATCTTAAGTCCTCAGTGCTTGCACTAAGATCACTTTAAACACCTTTTAACACGACAAACAGATCTTCCAGCAAAAGAGTTCCCATGCTGAATTTTTGTAGCTGACACTTAGACATACAGTTTGCCAGAATTCAGGAATCCTGTTCTAATTTGCAAAGAGAACAGTTTGCAGAAATACTGCATGTGGAATGGTTGCGGATTCCCAGAACTAATTCTCTATTCAAATGGTAAAATAGCTTTATAGATAGTAAAAGAAAAATAATATCTTAAAGTAGAAGAAGAAAAAGCCCAGGAGGACTTACGGTTTATAAGGAGAGAGGGTGAGAATGTGTGTGTGTATATAAATATGTAATTCAGATAAGATGAGAACATATTAAGTCATGTTCCCTTACTAATCACTATAGTAATTAAGCAGGTAAAATTCCATCCTCATTTCAGCAGCTTCTGATACCACTGCACAATACCATTTGGTCTGGGAATCCAAAAGCTCATTAATGTGTATTGACACCACCACTATGATTTGTTGTGAGATTCATATCAAATAGCTACATTGCAATCAACTGAAAAGTCAAGGGAAAAAAGATTCTGCGAGTCTGTAATTAGTTTTAAGTATTCTATGAAACATGCTCCTTGCAGCTCTCAAACATAAGAAAAGAAGAGGCTGTGTCCTTGATGAAGCTACTGATCTCGGGTAAAGCTCAACTCCACAAATTCTTTCCAAAACAGTATGTTTTCTGTCTGCATTTGTGTCCAGACCGCTTGTCCTCTAGAAACACACTGCTCCGTGGGAAGAGCGTTTGTAAATGTAAGTTGTCACTGAGTACACTGAGAAGGAAGCACACGGAAAGCAACCAAAACCCCATTCTGCATTTATTTATGAACTCTATACCATGTTTACCCAGAGATTTACGTCTGTAAATTTCTTCTACACAAACATAATGTAGTTCCTACAGGTTTCCCAATACGCTACTTTCTGGCAGGAGTCTAGGGCAGAAAACAGTTTGGGTCTAATACCCAAGCCAAAGCACAGCATGACGGCACCAAAACAAAAAGATTACAGCTCATGTCTCAATCAGACAATTTTTGTTATATATCTCAACATATTTCCTTAACATCAAACAGTTAAGAACACGATACCTTTTTGTCAAATTGTGATTTATCCTATTAATTAAATATGCCTATACTGAAAGAAAACTAGTAATTTAAACTGCATTTTCCCCTGATCCCCAGTACTTTAGCGTCCAACTCCTGACCTCGTTCTCCATGTGCAGCCCCTCAGAGCCCACAGAGCTTGCTGTCGCTGAAGCCATTTCAGAAAGTTTGCAAGTACCAAAGACCACGCCGACTCCAAGAGCATTAGCAGATCCAGCTGAAAGTCTCTTCAATCTGGTTATGAAAAGTCATCTGGATTATCTCACCAAAAATAGATCAGTTGAATCCAGCAGCAGGGAAATGTACTGGATCGTCTCCCATGGCAATTGCTTCTGTTTTAGGAATGTACCTTCTCTTTGGAAAACTGGTGTTTTATGGGACCTTGTGCTTCTCGTTGCCTACACTGAACTAAAGACATGATGCTACGGGGAGGATTTCTCGTCCCCTTCCCATTTCTACATCTTTCAGTAAAACTTGCAGTCACTGCTACTTGGAGTCCTCCATACCTCACCCTGTACATCTAACCATGCCTCCTTCTCCTCCTCACCTACTGTCCCCTCCTGTTCATTGCTTTTCCTTTAGCTCCACTTGTAGTATGCAAACACCTTCCCATGGGTCCCTGTTCTGTACCTCCCCTCTCATCCCCTGCTTCTGTTCCCCTCTCTGTGGTCATCGGTGCTAAGGTGAAGGCCATGCTAGGCAGCCTTAGACTCATGCCAGGCTAGGTACTCTACTATAACCAAGTTTACCCCAGCATTTTACACCACTCAAAGTCTAAAAATTCTGTTGGGGTAAAAAAAAAAAAAAAAAAAGGAAGACTTATCCAGTATTGAAAAAAACTTACCTAGTTTTAAGACCAGATTTTAGTTGTCTGTATTTCTAAGATTAACATATTATCCTACCAGTTTACTAGATCTACTTAAATGAACCAAATAAAGACTGTAGAAGTTAGTTGATTAGGATTCCACAGATCACAATCAGGGAAATGGGACTTAAGCCCTTACTATTTTGCCAGGGAAAGCAAGGCATTAGAGCCATTCAACTAACACTCAGGTTTTACGCGTTAAGATTTGCTTTGGTTGATTTCAACCCAAGTTCGTGCTCTATTTTGACCAGAAGTTCCTGCTTCTTTCTGGCCCGAATTCAGAGGTTAGCAGTAAATATTAGCAGTTTAAGGAAGTGCTGGTCATTTCAGCTGAGCAGCCTTCAGGGTGGGGAAGGGTTAGCCTTCACAAAGCTTTATCTTTAGACAGATATATTCTGTGTCAGACACTCAGAATGAGCATTTTGGCTATCGCTCTGCAGTTGGCAAAGCTAAAGAAATCAGGCACTTGTTAAAGTTCAGGAGGAACAAGCTGTTACAAGATTATAAGATCATGCCAACATTTGAGTAGTGCACAGTGCAACATATAAGAAAGATCAAATTTAAGTGCTTCCCATTTATCAAAAAGCCAAAGCGAGACAATTTTCTTCAACTCAGGGAAGAAAGTTCTTGGGCTTCTCCCATACACTAGTCCTGTAGTCATTCAAAGTCAACGAGAAAGGAAAAAAAAAAAAGCCCAGCAAACATTGGTGCTTATGGTGATCCATCACCACCAGACACAAAGGACTGCTCCCCCGCCTTTAGAAGAGGTGAGAGATGTAGTAATTGCAGAGGGAAAGATGAAAGATGACTGCCTTTCCCCAGAGGTCCCAAGCTCATTGAGCTCCCACAGAGAGGCTCCTTAAGGGATGCACATTTCATTAAAATTTTAAAGAACAAGCCCATCAACAACAACGGTCCCCCATCCTTGTAGCTTTATCGCACCTGAAGTAGGACTAAGCTTTCTATATTTTTAATTACTCTGGAAGATGAGGTCCGGCAGCACAGAAAGGAAATGTGGTATGACCAAAGCAGATGTTTCGGGGGGCACAGCTGCAGGCGTCCTGTACCACAGGTTTCCAGAAAGTAGTAGGGTTAATCAGTAGACGGCTGCTGCTGCAGCACAGCACGCACCAGGGGAGAACAAGTACAGTTACTGTCGGCAGGCTTAAGATTCAGAGCACTTGGAGTGCTAGCTGGGACACAGCAAAGGCTTCAGAAAGCATTTTCATTAATCAGTGATATTTTCAGCACTAAGGCAAGAGCAGACGTTAGACTCCAGAGGTCTGAAGTCATACTAAGTATGCAATTCCCAGCCCCCCCTCCAAAAAGCTAATAGTCAAACTAGGCCAATAACTCCAATCTTGCAGAAGTTGCCCTTTTATTCTTAATTTTTTTTCTCAGTTCATTTTCCCCTCAAACTGCCTTTCTACTGAATTAGGAAATAACAAACAAGATAAAGCTAGCACAGGCATAGCATGTGAGGTATTACCTACACAACACACCAAAGCTTATAAACTAACAGAGTTAACAGCAGGTCAGCTTTTACATTCATTTATGCCTGGGTTTCAGCCAAATTGTATAAATTCTTAATTGGAGAAGTTCCTTTTTAGAAATATTAATCGCTAAGCTTTCCACGTAGAGGTTTTGAAGAAGAAAGAGAAGGAAGTTACCAGACTTGACCAGTGTAGGTGATCCAGGTGGAGAAAGGCTTATGCTAGGTGACAGGTAAAGATAGTTTCTGTTTACTCCAGCATTGAAATCAAAGGGCGATTTGTAATCCTCATAGAGATCCATGCCAGAAAATTCAGAGCAGGCAGCCATCCTCCTCTTCCACCGAAGCACTCATCTTCACGTTCTGGGGGGAATCCGACAGCAGGATTCAGAAACCCTCTTTCTTCACATGACCTTCACTATACCTCCTCATAAAATTCAGCTGTCCTACGTGTCTGTTGGATCTGACAGAGCTGCCCAGCAGGTGATTTCCTGGGTCTCGTAGCTGCTGCTGTTTACACGGCACAAAGCTGTTTCTGTAAATTTGTAACTGGGGCTGGACTTAAAACAGACCGTTCCTTTAACAAACATTCACAGCGAGCCGTTCACGACTTCTGGAAGAGCCTCGGTCCTCTGCAGAATTGCAGCAAGAATTTTCAATCATTTAAATAAAAAAAGGTCAGCTGACTGCAGCTACACCAGGATATCCTTAATCTTCTAGGACACAAAAGGATTACTGGCCATAATCTATTCCATATACCATCTGTGTAGGACTTTTTCCTCTGATTAATGGAAAATTCTGTGTGCGTAACTATTCCCCCAGCTGCTTTCAGCAGTACACTAACCCAGCCAGGCTCTGCTGCCCAGGTACCACGCTGTAGGGCCAGCTCAGGATAGCAGAAAGCAGCGCTCACCTCTGAAGGCTACGCTACAAACACCACCGAGGGGGGGGGGTATGAACTTGCTAATGTGCATTATGATTTTTGCCCATAAGGCTAAACATACCTGGGTGTGAGGGGGGTATTGTCTTTTTTTTTTTTTAAAAAAAGATTCTTCATTCAGAGCAGCCGGTCACGCAGGGAACCGGTAACACTGGAATGCATCGTCCTGATGAAACCTACTTGTGTTTTGACACGTATACCATAAAGAAAGATCAACATAAGCCATCTGAGTTCATGCTGGACGTATAAGATTTAGCCCTAGCAAGCAGAAGTGCTTTTTACCCTAAGAGAGGCACTCAGCCCAGTTTTGCAGCACTTCACTACATTATTTTTTTCCTCCTGGGGTCAGCTTCTTTCCCTGCAATACATGTTTACTGGCAGCTCTCACTTTTAGAGCTGAGAAAATTTCCTCCCAACCCCACGCCTTCACCTGGGCTTTTCACCGCAGTCTGCCCACAGAGGAGCATAATCAGATGGAAATTAATCTTCTCCTCTGCTGTAAGAGTGTTGTTTCAGGGCAGAGCTGACCAGAGACACCACGCCACCCTCTGCTCCCAGCCCTAGAAATGAAGGAGCCCTGCAGCAAACCCAAGCCAAGCCTGGGCAGTGTGATCCCTGAGGATACGGAAAGAAACCGTAACACTTCTGAAATTTTAACTTCCCCTTCCCACTGCAGTCAGTGGGCACAGGAACAGACCCTTCAGCTAATTAAACAGCAGTTCTTTCAGACTGCAGACCTACATTGCTTTCTGGTGCAGGCTCATGCCAATGAGACCTCTGCTATTTTCCCAACCCACTGAAAAGAAGAAAACATCATGCCCCTCTACATTTCCGCCCCGTGGCTGCAGCATGTGCGAGAAACACTGCAAAGTTCACCTGACAAAGGTCAAAACTTGTCACAGATCCTAGCTAAAGCATCCAGAGGCATCAGAGAACTGTAACACAGCCACAGCAATAATATGTTCTCTCTTAACCCAGCCCAGCAATGGGCAGAGCCACTGATTCTGCTTTGCAGCCTTCCCTGGTGTAACCCAGCAGATGGGCACTGCCTTTGGTACCAACAGAATTAATGCTGCAGCACCTGCACTAACTGGATTAGCCCGTGACGAGTTACTGGAGCTGGGTGGCACACTGGGGAGAGCTGAGTGTTTTCCACCATCGCTCTCCCAGCACAGGAGGAGAGCACAGAGGTGAGGCTACACCACCTAGGGCTTTTTCCCAACCCCAGAGAATCATTCAATGTAAACCCCGTCCACGCTAGCAGGCTGCAACATTAACTTCCTCTGTTAAGGTTAGAGAGTGTGCTTACAGTTTTCCCAGGTAACTATTTAGCATCAACAATCTGGGCAGGTCATGAATTGCAGGGGAGGGAACTTCCTGCACAGCTAGAAAATCTGTTAAGTTTGAGCAAACACTGTTAACCAGATATTTGCCTGCCTAGTCCCAGACTTTGTTCTTTTCTTCAGATACCACCTGCTACCCAGGTCTGCAGCTTCCACCTCAGCCCAAGGCTCTAGTACCAATTTAAGTAAGGCAATATAGTATTGCAGTACTTCGACCTTGTTGCTCACTAATCGGGGATAAGATGTTATGGTAACCTTACAGAGAAGCTGCTTTTCCCAGATTTAGGTCTAGCAGAACAACAGTTTGTTTATACATGAAAAAGTTATATCCCTCTCTCCCTAAAGAAACCAAACCCAGCTCAAGTAAGACTGAAATACCACCTCTGGGCTTTGAAGAAACTAAGCTGTGTATTCATTAGTGTTTCATACAAAGAGTTAAGTTCAAAATGGAAAGGCTACCCTTAATGCCTCAGGATGGGAGGGATGCAGAGGCTACCCCAGGACCAGATCCAAACAGTACTTTGGGTAAAGCCACTAAATAACCAGTCCACAAGATCCATGCCTAGAGTTCTGCTGCTATGTAGGCACCTTCATCATCTTGGGACGTCCATGTATGCATCCTGTTTAAGCACAGCGATGCCAAATCTGTGCATCACAGCCCATACTTTTGGCAAGGCTACCATGACTCCAGCACTTCATTCAGCAAACAAAAGAGGATAGAGGAAGATGAGGGCAAGAGTTAACTGCAAAAGAGGCCCTTGCTATTCTGGGGGTAAAACAATAAAATTCAATCTTTCATTTCAATGTTGATTGTTAAGATTCAACTGCCTGCTCAGCCTATACCTGGTATGAATTTGCATCTTCTGCAACCTGCTAACAGGCAGGACTGACTGGGAGCCTTCCAGTAACTGCGGCTGGGGTGCAGACTTCCAGCCAGGTCTTCCCCTGCCCCAATTATTCCCAGGTAGATCCCAATCAGCAGCAAGTCAGGCTCCTCTTCCCACTCCACCTGAGTTTTAAAGGGCATAAGCCATTTTAAGAACTATAAAGCTAGTTAAGCACCTTAAGCCAATCTAGGTTCTGTAGCATCAATTTGATCTTCAAAGTCTTACCAGTTTACAGAGGAGTAAAGCCTTTCAGCACCTGATCCAAGGCCTTAAAACTGCATTAAGGGAAACGTGTCATGAAGCAATAGACACAGAAACCCAAACACTTAAAGGAGCAAGCCTTAAATTAGTACCTATGTGTCCCTATTGCCCCACTGGGCTCTCCCCCAGCCCTTAACAGCAGACACCCCTTTCAGCCCTGGGATCCGTGCTGCAGGAACGGTGCCGCACAGCTGCAGGGCGAGAACTGCTCCTGCAGCTCCAGCAGCAGTGGCCAGCAGGGATCCCAGGAGAATCCTGCAACCGTGTATGCAATGAACCAGGAGCAATTCACTAACAAACCAACGGCACTCACTGCCTTATTTTTTTTCTAATATAATGCAGATAATGCATCTACCTTTAAAGTATTGTGACCACTGAAGTTCCCATTATACTAGTAAGGACTCTGAGATTTTATCTGATTGGTATGTCCTGGAATGACTTTTAACGCTACTGGAGCTGAGTAAATCCTGTTAAGAGATATTTGCTCCTACTCCAAGTCAGACTGGGACAGTAAATTAAATGGAACTGTTAGCTTACAGAGATAGTGCTGTCACACAAATCAACAGACTAATCAAAACCCTAATCACTCCAAAAAAGGAGGAGGGCAAAGAGAAGGGTCAAGAAAATTTGTCCAGAGATGATTCCCCACAAAGAAATCAAGCTTTCAAGGATTTCCAGGTCCTAGAAGAAGTTGAGCATATCCTCTTCTTTAGATTGGACTCTGGACACGAGACACCCCTTTCCGCCTCGGGGTGACATTACAGGCAATCTAGCTTTGCTTTTTCACCACCTACACAGGTTCAGATCAGAAAACCACTGATCTCAAATCACGAGAGTTCTAACCTCTCCAGATTTCCAAGCACTATTCATATATTTATGCATGATCCAGTTGTGTCCCAGTCTGTTCCACACAAAGGTAAGTTTTCCTAAACATCCTCATGCTTGGATATGCTCATCTCCAGGCTTCTCACACTTGACAGCGAATTAAGTAGAGCAAGTAAACTATTTATTTTACTGAAGTATATGGACAAAACTGGGAAGACATCGAGATGAACACAAAGTCAGGCAGGCATTTTTCCTGATTCTGGTACAGTCGACCACAATGGAAACTACAGGGGGAAGGATGAAGTGCAGTGAGCTTGAAGGAACAAAGTTTGAAAGATCAAAGTTTGAACGGTGTGCCTTGAAGGAAATTAAGCTTCAGCTCTCAAACTTGGAGGGGGGAGGAGGAGGAAGGGGAAGAAAGAAGGGAAAGAGCTTTTGTTGTGTGTGGATTTTTTTGTTTAGTTGGTTTTCTGTGGTTTTGGTTGTTGTGTTTGATTTTGGGTTGTTTGGGTTTGGGGGGGTGTGTTTGTTAAAGAAAGCACACTTCCACTACTTTCAGTGAGCAGCTGGTCCAGAACTGCACGGGATTGTTCCTGCAAATTGCCTCCTGGCAGTATTTGGCCTCAATCTAAGCATGCCCTAAGTAGGTTTCTGCAAAGAAAGTGACATCTGGCAACAGGAAAGTCAGTATTTAAATCGGGCTCCTTCCCCACCCCGTGCACTAGGCTGGTTCTGCTCCTGATGCTCCTCATCCCCAAACACACATCAGCTGCTCAGCAAGCCTCTGCAGGGACTGCCTGGCACTGATTTGAGTGGTGCTGTGGGAACAGCAGGCAGCAGCGTGTGATCCATTCACGCAGACTGAGGTTTTATGTTCAGGCATAAAACTAAGCTTTGCAAACAGTAATCAAAGCGCACAGAAGAGTCAGCAGATTAGTTAAAAACGGCAACTTAATTTGGGGGCTTCTGCTCTGCCTTCAGCCTGCTCCTCGAGACTCCTCAGATGCAGGCAAAACATTTTTTTGAGCTGTGCGGAAGGGATCTGTCTTCTACAGAGCAATGCAGCAACTCGAGAGCGAGAGGCACTTCAGCCAGTGTGACTCCTGCCCATTTCGTGCCCCCGACCCTTCTTCTGGGCTGGAAGTACTGGTTCCTGCTTACAGGGCAGCTTCTTTAAGGATGCTTACAGGGAAGCCCTTCTTCAGCTCCAGCCCAGGAGCCTGTGAGAGGAAAAGGAGGGGACATTTCAGGACCCTGGACTACTCTGCGGAGACTACAAGAGACCAGAAGATGCAAGTTTAAAAAATGACCTCCTTCAAAAGAGAACAGATTTAGATTAGGTATGAGGAAGAAATTATTTACTCTGAGGGTGGTGAGGCACTGGAAGAGTTTGCCCAGTGAAGGTGTGGGCAACTCCCTCATCCCTGGAGGGGTTCAAGGCCAGGTTGGACAGGGCTTTGAGCAACCTGCTCTGGTGGGAGGTGTCCCTGCCCAGGACAGGGGGGTTGGAACTTCATGATCTTTATGGTCCCTTCCAACTCTAACCATTGTATGACTCTATGATTCTATGTTTAGGCAGAGAAGAGCCAAAGAGAGAAGGATGACTAGGACTGCTTTTAGCCTATCTTAGGACTCTTGCTAGTAGTTTAATTAAAGTACTTTAGAAAAAAGCAAACAAAGCAAAACAGACACGAGCAACATACCCAGTGCTGACAGCTGAAACACACAGTTTTGCCATGCTGAAGAGCAGCTAAGAAGCATTACTTAACAAAACTTATTTTTCAGCATTTTTGAGGTTTTTCTCACGAGCCAAGGTCACTGCCAAGCACGGGCTCTGATCCCAGCAAAGTGCAGGGGAAGCACCTGACTGCAAACAGCACCTCAGCCCAGGCTGCCTCCCTTGGCACACCTCTGCATCCATATCCAGGCTTAGGGGGCTCTGATGAAACTCCACTCCCCTCTAGCTGCTAGAGGAGGAAAAGCAAAACAGCACAAAACCCCTGCTGTTCTGCCTCTGCCAGCCTCTCCCACCACCCTCAGCAAGCTGGGGCTGCTCACCAGACTCTTTGTTACCCCACCATGTCATATTGCCATCGTTAGTAAATACGCCATGATCTTTGAACCCAGTTTGCAAGGCCTCAGGACTAAAGGCTTGTCAGGCTTGCTCTGTTTGAACTCATCGATGTGCTTGTAGCTTTGCTTTACTCGGCGTATCTGAGAAAGTAAAGACATGGGATGTGACAATACAGGCACTGGAGTACCAGTAATAGGGCACTGGGTTGACACTGGAGGCCCCACAGCTGTAAGAAAGTCATCAACTGCCAATGGAGATCTGCAGCTGGACAAAACTATTTTAAAGGTAAGAAAGACAGCAAAGAAATAACATCTAATGTACACAAAAGGCACTTTATGTAGTAGATCTGGATCTAACATGGAGCTTGCAGAGCAACGAAAGAAAGAGAAAACATGTAAAAAGGTAACGGAATGGCCCCAGGGGAGCCTACCACGAGGAAGAAGCCGCCATTAACATCCTATTCATGCCAGCAAGGGAGTCACAACACTGATAACTTACTCCAGTACTCCTGCCACCACCAAAATTATACTACCAGCCTCAGAAGTCAGGAGAAGGATGAGAATAACACCAGAAAAAGGAGTAGAAACTAAGTGCACACAACATTATGTTTATTATTGCTAAGACTCCATCTGCATAGTCTTTTTCTGTAATAAGATCTAATAATTATTCTTGAATTAGATGATTAAAATTTCAATTACACTAACAATAAATTATTGGCTTGCTATATACAAACTCACTCAGAGAAAGCGTGCTCCCTCTTTCTTTGTCCATGAAGCCCTCAGGCACAGCACAAACATGTTGCAGGCAGGAGAGGGGCAGCTCAGGCGCCCGTCACCCCAAACCCAGCACGTTCCTACAGACCTCAGTCCTGCCGAAATCCGTGGAGCATCCCAGGCTCAGGCGAGGCAGTGTATCCTTTCGGTAGGGCACTCCACCGTCAGCCAGTATCTGAGGACACTCACTGCTCTGCTCTCGGGCTCTGCACCAGAGGTCAGCTTGGGAAAGCTGCTTCTTTCAGCGACGGCATTCATGCCACGACAGCAGCGCTGGTCCCTCGCTAGAGAGCATCCATCCACCCCTTTCTGCTCGGGAGCAAGTCACAGCACAATGACTGTTTTTCTGCACACCAGCATTTGCTGGCAGCCAGTGCCGCACTGCCCTCCCCCCGGGGACAACAGGCTGCAAACTCATGCAGACTATTGCCACCACTTGTACCTGCAATAGCAGCTTTCTACACCCCTGCTAGGGATATGTGCTGTCACGGCAGGGCAACCATATTCAGCATCAGTTACCCCAGCTTATGGTATCACTCTGCCAAACCGCCAAAGCCAACACACAGCTACGTGTTCTTTCAGCTCCCTTAGCCAGGGGAAGAGGAGGAGGAAGAGGAGATGGCAGAAGTGACATTGAACCTTCAGGAGAGATCCAAATTAGAAAGTTATGGGTTGCTGGTCTGTTACTGCAGCCCTGTTCAAAAAAAGAAGGCTTGTGCTTGAAAGCCTACCCTCCTTACGAGTAGAGGCTGAGGGACTTGGATCTTCTTAGTCAAGAGACGACTGAGGGGGGGATCTGATCAATGCCTATAAATGCTTAAAGGAAGGGTGTCAGGAGGATGGGGCTGGTCTTTCCTCAGTGGTGCCCAGGGACAGGACAAGAGGGAATGGGCACAAACTTCAATATAAGAAGTTCTACAAACTTCTTTCCTGTGAGGGTGGCAGAGCCCTGGCAGAGGCTGCCCAGGGAGGTGGTGGAGTCTCCTTCTCTGGAGACATTCAAACCCACCTGGACACGTTCCTGAGCAACCTGCTCTGGGTGGACCTACTTTGGCAGGAGGGTTGGACTGGATGATCTCCAGAGGTCCCTTCCAGCCCCATGGCATTCTGTGATTCTGTAATACACGGTTTTTGAGTGAAGGCTCCCAATTTCTCTGGCTAATACACACCAAAATATGAGGGAATTGAAGATGCTGCCTTTAACAGGAAAGAAAGCTGTCCCTCTGGAGTCTTAAAGCAAAGCTGACAGAGTGACAGTTTTGGCTGAACAAAAGCATTTCAATTTAATGCTTAATCTGGCTTAATGCTTTCTTTCCCTTTCAGTCCCCCTTTGACAGTCTCCTGTGTACTCACTGCAGGATATTAAAAGATTAAGGGTACACACCTCCCTTCCTCCATATAACAAATTTCAAATCAGAAGTGCCCATATTACAAAGACACCAGTGGAGGCAACAGTGGGGTTACCATCACCCTACCTTGAGGCAAGCTTCTTTGAAAATCATCAAAAATCCCACATCCATCAGATGTCTGCTGCAAAGAGTTCCGCCGCTGACACTGTTGTTCTTTCTTGTTAAACTAAGAATGGAGTTGTTTGGGTGTTGTTTTTTTTTTTTTTCTTTTGAAAGCTGGTCAAGAAAACGTTGGTTTTCGAGAAGACTCCCTGCACTATATCTGCTGCCATGGAAACATCACTTTTCGAGGAGATACAGCTGATTTCCTGCCTCACCTGCAGTTATGTCCAGCACCCTCAGGAATCAGCAATCCACAAACAATGCATTGATTTTACGTGGCAAAGCTAGTCCCTTGACTTGATGCAAGACTTCTCTGTACTGGCTGAGGGGCTCCCTCCCCAGAAAAATTGCCTGGACCCCTTCCTCTTAAAGGAGCAAAGGGTGATGAAGAAAGAGGACAAAACCTGCCTGTCATCCAAGCCCTTCAGGGTGCCTTCACCCAGCAGGGTCAGTGCATGGCAGAGAGCATCAGAAGCCCCAATACCTGTTTCCTTTGCCACCCAGCTCCTCCAGGGACTATGCTGAGATCTGGCTCGTGAATCAAAGGCTGTTAGTCAAGGGCTACTGTATTTAGCAGCTGTAGAAAACAGAGGAGGGGAAAAAAAGCATGTACAAGATTGACAGGAGCAAGAAAATGAATACAAATAAAATTCCCAAGGCAGAGTAGCGCAGTCTGTGGTTACTGCCAGCCCCTGCAGATGGAAGGGGCCAGGCTCCAGGCACAGCTGAAAGCAGCTCAATAGCACTCGTGCCCAGGCCAGCTTTAGGAGAAGTGTTAACATATGGCAGCCAACCTCAGCCATACAAATCAGCTGTTCCCACTTTGCCCACAGAGCACCCAGATGAAGCAGAGGCAGGCCCCTGTTCTTACGCAGGAGCCAGGGTGCAGCGCTTCCTTTTGAGCCAGCAAGGTCAGACAGAGCTTCCAAGGTCTCCCCTTGCTCACGCAGGCATTTGCGATGGGAGAAAGGGAAGCCCGTGGGCAGTTTCACAGGGCTCCCAGGTGTGGGCAACCAGAACAAACAGGGCTTGCGTCAGTTTCATGTTACTGGGATTTTAAAAGCCCTGAGCAGATACACCTTAGCCTCCTTGGGGGACCAAAGGAAGCAGATCCTTAGCTAAGCCTTCCCTACCCTGAAAGGTCTGGGAGCAGGCTTTACTCTGACCGGGTGAAGGACTGTCTTGACTGCATGTGACAGCACTGGTGTCCCAGTCACTCTGAGGCAAATCAGAACCAACTTTCTGTTCTGTAATTTTGCATCTCAGCCAGGCCTCTTCTCTTCTCTGAAATTAACAGCATATTCTGCAGGAAACTGCTCGTTCTCAGAGCGATAAGGCCAATGTCTGTGCTCCAGGCCAAGGAACATGCAGGGAGGCCCTTGCTTATTCTTATGGCTACAACAACCAAGGGCAGCCAGTTTGCCCCATTAAGAGGGTCAGAAGCAGAAAAGCGCAGAGGGGTCCCACCTGTGGGGAGGAGGGGACAGGAGAGGTGACCCAAACCTGACCAACAGGGGATTCCATCCCATCTGCCCCACACTCAGTGTAAAAGCTGAAGGATCAAAGGGTCAGCTCTCTTTCTCCAATGGCCGACGTCCCAAGAGGACCCTGTCTGTCCATCTGCCTTTGATCCCCATCCGTGTGTTCCTGACTCCAGAGCTGGAACCCAGTTCCCATCAGTCACTGAGTCCAGTCTGGGACGTCCCCAGTGCCTGCTGGTGATGGGACTATCCTCCTGGGAGCTTGATACAGTTTTGTCTTTATTGTGTCTATTTCATTATTTCCTTTTAAATAATAGTATTTCATTAATTTAGTTCATTCTAAACTAGTAGATCTCTTTATCTCTCCCCCTTTTGCCCCTGGAGTGAGAAAGCTGGGGGAGAGCATCTGTCGCCATCATAGGACAACTCGGCCAAACCAGGACAGCTGGTTACGGGGAACAGGGTCAGAAGATCCACACACACCACCAGGCTCTCTCCACTGTTGGAGAGCCAGGCAGGCTTCCTCCTCCTCCACCTCCTCCCTGAAGCGGTTGCCAGCCCAAATAAAGCTGCCCTTCAACGCCCAAGTGGTGGGGAGGGCAGGGACAGCTGCTCCTGCACCAGCTGCTCCAGCACCCCCAGCCCAGCATGCCTGGGGGGAGGACAGCAATGCCACTAAATAACTCACATAACGCCCCCCTGTCGAGCCAGGACCCTCAGCCTGAGTCAAAAGGAATGAGATTTCCCTCCTTCCCCCAGAGCTTTTCATGAAGAGAAGGGGAGACTTGCTGCTGTTCAAGGGACCTACTGATGGAATTGTTTCTCTATTTTTTTTTTTCCATCTTCAAGTCATTGCTACAGACACTCAGTTCACTGAAATCGTCCTTCCTTTGCAGGTCTGTCAACAGCTGTCCACTCGTATTTACTCACAAGCGTTTGATTTCACAATTTCACACTGAGGAAAAAAATATATTCTTACCCACAGTACTGCAAGTACCTAGTGATACAGAAAACAAACAAAGCAGCAGAAAAAGGTGCAGTTTGTCCACTAGGACAATGGCGGAGCTCTTGTCCTGCTGCCAGCAACAAGTTCTTTCTGTGCAAAAGGAACATTAAAGTCCATTTTATCAGCCCCAAAGTGCAAGTCAAGGCTCTAGGAAAAGAAAGGCTTACTTAGTCTCTGAAGAAATTGTGTGTAGTGTTTTGGGACTCCTAAGTCCCACAAAGCCAGAGGATTTTGAAAAACACCAGGTTACATAAATGAAGAGCTGGTGGAACACAAGATGAACTCCCTAAACACAACATTGGAGATACAGCATCACTAGACGATTGTTTGTGCCATTCTTCAGGAGACTACTCAGTGGCAGGGTCTCCTCAGCACGTTGTTTCGACACTAGTGGGGAGGCTTCATCCCTATTTTTCCAGTAGTGAACCATACCAGCACTAACAGTAACAACAGCAAGCCACCGAGAGACTCTTCTTGCAAGCAAAACCAAGTACATGATTTTTTTTTTTGTTTCACTGAACTCTTTTTTAGAGTTGGAAGGGACCATAGAGATCATCTAGTCCAACTCCCCTGCTGAAGCAGGGTTGCCCAGAGCACATCACTCAGGAGCATCCAGGCGGGTCTTGACAATCTCCAAAGAAGGGGACTCCACACCCTCCCTGGGCAGCCTCTGCCAGGGCTCTGTCACCCTCACCCCAAAGAAGTTTTTTTTTCATATTTGAGTGGAACCTCTTATGTTCCACTGTTTACGTTTGTTTGTTTGTTTTCTGGAAGTTTATTTTATAATGCATATACTGAAGTTAGACACAGGACTTCAGAAAGGTTGAAATAACATCCCTGAGAAGGTTCAGCCCCTCCCCAGGGGCTGTTCCAGCAAAGATAACTTGCCCTTTTCTCTATATACAGAAAAAAAAAAAGCAGAAGTCACTGCTAATTGTACAAGCACACCACTCCAGCCTCAGACCAGATGCGCTCACAGACGGATGAGGGCTGGTGCCTGAACCAGCTCACTGGGCTGAGCAGAGAGAGTCAGGGCTGTGTCCCCAGCACCTCCAGCACTGCTACTGCCCCACGGGAACACGTCCTGCTGTCCCCAGGAGAAAAAAAAAAAAACAAACCCAGTCCAAGGGCGCAGACTGAGCTGGGCCGAGCAGTCCTACCGGCTTACCCAAACAAAGTACTCATTGCCCTCCGCCGGCCGCCCCGTCCAGCGGGAGCAGGGGGTGTACCGTTCAGCACACGCCGTACAAAACTGCTCTGACCGATGCCTGGATGGGCAGGACACACGCAACGCGCCTCCGTGGGAGAAGCTTCTAGAGCAAGAGGTCCTGCTTTGCCCGCAGGTGGGTCAGGTCCCACCGAGGCACCAGCTCGTCCCCCAGGCAGCAGCCCCGGGGGTTCACTCTTTCAAGCACACCACGTAGCTTCAAGGAGAGCCTCTCAACCGCGGCAGCCAGGACAGACCACAGCCGACCCCTGGCAAGAAGGAGCTCCATCCTCACCTCCCGCAGCTGAGGAGCGCCACGCAGGCCCAGAGGTGCCATCCCCGGAGCCCCCACCCCGCAGCCAGCGGCTCCCGCACCCGGGACGGAGAGAATTCCAGGGGGAACGAACCCCCCGCGCGGGGCTGCTCGGCCAGAAGTCACGCACTCGAGAAACGGGATCGCGCGGCTTTTACTCCCGCACCTCACCACAAAGTTTATCCTCCCCCCCTCCCCAAGCCCGGAGGGGGTTCACCCGCCGCCCCTGCCCGGGGAGAGGCGGCACCCACGGCCGGGGGGAGGACCGAGCGGTGCCGCCCCGGGGGGAAGCCAGCACCGGTTCCGCATTTTCTCAGCCGAGGGCGCGACGGGAGGCTCCGCCGTGCGACAGGCCGGGGGGGGGGGCTCTCCCGCAGCACCGCCGGGTTCCAGCCGGGCTGCCTGCCCCGGCCCCCTCAGCTGCCGCAGCGGGCCCTCTCCCGCCCGCCCGCCACGGGAGTTCGCTCCTGAGGTGAAACTCCCCCCGCCGCCCAGCCCCGGGGCCGCCGAGGGCCAGGCACGGCGTTCTCCGGGCCCGCCGCGGGCTGGCAGGGCTGGGCCGGGCAGGTCGGGGCCGGGCGTGCCGGCGGCGGAAGGGCTGCCAGCGGAACCGCCGTCCCCCGGCAGCACCAGGCACCGCCGCCCCACCGGGGCCACCTGAGGCGCGGAGCGGCGGCGGCACCCCGCTCCCTCCGCCCTACCTTGGTCCGTCGGGGGCTCCATGGCGGCCCCGGCGCCGCTCCCGGCTCTCCGCGCCCTGGCTCGGCAAACACCACCGCCACCGCCTCCCCTGGCTGGTTGGCAGCCGAGGCACCGCCCGCGCCCGCGGGGGCTGGGCCGCCGCGCGTCAGTCAGCGGGCCCGGCCCGCCCACACAGGTGAGGGCCCCGCCGCCCGGCCCGGGGGGAGAGGAGGCCCCGGGCTGTTGCGGGGGCAGGCGGTGGGGCAGGCAGCGGTTAGCCAGCTGGAGGGCTCAGAACCGGAGATTTAGATGAGATCTCCGGAAGAAATTCTGTGCCGTGAGGGTGGTGAGGCGCCGGAACAGGTCGCCCAGAGAAGCTGTGGCTGCCCCATCCCTGGAGGGGTTCAAGGCCAGGCTGGATGGGGCTTGGAGCAACCTGGGCTGGTGGGAGGTGTCCCTGCCCAGGGCAGGGGGTTGGAACTCCATGATTTTAAGGTCCCGTCCACCCCAAATCATTCTGTGGTTCTTTGATTGTGTCCCGGGTCTTTACATCAGGCGGCTGCCACGTTTCTAATGCAGTATGAGTCCTCAAGGTGGGCTTCGGGGCTTGTCCCGCCACATCCCCCCCCGCGGTGTCTCCAGCCACACTGCTTTCCTCTGTTGTAGTTTTCATTCCAGGCATTTGTTTTCACGAAGGCAGCTCTGCACGGGCTGGCTGAGGAGGAAGGAGAGGAACCCTCTGCCTGCAATGAGCAGTGCTGGTGGGAGGACACCTCACACGCCTGGTGACCCCAGAGAGGTGGCTGTGCTGCTGTGGGAGCCCCCACTGCCTGCGGCTCTCCCCCCTGTTTTGGGGGTTGCTAGCGAAGCCTATGCGCCCTCACACACCCCGCTGCCTCACGGAAATTAAACTCTGGGTTGATTTTCATTTCAGAGATTCCCCTGCGAGACTGGCGAGCGCTTAGAGCAGGCAAACCGAGGCGTTGTGGTCACACTGCAGAGACTTGAATGGTTGAAAAGAAAACCACCAACAACTGTCCTAGCAGCAACCTCGACTCTTTCTATTAAAATATCACAAAGTGCAGAGAAGTTTTCATTACGTAGTGTGCCCAGCAAGCCGCTTTACAAGGCTACCAGAGAGATTAAGCTACAAACTGGATCTTTCATTCCGCCCTTTTCAAATCCCTGGCCGTGAGTGACATCTATGGATTTGTTTGTTTGAAAGGATCAATGCACAGAATGAGCGGCGAAGGCCTCCGCGGCCTTTTGTGTGAATAGCCAAATTGTCACCAGCGTTCAGCTGTCACATGCTAAAGCAGAGCACAATAGAGCGTCAGGAGGTGCCAACTCAGGGTGTCCTTGCTTTGGATAACAAACAGCAGCAGCGAATCCAGGTGATTTTCAACCCAGGTGGGATTTTGCTAGGGTAAAGGAGTGCTTGCTTATGTTCTAGGATCTGCATAGCTGCAGCGGGACGTAGTTACAAAGGTGCCACAAAAATAGCACGCGGATCAGAAAATATCCCTGCATCTTTATGCCTTGTTTCACCTCATAGCACATAAATTAATTTGCTGAAATACATGATTCTCACCACAAGCTCATCCCACATATCTCAGTTATGTTTTACCACTGATTCAAAAAATAAATAGATATTTGAGAAGGTACATCTGCTTTTTTTAAAAAAAAAGTAGTAATTTTTTCTCTCTGTACTCCACTAGAAGTCCCAAGCTTTCCTGCTGAGCAGCTGATACATGATGTGTGTACAGTGGAAGAACATCAACAGCATTAAAATTTGTTCCCCTTTGCAGCTACTTCACTGAAATGCCTGTGAGGCACCAACCTGCAGAGCAGTGAAGCTCTCAGCATCTCGCTGCTTTTTTTTAGGGGCAGGGATATTTCAACCCTCTAACCCATGCCTATTAAAAGCAGTATGAATATTGCCTACAGGCTCCAATTATAATCATAGAATATAAACACATGAACTGAGAAGAAGAGACTGAATCTGTCCCGAAGGTCTTGTTGTATTTATGAAAAAGGACAGAAGTGGAGGACAATGGGACCAGGGGTGTGCTGAGCTATTGGGCTTTGTGACTTCTTGTTTCCTTCGATCAGTTATAGAAATAAAACCAACCCTGTACATGTCTAGAAGACAAGCTTATTTGAACTTGAGACTACCTGCCTAAATACAGGACTTCAAGACACTTTGTCCTGAGCGGGAACGGGCCTGTCCCATCAAGGGTCATGTCCTGGATGGGAATATGAGTGGAGCAGCAAGCAGAAGCAGCTCATGTTGGGGCTGCATGTCACGTTTCGTTTCACGCTTGCGACATTTCAGCCTTCCTGGTGCTCCCACAGGCAGATGGGGCTGATCTCCTGCTGTGCAGGCTGGGCTCAATTTTAAAATATATCCCCCCTAGATCAGCTGTTTATTGCACATAACAGGCAGGGCGGTCAGAAGTTAATAAAGGCCAAGGTTTTAAAGAACTAATACTGCCAAGGTCATTAAGAATCCAGATTTAAGACAACTAATTATTTTTCAAAGACCCTTGCTGCCCTTTAGCTTTCCTGGTAGTTACAAATGCAATTACCTCCTCCCCTGTACAGGGAGCTGAACCAGGTGATGATCTAATAATCCGTTATACTGATCTAATGGCCAACACAAACAACATTGTCGAGCTATAAGTGCACTGAGTGGGCTGTGGCTACTGAGGGGGCTCAGTCCCAAAGCATTTTCTACCTGAAAATATAGCATAACATAACAAAAACCAAAAATATAGTATATCATAACATACCTGAAAATATAACATAACCTAAACTCTAGAAAGCGCTGAAGAAATCTGTCCCGAGTCCTTGTCTTGCCAGGGCTGTAGTACTTCTACTTGGCACAAAATGTCCTTCATTCACAGCCTTGAGTCATTTTCTGGGAGAAATCCATCCTGCAGAACATGTCCAACCTTTTCTTTCAAAATGCGGCAAAAGGGCACCGTCAGCTTGGCTCCTTTGGAGGTCAGTGCCTAGAAGGGTTCTGTGAACTTAAACCTGAGTTCAGCTCCCTCTCCTCTTACCTCCCCTAAACCTGCCCCAAGCCCTGGGGGAACACTCTGCTGTGGGGTAGGAAGAAGTTCAGTCCCTCCCATGGAAGCACTTCCACTGCATATGAAAAAAAAAAAAAAAAGTTCACGGAATCAAGAATCTGACATTAAATTTTAATGAGAGAAAAGAGTAGTCAGATGGGTTCTACTAAGGACACCATTAAATATTCAGTGTGACATAGCTGAACACAGAGGGGGTTTTTTCTCCCCCCGCGGCAGCCCTGATGGCAGGGCAGTATTGATGCTGCTCTCTGGTTCACCTGGTAGCCCCTTCCTCAAAAACTTGCTGCCCTCTCCTGCAAAGTGCAAATTCAAACCCCCTTCAGCAGGGAGGACGAGTACAGACTGAACCGTTAGTATCATGGGTACGTAAAAACTGTAGCTATTGACTGAACCCCTATCTGCCATGTCCTAGGAGAGAGTCAGTGGATTTTAGGGGAAGGAAAACAGACAGGCAAGAACACTCCCTCCCTCTACATTGGTGCCTGATGCACCAGGAGTACCCTGAAAGTGCTTCACTGGAGCAGAGTGAAGAGGGGCTCCGAAGAGGGGCACACACAGGGTCAGAAATCCTGCGCAATGTGTCCCACCTGCAGCAGCATTAGAAATCCCCAAAATCAGAATTGCCTGTGCCCAAATAACTGTACTGCCAAAACCAGACACAACGTGAATGCCTCTTTCATGTTGGGCAGTAGCTGGCCAGCACGTCAAAGAATCTATATTTTTGACTCGTGTATTTTCTGCTAAAAGCCTTCTGAGGAAAATAAATCATTCGCACCTCTTAGTGTCTACAGATCAAGATCATGGATTGATAAGCAGATGCCAAGTGGGATTCTAAAATCCCATAGGCTCCCGTCTCACCGCAAGCTGAGTGCTGAATGCTCCTGAAAATACCTGCGGATGCCTTTCTACCTCTTTAAATGCCTGAGTGTCTCCAAGTTCAAGGTCACTTTTGCAAGTGGGAGTTAAGCTCTGAATAGGTTAGATGCTTTCGAAGAGAATTACCCTCATGTTGCTACACTCGGCACAGGGCTGTTGGAGATGCCTCTAAAAGAACCTGGAGGTCTTCAGCCGCATCGCAGACCACCGTGAAGCTTCCCTGAGCATTGTGCAGGGGACATATAGCTACAAGACAGTTATTTGTCCTAGGCCAAAGCCCCAAATCCCTACAGGAACGAAACCTTCCACCAAGGGACTAGGCTTCCTGCCTGCAGGGAGCTCATTTCCCGTAACTAAGCTTGCAAAAAACCATCAGCTGGGAATTCATGCCTCCTGTCTGTAGCAGCATTTGACACCTGCTAGTCTGTACAGTTCCCAGCAAGTGTGGGATAAATAGGCTTGGGCAGGGGAGGTAAAAATAATAATAAATAAAAAAATTCAAATCCCATGTTAAATGTGCTGCAGAGGCACCAGAGGAAGAGCTAGAACACCCCATGGGGTTGGATTTTTCCTGTCTCCTGGTTATTTCATCATTTCCCAGAGAAGGAAGAGCACCTTACCTGTGCTTATTTTAATTAAGACCCCCAAACTCCCAAGAAGCTTATTTTGCATGGGGTACAAGAAATTCGGCATAGATGTACACACAGATGCACAAATGCTATCAGCTTCATCTGATGAAAGACAATGATATAGTCCAACTACTAATTTGATGTTAAAGTCACTAATTTTCCCTTTGGCAAAGTTACTAAAACTTATGTATATCTGGGGAAACTTCATATTTCTCCTTCCCACCCACCCCTCACCCCCCTTCTCCCACCCCTGCTTTTTACTTTCTCTTGTGAGCAGAAGAGAAGTTTCTAATTTCTCATCACACACTTACTTTTGTACCACAACTTCCTTTGATAAGGATTGCTCAATTATACCTCTGGGAATGATGTGATGAAGCCTCTCAAGCCTCTGAGTGGTTTCCAGTTCTGACATCAATTTATTGATTGGGGAGCACAGCACTTTGTCACACCCATTACCATCCCCAGCAAGCACCTTTACTGCAGGAGTAAATATACTGTAGATAAAGCTTTAGCTAAATTACAGCCTTGACAACTAACTGCTAATTAGTACTCTAGAAAACGGACTAAACAGAATATTTTTACATTCTAAAAATTGATACTAGGAATAAAATAGGTCATGTCTTCAGTAACTCATCACTAAATTATTTGTAAGGCTGCGATGCTGTACTGTTACTACATGGTAATTAAGAACCAGAGGATGCTTTTCAAATGGTAGTTAACTTTCAATATACCCTTGTGAGATGATGAGGTGCTACCAGCTCCACTTTATTACTGGTAAGGCAAAACACAACTGTTATTAGTGATTTGCTAGAAGCAGACAAAAAAAAAAGCAGAACTGGAGCCAGAAAGAAACATATAGCAGTCCAATTAAAAGGTTACAAAGGAGAAAAAAAAAAAAACAAAACAATCGCCCAATTAACTAAAACTGCTGCAAATTATTTATAGATTTTGCAAGCAGAAAAAGGCTGTTGCAAAAGCCTTTTCACTTGCATAACACGAGTCACAGAACCCCAGTCTCTGCATCCGCTCAGCAAACATTTTCTCTTTTCCTATTTTGCAAAGAGAAAGTCGAGCCTCGTGGTTCCTCGATTCCGGAGCCTGGAGCCGCTTGCAGGCAGCCAGCCCTGCTTCCAACCTTCCCAGCATATCGCTGGTTTCATCCACAGGGCATTTCACGGAGGTAGCCAATGTAAAGTGAAAATAGGAGCAAAGAATTAGACCGTAAACACTGAGATTAAAGATTCATTCATCTCATTAATTTTTCACTAGGGACACTGCCTGCTGCCATCACCACCCAGCAGGCGGTTCCATCACCGTTTCCATTAGAAACATCCTTCCAACACACAGGACGCACAAATCAGATCTAACTCAGGTAAATTATTTTTTCCTTCAGACTGTTGTGAAGCCAACTACGCTGTATCTCTCAACACGGTTCCTGCCCGATCTTACAAAGCTCACTTTGAACCACCTTGCAAAATCCTACGTTGAAACTTCCCCAAAGCAGACGGGCTGTAATTCCGATTTCAGCCAGGATGAGACAGATAAAGCAGACCTCCCCGGTTCCTTCCCCACCACCTACCTGTTTGTCTCAAAGCAGCACAGAGTTTATCTGATTGCTCAGTGAGCCTACACTTCCACCACAAGTTCTCCCTGGTGGGACAGCCACTGCCCAGCCCAGCAGCTGCCAGGGGGCACATACGTGGTTCCGAGAGCCCCCCCCTGCCCTCCCCAGCCTGAGCAGGTTTACTTTTTTCTCCCTTCTAAGAGAACATCCAGGTAGTTCCCAGAATCACAGAATCAGGGAATTGCTGGAGTTGGAAGAGACCTTCTAGAGACCATCCAGTCCCACTCCCCGGCCAAAGCAGGGCTGCCCAGAGCACATCACTCAGGAGCATCCAG
>JAOTQQ010000012.1:123827223-123872121 GCA_026546715.1 Gallinago undulata
ATGGTCCAGCTTGTGCCCGTTGCCCCTCGTCCTGTCCCTGGGAACCACTGAGAAGAGTCCGGCTCCATCCTCCTTCAGCCCACCCTTTAGACGCTTCTCAGCATCACTAAGTTCAAAAGCCATAAGACAGCATGGCCTGCAATTCTCCACCTAACACATCCATGATAATTAATCACTTAATCAAGGTCTTCACAGTGGCTTTATGAGCAATATCGTGGTTTGTTGTGAAGGAAAGAAACGTGAATAGTTCTGTTGCTCAGCCTGTAGATGGCTGTGTGTCTCCAGCCAATTTCAGCATTAAAAGGAAATATTGCAGATAACTCACCTAATTCTCTTCTTGCGTGTACCAAGATACTCATCAACTCATCGGTAGGAAGCATTCCCTGCTATCAAAACAGAAAATGAGAGGGAAATTGGGCTACCCATGTAATACGCATCTTGAAGAACTTAAAGATATGCTGCATGTTCATTTTCCTTATTGAACAGAGCAGTAATAAAGAGCTTTATTTAATTGTGAGAAAGCAATTAACTTTTGAAGATGCTCCTGTGAGGAAGCTTGATTTTGTGCAGCATATTTCTTTCAAACTGGAGTCTGCAAGTGCCTTGCAGTGTTAAATACTAAATAATACATCAGGCCAGAGGAAGGTAGACCTCTTAGCAAGGCTTCCTCTGTCTCTAAGTGGTCGTTTCTTTCATGTTTAAAGAGGACACACACTTCCCCCCCCCAAAAAAAAATTAAAAACAACATCTCAGGCTGGCTGATGATAAATACTCCACCTCTTTACACACTCCATGCGTGTGCGTGCAATAACATGGGGGATGTTTAGGAAATCAGTTTACACATGGATGGTTTCCTTGGGGTTCACTTGCCTACTTGCTTGGCTCTTCCAGAACCTGTTTCTGTAGCACCCAACTCTGCAATTGCGCTGTCTCAGGGTCATAAGGCACCCTCTGGAAGGTACACACACATTTATCAAAGCTGAGGAAAACCTTGCTACCTCCCACGTGATATTTATGGGCTTCCCCTCAGAGCATCTCCAGGTGTTGTGTGATTCCTAATTGCAGGGGCTGTAGTTCGTCAGCCCGGGCTGCTGCTGGTGAATTCCCTCCTTGCTGTTGTTATGCATCTCTTGCAGCTTCCCAGGCCTGCAGACCCTATGGACCCTTCACACCAGGCGGAGCAGGAGGAAAGGAGAGGACAGAAGACCAGAGAGCAGAAACAACCCATGAGCCCAGTCGTGGGCCCTGGGGCTCATGGTTTTCTCCCTTCCAAGGTGGCTCTCTTGGTGGAGAAAAAAAGACAAAGCTCCAACAGTTTTCCTTTCTCACAAGGCTTCTTATACGGCTTTTCTTCATTTATCTTGTCTTCTTCATGGGCAGCAGGACTATAAATACTAAAAGGAACTGGCAAGAATGCACCCTTGCACAGCCTTAACATAACGGTGTGTGCTGGAGAAGTGAGCAGTGCAAAGTGGACAGGTCATCGCTCACTAAATAGCCTCCTTCTTAATGCCGTTGTTGAAGACAGAATTAAATCTCCAAAATCTAATCTAAACCTGTCTTCTCCTAATCCCCCGGGTTCAGTCTTGAAATTAAAATATGCTTCCTTTCTCCTTTTATTGCCAAGTCACTCAGCAATTAGCCTGCTGAAGGTTTGGGAAAATTTTAATTCATGCTAATGAGATACAGTTCTCCTGTGACCGTCCAAGGAGAAGGCGGAGAAAATGATGTTTCTAAATGGGGATGGAGAAACCAAACCTCCTTGCCAGGATGCTGGGCACACCTCCTTCTGGAGTGTAGCTGGCTGTGTCCAGGGCCAGCTCCTCCACTGATGAGGGCTGCTGTGAAGGAATACACGAGCCTGCTCCTCCTGTCTCCTCCTTGCTCCCAGCCTGTCCCACGCTGCTGCTGTGCTAGAGATGCCCGCTCACGGGCTCTTGCTGCTCTCCTGACCCAGCTCCAGCAGCTCAGCATCTTGGCTTGGCCTTGGACATGTCTTGCCGCTGAGGACTTTGCTCCAGACCCGACGCTGCCCTGCTCTGGCTGCTCAGCATCCTGGTCCCCTGTTGGTGAGGGCTCTGCCATGGGGCAGCACCGTGGTACTCCCTGTGCCCCGGCTGGCTTTGGGCTCTCCAGAGGAGGACTGAACCTCGTTCATTCCTGTTCCCTCCAATTCAGATCCCAAGTGAGACTGAATTGTGGCCATGGGACAAAGCTGTTTCTGCCCACCTCGTTATTTCTAATGAGTAATAGCAGATTTGTCAATATTTGTACTGCATCCTCAGTAAAAATCAGCTTGTTTATGCTGAAGTCAATATAAACTACAGTGATTCATGCTGGCTGAGAAATCTGTCCGTGTTTTCTGAACACTGCAGTTGACGTAAAATCCCTGCATGTTTAGAACCAGAAATATCTGGTGTTAATATTTTCCCATTATGTAGATCAGAGACTGGGGGAAATGACATTAGCACTTTCCTTCAATGCCATTTATAGCTTTTGACAGCTTCCTGGCATTGATAAAGAGTGTTATGAAGAGCAGAGTCAGCAGGCTGAAGATGCCAACTGAGTTGTGTTTTTATTAAAAGTATTATTCAGCTGTCATGCAATGTCACATGTAAATATCCTCACAAGCTTCTAGTGAAGCAGAGTCATATATGCAGACAGTCTCTGTTTCCACTGCTGCCTGTTAGAATACCCTGCCAGTGGAGAG
This sequence comes from Gallinago undulata, assembly GCA_026546715.1. NCBI lineage: Eukaryota > Metazoa > Chordata > Aves > Charadriiformes > Scolopacidae > Gallinago > Gallinago undulata. The sequence continues at coordinate 123,829,934 of JAOTQQ010000012.1, forward strand.
AGAAGGGAATGGGGGCCATGAAACTCAAATACACCCCTCCTGCTTTGGGGGTGACCCTGACCAAAGGCACACGACATACAATTTCCCAAGCTGTACACAAGCTGTGTTACCTTGCAGACAATAAATCATAGAATCATAGAATCATAGAATTGTCTGGCTTGGAAGGGACCTTTGGGATCATCTAGTCCAACCATCAACTTAACTCTGATAAAAACCATCACTAAACCATGTCACTAAGCACTGCATCAACCTGTCTTTTAAACACCTCCAGGGATGGTGCCTCAACCCCTTCCCTGGGCAGCCCATTCCAAGGTTTAATAACCCTTTCAGTGCAAAAATTTTTCCTAATATCCAATCCCCTGGAATAACTTGAGGCCATTTCCTCTTGTCCCATCGCCTGTGACTTTGGAGAAAGAAAGAGGCTGCAGAGATCCCTCGTTTTACTTGACCTGAATGCGCATGTATTCATTCTTGGAATATTTCATACTGCTCTGGCTTGTAGCATGCATTCCACTCCTGGGCTGAATGTTGCATTTCATATGTTGTTTGAAACAGTCTCAAGAAAGAAAATATAGGAAAAACATTTCAAAAGGAAAAAAAAAAAAAAAAAGAAAAAGATGATCCCCTAAAAGAAGAATGAGTAAAATGGGCATTTCCATCCCTCGTATCTGGGGCAACAGATGGGGCAGTGACAAATGTGGCTGGAGGGCAAAGCTCTGCTCCAGCCAATCTCCTGCCTATGGCAGACAGCTTTCATTTAAAGCACAGAGAATTACGCCCTGTGGAGGTACACTTTGTTAATTTATTACCTATCCCTCACGTTAATGTGGTGTGTAAATCATGACAACAGGCAGAAGCTGTAGACTGCTCTGCCCCAGCGAGCAAGCAGAGTCAGGTCAGGTGGCTCAAATAAGAAGAAACCTATCCGTGTCACTTTAAAAAGCTCCCACATTTCCTATGTTACACTATGCCATCAGCCCACAAGACAAGGCAGAAACTATGGCATACGAAATGGAGAGAGGGAAAGTTTGATAAATAAACTGTTTTCAGTATCCAATCAATAAGAATTTCTTAGGATAAGATAAAGGAAGTGGATCAGAATTTTTGGCCAGCCACTTTTGAAGTGATAACAGTGAGTCAAAAAGAGAAAGTTTTTTTGTTTGTTTTTAATAATTCTATGCTGTATCTGTATGCATAGTGATGAAGACTTCCCTTTGCCACTCAACACACAAATGAACAGAAACCAGCATCTCCGTCATGGGTTTCATGTCTTTCTGGATTAGGTTTCTGCCATACATCAGTTGGCTCACCCCTTTAGGAGCATTAATCATTTACATGAAGCTGCTAAAATGTGAATTCCCCTTGAATAGTTCCCTATTTGAGTACTGGCTGTAAGCATTCATACTTTTCACATACGGAGCAGGAGTTTTACCTCTGATTTCAAGCCAGGTGCTTCTTCAGACATGACAAACTGGCTCAGAAATTACATGATTTCAGAAAGGTGTGCAAAACCTGTTCCTCGAGATGCCTGCTTGGCGACATGAAACTGTGACATGATGAAGCAATGCATAAATAAGTTACTGGGTCTACAGATAAGATGAGACTGTAAGAAAACACTGCCTCACCGGGGGAACAGTTCAGGGATGCTTCCTGCAATATATGAGGAATCAAAAGGAAACACCAAAACCCACAAAATCATCTTTGTGGACAGCTGGTGTGCACTGGGGTGCCCACTGTCTTGAGCAACGTGCTGAAATTCCCAAGTTTGAAAAATCACTTGCTTCTTCATTGCTGAAGTCTCAGCCCAGTACCATTACTTTACTCATTTGCTTGCATGTTGCTGGATGCAGACATTCCCTTATATCCGAATAAAAACTTCCTAACTATCCCTCTTCAGTTGATGGGCAGGCAATAAACAGGTGATCCACCATTCCACGGGCACTGTCTGATTTAGTTACGTTCTAGGTTAAAAAATTAGAAGGATGCATTGCCAGGAAGTCTTTACCCTGCATTCCCCTGCAGATGTTTGGAGCAACAGTAACATCCAGTGGTCAAAACGTTAATTACAGTAGATGAGGGCATCACATGCTGGCACCAGCTTAAGGCTGCATCTTCCTCGCACTAAAAAAGCGAGTGAAAGCAAGCCTTGAAAACTCGGGGTCGTGCTCGCGTTGCATAAAAGTAAAATTCCACACGGTAACACACCTCTCTTCCTGCAGGGCTGGTGGGGCTTTCCTGCTCGTGCCAAGTGAGATGTACTGACCTTTAAGCCTGTAAATACGGAGTCTGAGGCCTTTCTGGCTGGCAATGCACTGGGTGCTGTTAGAGGGCAAGAGGGAGGATGGGGTCGGGAGGGAGGCACAGTCACCTTGGGCTGAGGTCTGGGGAATGAAGCCCTGAGCGTGGGATGCTGCAGGGAAGCTGTGCTGCGGTGCCATGGCTGCTCAGGAACCTCAGGCACAGCTCAAACCAGCACAGAAGCTGTAGCTCTGTCCTGGAAAAAGGATGCCAGCACTGCAGGGGCACATCGGTGGAGTTTGACCCTTACAGCCAGGGAGGTGGGGGGATGTCCTTAGAGGACATCTACCTGTTCACTGGGGAGGGCACATAATTTGGGGAGGAATCTGCATTCCTTCACCCCAAATCTTCATCTTCATGGTCTTTATCTTCGCCTGGGCTGGGGAGTGAGAAATAGGGGCAAAATATGAGTCCCACACGGACAAGACAATCCTTGCTTGTGCTTTGTCACTACATGAAACAAGTGACCTCAGATCAATGCTCTGCGTGGGCTCAAAGACAGGAGGAATGGAGGTGACTTTCTGCTCTCACCCAGGAGAAGAGGCTTCATTAACTGCAGCAGAAGTGAGGGAGCTGCCAGTTGTTTGTGGGGGGGACCTGGGTTTCATCTTCCCTGCCCCCACGGGTACTGACCACATAGCAGGGAGCACGTTGTCCGCCCAGGAAAACAAGACTTTGAAGACAAGGCAACCAGACAGGGATGTCAGAAATTTAGCAGGTGGCAACTAGTTAGACATCTAGTGCTAATTTTTCCCTGGAACTGCAATAAAGGAGAAAAATAAGAATAAAAAATAGAAATTAAAATTAAAGAAACAGCTTTTAGGAGGTCCAACATTCACGTCCTTGTGCTGTGTCAGCATCAGGGAAGCAGCAGCCCAGGGGCAATACATCCCCTGCTGCATCCCATTTGGCTGTGCTGTGAGCCACCAGTGGGACCTGCTGTGCCCCATGAACATACACGGGGGTACGAGGCCAAGACAGCTTCATGATCCACATAAAGGCTGTCCTGCAAATGCCTTGTGAATCCTGTGTGGGACACCCAAACTGTTCACAAAGGTGTTCCTCCACTCAAACAAAACACAGCTTCAGACAAACAGCAGCAAACGTGCAACCACCACTAACCTCTCTGTGGGATAAACCTCACAGAGAGATAAACCTCTCTGTGGAAAAAAAGGGGTTTAATTTAATGGCTCAAAGTGATTTACAGTGAGTTGATGGAAGGTTGGGAGAAGGCTTACAGCCACAGGGGACACTTTCTCTTTGAGACTGTGCAGGCACCTCTTGTCTGAGGGACAACAAGAGCTGGCTCATCCCAGGTTGCTTAGTTTCTGCGGTAACGATGCTAAAAATCACATGCAGGTCTGGAAAGCTGAGTCCCAAGGACACTGCACAGAGGTAGGGACTCCTTTTCAGACATTTCTCGCAGTTCTCTTGCTATGCTGGTGTAGGAGAGCACCCTGGCACGGGCACCTGACGGGCAAAGTGCCAGCGCCTTGCTAGAGCCCTCTCTGAAGCTGAAATAACATTCTATCTCCCCCGTGGCCATGGTCACATTCCTTGTCCAAACATCGCTGCTGTTTTTCAAGCAGTTCCAGAGCCAGAGGGGCTTGTGGCTTTGCTTTGCAACGTGTTCCTTCCTGGTACCGGGCTTGACACCAAAATAAGGCCAGCAGTGAGTTTATTGCTACACAGGAAAGGCTCTGCTATCAAAAACTTCTTAGCACAATAACATTTTAACGGAAAGCAAAATAACTCCCTAACATTTGTGAAGGTAATAACTAACCTGGGCTTCTCACGCTGATTTCCCCCAGTAATTCTCAAGCAGCACAGCCCACAGCTCTTCTGCCTGTAAACACGTTCCAAGGCCCTTTGAGGAGAGCGAGGTGTGGGTGTTCAGGCTGATTTGTTTAGTCTTTCCCAGCTGGTCCCATCTTCCTTTCTCTTCCCGTGCTTCTCAGCTGGGCCTGAGATAAAGCCCAATCCCACTCTGGGGTGCCACACCAAAGTCCTGTTGGAGAGGAGCAAGGGCTTGTTTTATCCCACAAACACACCTGTGAGCCATTGCCACAATCATCCCAGGCACTTGCAGGTGGAACCAGAAGAGCCTGTGAGCAAGAAGGGGTATAGGAAAACACCTGCAGTCAAACAAAATATTGTCTTTTATAGCTGCTAGATAAATGTTTCCACTTTCTCCAACACAAAGTTATTCCCAAACCAAACAGCAATAAAATCTCTTGCCAGCTCTTCAGTTCCAGTGCTGTCAGGACACAGGCACTGTCTGAACATACCTCTGCCTCTGAAATGCAACAGCCTTTGGCCATTACGAAGTGCATTTAAAGATAAGTCCCAAGCAGAGCAGAGGAGCCATTACACATCAGGCTCCTAACACCCTCAAATTCCTGCATATGGTAAATACAGCCCCAAAAGAGAGACCCCCCCAAAGCTGGAGGGCAGCTGCAGTTTGTGGGGAAATACGGTACGGCTAATACTAAACAAAGAAGAGCCAAAGAGGAGAAACACCAGCTGCAAATATTAAAAATACTTCCCTGAAGTCAGTCCTTTATCTAAAAGCCTTGAAAGTAACATTTTATTTCTCCAAAGTTTAATCTTGTCACTAGAGTAGTCGTGGGAATGCACCATAGAGGTTTTGTTGCTGCGTGTGATTCCAAACAATGTGCAGTTGTGCAGAATCTCTGTACCAGCCCAGGATTTGTAACGCCCGTAAAGCTGGTTGAGGTCTTGCTTTTAGGACTCAAATTTGAGTGTTATCCTGCACAAAGACGTTCCTTCCAGAAACAAGAGTTCTGTTGTGCAGACTAAGGCTGTTGCTTTTGCTTTTATGAGGAGACGCTTTGTGACTGCATCTTCTGTTAAATGTACCTGGAAGGATTTCATACACTTCTGTTTTCCAGGTCATGTGTTCCTTAGGGAAAAGAAATTAAGGGGGACTTATGGCAGAAGCTGGAAAACTCATGGTTGATCCACAAAATAAAAGCAGAGAGCAACTTTCTCTTACAACGCAAAAAGATCAGGAGGCACAAAATGAAACAGTTAAAATAATGGAAAGTACTTCTTAGCATTAAACTGTGAAGCTCTGTGTCACAGGACACTAGGAGTTTGGGTAGTCCCTCTAAGTTCAAGGAGCAATTGGACAAAAAAGGAAGGAAAAGTCATCAAATACTGTTTAATGCAAATCACCCCTTCCATCTATGGTAGTTCCAAGCTGCAAATGGCTGCAGACCAGGAAAGTATTTTAGAGAGTATCTATATTTTTCCTGGGATTATATTCTTCCTTAGGAATATTCTATTGGTCAGTGGTTTGCTTTTGGGAAAGAAGAGATGGAGATGAGGATCCAAAGATAAGACCTTTAAAATGACAGAATTGCAGAGCCTGAACGCGAGCATCCTGAACAGAAGCTCCTGTGCCTTCAGGCTGAGGGCTACCACTGGAGTGCTGGCCACGGCTACCACTTGCCCCTTTTCGGATGCCCAGCCCTGACAACATTAAATGCTCTCTCCTCATCTCAATCCACCTCCAAAGGGGAAAAGCTGAATCACAGCAACGCAGAGTAGATGACAAACACTGGGAATTCTTCTGTTTCCCTTCTCCTTTTTATTTCCTAATTGACTGAAATTTCCCAATTTCCTGAAGCGGGCAGCTATGACTCCCAGTAGTTTAAATTCTTTATTTGTGGTTTAGTTTTTCTGGAAGAGAGAAACAGACTCACCGTAAGAGCCTGCAAACCTCCCCACCCCCCACCTCTCCCTTGCTTTTGTGTTTGCTGAGACCTGGCGTTGAGAAGGAGGGTTTGTAGGGCCGGGATGGTTTTCATTGTAATACCTCCACGACATTTTTGTCTGTCTCTTTAAAAAGAGGGTAACGATTCCTCTAAGTGCAATTAAAACCTTTAAGATTTTGCTACCCTTTACTCACCTTGTGCCCTTTCCAAGACCAGCCCTGCCCTACCTGGGAGCAGCGTGCTCCTCGCCGCAGCGCCAGCTCCATGATGTGCATCTGCATTGCAGAGGTAGCCCCAGACCAAGGAGGAATGAGCCTCTGCTGTACAAAACATTGATCCCAGCACGAAATTACAAGACAGCTGGTAACCGGTTGTTTTGGGCCCTCGGTTCATACAGGTATCCCCAAGAGCAGGATTGAGTATTCAAACCGCCTGCGGAGAAGAGATGCGTGAACCTTCCACGCTGGAGGCGCGTGTGGAACCAACCACACACCCGAGGAGACTGTGCAGAGACCCCGGGGGGGTTTATCAGGCTGGCGATGTCAGCTGGTACCTCTCAGTCCCCGCAGATGCGGTTGCTCCCCCTGTTCCCCGCGGTCACTCTCGGTCCATGGTGTGTGCCCCGGGAGCCTCCTCACCGTGCGGGTGCCACACGAGCGGGGAGAGTTCCCCCGTCCCTTCCCTTGGCGTGGGCAGAGCTCGGAGCTGGCAGGAAAGCAGAGCCAAGGGCAGTTTTTCTAGCTGTGACACAGCCCCCCCGCAGCCTCCGCGGCCCCTCGGGCACCCCCTCCCCAGCACAGATTGCAAGACGCAGCGAGAGGCAGAATTTGGCTCAGAATCTATTTTAGGTCCTGTTCCTTCCCAAGAATATAATCGCTTAAATGAAACCAAATATTTCCTCCTGAATAACGAACCACTACATATTTTCCTCTCGCTCCCAACATACTGTTTGTAATTACTGTTTGTAATTACTGTTTGTAATTGTGCTGTAATTACAACAGGAGAGAGCTTGGGGACTCTGGCTAAAGACTGCCCCCCCAAGCAAGCAAACAAACGAGTAAATAGAAGAGCTCTTCAGGAGGCTATCTTTGTATAAAGGACTACTTTGTAACCTAATTTAAAGATTAGGGTTATGTATAAATTCTCAAAACAGCAGAGAATATAATAATGTAGAGAATATAAGGAGGTTAGCAACACCACACTCGGAAATTTCAACTTGTAACTGAAATGCAGCAGGGGAGAAACTTCAAAGGACCTGATGAAGCCCACGGCACAAACCCCCAGATCAATAGCTGCATAAGAGGAATATCTGTGTTGTCTGAGAAGGCTGGGATATTTCCAGGTTCATCTTTTCTTTTTTTTTTTCCCCAAAAGAACAGATGGAGGTATAGCTATTTTTTTGCTTTAAGTCACTTTCAAGCCAACAAGAGTTGATTTGCATTTTTAAAATTCTATAGAATGTGCTCCAGCATCTAGCTGGAAGATTTTTCTTTTCTTTAAAGCTTAACTTCTAGGATTTATTTGGTGGTGAGGAATTTAAACCTCTGCTTTACAATAAGAATGTAATGAACATTCTTCACATTTGAAAGAGCCTGAAAATGGGAAGTCCCAGTGAATAGGGTTAAATTAATTGTTTTAAATTCTCTAGTCAGATGGAAACCCATCATCTCCTTTTCTCCCTCAAAATTTATGTGCTGATTTGGGGAACAATGGGTTTGGGAGTTCAGCCATAGTTTATTTGAACTTAAACCAAAGGTATTTACCAATTCTGTTTGAAAGTGACTTTACACTTTTCCAACAGAGGACCCTATTCAAAATAATAAAAATAAGAGGCATGTTTCATGAAATCATGAAGGAAAACTTACAATTTAAATATGTATTATAGAGTCCATGACATAACTCTTCCAATATGTATTTCTAAGTACTGAATCATTTTCTAAAGCAATAGAAACTCAATAATTCACCATTATCGGAAAATATCTTTTCCTTTTTTAGAGAAAAATATTATAAGCTTTTTCATCAAGCCTTGTTTGGAAAATCTTTTTAGCAGTTTCTGCTCAATCCTGCACACTACTGACTCAGCGGGGCTCAGCCCTTTTGGGAAAAATAAACCCAACCGTCGCTTGCTCCGGTTGCCATCATTTTCCCAAAGCCCTTACTGGGAAAAAGTCTTCAAATTATGGCAGTGGGTTCCAGTTAAGTTGTTTTTCTTTAATTGTTCAAAATAAATTGTTTGTGTTGCCTGGGTAAGATTTTTTGTTTTGTAAAATAGGTGAAAAAAAACAAAAGAATGATTATGCAACAGCAGAGGATGAAAGCTGGAAATTATTTTGTCATGTTCCAAAATACTAGGGCAGAATTCTGGATCAACCCAACAATTACCCATGAGGTATACCAAAAAGTAATACAAACTACCTTAAAGCTTGAAACAATCACCACTTCTAAATGCTGGGCTTCGTGTGAAAGAGAAACAAGGATAAAACAGAACTGAAGTTCTTTTGCTTTGAAATACTTCCAGTAAAGGTGACTCCCTAATTTTGCCTGCCAGAGATAAGAAAGTACTTCGTGAGATAATGAGCCCACCCTTCCCATGAAAATTATCACAATATAAAACTTCTACAGCCAGCAGCCAAACGCTCCCCCAGCCCCAGGGAGGGAGGCAGCGGGACTGGGGAGCCCTGTCCCCCTGTCCCCTGTCCCATCCCTGCCATGCCGGGCAGTGTGGGGGACCAGGCAGGAGCAGGGATGGAGCGTCCCGCGGGGATGGAGGGCGGCAGAGAGACAGGAGGGGGAAATGTGGCAAGTTCAAAGGCAGAAATAAATTAAATGGGCAGGTATGAGCACGGGGAGTGCGCGCGCCAGACTGCAGCGTGTGCTGCTCCTGTTCCTTGGTTACTCTGTCTTCTCAGAATCACAGAATCACAGAGTGAGATGGGGTTGGAAGGGACCTCTGGAGATCATCCAGTCCAATGTCCTGCCAGAGCAGGTCCATCCAGAGCAGGTCCCACAGGAACGTGTCCAGGTGGGGTTTGAATGTCTCCAGAGAAGGAAACTCCACCACCTCCCTGGGCAGCCTCTGCCAGGGCTCTGCCCTCCTGGGGCACCAAAGATGTCCCCGGGTCCCCACAGCCCTGCCCTACCTGGCCATGGACCTCACAGAGCCATGTCTATGGGCTGGCCTGTCTCCATCCCCAGGGAGGTGCCCGATATCCAGGGCTGGGGCTGCCCTCGTGCCCTCCAGCACCCTGCTCTTGGCCGGGGTGGTGGGACAGGCCTGCCATAGTGAGTGGGTGGGCTGTAAAGCCACCCAACAAGGGCAGAAGATTCAGAACAGAATTTCACGTAAGCCACAGCAGTGGAGCCCTAGAGCTTTTTTGCTATTTTCTTCCTTATGTAGCCCAAAGGAATGCTCATTCCCATCATTAACCGCCCTAAAGACCACACCAAGGAGGTTTTAATATTCTTTCCGGCTCGGAAGAAATGATATGAGATTTTGTTCTCATATGAGATGAGATATCATATCATATGATATGAGATTTGATTCCTAGGCCCAAACTAGGCTTTTGAGAGAGCAGGCACAACTGCAGTAACATCCCCCCCGAAATATAACTCTGATGTAAGGGCACGCTGCGTGCTCACCTCTGTACCTGCCTCCTAAAGGCCATGAACCCCCCAGGCTCTCTGGTCTGCCTCTCTGCCCACAGGTCCCTCAGAGGAAAGCCTCGGTGGTTTGAAGGATGATGGAGCCAGACTCTTGTCAGCGGTCGCCAGTGAGAGGACGAGGGGCAACGGGCACAAGTTGGAACATAAGAGGTTCCACTCAAATATGAGAAAAAACTTCTTTACAGTGAGGGTGGCAGAGCCCTGGCAGAGGCTGCCCAGGGAGGGTGTGGAGTCCCCTTCTCTGGAGATCTTCAAGACCCACCTGGATGCTCCTGAGTAACACGCTCTGGGCAACCCTGCTTCAGCAGGGGAGTTGGACTAGATGATCTCTATGGTCCCTTCCAACTCTAAAAAAATAATTCAGTGAAATTCAGTGAAACCGTCGGCATCAAGTTCCCCAGCCTTGGTCCCACATCCTGGACGGCGGGATCTGGCCCAGGGACCGCACGGGAACCGACACCGTTCCCCACCGACGCGGTGTGAAGAAATGCTAAGCTGCTTGAGGCTGTAGCACCGGGTTTATGGGTGCTTTGTGCGCCAGAAATACCCAGCCTAAGCAGGATCCCGGGCTGGCCTAATACCAGGCGCCCTGGAGAGCTTGAGCTGAGGGACAGGACAGGCAGCGCTGGGTGACTCTACCTGCCGTGATCAGTTTTGAAGAGACTCAGGCTAAATTGTCAAGTGAGTGCACTTTTCCTTGTGTTATGCACAGACTCCTGGCCTATGATTGGGAATGTGCGGCCACAAAAGATGCAAAGCCTAAAACTGTAGGCATTTATTTTGACATAGATTATTTTTTTTCTGCCTAAATGAGACCTTTGTTTCAGCTGACATCCAGCAGAAGGCTCACCCGTGCTTTACAGGCTTGGCAGTTTTTGTGGCTGAACATCATTCTACATGGTAGCAGCACATCATCAGGAGCATACTGGGCTTTTTTTCTTGAACACCTGTACTTCCTGCTCCCATTTTTATAAGTAATTTTAAATATTGCTCCTGGTTCTGTTCCATCTATATTCAATCTGCTCTTCACATCACGGCCGTCACTCATACTGGCTAACTATGGAACTGAGAATGAAGATTTTTATTTTTCAATGAAAGTGCATTTTAAGCCTCCTTATCTATCACTTATTAATTGGATTTTCAGCATTGCCAGCAACATACAATTCATTTTTCTGTATTTACTCATTGCATGGTGTATGCAAGTTGCAAGCTACTGCTCGGGAAGGGATTTTCCCACAGCGCAGCCAATGATAATTTGTGATTTCTGTGGATTTTGGGTAAAGCCCATATCTCTTCCTGGCAAAATCGTGACATAATGATCAGCCACAGTGGTGGAGTTGCGTCCCCAGCCTCAGATGTCCCCGTGGCTTTGCTTTCTATCCCTTTTTGAAGCAAATGTTGTCACAGCCATGGTGTCACCACTTTCTGTTAGGATGGGCAGAATTTCCCTTCTCCTTCCCCCTTCGTTCCTAAGCCAGAAACACAGAGCTGCTGGAAGAACTCTTCCCCCAGGCCTGCCTGCCAAGAGCCACTCTTGTCCCTGTTGTCTGCAGGCTGCCCATCTTCCCAAGGGATGGGAATCCGAAGGGAAGAGTTTCATTACCCTGCTCCGCCTGGATTCCTGCAGACGAGTGGGGAGATGGTACAGCAATGCAGCTGGTGCAGCTTTCCAACATCCTCCCATTATATGACTGTTTTGTTTCAGTCGGCCAGTGGTGCGATGGGTTTATTTCTAGCAAGAAGAGAAAATTATTATATGAGTAAGGTTATTCTTGGTCGCTCAGCCCTGTTTGTTTACAGGGAAGTGCCTGTGTCCCCAGAACAACCTGGGAATGAACAAGGCAGAGTTGTGTTGCTCACTTTTTCCAAGACTGCTTTTCCTCTCAGCTCTGCTTGCCCAAATTTTCTGTCTCCGGGAGATCTATCCAGGGCAACTATGTCCACTACTTTTTCTTATTTTTCCTGGCTTCCAGCCTCTAATATGCTTCCAACAGCCAACCTGCTTTCCTCAGCATTTGCAACTCATTCCATCAGGCTGGCTTTTAGTTCCTGATACTCTTTCCTGCCATGTATTATGTCATTTTCTACACTTTTGAGCTGCCTTCAGAGGCTGTTTTTCTCTTTGCACTCAAGTTGGAGAAACCCTGCACAGATTACCCACTGTTCTTAATGAGGTCTGTGCCTTTTGCCTATAGAAAGCTATTTGATTTCAGACTGAAATTAGAGTATTAGGATTAGAGTAGTAAGGAGTAGAGTACTAAGTAAGTAAGTAGTCACTTGTGTGGACGGTAACTAAAGGCCAGATCCAGCAGGACTCAGGAGAAAGCTTACGGTGGAAAATCATTGTGAAATAAGCAGAAGAACATATTGCTGCACACTAATTATTCTGTAATTCCTCCTGTGTTGTTAACATGCAGTGAGTTTGTTCCTTACCACCACCCTCAAGTCCTTCTCAGCAGGACCGTTCTGTTCACCCACCAACCTCTACTGATACCAAGGGTTGCCCTGACCAAGGTGCAGGACCTGGCACTTGGCCTTGTTGAACCTCATGAGGTTCACACAGTTCCAGTTCTTGAGCTTGTCCAGGTCCCTGTGGATGGCATCCCACCCCTCTTGTGTGTCAATTTATTGCATTACTCTCCATCACAATAACTTCAAGAGTTTATCTACTCCTCTAAGTTTATTGGTATCAGTTGGCTTTTCTGCATTTCCACACAGTGAGGACCATGCACTTCTGATCATGGCTGTCTCATGGTATGGACAGTATGGACCAGGAAAATAAAAAGATACCCTGAGTGATGATGGGCAAGGCCTTCTGGGGAAAAAGAGAAAAGGAAGAGAAGAATAGAAGAAAGACAAGGAATTAAGAGGCAGCAAGGAAGACATAAAGTAGACAATGCACTGAAAATTGTGCTACAAACAATATTGAAAAGATTAAAGAGGACTGATGTTCTGCCCTGGCAGGATGTTCAGGCGTTAGACAAATATCTGCAGAGGCTGCGGTGAGCGCTGACAGCGGGAAATGGAGCAGGGGTAAGCATGATGCTATTAGATGAGATTTCCCTGTCTCGTGATGTTTATTAAATATCCAATTTTAGACTAGTGATAAGGTCAGACATTAGTAACTAGATCCTATGTTAATATTTAATACTTATTGACGCCCATTCTCGTGTTTCAGGGGAACATGCTGGAAACTGTCATAAAATTCCATGGGGATGTGGTACATAGATATATGGAAAGACTAGCTGTAGCACTGGTTTCTTTGTGGCCTGAAGCTAGATTCCTTTGCCTACCACTTGTAGGCACTTCTGGGGTGAGACTCTCTCATTTTAGTGCGTATTTAGTACAGGATTAGGGGAGGCTGTGCTGCACACCTTAGGCATTTGTCACTGTACTTGGAGCTGAAATGGTCATTCCCAGGAAGGGAATTTTTTCAGGCACCTAGTTTTTCTGCATAATATTAATAATAGTAATAATGATGCTAATTTAATGATACCATATTATAATAATAAAACAACAGAATAAAATAGTATAATAATAATATAGGATGATGTTATAATATATTGTAACAATAATAAAAAAGTATTAATATATGATACTAATAATAGTAATACTAATAAGAATAAATATAACAATAGCAAAGCAAGGATAGCTTTTCTCTCATCTAGGCTGATTCAATTCCCCCTTTATTCTTCTAGACACAGGAACAGCATTTCCCGAGCCCTCTATCCTTAGAGTCCCTTCTGCCTTCCAAACCACGTTGAAGGCAGCTCTTTTAAAACGCAAACGGAGCCTATGGAACTGCTGTTCTTCCCATCCTAGCTCCCCTGCAGGTTCGGGCAGATGCAGTGATATCATAACTAGTAGCCACAAGCACTTACAGTTTGTCCTGGTTTGTGCTGGGTCATTCATCTCAGCACCAGCCCAGGAGAACAGGCAAGGGATCCCAATCGCCTGTCACTCACCAGGAGAAGCTGCTCAGCAGGGAGCATCTCCACGTCTCCAGCTTCTGGAGGAAATCTTAGTGGCTGTTTCCAGGATCATTTAGCCATCAGCTAAGTGGGACCAGCACTTGTGTGGCTCAGCAGCAGAGCTGCCTGCATCCCTGCGGTGAGCTCCGGTGCCCTGGTGCGAGCCAGAGCTGTAGCATTCTACATAAGCTTGCACAACTGCTCCTTCCTTGGAAACCCCTCTGGTGTCTACAGGATATGATTTATAACATATAACACCTTTATCTTTTTTGTATCTTTCTTTGTGTTTGTTTTTTTTTAACAATTGTCTTTTTTTCTCTGGCTCCTGGAAATAACTAGTTATACAGGAATCTCAGCTTCCACTGACTGTTTTCTCTCTGTCCACTACAGACATGATATCAAAGGCTTAAAGAAATGAGACTAAATAAGCCCAAATGTTCCTTATATTTCTCAGAGCCTAAATAACAAGCTTGAGGTCTCTTCCATTAGTTGGGGGTGAGGAATTTGAGGTTAGGATTTGAGGTTAGGAATTATGAAACCAACAAACCTTTACAAGTCAAACAAGTTCGGCAGCTGTAATTACTGAGAAATTTGTAGAGATCACCTCGCAGTTAGGCACATCTGACTTCAGGCTATGTACTTGTAAATATACTTTTATGGATGGATGGATGGTTTTTCCTGGAAGGTTGTTTCCATTGAAGCCAGATAGGACCATTTAAGACAGGGCAGACTTAATCATCATTTTACAATCAGTGTATTTTATATGGGAGCAGTTACTTGTTCTCTCCCTGAAGCTGTAGGGGCTGCAGTTCTGGGTCTAGCTGGGGGGGTGTGTGTGTTGGGGCACAATTTACACGGCAATGAGCCCTCCACACAGCTTTAAACAATGGCCATTGTCACCCTCTGGATGGTGACAATGCATGGAGCTCATTGACTTGCCCATCCTGTGGGACCTCCTCTGCAAGGCTGCCTGCTCCCAGCAGGATGGGACCTCCCTGATCCTGTTCTTTCAGGTGAGTCCCTTGTGAGGAATCACAAGTTAAACACACGTTAAGAGAAAAAAAGCCAAGGGAAGCCTGCCGCTGATAAAAGATAAAACCACCACATATACTTAACTGGGCTAACCTTATCTTGTTATCTCTTAATTAAGTGCTCACATGGAAGGAACCCAAGTTGTGGTGTGACTAATCAGCTTGAAGGCTCTTCTAACCACAGCAGCCTTGATAGGGCTCTATTGTGCTGGGGGAGAGAGAAGATCCCATTCATGCCTCCCATGGTTTGCAACCTAAAGCCTGGTTTTCCTCTCAAAAGGGCGGGCAGGCAGTCATTTTATAGCTGCAGTTTATATCTTTAAAAGGTAATTCTGCCGGGTTATTGCAACTCTTAAAACAAGATCAGCATATGCTTGTGCCTTTTTACTGTTATCAGTAGCAATTACTATGGCGGGGCTGTTGCCTAATACGCTTAAACTGATAAGTTATATTACATCTAAGGCAGAAGTTTCTATAGCAGATAAGGCCTAGGGAATGAAACTGTATCGAGGTTTATACCTTGATTTATTTATTTATACCTCGAAGTTTATCAGCAACGGAGTAGATGATAATCTGCTGTTGTGGATTCTTTAAAAAAGCCCAAGAACCAGCCAAACCCATAATATTAGCAGCAGATTTGTATCCCAAAGCTGTGGCCCCATAGACTCAACAGCCAGCAACACGCAGGGGAGTGATATATCTAGGATTTGCAGCTCATGATTTATTGCTTCCCTCTCCATAGGGCTGAATGCCTCCTTGTGTCCGGGGGGTTTCCTCTGCACACCTACAGCGAGGCCAAGGCTGGATCCCACAGAAAAACCGGGAGCACTGTCACCGTGCCCCAGTGTGTAGATTTATCCCCGTCCAGAAGATGTAACCAGTCTGCTGCATACAGCCATGTTCTGTGATACCACTCAAACTACCCGTTCATTCCTGGTTTTTGATACATTCATCTAAAAACTAACTGAAGGCTCTGGAGTGCAGCGTGTTACTTGTTCTGAAGATGGTGTAGGTGCTGAGAAGGAGCACGGGCTGTAACGGAGTGTGTCTGGAGTAGACCCACACGTGGGAGATACAGCCCGGCGATGGTGAGCATCATCTAGGGAGTGGGACCAGATCCCTCCTGGGAGGTTGCTGGCCCTCGGGAACTCCTGCGCTGGGCTGAAGGGAGAACAAGCCAGGAAGGAGAGAAAGCTCTTGTATTTCTCTTTGTTCGTCTGAAGGGAGAGGAAGCCTCCAAATAAAAAAGTCAAGTGGGTCCTTCATTTGAATGAACTACCCAAAAAAAAGCAGAAAAGAAAAAATCCCAACTCTAATAGCAGCTACAGCCTTCTATGCTTGTGCTTGTTCATCTCAGCTACTAATGGAAGACAAACACACATCTGCTCTTCCCAATTATCCTCTGACCCGTGAGTTTAGGATGCTGTGAAATTCAGTGGTGGGAGGGTTTCTCCCAGGAGCTGTGCAGCATTCCTGGGGACAAAGAACAGCCCAAGGCAGCTCACCTGCAGAGCAGTTCCACTATCCCTAAGTAGGCGAGAAGGTGACAACTCCTTTCTACCCCGTTCCCCCCTCATTTGGGGTGTCACAGCCCAGGGGTTCAAAGCTCTCTGCCTGCAGTCCGGCTTCTAAATCCCCTTCGAACCCCCCCTCCCATGGCTGGATGCTGTCCTGCTGACAAGCCTCGTGAGGCCAGCAGGAGCAGGGCAGGGATGGTCCCCCTGTACTGGGCACTGGGGAGGCCTCACCTGGAGGGCTGGGTTCAGTTCTGGGCCCCTCACCACGAGAAGGACATTGAGGGGCTGGAGCATGTCCAGAGGAGAGCCACCAAGCTGGGGAGGGAAAGAGAGCTGACCCTTTGATCCCTCAGCTTTTACACTGAGCGTGGGGCAGATGGGATGGAATCCCCTGTTGGTCAGGTTTGGGTCACCTCTCCTGTCCCCTCCTCCCCACAGGTGGGACCCCTCTGCGCTTTTCCGTTTCCGACCCTCCAACGGGACAAATAACAAATGTACCTGCCCTAGAGCAATAAGCAAGGGCCCCTCTGCTCACCATTCCTTGGGATAATCAGGCCCTGTCACTGTGAGAGTGAACAGTTTCTGAACCATATGCTATCCATTTCAGAGCCTGGATAGTTAGAAGAGGCCCAGCTAAAAAAGAAAAATTACTGAACAGAAAATCCCAATGCCACCCCTCGTGTTGGGTATGGAGGGAACTGCTCAGCCACAGACTGCCAGCTTCCCTGCCAGCACCTGGCATCACCAGCACACGGCATCACCAGCACAGAGCATCACCAGCACAGGGCATCACCAACACACGGCATCACCAGCACACAGCATCACCAACACACGGCATCACCAGCACATGTTGTCACCAGCACAGAGCATCACCAGCACACAGCATCACCAGTAGAGAACTCTCGATGTAGCTTTACTGAAAAGCAGAAAATAAAACCAAACTCAGCAACTGTATTATGGGCAAGGAAAAATGGCAAGGCTGGTAGGAAAATGTCATGTAATATAACAGAAACTGGAGGTTTGTACTGTAACATCAGACATGCTACCGAAGTTTTCTTTGGAAAGCCTGTTATAGTCAGATGTAACTGCATGTGGGTTCTCCCTCTGCCCTCCCCAGGGCAGATAAGCAATCAAAACAAACACATTTATCTGAGGGATCTGCTAATCCTCCACGTAGACAACGTTTCACCATGCAAGTTAAAGTGGGCTTAGTGTTCCCTGAGCACTGAGAAGCTTAACGCCTCAGTTCAGTCCTTATCCCATGAGCACCACCACAAAATCCAAGCCACGTTCGCATGTCCTGAGGTTACCAGGAGGTAGGGATAAAGGCCATATTTGGTCTCTCTCTGCACAAAATCCCACACTTCACCAAAATCCCTGCTCCGCGGTAAAAGTGAGAGGGTGTAGTGAGCTGGGTACAAGGGTTGAGGAGGACAAAGGGAGTATAGTCGCTTCTGATTAGGTTAGCAGGAATAGTCATCAAGGACCTCTTTCTCCCAAAACAAAAAAGTTTCTTATCTGGTTGTCTAAGAGCGGGGCTGATCCCGCACAGCCGCGGGGCAGAGCAGGGTGAAGCCTGGCTGGGGGAGAGCACATGTCCTCAGGGGCTCTGGGCTGGGGTCGGGGAGGCAAAGCTTTCCTGGGCAGAAGCAAGCAGAACACCTTCAGAACTTCTGCCAAACCTGAAAGCTCGGGGATCCTCCACAGAGCACCCCTGCCAGGCACGAGCTGCTGCTCAGGCTCGCTGAAGAGTCTGAAGGTGGATGAAGAGGGTAACCCTGCTGGGAAGTGAAGGTACCTCCCCAAAAGCCTTTCCAAGGGTCCAAGAGAGCTTTCCACCTCTGCGCACCGGCCACCTTGTCACCCTGAAGCTACGGAGCTCCTGTCTTCCCAGCTCCTGACCAGATCTCTCAGGCGCACGGGTTCCTTCTGGAAACGGCACATAACCAGGGAAGAAGAGGTCACTGGCTGTACCTGGGGCCGTCCAGACACAGGCAGGTTTTATTTGGAAGCCTAATTTCTCAGCGCTGGCCCTGACCATGTCACTCATTTTCCCACTTTGTGTCAGAGGGGGCTGGTTTTGCAAGTTCAGCAGCAGAGTGCTGGGAGGAAGAGGAGGAAGCGCTCTGACGCCTGCTCCCCTAAATGCTGAGGTTTTAGTTCAGAAAGAAGAACTTGGTCAGGATGGTAGGCAAGCTGAGGGAAAAGAAAAAACAAAAAGACTTTTTTTTCCCCCCTATATGTCACATTGAAAGATAGTAAAGCCATTGCCTTGGGCGTTACCTAGAAAGGAGGAGTCAAAATCTGATAGTCGCTTGTGATAGCGGGAATGTGAAGTCAAAAAGGCCAGGCAGCTGAAGGCCATGTCACGAGGGATGTTCACTGCTACAGACAGATGGAGGCACAAGCAGAGCCTCTGCCAAAACCACCGAGCACCTTCTGTACCATGTACCCGTGGAAAAATACTTACAGACTGTGAGGAACGATGTCGCAGAGAAAGCACGGAGCTGAGAGAGGGGAAAGGGAGAGCAAAGTGGCCGTGGGAGCTCATCTCCTGGGCTTGTCGTGGGGCGTGAGCTGCGTGTGATGCCCATGAAAGGCTGAATCCTCTGTAGGGAGCTGTTAGGTACATCTGCTCTCCCTGAGGGCACACTCCCTGCCGGAGGGGTTGTGGCAATCAAAGGCTGCTCTCTTCCCTCGGATGAGGGTGTTACCATCAGCATCGAAGTAGTGAGTGGATCTCCCTCTGAATAAAAAAGAAGACTTGGCTTTGATCATACAGGTGTGGACTTATCTACCTCTGTCAGGCAACTGCTTTTATTTATCACTGCCTTCTTAAATGCCATTATCCCAGTCACAGCACTGTGACCTGCCGTTCTTCTGAATACCTGTGTGGAAGGCAAATTACATTCCCAGAGTAGGAATCTGTTTGGGAAAAGATGTAATCAAAAGCTTTTCAGGTATGATGCGTTTGCCATATTTCTTCACTGACTCCTAGAATTGCAGTCTGGGACTTTACCAGGGGAAAACCACCACCTTTGGTTTAAGAGGCTCTGCCTCCAGTTATTAAGAACAAAACTAAACCCCCCTTGTCTTTGGGCATAGGGTTGGGGTTTTTTTAATGTCGTGATGCTTCTCAGATCCTTCTGACAATCTTGATAGCAATCACCTCATGACTGATCTAGTGCTTCAAAGATCATTACTAACTTCTTGAATTGCTTCTGTCAATAGAGCAGAAACCAACCCCCCAAATTACATAGTCATCCTAAATTGTATTACTGTAGTTGGGAAGGGAAAAAGGGAAAACTGGTCTGTACCAGACCTAGTTTCAAGGTAGAGTTCAATGTCGGCTCAAAGTTGAAGACTTTGTAGCATTTAGACCCTCGGAGAACTAAATTGTGGCTGACTACAGCAAAGCTCACTTTCTTGGAGATGGATCCACTTCTTGCCTCAACATAGCAGCTTCAAGTGATCGTGATGAATTCAGCAGGACACACCAGCTGTGATCTATTTCAAGGATTATATTGATAAGTCTCCAAACAACAGTTCCTACCGAATCAGCTCCCTTGCACAACTCCCTTTTTAGTTCCTTTGGCTTACTTGTATTTCATAGTCATCCGTACGTCGGGTGCCTTCCATTGAATGGAAAGACAATGGTGGACGGAGTATCTATTGTACAACAGTGACAACAGAGGCCCCACAATGTCCTGTCAGCCCCACTGCCTTAGTTTAAATCACAAACAGGCAAGGTAATCACATGTAAGGTAATCCCTTATATGTCTCAGGCAGATAAATAATTGTATCTGCCTGGTAAAAAGGATGAAATCCATGAAGGGCCATCCTCTGCTGCTGGCAAATGGCACTCGGTGATTCTCTGTCAGAGGTTATTCTAGTACAGCATTTATTGGTGGGTGACTCTCACCTCAGAAGGTCCTGAGCTGCCCGTGAAATTGGCCATAACCTCAAGCACAGCTTAGGATGGCTCGCTAATGGCTTGGGCTGCTTTCCAGCCTACTGCCCCGGAGCGTCTTCGTCTCAGGAACAGACAATTCTAATATCTCTTTCCACGTTGAAAAATAGTCTGCACTAAAAATAGAAGAAAAATGCTTAGAATAATGTTTGTAATTGCTATTTCAACATGCTGTTCTTTGGTTTTTTTTTTTTTCATAAACCCTTTACCAGATGTGGCTTCTTTCCTAGATATTCCTTTCTCATGTTTCCTCTTTAGAAACTTAAGTGCCATTTTAACCACAGTTTGTGGGCAAATATTAGTTTCCATTTCCTTTTCTTTCATGAATACTAACGTTGGTTTGTAATGCAGTTTATTTATTTCTTTTTAAAGACAGTGGAAAGAAGCAGGAAGCCCCAAATGATCTTGAAATGCATTTCTTTATGACTGTTTCTTTCTCCGACTACCTCATTTCTCCTTTTTGTGTACCTTGGTAAGTATTTAACAAAACAGGGGTAAGGTGGTTATTTACATAGCATTTGCATATTTTTTTTTTCCAGTTTTATCTTTCCTCACCATCCACATGAAAGATGTGGATAAGACATCACCAAAAAGCCAAACAGCTCAACTTAGGCAGTTTGAGCTCTTCCAAACTGAATAAATGCATCATTTTGGCTGAAGCATCTTGTGAACTCAGGTGGTTCTACTGGTTGGGAGTTTAAAGGCAAGTTCTTTATGAGGATTAGCAAGCACGGAGAGCGCACAGCTCTCCTCCTTCTTTCACCCACTGCAGAAATCCAGTACTTTTTTCATTTGCTAGTCAAAGATAACAATTTACTGCTGATGAATTTTTAAGCCATTTGCTGCCACTTACTGGATAACTAGACATTCTGCTTCATAAAAAAGAAAAAAAGAATCAGCAATAGCCGTACGATGAAATTCACAGCATCGCCTCAGCCCGTGTCAGTGGAAGAAAAAAATGTCAAGGGCAAAACGATCATTAAAGTTGTTCCACTCACTGGAGAACGAGCTCTTCGTTAATAAGTTACAGCTATAAAATGCTTGTAAACTGTACCACCTTGTTTTACTTCCTCCTCCTCCTCTGTACCGCTCCACTCTGGCTGTGCAAACCTCCCAGGAGCCGCAGCAGGCAATCACAGTGTCTAAGGGAAGGGCATCGAATCCATTCACAGAAGTTAAAGTAGCATCCACCAGGAAGAGAGAGGACATTTTCCTGACTTTTTCATTTTACTTCCACATGATGATATTTTCTGAGGATGTCAGTACTGCTAGCATTGCTGTTTCCTTAATGAAATGGGAAGTTTCTTTTATTCTGGTGTATCACCTGGAGAGTTTTAATCCAAGGTGCCATTAAAAAAGAGATGCTTAAAAGAACATTAGAGGCTGCAACGCCAAATGTTTGCAAACAGTAGCCAGGACTAAGAAGACAGAAATAAGAGAGTGCATTTACGCTGTAGTCTACAAAGAACAAAATGTGGGATAGGAGAAGTGATGAGTTTGGGGTTAAGTGTTTCCTGTTACCCAGAGGGATGTAAAGTACACTTTAAGATACTTTGCTGTCATGGTCTGACTGTTAACCAACCCATCCCTGTTAACCAACCCATCCCTGTTAACCAACCCATCCCTCTACGGGATATCAGGACTCAAATACGTATGTAAAGAATGCTTTGGTATTTGTTTGAATTCTGAGGGCAAGTTCAGAACATGATCGTGGCAGCTTTTTGTGGCTTCGCGTGTCTAAATCTTTTCCAAGCAGGTCTTAACACAGAACATCCAGCTGATCACCACTGACCCCCACTCCCTCGTGCCCTGGCTCTTGGTGTCCCCTGTTGATAAGGAATCTCTGAAAGTCCGGGATGCGGGTGGCGTTTGAACCACCTGCACGTGACTGCTTGAGCCAGGTCCTTCGCTTCTCTAGGACTCACTTCAGTCTCTGAGGCCACCTCAGGGTAAAGAGATGTGACTGGGGTGTCCTTGCTCCTTGGCAAGCCCCAGCTGCCCTATTTCTTGTCAGGCAGCCCTCAGTCCCTGAGGAATGGTCAGTTCTGCAAGGCACAAGGACTCTTTGAATTCCCTTTCCTGTGGGTGACTCAGAAAAGAAGGAACTCAGCCTTACCATAATTCACGCTCAGTTGCCTTTATAACTTGTCCTTTAATTAACGGATGCGTGCAAGAAACCAGTTCTTCTAGCTATTCCAAATGTGGCTATTCACCAGTAACCCGTGCCCTCTTACTGTACCCACAGTCACCAGCAAAAATGATGGCAGTTACCTGCCCTGACCAGCTCGGACAGCAGTGCAGTCACTGTGCAGGAAGGAACATTCTTTCTCCTCTGGAGACAAAGGAACACTTCATCCCCTATGATCATGATTATAGATTAAGGCAAATTCAAACCTGACTTCCCGGAATGTCACGGGATACTGAGGTCTATTAATTACATACATCCAGAGCTGATGAGACTGGTTATCTTAAAGAGCAAGCAATGCCCAATTCCCCAATGCCCCCCTCAAAATAGTCCCAGTTCTTTGGTGTATAAAATACACAGAGCCTCCTCACCGGGGCTGTTTTAATTCGGGATGGAAAATGTCAGCAAATCAGCTTTTTATAAGGAACAAAAATTCCATTTCCTTACTGGGGTCAATTAAATAATTGGGTTTCTTTCAAAGCAGGTAAAAAATATTTCTAATTGAAAAAAATGAAAGCAGTGATCCCTAGTGGTATTTTGACTCCCCCCCCTCCTTTTTTTTTTCTCAAGACTTTCCTTTTTCCTTTCCTTCGTTTATCTTGTGGGGGGAGAGAAAAGTTTGAAAACACCCAAGTATAAGCTCCTTATCTCATCTTGAGGGTTTCCTCACCTTCGGCACTGAGCACAGGAGGAAGCTGTGTGCCTCCAGACCTGCACAGACAGATCTGAAAACCTTCTCACCTGCTATCGGTGCAACTTCGCTTGTCAGAGAAACCCCAAAAAAGTTTCCTTCAGCTCTCTTGTTCTCCCAAAATAACTGCAGGCTGACTCCATACCTCTGTCCTCCAGAGTGACCCAGCTACAGCCCCTCTCTCCCAGCCTCCAGCACATTTTACCTCTTCTCCCCCGAACTGCATGTCCCTCCACCCATCCACCTGAGGCCACCAGGCACCAGGACTTCCACTCGCCCACACCACTGACAGCCAGCACCCTCCAAATTATCCACAAATCCCGGCCACTCCTCACCCAGCCCGTCAGCAGCCAACAGAAAACACAGAAGTGCCTGACGCTGCACATGTCCCTGCCCAGGGCAGGGGTGGTGGAACTCCATGGTCTTTAAGGTCCCTTCCAGCCTGAACCATTCCAATCCCCATCCATCCATCCATCCATCCATCCATCCATCCATCCATCCATCCCTCAGCCTCTCCAGCACCTCTGACTGGAACCCATCCCCGCTCTGCTTCCCCTAACTTCGTGACTTTGGGCAGCCAGTTGCCTGACGTGGCTCTGAAAAGATATATTTACTGCCAGCAGAGGCATATGTTCCTATAAATTACTTGCAAATCTATACATCAGCTCGTTCCGAAACAAGTGTAAGATGTCAGAGGTGGAGCTGAGCAGAATTTGGCGGCCAGATGAGCGCCAGCAGCCTGCCTACAGCTGAGGCAATAGGGCCAAGCAAACTGCTTTGGCCACCTTCACTCCGATACCTGCTGCCCCCTCAGGGGTGGACAAAGCCCTCAGGGGGGAGTGATGCCCAGTGCAGGCACGGGGCAAGTAGGATACACCAAAATCCAATGCCCTGGTCTTTGTTTTTCTCTAAGACTAGCTGGACTTGCTTTTCCACAAGTCCTGTTCCTTCAAAGGTGCCTTCGCTCCACCTGGTTCTTGGGTAAGGGAAAACAGCAGATCCAAAGGCCGAGCTTTTCAACGTGTATTGCAGAAGAGGGATTTCTACATGAAGAGGATTGACAGAGTCTGGAAGTACATCAACATGGAAACAAGGACCTTTTACCTTCCAGCAAGAAAAAGCACCTTCCAGAGAAATATGTAACTGCCTCTGCCTTCAGACAGACAGCCCAACGTGGGTGAGGATGTGCTTATTTTGGCAAAATGCTGAGCTGTTTTGTGTGCGGTTAGGAATATTGGATGCAAGATCAGTAATTTGCTCGTGGCATCTTGTGGTGAGCAGCTCTTGCGAGGAGGTTGACTAGCCAGCCAAGCCGCGGGGCACTAGTGAGTGGAGTTCACAACCTCCCAGCTCTGCTGAAGCCAGGATGCAGACCTTACAGAATTTGAAATTATTGATGAAGTCTGAAACTTGGCTTTTAGAGGACAATTAATTGGTTCCTCATTTATGTATGATGGCATATAATGACCAGCCTGCTCCAGGATTACCTGTTATTTAGGAGAACTTGAGACCACGTGCAAAGATATTGGTCTTACTCTACAGGGCTTAAATGTGCATGGGCATTTGCAATTAATAAATAAAGAAATTTTGTTAATAAAGTTGAAGATCACTAGCCATATTTCCAAGGTTGTCCTTCCTATTGCACTCACGGCTCCTAAGCTCTGCTGGCCATTTAACTGGCCAGGATTTGCAACACCGATGGTTGGCAGCCACGAGGCTCTCCATCCATGCCAGAAGGCCAGGCATTTTAGCAAGGGCAGTCAGGGGAAGGCACTAATTTCTCAAATGACCATTTAAAGTAACTTATTTATAAGTTATCTTTATATTTTTTATTTTTTAAGTTATATATTTATAAAATATCTTATTTATAGCAACGTGCCAGTCTTCATCCTTCCTGCTGGGTGTATTTCAGAAAGAACCCACCCTTAATAATTTTTCTAAACAAAGAAGCCAAACCAACACATCCTTTTATGTTTGCACAGCCTCTGTAGCCGCCTTAACTCCAGGCTAAACCGCTTCTGTATATCTGCATAATCTCAAACCTTAGCAAATTAGAAAATAAGTAGATGTGCAGGCATTTGAAATAGCGCATTCTCCTCCAGGCTTTATCTCTCTGTAACCACTGAAGTTGTCTGACAAGGGTGTTCTTCGGAGTCCTGTCATGAGGATCTGGGGTGAAAAGATTTCAGCAGTTTCCAGCCCCGATGTGCCATTCGGATTGTCACCGTGATGCTTTGAGGGGGCTGTAAAAAACAGCTGCTCCCGGAGAGGATGGCTGCAGGTGAGCAGGTCTCCTCCACACGCAAACAGGGAGTTACTGGTGGCACCTCTCAGATGGTGCTCCAGACCCTCACCACCGTTGTCGCCCTTCCTTGGGCACACTCCGGCCCCTCAATGTCTGGATTAGGTATATGATCCGTCAGACCGGTCCCTTTGAAGGACAGGGATGCTCAGTTCATGAGTCTGATGCTGGAAATAAGACAGCAACAAACCAATGAGAACAGCCAGCCAAGGAGGGCTGGGGAAATAAGAAATTATTAGGCACCTAAGAAATGTTCCAGTAAAAGCGCCGATGTCCCAGAAGAGGCAGGTACTGCAGGGTGAGGCAGATTTGCTGCCACTTGAGTCGAGGCCATCAAAATCCTCCTGGGTTGCACAGTAGGCATCTGGTTGCATTTCGGGATTGGGCTGAATTTGGGTTGAATTTACACAGGAAATCTGTGTTGGAGTAGGAGACTGATCTCTGCTTTTCCAAATCCCAGGTCAGTGCCTTGACCACAGGCTCCTCCTCCTCCAGGGGCTCTGACCTCATAGAGATGCTACCAGCCCTTTGCCAGTTAGTTCACTGGGTATCACTGAGGAGGGTCCTCTGATATCATGTGTTATTAAATCTTATGTCATACAATAACATAATAGGTCATAATGTTATGATTATTAGACATGTTATTGTGTCTTATGTCATATTAAGTCTTTGTTATACCCTCCCATCAGGTATTTTTCTGCAGTGCTAAGACATCTCTCCATCCTTCCATTCTCACAATTTGTTTGCTTTCCCTCTGTGACCTTGGTGGTTTCCTAAATGCTGGTCCTCACTCCAGCATGCACTTGAGCTCCACAGGAGAAGCGTACCCAGCCACCTTCTCCCTGCCCACCTCAGCCCCGCAACCCAGCCCTCGGGATCAGGAGTCACAAGGACGAACCCACGCACAGTCAAACCCCCTTCTCTCCTCTCCCTGCTCACTTACTTATAGTGAGCACGCAGGAACGTATTGAGACATATACCCTTGTATTAATTGGGGCTGAAGCTGCCCGTAGCCTGACAGATGTTAATGTGAGGGACACACACACACACACACAGAGGCGATGACAGAATTTTGTTTCCCGTGAAATGGCGGCGAGTTGTATGTTGTGTGCTGGCAGGAAAACAGATGGAAAACACCATGAGAGAGGCTTAGCATTTGATTGCCCCTCTGCTTCCAGGGGTGTCACACTCAGCAACGTCTCCATGGGGTGCTAATTCCACTGGGGAACTCCTGCTGCCAGCTCAAGTGCATCACAGCCGTCTGATGAAAGGTGTTAAAGTGGTGCAAAATCTTTCTGCCAGTTCACGTGTGTTCAAAAGAACTTTGAAGAAGCAGTTTTGTCCCCAGAGACTTTTTTTTTTTTTTTTTCCTGATCAAGTGCAATCGGTCCTCATCCAGATGGCATTGACATTGCTGTTCTGGGTAATTCAACAGAAATACAGTTGTGAGTTCACCTAAGACCTGGATTAGGGCTGCTAGGGTGGTTATCCACAGTTCTAAGAGTGTGGAGCCATGTCCTGGCATACAGTATAGTGTTTGTATGTGGAAAGGACTCAGAAGTCATTAAAAATAAGCTCTTATTTCGAGCTCTTTTAACAGTTGTTGGCTTCATCTTTGGCAGGTCGCTGAATCCTTTTGTCTCCCTTTTCTTACCTGCAAAATGAGAAGGATAATGACTTTCCTGTGTAATGACATAGGGATGACAAACGGGAAGCATTGCTATCATCCAAACAAGTCCTAGCTCCTCACTATTAATTCCCATCTATTCATCCGTTCAAGAGCATCTCGTTAGTCTCAGGAGTTGCAAAAACGTCTGCTCCTGCTGTCGCAGATGTGGGAGTAGATCAGGATTAACCCTCCCGAAGTCAATAATAAAGACAGGCTGAGTAAATGCAGAATCAACAGATGTAATGAAACACCCCAGACCCACTCTTACGGGAGCTGAACTTTCCCTAGCCATTTTCAGCACCTTTCCAATTTCCTGTGACAAGAGACACCTCTGTTTCATGCTTTCACTCCTCCAGGAGCCCGTGTAGATCTAACGCTTCTAAATCTGACCTGTTTCCCAAGACAAGAGTTTCATTTTCTCACTTGGAGAGCAGTTAGGTCGCCAACCTCAGTGTTTTACTCCCATGCACACCAAGAAGCTTTCACAGCCTTTGCCAACGATGAAGACCACACACTGAGCCACTCCGGCCACTTCATCCCTGAGGTGTCTGTGTCACTCGGCTGCTACTGACGGACGCTGAGGATTCCAGAGGCCGTGAGCGTATGAAGGACAGTGAGCACCAGCCCTCGCATCTTCTTGCCTTGCCCCGGTGCCAGACCCCTGAGCCCTTCCCTTCCTCCTGAATCCATAGGGCTGGCAGTGTCCCACCTTGGCTGTCCCCTGAGCTTCCTGCTGAGAGAATTGGCTGAGTATAATCTTCATATATTTTCTATTGGTATTGGGATCAATATTGGTTCCTTACTATTAATAAGGTTAATTATATAGTATTATTCTATTAAATCTGTTTATATTTCAGTCTTTGGCTTTCCTTGCTTCTTCCCAATTCCCCTTCCCAGGAGGGGAGAGGTCATCAGGTTATAGAATAATTGTCTAAATGGCAACAAATTGTTGTGGGTTCCTCAAACTGTAATAGGTCACTGTAAGAAAAGGTCTGAAATTTGTGGTACTAGCGAAATACTGTGTGGCCTTTACAAGACATAGCCCACTCGTACAGCCCTGGTAACAACCATTCAAACTTTGTCAGCTATCTGGACATAAAGCTGTACAATCTGCTGGAGCGAGCTGTAGTGGAGAAATACCTCAAAATCTCAGCCAGGACAGCTGAGAAGAGACCGGGAGACAGCCAGGAGAGTGCAGGAGACAAGGGCTTCCTCCTCAGCAGCTCATCACATATTTCATGACAAGAGGAGGGCAGCATGGCCGGAGGTCGGATAAGCTGGCCCTCAAAGTGAGCTTTAACTCACTAAAACAGCCCAAAGCAACAAAAAGGCTGCTGCTACCGAGATAAATTAATCTGGCATGATTTCTGTTCAAAGCAGCGTCCTGGCGGAGGCTGTGCCGCAGGGTAGGTTGGGTGACTGGTTCTTGGCCCTCCTCCTCCCTCCCTCTGCAGCTACAGGGGCTTGAAGGGAAGCTCAGGCCCAAGGGCTTTGCATAGTGCCTTTTCTAGTGAGAAAGATCATCAAACTCTTCCTTTATTTACAAAAACAACACCTGTTTTGGACACAAGAATATTTGGCTCCTGATGGTAAAGAAATCCTTCTGTCCTATCGATCAGTTACCATTCGCTCCAGACAAGAAAACCTGGTGAAGTCTGTAAACTAAACCTCTCTCTCATAAGCAGAGATTTGGACTAAATAAGAATTATTCCCCTTAGACATATCGCTTTGCTTATGCCAACATATATCCTGCATTCAGTTCTAATTCTGAGCAGGGACCTCTTCCATTTGCAGAAGGGGAAGCTGGTCACACAAGCATTTTTATCTTTCCCTTCTTGGCTGCCCGAGCCCTTCTGCCCCAAATACACTAAAAGCTTCTAGATCAGTTGATCTATGTTGAAAGTCCAGCTTTAGCTTCAGGCTTGTGCTAACCGATTCCTATAGAAGCCATTCTTATCCCCTTCAACACCGTATTTCCTCGGAAGAGGTGTTTCACAGCAAACCCCCACTGTAACTCCCCGTACCATCCTTTCCATCGCTCCCAGGCGGGTCTCCGCTCCGGGACTGAGACCTCCAACACAAAGAAGTGGGGGACCAGAGCCCATCACAGCTTGCCACGTTTTGCTGTTTTGCTTTTGCTTTACCAGCCTAGCAGGGGCTTTTAGTGCCTTTCCTTGGCCAGGCTGGGAGTTGGCCATCATCTCCCACCCCTTCCCTAGTGCAAGAGGTGGGAAAGCCAGAGCAGAAGGGTCCAGCTCCTCTCGGACAAGAGGTGGCGAGGAGAAGGGACAAACCCCACAGGCAGATGCAGGGAGAGGAGATCCTCACAAGACACACCCCTGTAAGGGTGCAGTCCTGCAAAGACTGAACTTGGAACAAAACCATATATACCTATCATATAGGTACCTAAAACAACAACAACAACAACAACAAAGTTCTATTATATATATATATATAAAATAGTTATATGAAATAACATAAACCTACAAGAGGCAAATACTTTCAGGTCATTTACAAAAGAGTAGCTACTTCTTGGTTCAGTGGCCTCAGAAGATCTATGGCATCTGTGGCAATAAGGAGGAGAGAATCAAGACCCAAAAAAAAGCTCCTGATTTAAACTTGGATTTGTTTTTATTTCCCCCCCCCAAAACCAGCCATATGTGTTTTGCAGCCTGGCAAAAGACCAAGAGCAAATTCTGGAGGACAAAGGAGATAAACAAACAGTGGTTTAAATTAGCACACCACAGATTGATAGGCAGCCTACCCAGCTAGAGCAAAAGTGAAAGTTACGGGAGAGGCCTCAAACGGCAAGAAGACTGTTTTTGCCAGAAGCAGGACAAAGACCTGCCTGCAGCCTGGAAACAAGCTCGGATGAGGAGCACCCAGCTCCACACAGCTGCTATATTTGCAAGATTTAAATTGTTTTCTGCAAAAAATTCAGACAGGTTGATGTGGCATGTGCAGTTACGGCCCAGACTGTGCAAAGACAATCTAGGCATGCTGAATACGGACTAGCAATACACACCTTTTAGAGTGGAGAAAAAACAATTATTTTGGGGGAAAATATGTTTGTAGTCATTTCAGCTAGTGGAAAGAGTTGAAAAACATAGTCTCAGTAATAAGGAGTCAATTCTATCACCTAAATAAATCATTTGCTGCCCTCATGATGCCTTAGAGTTCTGTCTGGCCCCACCTACTGCTCTAGTGAGGCACGGGTCTCCTGTAGGCGCTGCGCTTTGTCCGTCAGTGGACACGGACATCCCACACGCAGGTCAAGATACTCTGGGGTACCAGCTGCCTGCGTCCAACAAAATGCCCCTGATCCCTAGGCGTCATTAGCGGAGCACCCACGACAGTTGGAGAGGCCCACGAGGACAAGAGAAAACACCACTAAATACAAGTATAGAAATACAAGTATAGAAATACAAGTACAGAAAGGCTATCCCTTCTGTGATTGTATGTGGAGAAGAGTTATGTGCTGTCTCTGGGTTATGATTTCTTCTATCCAGAAATATGACACAGCTGATGAGCATATTGTTGATGTCACAGTCAAGGTATTCGCCAGAAATAGCACACACATCATGGCAGTGGTAGACAATGGACCACAGCTTGATTCTTACAAGTTTAAAAATCAAAGCCTTTTGCAAACCATGCAAACATTTTACTTCAAGTACAGGATATTCACGGTATAAATGTATTGTAGATAGTGGTGCTACAGCAGCTAGCCATCTAAGGACATTATAGCATGCAGATTTCAGGGAAGACAGATGTTTTGTGAAAATTAGGTAAATAGATGTAGAACTCATATGAATGATAGCAAAGAAAGAAATATTCAAGTGCCAGCAGCCTATAAAATGGCCTAAGGAAAATCTGGAGTGAGTTATACCAGAGGAATGTCTGTGAAGGGAGGAAGAGAGAGGGAACATAACCACACAGAGAAAACTTGGCCAGTGCAGGCCATTCAGAAGGACTCGTCAGAAACGTGTCATGGGATTTATAGAAAAAAGATATTACCCAGCTAAGGAAAAGGTGGACATAAGCAGCCCGTGACAGATGGTAGCAGCTTCTCAGCATATCCTGAGAAGGATACGAATAAGTGAGAAATTTACTTAACGAAGAACTGTAAAGGAGATGAAATCACATCTTCAGCAAAATGCTTTCAAAGAAAGTCTTTCTCAAGGAGACCTCCAAAAGGAAATAGCACAGAAGAAAGATTGAAAACTGTGAAACTTCTAACCGGACAAGGAAGGAAGGAAGGTTAGGCAATGGTTGTTCAGCTGTGACAGATCCTTAGAGAATAGAAGAGCTCATCATCCCAGTGTGTGAAGAAGATAAGGACAAGACAGAAAAGATTCAGATGCACATACAAAATGAATTTTTAACTTTATAAAGGGTAAGACTGAACAAAGGAAAAGTGTAAAAGCATTTGTTGTCCATGCAGAAGAAAAACTGTCACAGGACACATGGCCAGCTTCATCTTTGCATTTGAACTGATCTGGCCACAAAAATGAGGAGGTGGCTGGGGTGTCTCTCACCCGTTCGAGCAGTTGGGACACAGGAACAGCTTCCTGACAAAGGCTGTTGTGCCACACATTGATGAATAACAGTTAAAAATGCAGCAAAATGCATCTGCACAACAGGAGACTAAAACCAAAAGAAAGACCTTGGAAAAGAGTAGAAGATACATAGAAAAAAAAAATTGTGAATATAGCAAGTATCACTGTTAGCAATGCTGGTATCACTATCTTTATTAGCCAAAAATAAAAGCCAAAACCAAAACTGCAAAGATGGATTTGATCTGAAGAATTAGGCACTTGAGAGAAGTCTGGACTTTCTCCAGCTCCATTCAACAGCCAAAGGTGTGAGCAAGATGAAAAGCAGAAACCAGTCAATGCCGAGGAGCGTCACAGATGCCAGAATGTGAAACGAGAAGCCTGAAGACAAAGACTTACAGTGGTAAGCCCCACAAAACCCACAGCCAGCTCAGGGGAAATGCTCCCTACCCCAGGACAGCATGTTATTGCAGGAAATGCTAGGACAATGGGGTGGATGGGAGTATTTCATACAGAAGTTGTTCTGGTCTGTGGTATCACCTAAAAAAGCTGAACCAAACGAGGTCTGATTCACTGGCCAAAACTCTTCTTGAAGAAATGTGGCATTTTGTTTGTGACCCTGAAGGCCACTCACCCCCAGTGCAGACCAGAAACTGAATGCCACAGATAAAACACAATTTGCCAGCTTTGCTGAAGATATTATGCAAGAGCCCACAGTGAAAAAAAGAAAGGGGTTCTCTTTCCAGCTGAGTTCCTGCCTGCTTCCTACGCAAAATTACTCCTTCCCATACTTCTCTGAAGACACGACTGAAGGCACCTCCTCTCTGCAGAGCTGACCAGGACAGGCTAACAAGCACCTGCCCTGACCAAACTGCACAGCAGCCAGTGTCTGCCACGCGTCACAGTGTCTACTGGGACTTCTGGAGAATGTGTGCAAGGGCAAGGAATTTAAAGGCTGATCTATAGAGTTGTGCCAACAGAGCAAGCAATCCAACTTTACTGAAATACAACTCAAGAAAGCCTCTTGAAGTGAGCTCAAGAAATTATCTTATTTTACAGCCAGATGCAGCTGGAGTCAATGATTTATAGTAATTCACTCACGGTTCCACAGTCAGGATGACATTGCAGAAGGAAGACAACAATAAAAGAATCCTCAACAAGTAGTACCCAATTAAAAAATGAATATGTAATGCCCGTTGACCTGAAATGAAGATCTAATTCACACTGGTGCAGCTTTTTACTCGAGTAGAAAGAGTAACAAATACAGTTCTGTGTCACACGCTAGTCCATTCATGTTCTCACCCCATTGCAGCAACACCAAATTGCTTTCCAGTAGCGCATTAAGCAACACGTCATTTGCTCTCCCTTCCTCTGCCCCAGGGGAGAGGTTTGTAGACTCATTTATTTTGATAATTTGGGTGCTATTCTTTAACGTATATGTTGCAATGTATTTATGTCATAAAGGCAGGTTAAAGAAATCTTGTTGACATTTGGATGATGATGTTTGTGATAGTCTTAGCTCCTGAGGGAATTCATTCCATAGTCTTGGACCAGACTTTGAAAGTCTCTAACCTACTGCACCGAGTATATTAAAGACAAGGAGTAAATTGATTTTCTTGATTTTTGTCTTGGTTTTTTGCCTTGAGCTTTAGCCTATCTTCTAGATCACTGGTTTTGAAAGTGAGGTGTGCACACCTAGGGAGTGTGCAAGACAATCCATTGGGGTGAGGCAAGAAAATAAATTTTGTACCATTAGTAAATAAATAAATAGAATTTAAAGGGTGCTTATTTTATCTTTTAGCTTATCCTTTTTTAATTTCTATTTTTGTGTATGTTTTATAATGTACATAATGTATTAGGACAGTAAAATATGTATTCAATTTATAAGTTAAAAAAAATACGTGTATTGGGGGTGCGTGCTCAAAAATTTTTAGTAATAGGTGTACACTATCAAAAAAGTTTGGAGACCACTGTTCTGGTAGCAGTTCCCTGATGACAGGGCACCCTAACAACTCAGACTAAGATCCTGAGTTTCAATCGGTATTCATAAGTCAATGTGAAAAAAACCCACCAAAATATCTGTTAAGAATACTTAAAAGAACCGCTGCTGTTGCGGAGAGTTGCTACATGCTTCCCACACTGCATGGATTTCCCTGGTGCCAAGAATCTCCTGCAAAAATAGTGTGTGGCTGCTGTCTAACCAAGAGGTGGAAGGAATATGAGAACAGGGCACAGCAAACCTGCCGACACGGGAGTCTCACAGCCAGAGATGATTAAACATTGCTGGCTTCATGAGTTTCTATTTGGGTATCAACAAGAAACCCGGAATTGCTTGCAAACTGCGGGCTGAACAGACTGTGGGTTTGTGCGAAGGACATTTGTACAAAGGAAACTACAGTACACGTGTAAACGCTTAAAAAAAATTCCTGTGAGCACCTCTTCTGTCTTGCTGAGATTTCTGACCCACGAGCTGATACCATTAGGTTGTGTCCTCAGAAACTCAATCGAACTGCTGAAATGAGTGAGTTGACGTAGTTGGGTGACCGGCGCTAATTGCTTCAGCATTAGTACCTGGTTTTGCAAATGGAGCCTCCTCCCCTTGCTCCCTGGCTGGGTTACACTGCAGCCATGCCTGGGCACTGCCTCCCAACGATGGCTGGGAGAAAAGATCTGCAGGATCACGCCCGGCATCGGCAACAGCAGGAACAGCAACAGCCCATGATGAGGACATCACTAACAATGTTTGAGAGCGCTAACCCTGTTCCTTACTGACATGGCATTAGCATCTTTGCTGACAGATTTCACTCAATTTAAGGAATTTTGGTTTTGTCCTGGTTTGAGGACAAATGCTTTCTATGAACTTTGGTAACGTAGGACAAAGAGAGTACTATCGGCCCACTGGCAGGCTGAAAAATGGCACTGAACAAAGTCACGGGGAAAATTCAGTTGTTTAAATATCCACAAGAGGAGCTTCGTTCCCTTCCTGATTAAAGCATAGCTTTCACAGCTCGTTCACTCCCTGATAAAGCACATCTGTCCTAGCTGCAGACTCAAAAATACAGGACTACTATGGAGGACCACCAAAAAACATAAAATAACAAGAATATGCTATTTTTTCAGTCAGGCAAAAGTTGAAATCCAGCAGCTTTCAGAGCTGACCTCCACTCAGAGTAGACATCTAACCCAAAGACAGACAGTAGGATCAGAAATCTGACTACCAGATCTTGGGTATAAACAGGCTGAGTTACTTTAAAAGAGACCTGGAACAAAGAGGAAATACCTCACGTTTTCTAAGGCTAAACTGGCCATACCTGTAGGCGTAGGAATACAGAAAAAAATCCCTCCATTGTCCAAGCGTTTGGCCCCAAGGAGTGAGCAGATTTCCACCTCCTGCAGCATGCTCCAGATCAGCTTTTCCAGTTCTACTTCAGAAAAAAAAAAAAAAATCTCTTTAGCAAAACCCTGTGTTCTTTCTTCATGGAAGCACATGAAAACATCCTTATCTAGAGGTAAACACATGCTCAAGTGCTTTGCAGGACCAAAAAAAAAAAAGTATTTTTCATTCAGGCTGCAAGTGATTTAGTAAACCAAATAGCAGTGCTGTTCATGTGGAGAATGAAAAAGGAAAAAAATGAACAACAAGAAACAACTATATGAAGCTAGAATATTAAGATTGGACTAGTCAGAATGTTCCAAAATAAGGAATATAGTTAGTAGCCATAACGGCAACAATAGCAGTGGATAAAGCACAATCTCTTGGTAAGCACGTCTAGAAGCCTGTTGTGGCTGAACCCCAACCAGCAACTAGGACCACACAGCCTCTCACTCACCTCCTCTTTCCTCCCCAAGAAGGGCAGGGAGAAGCAGGAGTAAAGGAAGGAAAAGGGAAAAAAACCCTTGTGGGTTGAGATAAAGACAGTTTAATAGAACAAAAGCGTAAAAGGAAAATAACAACAATAAAAAATAATAGTAATGGTAAAGGATTATAGAAGACACGAGTCACTCTCACCACCCAGTGAACTGCTTGCCCAGCCTGTCCCAAGGAGAGATCGGATTCCCACCACCACCCTGGCCAACCCCAAATTATATACTGAGCGTGATGTTTATGGCACAGAACATTCCACTGGCCATTCCATTGTTCTGTCTATGCTCCTTCTCAGCTTCTGTAGGTAGCTGAAAAAAGTCCTTGACTAGTATAAACATCACTTAGCAACAACTAAAACAATGCATCATTGACATTCTTTTCATACCAAATCTGAAAACACAGTTAATTTTCTTTCTAGAGGTTGCTATCTCACCTGAAACCAGGACAAAGCCCCAGCCTGAAAATACAAGAAAATACAAGCTAAAGAGATCAGGAAAATAACGAAAAGGAGAAGAGAGAAAGCATAAGATAGACTCTTTAATCAATCTGCCACAGCTCACCAAAGACAGCAGGGACATCCGTGAAAGGAGGGAAGCCACTATCGCATGGCCCTTTCAGGCAAGGTGATGGTGCAGCCAGAGGAGAAGGCTCTACAACAGGAAGGACACACCTGGAAAGAGGGTACAAAGACATCTGTTCACAGCCAGGCAGACAAAACTATTCTCAAAGGTCCGTGTGCAGTTTGACCCCTCTAGGTTTAAGAGTAATGGGAGTCATGTGCATAGTGACCACGAGAAAATGTGCAAACTGAGAGTGAAGGCTCCGCAATGTGAACTTCTCCCAGAAGTGTGAAATCAGTGTGACACAGCCCCGAAATGGACCGTCCCTTGGCTGAGGGACAGCAGTGCCACCCTGCATCCAAGGCTCCCTCTGCATCTGGCACCCTTTAAAGGAATAGCTCAGGTTCTGGATAAGAAAATTACGGATTTAACTCTGCTAGTCATTGCTATTCACCTGTTAGACCTCTTCACATTGTTTTGCCAAGTAAGAAGGCTTTAACACATCTGGATGCTTTCAAATGGTTTTGTATTGCCAGAGCCCTACAGAAGTACTTAGTATAAAAGAGAATTAAGGCAGGAATATGTAACAAAAAAGGCACGGACATGTCTGGAAGAGCTATGATACCCACGGCACATGCAGGACAAAGTCACGTGCTGGCACTCGGCTCGCAGACAGGTGTGCTGTCGGTGACATTATCATTCCTCCAGCTGTTTCTTACCACTCCTCTGCTGAGAGCTTCCACCCCTGCAGCTCTGTTGGCAGAGGGAATTAAGCGAGCGCTCCTTCGCATGCTTCCAACAAGTCAGACGGATTACTCAACAAAGAGGATTTAAACCAACCTGCTCGCTTTGCCTGAAGCGAATTAAAGCGCTCTTAAACAAAACCTTTCAGCGGCAGCGCTGCGGCAGTAGTAACTGCAGCATCAAAGGGGCAGCGTGTAGGTGCAAACTGGCAAAATCTTCAAATGGCACAGCTACATCTGGAACACACTGCCTGTCCACAGGTTTACAAGTATGCACAAGCTATAGCATTTTACACATAGCATTGCGCAACACCCGGCCATGAGCATATTTTGTTCTGCAGCAAATACAAAGTTAATACAATCACACTAAAATTTCTCCTCCATGGGCTAGGTTAAGGCACGTTATCTCAGACTTGCCGTGTGCTAAGAGCACGCAAGGGAACAGTTATCAGATGATAGATGGTAAGTTTTAACTCATAATACCTTCCTAACCTGTGGTTGTGCAGAATTAAGTAACTGACCTGGAAAAGTTTGTGATTCACCTTTCCAAATATCACATAAAAGGTATTCCAAGAGGAACAACCGCACTAACTCAATTTGAAATCCGTTTACTACAGAAACAGCTACTGACTATAGCCCAAACATTCTGCTGCCACTTTACAAATGTGTGGGTTCCCATTATTGGGAAGTACACTTTGAAAAGACTTCTCTAATTGTAATCTGGAAGCGAGGATTGCGATACGAACAGATGTGCCTGCGCCAGGCTGGCCAGCACTGAAATCCCAGCGCACAAGCCTTCCCAAGGCACTCAGTGCTCCCCAGGCAGCTGAACTCATGCTGCCAAAATCTATTTCGGTATGCCTGCCTCAGCGACACCTCAGCATGCAGCATAACCATAACCTCAGACCAGGAATGGTATCGAGGTTCCCAACTACTTCTTTGTGAGCTTCAAATCATCGTATTCTCTTCCTAGTACTTGTTCTGTGGAACAGCACAGCTCATAATACGAAGTAACAGCTTATACTATTTATTTTCTGCTATGATCTATTTTTCCACTTAAATCATACAATCATAGAATAGTTAGAGTTGGAAGGGACCTTAGAGATAATCAAGTTCCAAGTCCTTCTCCTCAGGGCTGCTCTCCAGCCATTCTCTGCCCAACCTGGATTTGTGCCTGGGATTGGCACGTCCCAGCTGCAGGACCCTGCACTTGGCCTGGTTGAACTTCATGCCACTTGCACGAGCCCACCTCTCCAGCCTGTCCAGGTCCCTCTGGATAGCACCCCTTCCCTCCAGTGTGTTGACTGCACCACTGAGCTTGGTGTCATCAGCAAACTTGCTGAGGGTGCACTCAATCCCACTGTCCATGTCTCCAACAGAGATGCTCAACAGCACTGGTCCCAGTACTGACCTCTGAAGACCATCACTTGTCACTGGCAGCCAATTGGACATTGAGCCATTGACCACAACCCTTTGAGTGTGGCCAGTTCCCTGTCCACTATGTGGTCCATCCATCAAATCCATGACTTTTCAATTCTGAGACCACTTTTCACATATCAGGACACGTGTGTGCCTGTTCTTGCCCCAGTGATCATAAGGCTCCAATTCTGACACAGTCACTTTGCTGTGTGATCCCCACAGCAGAGCAGCCTATTCCACAGAGTAAGGCTTTTGCTTGAGAGACAAAGGAGCCTCCTCTCCTACCAGTGCACTTCTAGCTTCCAAAATCCCTCAATATGCAGGAGTATTTGAACTGAAACTTTCATGTGCCCAGGAATAAAGATTTCCAATAACTCAAAAACCATGTTAGTGAAACTTGAAGTCTCGTTCGAAAAAATCTTGAATCTTCCTTACTGTATGATCACCAGGGATAGGACAACAACCCATCAGTTTCAGAAGCTATCTTGGGAGACGCAGCCTCATCACAAAAGTGTT
The DNA here is from genome assembly GCA_026546715.1 of Gallinago undulata. Lineage (NCBI taxonomy): Eukaryota > Metazoa > Chordata > Aves > Charadriiformes > Scolopacidae > Gallinago > Gallinago undulata. The sequence continues at coordinate 123,868,627 of JAOTQQ010000012.1, forward strand.
TCTTAGGTCCCAGCAGGAATTTCAGGACACAAATCTTCCCAGATATAATGTGCTAATAGTACCAGGAATGTTTTGCTGAAAATGTTATGATTGGTAAACACTGGAATTGCACGATGCCTCCCATGGCATGATCTAGATCTCACTCATTTCTGTAAGAGTTAGATCAGACTTTAAATACTCTCCTCAGCTGCAACAAAAAGAGACACTGGATGTAACGACCTCACTACGTCTATGTCCCTAATCAACAGGGTACCCTACATAAGGCATCATATGAGAATTTCATCCTCAGAGTCTTGCACAAGGGGTTTTATCATCTAAAAGCAAAAGATCCTATTCTTTGTGTAGGAGCTTGAGATTTGTTAATTGAAACCCTAATTCAGCAGAATATACAAGCACACATTTAATTGTTTGGCTTTAAACAGGGAATTTGTATTAAACAGGGAATTAATTAGTGATGATATTCACCCACAAAGGAGTTTTATAAACCATTCTCCCCAAACATATATATAGCTGCAGAGATAAATAGGATTCTATGCGATGTTCACCCCCTTTCACAGCACTGTGCCCACTTAGTTATTTTTAAATATTTGACTTTCAGATCCTGGAAAACAAAAGTGACAACCAATGACTTCCTAGGGTATGTTCCCTGCACATAGTACTACCAGTGACTGGAAACCACATAGTTTAGATTTGGATTATTCTAGATTTAGAGCAAAAAGCCACAGCGCAGCAGCGTATATATCATGATGCATCAATTATTAATTCTGCTTTCTCACTTTTCTTTTGCAGAAAGCCAAATCAGTTTATGATCCTTTGCCAACAAACTGTGGGAGATTTTGATCTTTCTGTAGCACAGGAGAAAGCAGCAGAAAGAACCAAAGGACTACCAGAGAAGTAAGGAAGTTGCATGTTGTATCATCAGTGAAGAAATCAGTGAAGATTTCTCTCCTATAGTGTCCCCTCAAAGAGCGGAAAAGGAAAGAGATTCTAGCTGATTGTCCAAATACACAGACTTTGGCAGTAAACACTACTGACTCTCAAGAGACTATGGGTGAAAAAGGTATGTTAAGGAATTACCATGGCATGCACATCAATGATTTTTTTCAACTATGAACCTTACTAGCATGTGAGCTTGCCAGGGGGAACGGAAAACCAATTGCTGAAGAAACAGCAAATTAATGTTTCTACAAAATACATGTATTTTTGCTACAGCATCTCAGGATGCTTTTTGAAATATTTAGTCCCATCATGAATGTAACATAAAACCTCATTTATAACAAAGCAATCTGAAAACAAGAATTTCTGCAATTAAGATTAAGGGGTTTGAAAACTTTCGCAAATTACTCAGTGACATAAAAAGTGTTCTGCAAAAGTTAAGATTACTTGTGGAGACCTGTGTCCATGAAGACACTCAGTAAAACTCAGAATTATCAAACAGACCGGTACAACCTCAATTCTGGTGTGACAGAGTCACTACAGACTCATTAAATCAGCCACAATGATTCTGTTTAGTTCCCCTTGCCGAGTGCACTGCACAGCGGTGGAATCCCTTGTAGCAAGCTGGCAGAGCAAAAGCTTTATGAGAGGATTTGGGAGGAGCTATCACCAAAGGTCTTCTCAGCAAACAGTCCAGGAGAGGCTGAGATGTTGTCCCTGAACTTAACTTTCAGGCTGGCCCAGCTTTGAACTGAGTGAACTCCTGAGGTTTCCTCCAATCTAAATTATTTTATGGTTCTGTATCGATTTGTTGGCACTCTAGATTACCCGCTGTAATCAAATGACACTTCTTTGTACTCCAAAACAGGGATGCTAGAGCTCATTACCCTATCACCCCTCCTATGTATCTTATCCCAGCTCATTCCTGGCTGTCCTCGGGGTAGGTTTTGAGGATACCAGTCCTGGTGGCGGGTGACATTCCCCAAGATGACAAGTAGCCTGCTTTGTAAACGTGAGTCCCAGACAGGATTCTTAAGGTAAACTTCCTGCATATGCTCACTGCAGTCTGCACTAGTTTGAACATTTAGTAAGAAATAATCTACAATACCAAACATTTAAAAACAAAACAAGTTTCAAACAGGTAAGAAATTCTAAGGTAGGTAAGTGACAAGGCACTAGTCAACTGACGAATGCTGACAAGCAGGGATCAAGTGCCGCAGAAATCCAAAAATACTGATCCAGCACAAAGCCTAAAACTTTATGAAATACGGGTTGGTCTTGCATTTTACAGAGGCTGCATCAGGGGAACACTTTGCTTGGATGGACCCATATCTGAATCGCTATCTCCACCCTGTGCCCCAGTGAGGCACAGCAAATCGCAAGATTCATTATCTCCCATTACTTCTCTGTCCCCTTGCCTAAATTTAGACCATCTTTGCTCTGCGTTTTACAGTTTCTCTGTTTCTCCATGACCAACTCTCCTCTCCCTCCCAGAATTTTAGAAAGATTTTCTTAATCTTGCCAGAAGCCAAAGTTCATTTTTCTGCCAAAGGTCTCCTTTTCCCAAGTAACTCTTGGGAAGGAGGAAAGCATTCTTGCTTATGGCATTATTAATGGCACTTATAATATCCTTGCAAACTCTTCTGAGAAGTTTAAGTCAAAGTCACTCCCTCAGACCCCTTCAAATTTCCATGCCAATTCCCAGAGGAGTATCTTTTTTTCTATTGCAGAATAAATGACATTACACAACTGCAACACCACCACACTTCTTCATCTGGAAGACTCCACAGCTCCTCCTCTCTGACATCTTTTGTTACCTGCTGTACTGTGCCTGGCGGGGATGGAATTGATGTTTTTCTTAGCAGGCTGTATGGGGCTGGGGTGTCAATCTGCGATGCCTGAAGGGGTGCCGAAGAGGTTGGGGAGCTGACACAACTGGGCAGATGACCAACAGAAGAGATATTGATGGAATCATAGAGCGGTTTGGGTTGGAAGGGACCTTAAAGATCATGGAGTTCCAACCCCCTGCCCTGGGCAGGGACACCTCCCACCAGACCAAGTTCCTCCAAGCCCCATCCAACCTGCCCTTGAACCCCTCCAGGGATGGGGCAGCCACAGCTTCTTTGGGCAACCTGGGCCAGGCTCTCACCACCCTCAGAGTGGAAAATTTCTTCCTGAGATCTGACCTAAACCTCACCTCATCCTATTGCTACATGCCTTTGGAAAAGGACCCTCTACAGCTTCCTCGCCCGCCCCCCGAGACGGGGATTAGTGAAGTTAACCATCTTTTTTACCTCAGGAACCGGCGAGGCACCGCTGTACCCGCGGCAGCTGGAGATGCCCGGGCGCCCCCTTTCCCTTCTCCGCCCCCCCCCCGCCCCGTTATTTCCACTTACTCAGCCATTACATACCTTGACCCGCCAGGTCGCCTTCCCTTCCCTCTGCCCTCCCGCGCCCCGGGGACACACGGACACACCCCCCCCTCACGGAGCGCGGCTGTGGCGGGAGGGAGGGCGGGCGTCCGTCCCCGGTCCCGTTTCCCCCCCCCCCCCCCCCCGC
>JAOTQQ010000012.1:123872221-123883991 GCA_026546715.1 Gallinago undulata
GGGCGGGGGGGGGTGGGGGGGGGGGCGGCCGGCCCCGGGCCCGTTGCCCCCCCCCCCCCCCGCGCGCGCCCCTCACGCCTCGAGCCCTTGGGCCCCGCGGAGGGACCCGCCCCGCGCCCGGGCCCCGCGCCGGGCACGTGCGGCGCCGCGCAGGCGCTGCGCGCGGCTCTGCCGCTTAACGGTACTGGGCCCCTCACGGGCTGGCTCGGCCGCGCCGCTGGCCCCGCTCGCCCCTCCAGACCCGTGCCCCCCCCCCCCGCTGTCGCTGGCCGGAGGGGACGAGGAGGGGGAAGCGGGGGTGGGGTGTGCGGGGGGTGGGGGGAACTGGCGGCGCGGAGGTGCCGCCCTCCTCACCCCCCCACCGCCGCCCCCTTCCCCCCCCCCCCCGGCGCCTGCCCGCCCCCCGTTCGCGCTCCCCCTCCCCTGCGGTGGCTCTCCCGGTGCATTGTGGGAGCCGTCCGTTGTTCATTTGCCATTCGACCTGCTCTGGGGCCTGTCGGGACGGAAGCGCTACCGAGCCGGATCCATTGTGGGGGCAGCCCCTGCGGCGGTGATCTAGGCCGGAGCCCCGGGGGGGGGGGCGGGGGGGGAGAAGAACGAGCGGCCGGACTTAATTTCTCTCGGCCGCTCGTCCCCCGCCCTTCCCGCACGGCAGCCGGGCGCCTCCTTCCTTCCCGCGGGCAGAGCGGCGGGGACCGAGGGGCGTGAGGCGGGGGGCGCGCCCGCCATGTTCGCGGAGATGAACCGGCGGACGCTGGCGTTCCGGGGCGGCGGCCTGATCGCCGCGGCTGCGGCGGCGGCGGCCGGCGGCGGGACCGGCGGCGCGGCCGAGGCCTGGGAGCGGCAGGACCCCGAGGCGCTGAACGGGCGCGGGGCGAACGAGGAAGTAGAGCTGGAGGGGCTGGAGGCCGAGGAGCTGGAGGCCGCCGCCGCCGCCGAGGAGAAGGAGCTGCTGCTGCCTCAGGACGCGGTCTCGCCCCCCGCCGCCGGCCCCATGTTCGCTGAGAGGAACCGCCGGACACTGGCGTTTCGGGGCGGCGGGGGGCTCCTGGCCGCCCCCTCCGCCGCCAACAATGGCTGCGAGGCCTCGGCTTGGCCGCGGAAGCACTTCAACGGGCGGGGGGCGGACGAGGAGATGGAGCTGGAGGGCGCGGAGGGCCTGGAGCCGGAGGGCCTGCTGGAGGGGAAGGAGCTGGTCCAGGACGGGGGCTCCCTGAGTGACAGCAGCGACGACGAGGAGGACGGCGAAGGGGGCAGCCTGGGCGACGGCAGCGGCGCCGAGGGCGGCAGCTGCAGTAGCAGCAGGCGGTCGGGGGGCGATGGAGGGGACGAGGCGGAGGGCAGCAGCGTGGGCGCGGGGGAGGGGGAGAGCGTCAAGCATTTCCCGCTGGCCAGGCCCAAGTCGCTGCTGCAGAAGCTGCACATCTCCTTCCAGGGCTCCTGGCTCAAGGAGTTCCCATGGCTCTACTACTGCCAGGAGACCGGCCTTATGTCCTGCGCCTGGTGCACCGCCGCGGCCGCCGCCGCCGCCCCCCCCGAGCTCATCATGGCCGGCGGGGCCCTGCCCGGGGGGCACGACGAGCTCTGCAAGGGCACCCGCAACTACAAGCGGGCCCTGCTCCTGCGGCATCACCTCTCCGCCGAGCATCGCCTCAACGAGCCCGTCAGCGCCGAGCAGGTAGGGAGCGGGACGGGGACGGGGTGGGGGGGACAGCGCGGGGGGGAGGCCGGGCGCCCCTTTCGCATGGGGGGTGGGGGGGTGGGTGGTGTGTGTGTGTGCCCCACGCCTCTGAACTTCTTTAAATGGCTCCCCCGGCGGGGCCGGGCACAGGCCGTGCTGCCTTCTCACGCCGTCCCCGGAGCGGGAGAGGAGTCCCCGTCCCCGTCCGGGGTGAGCTCCCCGCGGGGTCCGGGCAGGCACAGCCCCGGCGGCGCCGCCGGGAGGGTTGGCATCAACTCCGGCTGGTACCTGGTTAACGTTACCTGTGCGGAGGTTAGCCGGTGGCGTTTTCATGAGTTTATCTGGTTTATCTGGCCAAGATAAGCCGGCAGCGTGGGAAGGAGTTGCGTACGAGCGGCAGTGTTGCGGCACTGATTTAAAAACACTTGTTACAACTTCCTCCTGCGGTCCCGGGGAGGGGAGGGCAGTGTCCGGCATCTGAAACTGATACTCGCCGGCGTGAAATTAGAATTACTCTGCTCTCGCTAATGGTATGGCCGCTGTGCATTGAAAGCACAACTGTGTAGTCCAGACCTCGCTTAAATCTTTTTTCCCCGATTGCGTTGCTTTGTATTGAGTTACCGAGCAAGAAATCTGCAATTGCTTGGTGTATGCTTGAGATAAACATGTGGTTTCCTGAAAGCCATGTTAAGATGCCAGCTCTCCTCCTCTGATGCTTTAGAACTAGTGAAACTCTTCGAGTTCCCCGCTGAACTTAAAATTACTGTGTTTCTTGGCTGCTCTTACAAATAAGGCAGGGCTAGCTCCAAGCACATACGTGGATGAAGAGCTCCTAAAGAGTACACGTGTTGGGTCCCCAGCCTTCTGCAGCCTGTCCTCCAAAGGTTATCCGCCCTGCAAAACTTCAGTCCCCTAGCTGATGTTAAACTTGCCAGTGGGCACAAGCTGAGGTGCTTCAGGTTAGGCTAGTGGTTGAACTGTTAGGCTGAACGTGAGCTGTTAGCCAGAATCAATCCCCAATCACTCTGTTTTTCCTTATCTAGAGCTCGCTTTTAATTAAAACACCCACATTTGTTGTATAGGTGTATCCAGAGTCTGAATTGTAGTGCTGTAGTTAAATTGAGCTTAAACTGAGCGATTTAAGGAGCTCAGGGTACCTTGGACAAGAGCTGTTATTCCAATGTTTAGGTGATGTTCAGGATGGCAGAATGTTTGGTGTACATAGGTTTTTTTAGAACTAGTTGGAAAAGGTATGCAAGTTTTTTGTGAAACTACTGCAGGACTGCAAGGAAAACCTTAATGGTGCATAAATATAAGTTATCTGAAATGCTTTTTGACTTACAAATACAGCATTCACGTTCAAGGTGAGGAATACTGCCTTTTCAGTATTTTTAAGGCAGGTGTTGTTACAGATACTTCATGGCAGTAGGTCATTGTATAGGTTTCCTCCAATCTGGGGTTTGTTATTTGCTCTCCAGTGTTATAGCTAAACTTGCTTTAAACAGCTTGTTTCTAATTTTGAAACTTTCATTCTTAATTTCTTTTAGCTCTTTGTGTCTTTGAAAATGCTCTTTTTGTTTAATCTTACTGCAGTATATTCCTTACCATCTTGTTGCCTAGTTTCTAATACTTCCAGTTGTGAAAGATTATCTGTAAAGGTATGTCCTGTCATTTCATAGCATCCTGTGTCACTAGATGTTGCTAATTCATGCCACACTTGGAAGTTTCTGTTCCATTGAGCTATGCATAAATAAAACCCATTCCAAGCAGTTTTTCCTTCTAAAATTAGTAGTTTTTTCATTCTGTCTTCCTATCCTCAGCCTGTCTTAAGACTGTTAAATACTGGGAAGGGGGAAAGGGAGGAATGGGGGAACAGAACGTTGGCTTTTTGTCACTGTAGACTAAAAGTTAACTTAAGTATTTAACCTTTCATTGTTATGGGAATCTATAAAAATGAGCCTCTGCTTTTATATCACTAGCAGTTTAAGAAAAATAATAATATTTGTAGTCACTGTAATAACAAAGGAAACAGTAGGATAGAGGAGATGAATCAGTGGTTCTTTTGTACTGTACTAAAGATAAGGTTTGGACCAAGTAAGCTTCTATAAGGTAGCTGCTCAGAGATTGGTATTTTCAAGTGGAGAACAGTGCTGGGTACATCCCTGCACACTTACATTTCCATTAAAAACTTTTCCTAAGGGAAAGAAATGCAGTTCTTCAAGAGTCGATGTAATTTTTCTTTGTGGTGCGCTTCTGGGTTACGCTTGCTTTATCAAAAATCTGATTAAGAATCTGTTTTCTTTCTGCTTTTATGTTTAATTTCCATGTCCTTTCACACTTCTAATAGCACTCGAATTTCTCTTAATACATATGTTTAAATTAATGCCAAAACAATAGCCTCATTTTTCCCTTAATGCCACGATACCAGATACTTGGAACAAAAGCAGGTAATTTGTACCCTAACCATATTTCCAATGTACATAATGAGGCAGCAAAGCCATTTAGATTTAATGAAACTCGGTAGAGATCTTTCAGCCTTTATCTTACAGACAACACACATGTATTCTTGACTTGACATGCTTCAACTGCAGGGCATGTTTAACAGCTGCTAATAAACATATGGCACAGTGCCACTGCGCGAGTGTGAAAAGGAAACTGTAGGTGTTAAGACAGTAAAGCAGTGGAAATTTCTATAGGTCTGTTGGATATTACACTCATGAAGATGTGAGTGATGATTTCAGTTTATTTTTGGGATACGTTTAATTTGGACTGCCAAAATACATAACAAGTGGTTGCAGCTGCTGTAATTCAAGGGTATTAAGCTGTCAGTTGGTGCTTCTTTCTAAGACAAGAATCTTTTTTTCTTTTTTACCCTGTTCTAGTTTTTAAAATAATCTGTCTTCATAAAGCTTAACTGAAGATATAATCATCTTGAAACTACCTTTGTTTTTTAGATAAATGGACTATTGTGCTGCAAAAATCTTAAGAAATAGACACTTACTGGGAAATCATTGCAAAATATTTTAATTCTGTGATGAATTTAGTTCCATTAGATGCAGATTTACGGCTGCTGGGAGTTCCATCGAAGTAGCTTCTTAAAACATTTTCTCTCTGGACATAATTTGAAGCTGAGCTTTGGCAATCCTGCCAGAAAAGCTTTCTCCAGCCTAACAGGCATGTTGGCTTAAAGCAGAAGCTCTCTAAAATGAGGAAGGCTTTTGATGTGTTATTTTTTCCATGTGAACTGTAATTGTTTGCTTTATGTGAGCCGTGATGAATAAAAGTCGTGCTTCAGATGGAAGAGTTACATTATAGTGTTCTAAGTTAACTTCTTGAGTTAGTCTTAGCAGAGCAAAAAAGTTGAGGAGGAAGGCCGGCCTTCAGGAAAGGACTATCATTTAATGTATTTTTATGTAGTGTTTTTGTCAGACCTTGAACTACTTGATTGGATGGTAGGCATTTAATGGGCCGGTTTTAAAGTGCTGAGTTTTCTGTAAGTAACGCCATGGCCTGTCGAATGGCAGCAGAGCATCATGTGTGCAGCTGACAGGACCATATTTTGAGACATTTTTCCTGTGTAGTTGCATGTGCTTAAGAAGTTCCTGATAGCTCGCTTTTGTTAGAGGATCCATTTTTCAGGATTAGAATTACTTTGAGGGCATGGGGAACTGCTGTAGAGAAAGGTGTGGTAGTGGGGAAAGGATAACAAAAATAACTACTTTTCCTATACGTGCAGCTGAGATGGAATCCACGGTTAGATTGGGTTTGGTTCTTTTTTGGTTTCTTTTTTTCTTTTTCCTTCTCCCTACCCTGCCCTCCCATCCTTGCCCTCTGGAGCCAGTGTGCTGATGGCACAGGAGGAGAAAGAAAAAACAAGTTTCTAGTAGCGGTTTTTGATCGTCTGTTTCTGCTCCTCTTAGCTTCTAGGCAAATTTAATTAGTGAATTATACATATGGATAGTCATTTACCTTTGGGTGTATTCAGATGAGTCTAACTACTTGAAACTGGGCACAATATTGGTTTCCTTGAGCAGTCTCTGTTAGGCAGCTTCTTCTTTTCACCTACAGAGACAAGGTTCTCAGACAAAGCTGTAGATTCCACAAATAAAACTGAAATAATCCTGAATTTTATTCTAGATTTTATATCAATTTTTATTACAGGATAAGGTGGTTTGGTGTTGAGATAACTTAGGTGATGGGAATATTTGGTCTGTATTTTGAAAATGCACTTGACATCTAAGCAAGTAGTGTTAGTTTGTGGTTCTCATCAGAAAAATATCATACCCTTATGATGATGTGCCATGAGCACAATGTAGGTGATAGAAGCTTCTAACTTAACTGTATAGAATACATCCCATTGATCCCTACTGATTTTTTTTCTCTACATGGAGAGGTGTTTAGAACTCTCCAAGGGCTATTAAATTTTTTTCACTTACACTCGGTATACGTCGGCTTGATAACCGTTCAGATGTTGGGGTTTTTGTTTCATTTGAGGTGTCGCATTAGGGTTAGCTGCTTCCATGCCAGCAGTTAAACAGTTGTTTCTAATATTACAGTTAGTTTTAAGAATCTGTAGGCACCTGTATCTGTAAAGCTGTAAAACTGATCTCTTTCTGCCAACACACATCCCTGTAGCTTGGACACTAGTTGCATAATGTCTCTTATTTTTGCTCAGCCTTCTGGTTTTCTTATAATGATTTCTTATAATGAAGATTTAAGTCCCATGTTTCTGTAGCCCATTTGTGATGTATTCCTTTTTACCATGTTGGCTTCTGATTTTCTTAGGAAAACAAAAAATTGCATTGTAAATCTTTATTTCCTTTTCTTTTCTTTATCAGCTTGATTGGATACATACACATGCTCACTTAAAACATACTCTGTCTCCATTCTTTAATCAGACGTTTGTAAAAAAGATAAGAACTTGTGCAGATTATTCTTAAATGGTGTTTAACGTGCTCTCAGAGAAGGAAACTGTTAGCTATCATAGCATCTACCTAACTTTTACTGTATGAGATGCAAGTCACTGATGATTGACAACACTTTAGGGTACGATAATTTTAATCTTAATCTGATCCAAAATCAGTGTAATTGGTGTCTTGAAACTGCTCAGTGCTCCACTGGAGTCACAGGAAGCTTGTCCAGATCCGAAATCTGCTGAGAACTTAAAGAATGATAAACCTAGCTGTCTGTTTCAGAGCTCTGAATTAAAAAAAATAAATAATTAAGCTAAGGTTGATCCAAGATCTGTTGTTTGTTTTCACATAAAAGCCCAGTTGCTTTTATTTCTACCTCTTCTTTTCACTGAAGTGTTTTTCTGAGAAGAATAGAGATTTAGAAGCAATGTGAATGTGAATGCAAACTGAAATATCTCTGCAGGGGATGCTGAAATACTACAGTTTCTGTTTGATATTGCTGAACGTTAATAGCTTCTTATGGCTGTAAATACCATTTTAGAGGATGTAGTTACAGCCTCAGTTGTCATCCCAGTGATCCACACTGGGATTATAACTTGCGATGAGTACTGATTCAATGCACTAATTCCTGTGTGGTGGAAAGTAATGTTTGAGTTTATTAACATAGCTGGTTTCTGTTACAGTTTCAAATGAAGGGTAGTGCTTTTCTGCAACATATATTTTAGCCCCAGTATAGACTATGGGCGTTAACATTATTCTGTTAATGCTGATTTTGACCTGTAATGTTGAGGCAGTTAAACTTTAACAATACCTCTAGCCCTCAAATCTTTGAGTTGTTTTAGAAAATAATTATATAATTTGCAAAGTCCTAATGTGATGTGTTATCCTAAACCATATTGGAGCCAGCCAGTTTTGAGTTGTCCTTATTTGCTAGAGAAGAACAAACTGCCAACGATGTCTTGGTGGCAGCACGTGCCAATCAGTTTAAAATTGCTCTCAAATATGCCAGCCTGTGTTGTCTGCTTTCTCCTAGCTGCTTCTGTGTAGCAGCTCTGAATCATCGTTGTCTAAACATCAGCTATTAGTTTTCTAAATGCTCTAAAATCCAGTTTAGATCTCTTGTGATTTACCAGCATCTTACTGTCTGTCTTAATCTTCAGCAGCAACTGGTTTCTTGGTGCTGGATTGTCTGACGCTACTTTTAGCAGAATTTTCAAGCCACATTGGAGATCATGTCTTAAAAAGGTTTTAGAGAGACAAATATGTCCATGTTGTCTGCATGTACCAGTTAAAGGTGTTGCTATTGGAAGGTTTCGGCAAAGCTTGATTCAATAAAATCATAGTTAAATCACGTAATGAAAGCTTAAGTTTTGTTCTCTTGCAGTATTCTGTTCCCTTGTCATATAATATGGCTATTCAATCCTAAGTCTGCCACAATTAGAAAATAAAGAAGAAATTTGTAGAACTGTATAAGAACTATACTATATATATTTTGGAAGACTAAAGAGAGCATTCATTAAGAGCTAATTATGGTTCTGGGTTTGTTTTTTTTAATTGCAGGAGTCAGAGTTACCATCAGAACTGAATAACGAAGGATACTGTGATTTTAACAGCAGGCCAAACGAGAACTCTTACTGCTATCAGCTCCTGCAAGAGCTCAACGAGCAGAGGAAGAAAGGCATTCTTTGTGATGTGAATATTGTGGTGAGCGGGAGGGTCTTCAGAGCTCACAAGAACATCCTGGTTGCAGGCAGCCGCTTCTTTAAGACTCTGTATTGCTTTACAAACAAAGAAAGCCGTAACCAAACCACTGTTACCTATTTAGACGTTGTTGCTGTTCAAGGTTTTTCTGTCATCTTGGACTTCTTATATTCTGGTAACCTCGTACTGACGAGCCAAAATGCCATTGAAGTGATGTCGGTGGCCAGCTACCTTCAGATGACGGAGGTTGTCCAGTCCTGCCGCAACTTCATTAAAGATGCCTTAAACATAAGTATAAAATCAGAAGCTCCAGAGACCGTTGTCGTGGATTACAACAGAAGATCCGTTAGTAGGGATGGTTTGTCTCCAAGGGATCAGAAAGTTGCCAGCTTCTGGGCAACGCGAAACCTTACCAACTTGGCAAGTAGCATAAAAACTGAGAACGATGGTTACTCTATTGATGAGAGCCAAATGGAAAGCTACCAAATGAATGACTGCGGTTGGGTCCAGGACAGCTCACCTGAAATGGCTGAAAATGAATCTCAAGGTGAGGGGAAAGTTTTTGTATGGAATGACATGGGCGCACAGGGACAATCAGTTCAAGAACCTGGAAAAGCAAGAAGGAAAAACCAAACTGCAAAGAGATTTATTTATAATATACCACCTAATACTGAGGAGAACTCAGAAGATTGCTCAGTGTTGCAACCGTCAGTTCCATATCCAGAAGAAGATTTGTCATTTATTAAAGAAGAAGCAGGTAAATATTGCTTAATGTCAATCGAGTCATTTGGAAACTAAATTATTGAGTAATGTACATGACAATGTAACTTCCTAACCAGCATACTTGTGTAGATCTTTTAGTAAGAAGTCAACCCTGCTGTCAGGTTACTAAATCAGTAATCTGGTTCTCCACCTTGGGGCACAGAGGTATATCTTTGGCCAGAGAAAGGAGTGACAGTGCTGTGCAGTTTGTAACGTGCTGTTTGCCTTCGATGCTTTTGTTGGTGACCCATTACCAGCTGGTAGAAACTAAAATTCTTTCGTTTACGTTTAATCTTTACCCACTATAACAGGCACAAAATCAAAGATTTTGGTGACTAATGATGTTAGCTGATGCTTTTCCTTCCCTGCACTAGTAAAAAAAATTTTGCTGATCTCTCTCACCTGAGTGTCACCCAGAAACAGAAGTCAACTTTCTGCTGATGTTTATTGTGGGGGTATCTGGGAAACCACAAAATGGAGTAATCCTGGCTAGTATAATAGGGACTTTTAAAGCAGAAAGAGATGCCACAGTGACACATAGTAGAGGGAGTATCTTTTTGTTGAACTATTCTTTAAACAAATTCTGAGAGTGACTGAATTAATAGGATTTTTTTCCTTAAGGATCTATGGTTAATGTAAATAATAGAATAAGATAAATACCAGTTTTCTAAACAAATACGTTCACACAGAGAATTATAAGCAGACTGTTCACAGTGTAATTGGAATGTGGGGCAATGTAATTAAGTTCAGGTTTTTATTTAAGTTATTGTCATTATCCTGTTTCAATCGTTGGAGTATATATTTGAAGTACTGTCATCTACCTGTATCACTTTTAGATGAATTAGCGGTTTTGAAAACTTATTGCAATTTAGAAGTCAAATTAAAGGTGGATTTGAGACATAGCTGGAACAAAGTTCTTTAAGTATGTCTGTTCTAAAGCATTTTAAAACATATGCTCCCTTCAAACATCAAGGGAGTGTGGATATCCTCTGCTTCCCCGTTCAAGGGGTAGAACTAAGAGGGAAATAAAATAATAGTAAAAAAAATAAGCACTCACACCCACGGGTGTAGAAAACTTCTGGATATTTTAGTATTCCAGTGACAAAACAGAAATCTGAAAGCAACCTGAGTTTTGGGAGGGTCTGGGGACCTATATTTTTTTTTTTGGTGGAAGGAAGGATGGCTTTAGTGTCTTCCTCTACCCCCAGACTTGTTTGAAAACAAGGCTGGGAGGAATCATTTCGGTAGTGGCAGCAACAGGCCATTTCTCCTGGGACCCTGAAACTCTTCCACCCACAGCGTGGTGGATGCCAGTCCGTGTGTGCCCAGAGGGTGGTGAGCAGTGTGGTGACCCTGCCAGCCTGTGTGCGTGAGGACAATGTCAGGTGATGCAGGATGGAGCTGTGGATGTCTACATCTGGCTGATGAGCAGGGGCAGCCAGTACGAGACCAGCCGTGTGCTTAGCAGGGATTGTGGCACAGGAGGAGCAGCTCTGGAGAAGCAGCTGTGCTGAGGAGCTGACACTCGTAAGTGCTTCAGGGGGTTTGCTCGTCTCTGGCCTCCATCTCTGGAGGCAGTGGATAGGTCTGCTTCACCTTTGCGGTTCAGCTTGGCAACGTGCACTCGGAAAGTGAATTTCCTGGACTTCTCTCACTGTCTAAGCTTGCTTAGGCTGCACAGTGTTTCTTCTGGCTGAAATGAAAATAGAAGCTGTGTTGCTTGGGTCCACAGCGTCAGGTTAGATCTAGCCTTAAGCAAAGCACCTTTGGATGTGTGTAGTTGGGATGCTGAGTCCTCAGCACCCACACGTCTACCTGTGCTACCCTACTTGCTGATCCACAGTTGCAGCGGCATGAAAAGGAGCAACAGAGAGTCTGGAGCAGCAACTGAGGACGTGTATATGTATAAATTGCACAAATGTAAATTTCTGACAGAATTTAGCGTGTGATTTCTATTTTTGATTTATATGGGGTAGATATTCAACTTTTTTTACTGTTGGAAGTACCACAGAGAATATGTCTACTCAATAAAGACCCCGGCAACAGCAATAAATACTTGTTTGCTTTCTGCAGAACTTGAATACGTGCTGTGGGGTTTGGAGATTTCTTAAAGAAATTATGGAGCATATGGGCAGTGCAGTAATGATTAATCAAGTTTAATCTTTGTTCGCTTTTTTTTTGGACAGAAGCGCCAATCTTTCCAGTAACATGTTGTGCTAAAGAATTAAATTACAAAATACATCTCTGCAACATCTTGATGTAAAGAGCTGTATTAGAGGCTGAATTTGTGCCATGGTGTCCGGCCAAAACTGTTGACAGTTCTTTGTTTGCAGAGGGGAGTTTATTTTATTGAACTATAAAATAGTGTCAGCTAGTGATCTCCTTTGTACTTTCAGAGCACAACATAAGTGGTCCCAGGTAAAGAATTACTTTTTCTGCCAGTGTTAGAACTATTTTGGAAGCCATATCTACTATTTTATAATAAGACCTTTACTTTTTTGAAGTTCTTATGTGTATGCACATTGTTTAAACAAGAAGAGATACTGGAAGTAGGGCTTGGTGTAGCTTACTTTCACCCATAGTCTGTGCTCCAACATTCTATGTTCTTTCTCCTTCTGGCTGGCTTTTCCTTTGCTCTCTTCTTTTAATTATTCCCTCTAAGCCCAAGAAAAAGGTGCAAGGGGGAGGAGTGGAGAATTGGAAGAATGACAAG
>JAOTQQ010000012.1:123884091-123894211 GCA_026546715.1 Gallinago undulata
CTCTTCTTTTAATTATTCCCTCTAAGCCCAAGAAAAAGGTGCAAGGGGGAGGAGTGGAGAATTGGAAGAATGACAAGAATGAGTTGAAGAGTAACCTGTGAGTTACACGGTAACTTTTTAGTTGTGGATTAAATTTCTCGTGGAGATGAAAATCTACCAAAAATAATAGGCACCGGGAGTTAAAAAGGCATGAGCAAATGTTTTCTGGAATAGATATAGCACAGTGAAAAGAAAATAGCTTTCATCATAAGATTTTACTAAGGAGTGTGCTGTCCCTTTAGTTGCTAAAAAGTAAAGAATGAGCTTGTGCTATTATGCTTTGTCATGTGCTGATGAGGACAACCAACACCAGCTGTAGTTCCGAGATGTCCAGTTACATGCTAGGTGACTTGCTGTGTCCTTGATGATGGTTTTTGGTTATATGGTGTTTTTGTGAGGGGAACAAAATACCATAGACACCGTGGAAGGGGAGCCTATTTAAGAACGCTCCTTTGACTATAAAAATTTACCCCAAAAGCCACTACCTTGAGTTCTATAGTAAATGGACTTTCCAGTTGGGTACCGCTAAGTAAGCATTAGCTAATTAATAATAAAAGCTTTCTGAACTGTCCGCTACCTCTCTTGTCCCAGATAAAGCAAACATGTTAAACTGCTCCTTGGCAAATATGAGTTTTCCTAGCAGGTGTCCATAAGGATATGTTAACTTCTCCTTCCTCTCACTCTGCTTTTCCAGTGAGTTTATATTTAACAAAAAAGTAGCACTTTGGTGAGCTTCAGAAATCTCCATGAAGTTGAGATGGATTTTATATTGCATGTCCCGTCTTCATTTTCTTACTGAACCTTTCAAGCCTTCTCCAGTTTTAGCTAACTTAAAACAGCTGTGTTCCTTCACCCTGAGTGTTACCACTTATCTTAATGTTTTCGCTCCTAGTTGATAATCTGCTAAAAAATGTCTTTAGTGCTTATAGCTGGGGTGCATCCTACAATGAGCCGTTTACCGAGGTGAAAATAACAGTGCAGTCGGGTCAGCATGTCTTGGTTTTTCCAGTTCATAAAAACTCAATGATTCTAATTCATCATATTCTTAACGTCCGTTCACAGGGGTTGGTTTGGTTGGTTTCTACATGTTTATCACTTCTTGAAATTGTTTTCAGTTTGGGCCTGTTGTTTTGAGTACAGGTTTCCTATTCTCAGGCTTCAGAACACAACTATGAAGTATTACAGAATCACAGGGGGTTGGCGGGGACCTCTGGAGATCACCTAGTCCAACCTCCCTGCTGGAGTGGGTCCCACAGGAACGTGTCCAGGTGGGGTTTGAGTGTCTCCAGAGAAGGAGACTCCACCACCTCCCTGGGCAGCCTCTTCCAGGGCTCTGCCACCCTCAAAGAAGTTCCTCCTCATGTTTAGATGGAACTTCTTAAAGTGTATTGCTTATGCTTTCCAGAGCTGACCTTGATTCTTAAGGAGACTTGTACGTAATATCCCAATAGCTTTATGAAGTTACTATCAGATTGTTACCATGATTTTCCTGCTAGATAATGCTGTCTCATGGATTGGGGCTGTGGGAAGGATAACAAGGGCAGGATGAAAACAGTCGTTTTTGTGGAACAAGACAGTTCCTGAATGATTTTGTAGGGAGTTCTTAAAGTAATTTAATTCAGTTTACTTCTCAGAAGTATACAAGTGGCAGCTAAACCTGCTTACAAAAAATGTAGAGCTGATCAGTTTTCCTTATAATGTGATAGAGCAGCACATCACAACTTGATCAGGACTTTAGAATAAAAGAAAGGTAACTCTGTATTTGAAGAAATCAAAACTGATGGACTCACCTGGATGTGTGATTGTTTCTTGTAGGGATAAACCCCACTTGACTGTCTGAATTACAAATACAATAAAAAAGTAGTATAAGAAACTTTTTTTCTACATTTCCATGGTCTATGACTCTCAGTCAGATCTTCCTTGGATCTCCAGTGGGTGAAAAGATCACTGAGAGAATTAAATTGTTTTAAATCTGATGTAAATGAACCTTTAACCCCCTTTTTTGCCCCATTCCCTACAGAACTCATTATTGAAGGCCCCGTAGATTTTCTGAAGTCACCTGAAAAGATTACAACATTGGAGGGTCAACCTTTGCAGTGTTCATTACATTTATGTCTCCCAGGGACGATCCCAAAGACAAGTAGGTCCCCACATTGTCATGGGATGGTCAACAAGTGACTTTGCAACTTTAAGCAATGTTGTGTGTGTTACTGTTGGGGGTTGTTTAGGGTGGGGTTTTTTTGTTTGTTGGTGTGTTTTGTGTGGATGTTTTTTGTGTGTTTTGTTAGGTGGTGTGTTGTTTTTTTTTTTAACAAAAGAACAAGCAAGGTGGTTGGGTTGGGGAAGAAGGTTACGTGGTGGCTACAGGCCTTCAACTAGCTTTCTTCCTGCATCTCATCTCTAATTAATGAATGACATGCTGAGCAGTGAAAGTGTTTTTACTCCAGATATTTCAGATACTTTTTGAATTTTAGGTGATTTTTCAGACCAGCATGGAGCTTTTTTTTTTAAACTATCATGAAGATTAGAATACAACTTCCTTTAAAAAGCTTTTGTTCCAGGTAGTAATTACCCTAGGAAGTAAAGTCTTGTTTTTATTCACAGCCTCCCTATTTCCTACATGCTTGTCCATTCCCAAATGATATTTATGAAGCTAAAAGACTGCTAAAGGATTTAAAAAAAAAAAAGTAAATCCTTTATGCCTTCACTGAAATATGAAAAACTCAACCTGTAGGTTTTCTGTGTTGGTAGCCCTCTTCAGTTCAGCTACACCCCCATAACCCCCTGTGAGATCACTCACGCCAGAGTGACTTTGTCATGGAATAGTTTATGGAGGTATCAATTGATCGGTTGCTGTTCAGTTACTCTGGACTGAAGTCCTGGTGTGTTGTGTTTTGACTTTTCTTGTTTGTTTCATGTTCTGTGTGTGTTTGTTTTAAGTCTGAGGGAAGGGATAGGTGATTCTCAGTGTTGGCAGCCAAGTAGAATAGGTTTTAAGTGGCGTGTAGTTCAACTGAAAGACGGTTCCTTCAGCTTCTCTTTTTCAGATTCACTCTCCTTGCTGAGCTGTTTTGCCTCTGTGTACATTCTGCAATCCCTGTGGACAGAACTTGAAGTTGTTTTTTGGGAGGGAAGAGAAGAGCAGGCAGCATTTCTTAGTTATGCTAGTTCCTGGCAGGTATCAGTACATATATCCAGCCAGAAATGTGTTCATATGTAGAAAGTTTCTACCACGTGGGAATGCTATAGCATGGCAAGCTTACCCTAAAGCTCATTGTAGTCTTTGCATTCAACATGCATTGGTAGTACAGCTTTAGGAAACAATTTCACTTTAAGCTTCATCCTGTCCTATTGGTAATGATGGAGAGGGGAGTGAGCAAGATCACAATTGCCGTTGTGAAAATGCAGTCACAATTCCAGAACTTCAGTCACTTCTGGAATTCACAGGGCTCCTGAGGTGTCGGGGGGATGTTTTTAAAAACCTGATCTTTAAAGCTGGAAAAAACCTCCTTTGTTAAGCAGGAGTTGTCTTTTGTGGCCAGGTGGTGTATGAATAATATGAGCTGTGTAAAAGTTCCAGTCTTTTGCACGTTTGCTTGCTTGTGATTTGAGTTGATGCCCTTTCTTTAGGGTGTAATATTGTGTCTTGCTTTGTAGGGAGAGCATGACACCAGTCTGGCAAGCTTAGTCAGTCACCTATTCCCAGATCTTACTCTGTAGCACTCCCAAGGAAGTGTCTAAGGTTTTGGGTGGGGGGTTGGGTTTGGTTTGGGTCTGGTGTTTTTTTTTTTCTTTGGAAGGGTGCATTTTTTTTTTCTGTTTTGGTATTTTTACAGATTTGCATCTCTGTCTTATACTTTGCTTTTCTTCAAAGCCTAGTGTAAAGACAAAATCCCGTAGTATTCCTGGATACAGTTAGGCTTTGGCAAAGTAAGCCTGGAATGTGTTGAACTGGCATCTCCGTACCATTCAAGGGTTTTGGTCAATTATGGCACTACTTCTAAGACCGCTTGCAATTAAAGAAGCTAACATGAAGATCTCCTTCACATTGTCTTTTAGCTGTTCTGCCATAAAAAGTTGTTGGGACCAAAACTGTCTCTACACAGCAGTGTTATTTGTGCGTATGTCTTTACATAAGAATAAATGCACGTTAAGACCCGTATCAGTTTTTGGTGTGCAGGGGGGTCAGACTAGATGACCTTTGAAGGTCCCTTCCGGCCCAGATGATTCTATGTGTTTGTCTTACTATAACCTCCTCAGTGGTCTTTGATCATGATACGTGGTGATACTTCTATTTCCCGTTCCTCATGCTGACATTTAATTCTTCCTTTAAGAAAATGTTTACAACCTACAACGTGTAGCTGATAAAATGGTAGCAATAGCAGTTCTCTAAAGTTGATGCAGAAAGAAACTAATGATTTCACTGTGTAGAGATCCCTCGTATTAGGGCTCAGATGGGAACAAACTTAATTTTCCTTTTTTTTTTTTTCTTTCTTTCTTTCCCCTTGGATACTTTTTTACCCCTTCATTGGGGAGAAACTGTTAAGTTTTGAGGACAAATCCAACTTACTTCCTTGGATTTCTTCTACAGTCTCTTTTTCAAATGGCAAGAAAACCGGAGCAGGACATAATGTCAAGACATTTAATTCAGTTACCAGAGTACCTGGAATTGTTGGTGGTTTTTAGCGTATTGAAGGATCTTAATCCTGAATGCCAGTTGGTCTCTAGGAGTTTCATGCAGCCTTTCAGGTGTATATCTCCTTGAAAGTCTTAATTATATTAACATTTTCAATATAAGACTTAATGGAAAGGGGATGTGAAGCATTTCTATCAGAAAGTCTTTGAGTTCTCTTGAAAACTTTACTTGAGAAAGCTCCTGAAGTACATCGTTAAATTGAGTTGTTTGCAGGATTCATGATCTGGTCCTTGAGCTCAAAACATTGTCTGGAAGTTTATGGATAAAGGTATTGTTTTAACAGTGAAATCAAGAAGGTCTATTTTCCTGAAAACAGCTTACTGTTTAACATCTTCATCAGTGATCAGGATAGTAAGGGCAGAAGATGCTCTCAGCAGGTTTTCAGATAACATCAAACTGGTGGGAATGATTGATATGCTAGAGGGCAAGGCTGCACTGTTGTTTAGATGGACCTCATCAGTCTATAGGAATTGGCCAGCAGAAACCCTCCAGGTGCTGTCAAGTCCTGCACAACCCTGTGCATCAGTAGGAGCAGAGCACTGAGCGGCTGCTCAGTATCTCTGGACCAGAGGGTCCTTATGGACAGCAAGTTGAACATCAGTCAGTAGTGCATCCTAGGAGCAGTGAAGGCTCCTAGGTATTAGCAAGAACATAACCAGCAAGGTGAGGGAAGTAATGATACTACTACCCCTGTACTCAGTCCTGGCAAGACCACATTTCAGATCCCATGCCCAGTTCAGGGCAGCCCAGTACAAGAAGGATGCTGGCAAGCTGAAGGGAATCCAGTGAAGGGGCACTAAGGTGGTTAGTGGGATGGAGACCATGTTGTTCATGGAGAGGCTGAGAAACTGAATTTATTGAGTATGGAGAGGGCTGAGGGAACTACCTGCTGTCTTCTACCACCTGAAGGGGGTTATAGAGAAAGTGGACCTAGATGCTTTTCAGAGGTGCACAGTGAAATGGCAAAGGTCAGTTTGTCACAAGTTGCAGCTAAGGAAATTCCAGTTGTATATGAAGAAAAGTGCTGACCGTGAGAGTGTTTGTGTTGGAACAGGTTGCTTAGAGGGTTTATGAAATCTCCCAGCTTTATAGATATTTAAATTTGGCAAGGTCCACAGCGACATACAGTCCAGCTTTGAAGTTAGCCCTGCTGTGAGTAGGAGACTGAACTAGGTGACCTTCAGAGGTCCCTTCAGAACTAAGTTTTTGTTGGAGTCTGTGATAGTCCTTGAGAACAGCAAGTCCTCCACAAATAAACGGTCTGGATGAGGAACACTTGTACTGTCTTGTGTTTCACTTATCTAGCCTTTGTGGGGACAGATGAGCAAAATAGCTTTCTAATGGCAATAGCGCCTGTTCCTCAGGGAGTTTTTCAGGGAACGTATGGTAAGCGAGCTGAAAAAGCAAGTGGTAATGTATTTGGCATCAGTCAGTGTCACCTGGCAGGGTTAGTCGGTGATAGATCTGCCTCCATAGTCAAGGCACTAAACCTTTTTCTTTTTTTTTTTCCCATGAATGAGAACTAGTAAAAAAATCAGAGCAGTTGTGAGTAGTACGTAGGGTGTGAGTAAGATTGCATTGGCAGCAGGTCTGAAGCTTGTCTGAGGCTTCTGTTGCAAGAGGCAGTTGAGATGTAACGTGCTGTGACCCTTTTTCAGAAGCAAGGTTAAAGATGTGAGTAATGCTCTGGGAACAAATGGAGTACAATATATTTTCTCTCCCAGTATGTCAGTCTTGGCAGTGCTGGTTTTTCTGTCATGTTACCTAACATAAGCACCAAATCCAGATTGTATCAGTAGATTAGGACTGCTCTCTTTACAATCCCTGAAAGCTATGGCCTAATCGCTTCTCCTGTCTGCTTTCTGTCTTTTTTAATTGTTCTCAATGAGCAGTCAATGTCGGAAAACCTGGTGCGAAAAACAGTAGTATTCCTTTTTCTCTTCTTTTGGCACTGTTTTTAGTACTAGTATGTATAAAGAAAATGGAAGTTAAGTTCATTACAGACAACTGTATTTAATGCAAAGTTTTGTATCTTCTCCTTCAGCACACCCTGTGTCTGTATCTCTTTCTATAATGACCTGTTCGATTGCTTCTCTCCCTGGTCTTCTCATTAATCTCCTTGATCGTTCCCTCCTCAGTAATGTCTCCTTTTCTTACCAAGAATTTGGTAAGAAATTTTTGGTTACAGAAATATTTCTGGATACAGAAACAAAGCAAAACTTGGCAAAGCAAGGATGTTTCCTCTCAGCTGCGTTCTCTCTTTCTGGTGATACGCCCCTGCCTCTTGCCTTCAAGGCTGAAAATCAGTGTGTCTGACTCCTCATGCTCCTTCTTCCTGAGAACACACACAGTAGAACATAAAATCCTTCCATAAAGCTTTCGGTAGTTGTATAAAGCTTCCACTTTGTTGTATTTTGGACTATGTTCTCAAATCGGTATCTTGATAATTTTAGTGCTGGTAGCTAATCAGCTTATTCAGATTCAGTTGGGTTGCTGATAGAAACCTTTTCTCATAAGGCTAAAAGAATTGGTAGATGTTAGAGACTAACTGATGTTTGAATTAGTAACTTAAATCTCTTTTAGGAATCAACTAAACTCTAAAAAGGCATCCTTAGATAAAAAGAATGTTGTGATCAGATGACCTGGTCTGGAGATACAGAACGCTATTGCTTCTAATTACCTTCTCTCTTCTTTTTTTTTTTTTTTTTTTAACAAAGATCTTTCTCATTGCTGTCTGTAGGTCCCCGTTTGTACCCCACCCCCAGTCTACCAGTACAACTGTGTATGTACTTGCTTTCAGTCTCCTACCGAAGTCACCTGGGTTTAAGTTAAATGATGCCTATCTGCAGTTTCGCAAGCAGGTTTCAGGAGGCAGTGGCCGGGATGGGGAGGAAGAATGGGAGGTTTTCTTACGGATTTCTGTGGCTTGTAACATCTTAAGTTTTGCTGCATCAGAAGCTTGTCTGACTGTAGGCTTTGTGCCCGCCTGGGAAAACTGGTAGAAGCTAGGTATTGCACTTCCTAGTCTATATGTAAGTCATGTCTTTCCCCTATGGATGTGACATTAGACATTAAAAGTGACTTTTCTGTTGCTTTGTTTTGAACTCGTTATATGTACGCTTAGTCTAGAAAGCAGGTTTTCTAGGTCAACGAATTATTCTAAGAATAAGCATTAGGTTTAATTATGATCTACTTAGTCCTGTCTGCAGCAACATCTTATCTCTTGGGGTATCTGTGCCAGTGTTCTTTCACATTATAGCAGGTCCTCTCTTTAAATTGGAGGTAGAAAGATGTAGTAGCTATTATCTACATGAGACTCCAACTCTTAAGTCTGGCTCTATGCCGAGTCTTACGCTCACATCTATGTAGGGATTTGAGCTGCTGACTTCCCTCAGACTGTAATACCAGCTGTGAGCTTCAACGTTCCTAATGAAATTTGTCTTCTCTTAAATCCGGAAGAGCTGTCGAAGTGCCAGTGTTATAAATCTGCTCAGCTTGGTACAGCTCTGACTTAGGGTCTGTCTCTGATGTATGCAGAGCATATACATCCTCTCTGCGAGCAGTAAAGGCTGGGTCTGTAGATCTTACAGCTATTCCTCCCATAAGGGGGAAAAAGATGTTTAAAATATTCTGTTCGCTGATCTGCTGCTCAACTAGAGACAGGACAGTTCTGTTAGAGGGGAAAAACCCTTAAAGAAAAGGTCTAATATTTTAAATGGATTATAAAAGTTTTGGGTTTGTTTGTTTTGTTTTTTTTTTTTTTTTCTCTGAAGCCTGCTTTAGTTTGGAGGCTTTTAGGCTTGAGGCCAAGTCATTTTTCCTCTTGCTCAGGATTGTACAGCACAGCTTCCTCACTGATCCTTTCTTGTGTATTGCAGAAGGAAGTTTTACTGCTCACCTCAAAGGAATGTGTCATTGGAATGCCTGTAGGGTATCTGTGTTCTGTTCCTTGAGCAGTTGTGCGATGCCATTGCTGGAGTCCGTAGTTCCAAATTAGTGTAAGGACTTCTTGCCTCTTTTGGACATAACAACAGCTATTGGAGTCAGTAATTAAAAAAAATAAAATACACATTTTCCTCACTGCTTTGTTCATTAAAGGAGAGGGAGATGTATTCTTTCTGTCTGTCTTTACCAAAATAGCTAGGTGGATGAGCTAAAATATGGGGATTTCTCTTCCTTTGTCCACCCAAGCTCTGCTTTTTAAAGGCTCCGATGGAATACCTTTGGCTGTTGCAATCCAGCTTTGCTTATAATTTGCCATTGCCTAACAGATAGGATAGAATTACAAGCTATATAATATAGAGAATTAATATATTATAAATTAATAGTTCAAAAGGAAAGAAATTAATGTCTTATGTTACAGGTGAAACTGCTGCTGACAAGTGTAATACTGCCTGAGCAGTAAATGAAACTACTGTGGATGTCTAATGCTGTGAGGATTTGTAGTCTTTACTGTTTTTCCAGTAAAAGGGGAAGTTAGGAGGAGTGTCTCAGCATGCAGCTTGCCACTCGCGGCCTGAAATTCTAGGGAACTCTAGGAAAAAGCCTCTGGACTATTAAAATGTGTAGCCTCAGGCCTGAAAGTAAAAAATACATCTATTTGCTACGAAGCCCTTCTCAAGGCTTTTCTCACCAGTGACACTGGGAACCCAGCGTGAGGACCTGAGCACCATCCAGACAAACAGAAGGAAATCTGCCAGTTTCCAGTGCGGTTTGTTTACTTAACAACTGTGTGCTGTGAGGAGAGGAATGGATTTATGAGTTCATGTTTTCCAGCAAACTCCTGTCTTGGGGATTGGGGGGAAGATTGATTTGCTTTCTTGCCAGAAGAGTCTTTGCCCTACAAATATGATGTTGTCAAATGCCTAGTGCAGCTTTTTTGTGTGCTATTTATAGTTCTTTGTGCTGTGAACTGGTGATTCCACATTCACTCACGCAGTTCTTACTTGGTACAGAAGTATAGAAATAAGCAAGCAAGGATTTATTTTTTTTTTTTAAGGCACTGTTCACTTCTGAATGATTTTGTTATTTTTAAAGAGAGGGGCAAAAAGCTACAAAGACATGCAGACTGCTCAGAGAGCTTGTCTAAAGACCAAATGTAAATACGCAAACTAGTCTTTTAAGCTGGTATATTCCAAGTAATTATGTTCTCTTGAATTGCTGTGGTTACAGAGTAATGGAGGTGATTATTCAAATAAGAATTTAGACATAGCTGTAGGATACTTTTTAAAAATAAAGGTATTTAAAGCGCTTCATATAGCAGTGAGGTATTTCAAGGCAATAAAGAAAATTTCACATCCAGTAGAAGATGGTTACTTCTGTACCAGCTAGGCTGCCTGTGGTAGACCAGCTGAAGGAACTGCACAAAGCAGTTGTAAAGAGAAT
>JAOTQQ010000012.1:123894311-123923538 GCA_026546715.1 Gallinago undulata
ATGGTTACTTCTGTACCAGCTAGGCTGCCTGTGGTAGACCAGCTGAAGGAACTGCACAAAGCAGTTGTAAAGAGAATCTGGTGGAAAAAAAAACATTTTAGCCCTGTCATGATGATAATAAGGGAGAAGAAATGGTGCCATGAAGTGTAGCTCAGAAGTCTAATTTCATTGAAATTAGGAACGCAGTTATTTCTTCATTTTGGTATTGAATATTATGTGAAAAAAAGATTGTAATTGCTATTTTAAAGTTTGAAATTTTTTGGTCACAGTTCAAAAAGGATATATATCTTATTAAACCACGTGACTGATTAGAATCCAGGAAGTTAAAGTAAGATTGTGTCTGTAATAGGTACTTCCAGTGACTTCAAGTACGGACTGCTGCCGGGTACTTCAGGTGACTTCAAGTACGGACTGCTGCCAGGTACTTCAAGTGACTTCAAGTATGGACTGCTGCCGGGTACCTCAAGTGACTTCAAGTACGGACTGCTGCCAGAATCTTGGCCAAAAGAAGCTTGGGAAAATGGCAAGTATACCTGATGGAGAGGAGGGTTGGTTTTTTTTTTTGCCTCTGAAAGGGGTTCTTCATCTTCTGTGTCACTGCTGGTAATATTTGATACATTTGTTTAGAGATTTAGTGTTTAGATAATCTTCTTCCATATAATTTGCCTTTCTGGTTAATGTAAAGAGGAGTACTTCCTTGGAGGGAGGAAAAAATAATTCAAATGTATGGAAAAGTAAAAACAGAATGTGATTGATATAAGCCCTTGTATTGTGCCTGAATACGAAGGTACCTGAGGTCTTTAATTGTCTAATGAGGGAGGGGAAAGCTTAGTAAGCTAACTAAATGGGATTTGAAATTGAACAATTGTGAAGGAACAGGATATAAAGTTAACAATTTTACAAGTACATCTGAGAGCATACTTCTCGCTATTAAAAATAAAGACTTCACTGCAATAAATGTTTTGAATTTAATGCAGCCATAACTAAAGTGCTCTTTGGTTGAACCTGTGTTTTATGACATGCTCTTCCACAGCTTACATGCCTTTCTTAATAGTTCAAGGAAGCAATTATCTGTAATTATTTTCCTGTCTGAAAACATACCAAAATCCCCACCGCATCTGAAATAATTCTTGCTAGATCCTGAAAACGTGTAAAGTCTTCAATAAAAAGAGGATCTTAAGGACTGGCTAATAGTAATGCCTACCTCTTCTCTGTAACTTTGAGCTATTACTGGGGTGTGTTTTATGGTTTTAAGTATTTTGGGGTTTACAGGGGAAGAAATTGGGTCATCAGAAGATGAAATTCACTATCAGGCAAGGGATTAGAACCTCTGGTCTTGGGAGGTCTGTCTGTTCTTAAACCATTAAATTCCCATGTGTCCTACAGCCCCGATGTCTGCCTGTCTGTCACACCCCTGTTGATGTGTGTAAGACTGCAGTTTAAAACCTTTTTGGAACTTATTTTTCTTCTTGTAAGCCATGATGTGACATGTTGACATGCAGCTTGCATGGGTGCTCCCATATACCAAGGCAAACTTTGGAATGTTAGCAAAATTTAACTTCCATGTTATGATGGCTTTTGAAATTAGGAGGAGGCATCTTTAGATCCAGGCACACGGGCCCACACACAAACCACACAGCTATTTTTGCTTTCGTCCTGCCAGCACGAACATTAAAACTCTTATAGGTATAAACACGTAGCTTTTAACCAGTGCTTTTTGGATGCTTCTAGATAGTCATAATCCTCTCTCTCACCTGTAGTAAGTTGAGCCAGCATCCTATTCTCAAAATAACCCCTGTATTCTGTTGTGTGCCCTTCTTCATAGCTGTCACACCATCCTGTGCTTTTCTGTTGCACGCAGTGATAGGCACCCATAATAAACCTGGTTTGACCAAGCTATGTTATCCTTGGTCCAAGGATATGTAAATAGTTCTTCCATCATAAGGAAGAAGTGGGGTATTGCTACTTCCAGGAGTTTTTTCTGCTCTCTTTATTTTTTTTTTCTACTGTTACACCAAAATAGGCTTTGGGTGGAGAATAGCTAAGATCTGAACCGATAACTTCCCTTTTTAGCTATTTCAGAATTACGATCTTACTGTCTTGCTCCTTTTGTCAATATTTATTCTTGCTTAGTTATATTTTCTTTTTCTATTTATTTGTAGAGCCAGATCTTGGTGGCAGTTCCTGCATGTAATTCTAAATAGAGTACTGGGAGAGAAGATTGTAACTGTTGTAAATGCTGCAGAGCGAGAGGGTTTCTAACCCAGAGTAAACTGTTTTCTGCTATAGGTGACCTCTAGAAAATTGAATGCTTCTAGCTTATAGCTAACTTACTTTGATTCATGAAATTAGGCTTCTTTTCAAAGAATTGATCTGTACTTTTGTGGTAAAAGTTCCTTGGTTACAAGCAGGTGTTTTTCTAGCAAGATTAGACATGCAGAACCTCCCAGTGTGTGTGGTTTCTGCAGGCAGGCATTGTCCTCATCTGGCTGATGAAGTGTCATGTGGGTGCTTTATTGTGTTGGCACCTGTTTATTTTTGTGCACCAGGCAGAACATACTGAAATAGCTTTTTGTGTTTCATCATCTTTTCTCCCGATGGCTTATTTTCTTGTAGGCGATTCCTCTGCATTAATCATGAACAAGTTGAAGTGTCCACACTGTAATTATGTAGCCAAATACAGAAGAACACTAAAGAGACACTTGCTCATTCACACAGGCGTGAGATCTTTCAGTTGTGACATCTGTGGGAAGCTGTTTACTCGAAGAGAGCATGTAAAGAGACATTCCTTGGTAGGTAACCTCAAATGCACGTGTGTGTACGTATGCACGTGGATGAGTGGGTAAAAAAAAAAAATTCTTCCAGGAAAAGTGGTTGTGAGTTTCCAAGTTTCAATGTGGATGCAAAAAGGAGCTTTGGGGGTAAGTCTTTCTAACTTTCTTTTCTAGCTTGCGCATCACGGATCAGACTTTCTGTTAGCCAGTAATATTATGAAAAGTAAATAATAACCTGAGTCATACCAGGATATAACTATGGAAGATATGTATAAGATCACTGTAATAATTTTAAGTATTCCTTAAAATGCCTTGGAGGGAGGAAAGGCATATGTTAATAGCTCCTATGTAAATTTTAGAACCAGCATCTTTGTTATGTTCCACTGGACTTATCTCATCTTAGATACACATCCTTCCCCCCTGCCCCCACTGCCTTTGTTCCTCTTCCCGTACCACCTGGTGAAGGGGTTTGTGTTCTGTATTTAGTCTGAAGGGACAGGAACACCTATGATGTTACTGGGTCTGAAGGACATCTCGTTCTGTAGTGTGCCTAGGTGACTGCAGCGATGCAGGGCCAGCTCTGTGGCTGGGCAGAGGAGGTTAGACCATTATCACATCACTGGTGGTGACACTGTGTAACGTGTCCCAGCAGCTACTCTACTTCTGCCTTTGTGGCTCACCAGAGAAGATAGCAGTGGGTGGTAGCTGATCTACCAGGACCAGTAGAGTGGGGCTTCAGGCTTCTGTCCTGCGGTATCTGACCAGGTCCTATAGCTGAAAACTTTTTTTATTTTGTTTTCCTCCAGGAAAGCAGATGAAGTCAGACAGAGTGACAATAGCTGTAGAGTGAGCCCAGCCCTGTGCTTTAACTGGTGTGCTCTCCCTGGTGAAATCAGAACCCTTGCTTTTTTTGCCTTCCCCATTCAACAAACGCCTCCCGTTCTGCTTTCTGTGAAAGGTTATCAAAACAAGCCTAGAGGCTGAGGAAAAGCCACGTAGTATCAGCTGCAGAGACTATGCAGTGGGACTGAAGTAATTCTTTGTATCTTGACCATGTATTTTTTTCCCTCATCTGCATGGCAATTTCTGTTTTATCTAAAATGGCAACTTTTTCAATGGGACCTTAAATGAGATATTTAAGTGCACGGTTGTAACCTGTTGTGGGGACACCAGATAGAAGAAAGAAGTCTTCAGTGTCATTTCTTCCAAGGTGATAACTGTTACACGTGGCTGCTGAATTCAGTTACTTGTACAACTAACGTACTCTCAAAATTAAAATTTCTGTTTAGTCAAGTTAGTCAACAGCAGCCTTGTAATTTCACACACAAGCTCACTCTACGTACAGGACAAAAAAATTCCCCAACGGAAAGATGATGCTGGGTATGGTTGGGGCAGAAGGATCTTGCTCTTTGAATTCATACAGAATTTTATAAGTCCTGCTTGTTTATAGTGTTTTTAGGACTTAGAGTTGTAAAGGCAATTTTCTAAATGAGATATGATGCTGTGTGCAGCATGAGTGCTTGAGTTAAAAAAAAAAAAGAGGTTTTGTATTAGTGTTATTATCAATAGTTTTCTAGTACTATTGGAAATGCAACCTGATGTGCCTATTTTCAGCTGTAAATATTTCTCTTCCATAGGTGCATAAAAAGGATAAAAAGTATAAATGTATGGTGTGTAAGAAGATCTTCATGCTAGCGGCCAGTGTCGGAATAAGACACGGATCACGACGTTACGGAGTTTGTGTAGACTGTGCAGATAAATCTCAACCTGGAGGGCAAGAGGGAGCAGACCAGGTGCAGGACACGGATTTCCCTAGGGATGAAGAATACGAGGAAAATGAAGTGGGAGAAGGTGACGAGGAGCTCGGTGACGACGTAGAAGAACAGAACGACCAGTCTCGATGGGATGAATCCGGGGAAGTTTGTATGCCTTTAGATGACTGACAGAGCATATGACTTCAGGGTGCTGCAAACGGACGCTATATGGATTGACTATTTCAATTTTTGGACTGAAGGCTTGTGAAATATGGTACAGGCTGGATGGTAGTTATGTTGCTGTGAAAAAAGTAGGGTCAAAGCCTTATAGCAAAAAAGGATTATTAATTTTTTTATGATATTTGCACAGGACTGTACAGCATACAACCATTTGGTTGAATTATACAGAGCCCTCACATCTACAGTCAGTTATCAAAAGAAAAATGTATTTTTTATTATTTATAGGATATAGCTACTTGGGTCCTACTCAGACATAGTAGTAACTGTACTTACATTAAACATTCATGTATCCGTTAACATGAATGAAGAAAATTGGTATGGAAATACAAAGACAGCTTTCCCAAACCCACTCGTACTTTGTCAGTGAACCAGTGAAGCTAATTTGGGCTAGTGACTCTTTTCCACAAGCATGTCTTCGCCATGCAAACCTTACCTCTCCCTTACCCTGATAGGTGAAAGCCAATCATTTAAATATGCATCACAGATAATGCCAACACTGTATTGAAATTGGGGTTTGAAACTTTTGGCTCTTTGCTCGCAGGTGGTGTAGGCGGTAAGCACTGGACAAGTTAATAACGGCATTAATTTAGTGTCTATTTCTTCACAGCTCTGAATTTTCAAGAAGGTTGTTGCTGATTCATCAATTCCGTAATGATCTCGCAGAAGAAATGACCAATAATGAAAATAATAGACTGATCAGAGCATGGGTAACTCTTCTGCCACTTAGTCAAAAGAGATAGTCATGCGCAGAACCGTCTGATGTAATAATGTTTCCTCCCTCCTCTAAGGCCCCCCTTCTCAACCTTTCTGACTTCCCTGGTGTATACCTCAGTCCCACAGAATAAAAATCCAAGTAATGGAGAAAGTGTCATACTGAACGACTTTTTGGTTGATAAATTTCTTACTTGTCCGGTTTTTGGCTAGTTTATGTGATGTGAATTGGACACTAGGCTGTTGTGCCCATCGTTCGTCATTAAAATGAACACCTACTATTTTTTATTCTTTTGTACTTAATGGGTTGTTGCTAGTTTTTAATATAAACCAATCACATTTAACTTGTTGACTTAATTTGCTGGTTTTTTTTTTTTTAAAGGCAAACAGAAAGTCCAAAGCAAAATAGTGCTCTCTGAGTTTTCTACTTTTCAGGATGATATGCTCCCTACACTCTTTATTTCAAATTTTCTAGGAGGCATTGAAACTTGAATTTTTGTAGCCACGTGGATTTTTTTTTTTTCCTAAGCTTGTAATATTGTACCAATGATTTCAGGCCTTTTTTGTAGGGAGGGGAGGGCGTTCCACCTTCATCTTAAACTCCTCTGTGTTACGGAGGCCAAGGTTAATGAATTCAGGCAATCATTGGAACAATACATCCGATGTGCGATTATGTCACAACGAGCATTTATCATGACACAGCTAGGCCAGAGTGACAGTATAAAAAGCAATTGAGGGTCACCAGATTTTCCAGCTTTGTTTAATTTTAAAACGAGTATATTTTTTTCCTATTTTATATCAGGTAACTAAATTATGTTAGTTGTGTGGATAACTTTGAACTATGCTTTGACGGACAGAATCTTAATGGTGCTCCATCTGATCAAAGTTGGTATGTATTTAAAGAGACAAGCTTTACTGTTGTCCTTTACATCAGTAGAACAGTAACATAATGTTAAGACATTGTTTTTGCTGATTGAAGCTGAGATAAGTTTGAACTACAGTTATATGGGAATTAAAATACTTCTTTTTTATCATCCACTTGTTTCATTGGTAGTTTCCACATCATTGTAAACCTAACAGATGATTAGTTTTTTGGGGGAGGGTGGGGTGGGTGGGGTGCCTTTTTTTTTTTTTTTTTACACTGAAGAATACATCTTATTCTCATTGTTCTAGACTGAAATGAGTAATGTGTAATTCTGGTGGGGTCCAAAGTAGAAATTAGTTGGGCAAAGATCTTATGAATGAAAAAGTATTTTAAACGTTAAAGTAATGTTCTGCTTTGTGAATATGTAAGTATAGCATAAAGGTTTTTCCATCCCATCTATCCCCTTTAAAACCATAGTTTACAATTGGTAGATCTGTCTATATATATAAATATATATATATATCTGAAATTCACCTAAATCTGCTTTATTAGAATACTGCTCACTTAATGCTTAGAAACTGGACCTGGCTCTACATTCTTAATGTATTTTCCTCTTCTTTTTTTTTTTTTTTGTTTTTTTTTTTTCTCAAGGTATGAACTTATTCTCTTGGAACTGAATCTTCTTTTACTACTTAAATCATTTATGTATATCTGGTAAATTATGACCAAATTTGTTGTTAGACTGCATACAGTAAATTGAAATATACACTTCGTACACTACAGAATTGTTGTGCTTTTGTTCTGATAATAGTTGAAAAAGCAGGCTTTAATAGAAGTTAGTGTTATTTATAAATATTCCGTTATTATTCACTGGCCTTAATATTCTGCTGCATTGTGACAATCACTGTTTCCTTGCTACTACTTAACTGCTTGCTTTTAGAAGTTGCATGTGATTGCCCTTGGGAGGGTTGGAGGGAGAGGGATGACTATTGAAATACAAGCTCTTCAGCAAATGGTGTGAAATAGTTTAATGGAGATCCGCTGTCCTTGCCTTGGAGAACCAAAAGAGTTTGTTTGGGTGCCATCTGCAGTCTGCATTTTCTGAGCTGTTCATTCAGAAGTTATTTTAAATATATGACTTTTGATTGGGGAGCTCTAAATTAATAAAAATAAATTTCCTAAGGATTACCGCAGCTCAAGATTCTTTACTTAAAAAGAAGATATTTCTGTTTACACTAGAAATTGTCTTCCCCTTAAGAAAGGCTGGAGCTCTGCTGTAGTAACATGGCAGTGAATTCTAGTGTCTGTTTGGGATGGTCTTGATATTATTTTTTTTTCCTTTTTTAAAAGAAGAAGGGCTAATGCCCTTAAATGTCTTCCTCATCAAATGAAAAGATACCTAGTCTTTCCTCTTGTCTTCTGATTAAAGACTTCTCCAAACACGTCTCTGAGATTTGCTTACGTGGGCGATGCCGCACACGAGTAGCTTTATGAAAAGAATCTTGCGTGTTTTAAAAACAGACACACACAGAGCTCTGGTGTTGAGATTGCCCCTTTCTGTGAGGTTTGGTTTGCTCTTCAAGCAGTGGTAGTTATCTTTTAGAAATAAACATACAGAGCACTTTCTGGCAGGGAGCTGTGGTACAAGACAAAATCAAATCAATAAGTAAATTCAATTTCATTACAATTCCCTGTCGAAGTAGGTGTGATGGAAAGAAGACAGACAATGTAAAAAGCGTTTGTGTGATGCCAGTGTTACTACAACGCAATAGCAAGCATTTTTCAATTGCAATGCTGGATGCATCTTGCAGGAAAAATGGCCTTTTTTTTTTTTTTTCCAATTGCATAGAAAATTTTTTCATAGTTCAGTTTGCAAACAGACCTTCTGGTGAAATAATTCCCTGAAGTGAAACCAGTTTTGAAATCCAGAAGGGCTACTTGGTTGTTAACACCATGATGCACCCTGAGAGTAGGAGTTGAGAGGGCTGGTCCCCGTAGCACACACTTAACTTCTTGCCACCCATAAACTGCTGGAAACACACCTCTGCTGCCTTTGCTGAAAAGAGTAAGTGTTACCAGGTGAAGAGAAGTTTGGGGCCAGGACACTGGCACGTGGTAGGCTTCTCCTTGTGGGTCACAGCAGTAATACTGTTAGCGGGAGATGCTTTCTTTGCCTAGCTTTAAGTTGGTAAGGCTTTAATGGGATTTTTTCTTTAATGAGGCCAATCTCTGTGGTTTGCTTGCTTTAAGTTTTGTTTCACTTGACTTTTTCCTGTTCTTTCCACTCAGTAACACGAGTCTCCCACCTGTTCTAAAATATTTCTGCAGTC
Source organism: Gallinago undulata (assembly GCA_026546715.1). Classification (NCBI taxonomy): domain Eukaryota; kingdom Metazoa; phylum Chordata; class Aves; order Charadriiformes; family Scolopacidae; genus Gallinago; species Gallinago undulata. The sequence continues at coordinate 123,902,986 of JAOTQQ010000012.1, forward strand.
TGCTGACTCCGCGCAGATGCAGGATTCACTTGGCAAGAGGTGTACCTTCTTGGTTGTTCCTTTATGCTTCGTTGTATTTAAATGGCTTGGAAACTTCATAAGAGACATGAAAGCAAGATAATCGACACTACCGCTAGCCTGAAACACTTGTTGTGCCAAAAGAAAGGGAAAAAGGAGAAAAATGTTGAATGCAATGTCGTAAGGCTTTTGGATTATTTGAGTTGTTACAGTTCCTCTGCTTCGCTACTGGAATGTAGACAATTCACGGTATTTCTCTCTAGCACAACTTGGTGACAACCTCCTGATGAAGCTATGCAAGAAACCCAGTTTTGAGTTAATCGGTGTCCCCAGAATGTGGTTCAGGCTCTGCAGAAGTAGCACTACTAAGTAGTTTTCTCTAGGTATTTCACCATATTCCCTTCTGTTAGCATCCCTCTTCACTGTGTAATGTTACCCCTTTTTTAGTTTGATAAATGTTTGCTCCTTAGAACTGAGATTCGTCTTTTATATGTTTTAATAGCACGTTACTGTGTTTCGCTAACCAGTATGGTAAAGGTTAAATATCGAGACTATGGATTAAAAAAAAAAAGTTGGTTTTCATATAGTATCCTTTAACAAAGCTGTAATAAAATAAACTTTTTGTAATAAAGAAAATAACAGGTTTGAAATCCAGGGGCAGGGGCGTTGCTGAGCTGAACCCTTTGAGATGTTGAAGATCCCACATACACTTCATGATGGGTTTTTAAAAATATTTTTATGGGGAAAAAGGTACAAACGTACTAGAAGGGTCCTGTGACTTAAACTGGAAAATAAAATTGGCTTAAGTACTTTGTATTTACCATTATTGCAATTGGATGCAACTGTTTAAAAGAACCTAATGTTTTACCTACCTGAATTGTAGCAGATTAGCCGCTACAGAATACAGACATCAGTGATTTCTAACATACTGGTATGTAAACATAACTCCAGACTTCTCATACTGTGTGCACCAGTCTTTAAGTTACCATACTGCAAATAAATGTAAAAAATAACTATTTCCTTCTATCTATTTTTCTGTACCCTGCCTCCTCACCCTCCACAAGCGGATGCAGAGAGATTTCTTTGGCTGGATAAGCGTTAACCTACAATCATTTGCTGCAAACGACTTAATTTCTGCTTCTGACATAAATATCATTTATGGAGAACAGAATTTATTTTAAGGTTGTATTTTCAACTTTGCTCATAGTAACACGCATCACTTGAAGATAACTAGTAGCCGAAAACCAGCATCCCAGATAAGATACGTATTCCTAAACGTGGAATTGAGACAACCTGTGAGCAGAGCTCTTAAGGGATGCCTCGGGCACAGCGGTGTGTGCCGGAAGGATTGATCCCACAGCGGTGCCCTTGGACCGTGCGTGCCCGGAGTCTCTGGTTTCTTCCCTCTCTCCAGCCCTGCCAAGCTGAGATGCTCAGAACAAGTGCTTTCGCCTGGGTTTCTCAAAAGCTTCCTGTCTCAGTGACGCTGGCTGTGAGCTTGGACTGGTCTTTGGCTTCTGTTTCCTTCCTAAATGAGTGGTGGTTTCGGTAGGTGGTGCACAAGTGGGTTCCTTCAGTTAAAAAATGATGGGTTCTTGCAAGGATTTGAAAACATCAACGTTTTCTGTTGGCCCTGTAGAGAAAACTTGAGGTTCTGTCTCCTGGTTAGGCAAAGTCTGCTTGTACGTGTGGGGCAGGAGTGGTTTGTGAAGACCTCTGCCTAGCTTTCCCTCGGTGGCTCTGCGGCGTCCCATCCCCGGGGCAGGCAAAGCACCAAAGGACATTGTCCTGGGGGGGACAATTGCTCTGGCTTTGGGAGAGCACGGCAAACAATTTGTAGGCCAGCGAACAAACTTCTGCCTTCTTAAAATTCCCTGAATTGTTTCAAAATCTGAATATATTTTCAGCCTGTTAATGAAGTGCTTTATAGTCGTGTGATGTTTTCTTGTTAAATTTATGCAAATTTTGTCTTAAGTGTGTTGGGGAAAGAGCTTCAGATTCCACAGAAGAGTGTTAACTTTGTAGCTAGAAAGAAGCAGCTGGAAAAGAAATAGGTGTGTTAAAATTCAGCGATCTAATTAGGCAAGAATTAACAGCAATCAGTTGTAGAAGATGAACCGAAAGTTTGTAAGGGGGGTCGTGAAGAAAAGGCAGTGCTGACTGAAATGGTCTCTAGCTGCTTTCTTAATGGACCTCAGGTCAAGCTGCATTCATCAAGGACAGGAAAAGATGCTTATCTCTGGGGGGGGGGGGGGTGTGAGTTGATGCTGCTGTAAAACCCTTAACTCTTGAAATGCTGACCTTTAAAGGGTAGACCGAAGGGCCAACTTTTAAGTATTCGGCCTCTTTCTAGCCCTTTAACTTGAAAATGCCTACAGGAATAACTGTTAAGAGATAGCAAACTGTGCTGAGAAACAGCCCAAATTACTTTCAGATCAAATGAAGAGGGTTTTTGGAGTATATCAGTGGTTCTACCACCTCGATGCATCTAGTTCCCAAATTCATACAGTGGAGGCACAGTACTGAATATAGTTCAGTTCATTCAAGAATACACTATGAATGTGTCTGCATTTGTGTCATTTCCACAAATCCAGGTAATTGGAAAAGAGGGGGGAGTGGGAAGGTTCGTCTTGAACCTCTGAATAATTGGAATTTGGGAAGATGCTTACTGAGACTTGATATGCCAAGGTGTTTAGAAATCGCATGGAATATATAACATTGCTCTGGCTAAGTTTGCAAAAATGACCATCGCCCTGTTTAATGCTATTTTTTCAAATCTACTGGAGTTGTAACCTCAAAGTGAGCTTTAATAGCTCTAATATAATTGCCAACTTCAGCGGATCTGCTCACTTTCTAGAATGTATGTGATGATCACAAAGAATCTGTCAATAGCCCGTTCAGTTGAAAGGTATTGTTCTGCCCCGGATTCTTCCTCGAATGATGTATTTTACTGAAAGGGGCACGGTGCCACTGTACATTTGTAGGGGGAAAAAAAACCCTGTTAATCTGCAACACAGGCACATGGATGTACATACAGTCATACTGGAAGCAGACTTTTCCTTTGGAATTTCTTCCACCTTCCTCTGAAGCGTTTTAGCTTTGAAAGCTGAAGAGCAGTAGAAAGAGACCGCTAGTCAGCCTGGGCTGCTGTGAGAGATCTTGGTGCTTACACACCATTTAATGTAATAAAAATACAATGTCATTAGAGTGCTGCACAGCTCTTACCTGGAGTTATTCCCTTCGCGCTGATGGAACAGCGGTAGCTCTGGAGGTGGTGTACGCCGTGGATGTCTTTCCCTGGTTACATCGTTTTCTCTTCTTTTCTTTTTTGCTGAGATGCTTCCTAAAGCTCTCCTGAAGTGCTGAGAAAAAGGCTATTCGAGAGCCGGAGCACTGGCCCACCTATGTAAGGAACCTGTGTAAATCTGTTGTGCTTAATGAGAATTATTGGAAGTTCCTCCTCTTTGATGTAGATTTAGAAAAGAATCTAAAACTGAATGTGGTTTGGAGTTACCACATCAAATGATTTAAGTTAAGAATATATTCAGCGTGATGGGTGATGACTCATTTCGTTATCATCACAAGCTCAAATCTCAACTGTTCTCTAAGAAACACTGCTCCCTGTTTATCTTGCAGGGGATAACTCTTTCTCTTCCCAGGCTGGAATGCTTCAGTTGAGCTCCTCATTATCTTCTCTCTGCTTCTGTTAGATGGCTCTGAAGTGATTGTCCTTCTAGATCTGTGGCCTTCCTTTCTGGCTGGAGAGAGAAAAACTCTGGAAAGGAGTTTCGCAGGAAGAACCCCAGTGGAGTTAGTGAGAACCGGGTCTGCAAAAGGTCAGCTGAGAGCTGCAAAAGACTTGATTTTATTTTTTTAAATATTTTTTTCCCTCAATGCAATCATAATAATTAAAAAATAGAAAAAGAATAATGAAATTATTTAATGTAACTTCCGGGCTGCAGTAGAATATACTGAACTAGGTGGTGGGGAGGGGTGCTGCCTTGCTTTTGCTGGTGTTAATGAAGATGACTGGTTTCCCCCCACACCTCCTAAGGGTAGAACAGTTACAGCAATAATGTAAAGTGAATGCAGCGTGGGCTTCAGCCAAACAACTGCCTGGAGACTGCAAATTTGGTGCCTCCTGAAGATTGCTAGTGTGCTAGAGTACATAATGGATTGTTTGTAAGCAAATCCACAATAGCTTTTAATTCTGGATCTGATGCCGCTCTTTTAAAACATTTTAGGTGAAGGATCTCAAAACGTAGCTCAGGGGGGTTTATGTAAGCAGTTTTTGGAACTGTATGGCGCTGACTGGAAGTCACTGCAAGTCCTGTGTGTTTCTGTAACCTGATGTTGGGCTCCCAAAGCAATATATTGAACATCAACAAGTCGCCACCTGATGCTGGACCCGACCCGGAGGTGCCAGCAGTTCTCCCGTGAAGAATGGCCGGAAACAACAGAAAATATCACAGGAGAGGGAACCCTCAGCCTCGGCACAGCAGGGAGGAGGACCCCTGCTCTTGAGAATTCCTTTCACAGTAAAACTGCCTGGAATTAGATTTATGTACTTTGGAAGGCAGAAGGACTGAGTCAGCCCTGCTGGAATTTGAACTTTTGTGCTAGGGCTCTTAGATATTTCAAGTCTGAGCTTACGCTGCATCCCTTTCAACGGTCTGTAAGAGCTTTGGTAGGTTGTGGCATGAAGTCTGCAACCTGGGGTGCCACGTGAAGGGCAGATTTTATTTTTAAACTGACTTAAATTCCCAACTTTTTTTTTAAAAAAAAACCTGCTCCCACGTGGACATTTGAGAATCTAATATTTGACACCCTGTGTGTAGTCAGTATTTAATGCAATTGATATATATATATAAAGATAAAATATGCGGTACCTTTTTGTGTGCAACAAGGGCTTTTTCTTTCATCTCAAAGGGCTTTTTCTTTCGACGTTGTCCCTTCAGCCCAGCAGGCTCCAGCTGGGGTTCCTTCCTTGGCTCCCGGGGCGCTTCGCTGAGAGTCTTGCTTGGAAATGCAGCTGCTCTCCACCTCTCTCCCAGGTTTTTCCTGTACTCACTCAAACATCAAACTCCTCCTATCGGATTTAGCTCATTTGGGGAGCACACAGGTTGAAACTCGGTATTTCTTACAGGTGATGTAACTTCTGTAAAAAAAAAAAAAACCAAAACAAAACAAAAAAAAAAACAAAACAAACAAAACCAAAAAAATCCAGCAACAACCTAAACCAAAAACCAACCAAAAAAACCTGCTAGTGTTTTTCAGGTGCTAAAATAAAGGTTGTTCCTGAACATTTGACCTCTCTATGTTCAGGATGGCCAAAGCAATATCCTATTAATGCATTTAATATTAATGTAATCTCAACCTCTGGTGTTGCCTTGCCAAGCTGTGTGCCTTCAGGCACAGCTGGAGTCCTCAGTACCCACCGTCGTGGCGCAGGAGAGCAGCACATCTGGGCAGGTGAAGTGGAAGGAAGGAAGGTCTGGAGAGAGACAGAGTTACCAGCCAGCCCTGGGACCCGAAAAGCTTTTCAGAAAAGCTTTGGTCGTGTCCTTGTCTCCGCCAAGAAGTGACGATGCTCATCCTCTGTGGTGGGTGGTTTCCTCCGTAGCATCATCCCTGAGGGACAAAACGCAAGTCCGTGGGGTGTCCTGCTCTCTCTTCGGGCAGAGGGCTGTCCTGTTGGAGCTTGCTGTTAGTTAATTTGCACCCTTCTTTACGCGGTGGGGGGGGAGCGTGGCAGCTGTTGGGCTTCAGATACTTGGTGAACTGTCCTGAGAGGCGCCGTGTGTCCGGCTGTTCCACGCTGAGCTCTCCGGTCCCTTTCCTCGAGCCCCTGCCCTCCCGCGGGTGGGAGATGGGGCTGACACAACATCGACAGATTTTTATGCCGAGACTCTGCTGCTGCTCCTCGTCAGCTTTACCGATTCCTTTCGTTCGGGACCCACCACCTTTGGCCGTTTTGTTGCACAGAAATTTTTCATCAGGTAAGTTTTTTTTGAGCTGTTTCCTGAGATTTTTCAGCTTCCTCGTTATATATGTAAAGCTAATTATAAACCCGAATGAGGTATCGTTCTGAAATATCGCATGAATCCCACTTAGTAAAAAGTCTTCACATTTGGGTCCAATTTTTTCATGTTGTGGCAACAGAGAGGTACAATTTATTACTTCACTCCTTTTTTTAAAAAAAAAAAACACCACCACCCCTTAGGGTTGGGGTATTTTTTTCAGTATTCTTGAATATCTTGGGCCCTACATTCATGTTAATAGCACTCAAACCCGAAGGGCTGATGAAACAAAGGCCATTTAGTTCTCCAGGTGTCTTCTGTCACTGGGGGAAAAAAAAAAGGTGACACCCCCCCCCCCGAGACTGGCACTGGGAGAAACACTGAAGACCTTCCTTCCAGCTCCTGTTAGAAGTTCACACCATGCACAGCACCCATCTTTGCCTTGTCCTGGGCTGTTTCTGGGCTGACCAGAGCAGAAGACTGGACCTGTCCTCTATCTCCTGCGGAGTCAAGGTGATGACACTTCAACTTGTTGGATGTTTGGATAAAGAAAAGGCATCGCTTTCCGGTGCAATCGGTCAAAAATGAAGTAAAGGGGTTGGTTTGGCTCAGAAGGTGACTTTTGAAGCAGTACTCTCCGTCATCCCCACTTACCCTCCCCTAGTTTCTATTGCAGAGCTTCACACTTCACGCTTCAGTGAATTCCGTGAATTCCTTTTGGAGGAAACTAAACTTGAAGGCACCCTTCAGGAGCCCTCCGGAGACGCTTCAACCCTGAATGCCTTGCTGTCCACGGGACCAAATTAGAGCTAATTCAAAGGAAAACTTCCTTGAAACGTGTACAGTCTGGGCAACTGTTTACAGATCTGCTTTTCTGGGGTCACAGAACTTTAAAGACGTGGCCGAGATGACCCCAAATCAGTGTTACCCTGGAGCTGAGCTGCTTTTGCTTGTATCAACTGTACCAAAGTCCAAAAGGAAGATAGACGGGATTTCTTAAATTCCAAAGCAATTACTGATGAAAGTGATTTGCAAACCATGATAATTACTGGCAGGTTTTCCTGCCCAAGGTCTTTAGCAGAGTGGTGTTGCACAGCCTGGGAGCTGGAGGAGTATCTCCCGTCCTGCTGAAGAAGCAGTGCCACCAGTCTCGCGTTTTCTCATCTATTATGAAACTGCCAACGACTCTCTTGGAGCTTTCTGGGTGCATTCCTGCCCGTGGGGTGTTAGGATGCTTCTGCTCTCAAAGGGCTCCTAATATTCCTCTGAAAACTAGATCTGCTTAGGAATGCTCTGTCTGCTGAGCATCTTGCTGAGGAGGCATCTCCACCACGGCAATACTCACTTGGCCATTCTCCACTGCTGGAGGTTAAATCCTTCTTGAATTGGTCATTGCCCTATGCTGGACTCTCTCCAGTAGTTCCCTGTCCCTCTTGAACTGGGGAGCCCAGACCTGGACCCAGGATTCCAGTTGTGGCCTCCCCAGTGCAGAGCAGAGGGGGAGAATGACCTTCCCTCCACCTCCTGGCCACACTCTTCCCCACACAGCCCAGAATCCCATTGGCCTCTTGGCCACAAGGGCACATGGCTGGCTAATGGAAAGTGTGCTATCTACCAGGACTCCCAGATCCTTCTCCTCAATCTCCATTGATCTAAAGAACACAGATTAAAATCTAGGCAACAGCCCTTCATATGACTGATCTTTAGGTCTTTTTAGTCTTGAGAAGACTGAGGGGGGATCTGATCAATGGCCTATAAATACTGAAAGGGAGGGTGTCAGGAGGATGGGGCTGGTCTTTTCTCAGTGGTGCCCAGGGACAGGACAAGAGGAAATGGGCACAAACTTGAGTATAAGAAGTTCCACCTAAACATGAGGAGGAACTTCTTTCCTGTGAGGGTGGCAGAGGCTGCCCAGGGAGGTGGTGGAGTCTCCTTCTCTGGAGACATTCAAATCCTCCTGGACACGTTCCTGTGGGACCTGCTCTGGGTGGACCCACTCCAGCAGGGGGGTTGGACTAGATGATCTCCAGAGGTCTCTTCCATCCCCATATCGCTCTCTGATTCTATGAATGGGGCACAGCAGCTTCCACGTGTGTGTGTGAGTGAGTTGGCTGTGGCAAACAGCGCCCCAGGACACCAGCAGCACTGCCTCCGCCAAGGAAACCCCCACGTTGGCACCCAGTTCTTTAGATCAGAATTTCTTTAGAAGTGGCTGCTGCTTATGATTAGATTCTTAACGCTGTAACGTGTGGAAAATATCTCAGAATATCTATTGTGGGAGAAGCTGCATCATCCGCCTTTGATAGACTCGTGGCGTGTAATAATTAAAGGCTGTAATGACTTAAGGAAAAGCTCAGCCAAACAAACTAGTGCTGACATACACAGATAGTGCCTAATGATAGCTGGTTGGCATTATGAATTGTTTCATAATCAGGTAATTAAAGCAAGTCTGTACAAACTTTAACTTTCAGGAAACTATAAAAATACACGTAACTGTAAAATTATATTTGGCTATTAATTTCCTATCAAGTCTGTCGTGCCTGCTCCCAGAAGATCCATCCCTAACCTGTATTGGTGCCCGGGGTTCTTTCTCCCCAGGTGCAGGACCCTAGCTTTTTGCTCTTCATTCCTTTTCAAGTTGGATTTGTTCTCACAGCTTCCATCTTTGAAAGGCAGGAGGCCACTGAAGGCCCACCCATAGGCTGTCCCACTGACTTGGCTGAGTCTGTGCAAAAAAGGTCAAGTTTTGTACGCAGGGTCTCTAGACTGGGAACTAAACCTGTTGGTTACTGGAATTGGGATTTCTTCCTGAGCTTCATTTCTGTCCTACCACCAGAAAGCAAACCCTAGGGCTTCACAGGGAAAACAGCTGTTGGTAGATGTGGAGCCCTGAACTATCACGTAGTCTTTCTCTTGGATCTTGTAGGTCCAAAGTAGATCTAAGTAGATACTGTACACAACGTGTAGGTGTCGCGTGACAGACATGGAGGAGCTGCCCATGAATGAAGTAGTAAGAAAAAAAAAATAAATCATAATGCAAGCCTACAGACCAGACTCAGATCGAGGATATTGAGTTTAACTCTCAGTTGCACCTGGAAGTCGATGACATTTTGTGTCTGGAGCCTGGGAAGGGATTTTGGTTCTGTATATCTGAACTTCCACTTATCTGTCCAGAGGATCCAGCGTCTTTTAAAAATATGCAAACTAACTTGTTGGAAACATTTCGTGTTTTTTTCAGGCTCTGAGGGCAGAGGTTTCTCCGCACACTACGTCTAGTTTCAGTCAACTGGGATTTCTGCAGGATCAGGCTCTACAGGTTATAGACACCAGGTAGGCTATTACAAACATTTTTTTTTTTTTTGCCTTGGGTATTTCCTCCTGATGTATAAATTACACGGAGAAATTTATGTAAAACTAAAATGGACTAAAACCAACAGGCATATCACAGATTCGGGAATTACTGACTTAGCTCTTACGAAAACTTCCTCCGTTTTGAGTTGGGTTATTGTTGGGGGAGCACCGTTGCTGAATAGTTCATAGTGCACCACCAAGTCCCTTCCACAACAATGCAGGTAACCCCCGCTTCAAACTCAATTTATCTTATGCAACATCTGCTTTTTTACTATTAGAAGTGCCTGGCTATCCAATGCATTTTTGATGATAATGCGTTTGACTCCCCACAACAGTAAAACCTGCAGAATTTCTAAGGACGTGTTCGTAGCTAACCAAATCTGAACTTAGCCAGTACGCAGCTGCTGACATTACAGAACTCTGTAAAACAGCAGAATAAATCAAAATGGATAAGATACATAGGCGAGCTGAGCGCTGCCAGCACCAATTGCCACGCATCTTGCTTTAGACGGGCAATTTTCTTTCACTGGGAAAATCCTTCTGGCAATTAAATGAACTTTCAGGTGCTTTGGGGGCTGGCACAATTTTACTTCCTTTGTTTTTCTCATGCTTTATTTATGGGCTGCCAAGTGCTTGTAAAAGAAAAGCCGGTGCCTCTCTCTCGGCATTTCGCAGGGCTGTAATTGTTGGAGAGGAGAGGCTGAGGGACTTGGGTCTGTTCAGTCTGGAGAAGAGAAGGCTGAGGGGGGATCTGATCAATGCCTATAAATGCTTAAAGGGAGGGTGTCAGGAGGACGGGGCTGGTCTTTTCTCAGTGGTGCCCAGGGACAGGACAAGAGGGAACGGGCACAAACTTGAATATAAGAAGTTCCACCTAAACATGAGGAGGAACTTCTTTCCTGTGAGGGTGGTAGAGCCCTGGCAGAGGCTGCCCAGGGAGGTGGTGGAGTCTCCTGTCCAGCCTGCTGCAGATGGACCTGCTCTGGCAGGGCGTTGGACTAGACGATCTCCAGAGGTCCCTTCCAACCCCATATCATGCTGCGATTCTGTAATAACTGAGATTACATGGAATCAGACCAATGCAGCAAATTACAAACAATAACTGATTTAGCAATGTCAATTACATCTCCAAACCTTCTCTTTTTTTTTTTGAGCTCCGCCTTCTTGTTAGGCTTTCAGTGTCTGACACCAAATAAAAATTGGGCCAATATCTCACACTGTCAGTGTCACCAAATGGAGTTGGAGATACAAGGCTCTATTCGGGACCATGGCAGAGCATACGAAGCATTGAAAACTGCTACGAGCACACTAGATTGTATTTAAAATAGAAAATAAATGTAATTGGGATCAGGCTGAGGAAAAATCTCTACCTCCTCCAGCAGTTTTCCTGGATGTGGAGAAGGGACATCCTGGGGGGGAAGGTCGGGCAGCAGTGGGCTGTGGGGTCACACCTCAGGGAGTTTTAGTACAAGTGGGAGCTGTTGAGTATTTAGAAGTAGAAAAATACCTTCATCTTCTGCAAGACACATTCTGCGTGAGTGGTGGGTTCTGGGTGGATGCTGGTAGCCTTTTGGGCTTGCTCTCATTCTCACGGAGCAGCACGGGCTTGTTTTTTTCCAAAGATCGTGTGAGAATCGGACGTTCTGACTGCAGTTTTCTTAATTCTGTCTGCAACCTAATATTTTGATACAACAATGAACATGGATCCCAGCTGTTCTCACCTTGCAGCAAACAGACCAGTGCATACCACTTTGGAACTCTCCATCCCAAGTAATGCCCAACGGGGACGTGCCAGCTTCTTGGGGGGGGAGTGTTGCAGCTCGTTTTATAATGGGTTTTCCTTCTCAATGTTTGAGTTGCAGGAATAGAGGGACTGCAATAGAAGAGAACTTTTCTAAAGAAAAAAATAAAATAAGCCCTAGAGCTTGCACAGTGCTTGGAAAATGTGAGTCAGGTCCACCCCCAAGCTCAAAAAACCAGAAAGCAAATAAAAGAACCTAACGATGTTGCGCAAAATAAATAACCAGTGTGGGGGCACTTGACTGGGGGGTGAGTGTGGAGGGGAGAAGTTCTTTTTGTTTTTAACCCTCAAGCTTGGCAGATCTGCCAGAAACTAAATAAACAAATCTTTATTGGAGTCAGGAAAGGATAAGCTAATGTAAAACAGGCTGAGACACAAATCAGTAGTCACAGTGGTCTGTCACAGGTGAGTGCTTCTAGAGAAGTGACTTGAAATGCCAAACCGACCTTCTACTGAAATCCCAGGAACGTGTTATTTTAACCTAAGAATTAGTGACAGCTAATGAAAAAAAGAAATGTATGGAGAAATACAAACACTGCAAATTATTAGTAAAATTTACTAGTGAACTTCCTTCCGTGGCTTCTCTGCCATCACAGTGGCACGTAGCCGCGGGCAGTACCGAGCAGTCACACTAAGTCCAGCCTCTCTAAATCAGAGGCTATGAAAATTTCAAGTGTTGATGTTTCTTTTTAAAATCCAGTGTTCTATGGGTTGCAATTTCTTCTTTTTCTTTGCAACCATTAGAATTGTCGATGTTGAAGAAAATAAAAGCTGGAATTCCTGCATAATCTTAACTCCGACAATGGAGTTTATGGGGAAAAAACCATCCATGGTTTACACTAGTCTTAGTGTAAGACTAAGGATAAAACAGTGACAGCTGCTAACAAGTAAATGTGCTCGTCTCTTAAATGCTTTCATACTCACAGCAACTGTTAAAGCTAACTTTGCCAAAATTTGTCAGGAAATGTCATATTATTTCCTTATATTTGTTCCTTGGGTTAGCGCTGGCTTGTAACGTTTCAATCTCAAGACAGTACATTAGGCTAAAGATGATGATGATGATGTGAATACTGAGGAAGCTATTAAGCAGATGTCAGAATTACTGTCCCAAATCGACAAATAACTAACACTCCTAGCTTTGACCAAATGAGTAGACCTAATACTGCAGAGGCATAAGTATGTGCTCTGAAAATAAGGGGATGGGGGCTATTTCTGGAGTGCTGGAGGAGCATCATGACAGCCTGTTTGTTCTCTCGGTTCAGCAACTCTTAATCATTATCTGACATTTCTCACTTCAGATTACAACTCTCTAAAAAAATTACTTGTGTCTGTTTGGAAAATGAACATTCAGCCCTACCTCGTGAGAAGTACTGTCTGCTCAGGCTCACCTTGATTTGATTAGAACTGGATGAATAGCCCAACTTTGGATTCTTTTTTAGGTGCAAAGCTGAAACAATGGTCAGAGAAGCTTCGCTGAATCTTTGTGATATGGGCTGTTTGGGTATAACAACAAAGCAGGGTTATTTGATGGATGAACAATCCTGGCAGAGCTAAATAGCTTAGACAGCAAGTCTTTATTTAGATTTAATTGCAGCAGAATCTAATTAACAGTTGTATATTAAAGACTTGAGAGCCTCTGATCTCTTAAAAAATCACCAATACTGCCAAAACTACAAACTCATAACAATCTTGAGGCTGATTTACATTGTGAGATTTTTGCACTGAAGTCATGTATCCCATTCCTCTGGAAGGAAAAGAATAGCTGTCATCAAAAAACAACAGAAACACAAAAGGGATTTAAAGGGCCAAATCAGGGAGAAGGAGTGAAATACTGGAAGAATCAGTAATAAAGAGACTTGCCCTCGTGTAGGAAGCAGACTACTTTCAGTATCAGCGCAAAGTTTCAGAGGTTTTCCTGCTATCATAAGGAGGAATCTAGGAAACATATTTATATTTTAACTACAGTTATAATGGCCAAACTGTGCCCCCAGCATGGGTGTTTCCAGCACTGCCCTGCCTGGCTGCCCCCTGCAGCACAGAGCGCCAGGGACTGCCCAGCTGGGGCTTATTTCTCACACTCAGTTCCCTCCAGCACTACGGGCACTCTTCGGTTTACTCGATCTGATGTGCACATAGGGAAAAAAAAAGAAAAGAAGTTGCAATACTCCACTGAAAAGGAGGGAAGCAAGAGCTGAGGTCACCTACAATAATGATTTTATACCTCTCCTCCCTTTGAAATCCTTGGCTGCCGCAAGACTTCTGTCAGGAGAAAGTTCAGGTTCAGAAGTAAAGACAAAAAACAACGCATGGGACTTTTTTTTTTTCTTTCTTTTGTTTATAATCTTTTCCTTCCCACTGCTCCCCTGCAGATGACTAATTTCCCCTTCAGTCCTAGGGGGGCACTGACAGCACAGCACGGCCCCCAACTGTTTTGGGATCGGCTGGCTATTTTGCTTAGGAGAAGCTCGCCCGGATGCGCAACGCGCAGCCCCCGCACAGCCTCCGTAGTCTCTCTTTCCCAGATGCAGCTATTGACCACATGGAGAAAGAAAATAAAGCCTACAGCTTCCTTTTTGCAGGTAGAGTGGTACCAGAACAGGATGAAGACCTGTAACTTCTCTTCTTCTGTCCCAGAAGTTGGTTGGTTCTGGGTCTGCGCTTGTCCTCTGCACGGCTTCCCTCGCCTCTTGCCAAGAGCAGCTCTTGCCCAGGTTCCACCACCTGGCTCTTGGGTATGTAGATCCCCTCCAACAAACGCCACAGCCACACAAGGAGAAATACAATGCTCAAAACAACGACACACGAATATTTCATGGGATTCAGGCAAAGCCAAACAGTTGTTTCCTATTTGTCCCCAGCAACTTTTTGGTGAGCAGTGAGATGGATGGCACTCTGACACCACAGAGTAGTCAGAAGTACGTACAAGTTAATGAGACCATGAAAAATGCAAAATTGGGTTTTTTTTCCTTCTGCACGTAGTCTTTTATAGCTTTTCTCTGAATGTCTTATTTTTTTGGCCCAGAGCAGCTGGGAATATTAGCCCTCCAGAAACAAGTTCTGCGGGAAAATCTAATTACATACACTGTATTTCAACCCAGAGCATATTTTACAGCCTGCTTGGAACACAAAGCTACTAGTTACGGTGCTATGATGTTATTACCCATGTTATAACAGGGATTTTGTGTCTGACCTGACTCCTAGCTCACCACTCTATCAATCAGATTGGTTGGCTTTTGCAAAGCCTGATTAAGCATTAACTCAAAACATAAATCCTAAGGAATTTTCCCAGTCACTTTGACATTTTCTAGTTTGCTGCCATGCATAAACCCCCCATTCTACAAAATCCTATGCTGTCACTTTTCTGAATGAACGCAAAACACTCTTGCAGCCCCGGTAAATACAGACTTTTACATGGAGACAATTTATTCCAGCTGCATAATTCTTCATCTATTGCTATGTCCTTTATGTTCCAAATCAAACCATCTGTTGTTTCAGATAAATGGCTAAAACTAGTATTTGCGTAAGTTTGGGAGCCAGAGAGAATGTAATAGCAAGACCGTCACTCAATCTGTATTCTCCAAGCAGATAACTACATTCAGTATCCAAATGACAGAGAACTGTTCCGTTGGACAAACAGCTGAGGCAGCTCGTAGGCTGCAGAGTGGGAAGAAAGTCCTCTGCCTTTAAAATCCCAGCCCTTCTCACAGTGAGGAACACACCCTTAGGAAACAGCAAACAGATTCTCCCAAATATGGGGAACCGCACACAGTCTCCAAATAAGGAATTCTCCATGGAATCTTAAACAAAGGAAATCATCTTCTTTTCCTACTGTAAGTCAAAGGAGTAATTTTTCCCCTAGAAGAGACTTGAGTATACTTTCTTAGATCAAGACATTCACTTCAGGGTTTTGAAGTTCCTATGCTTTCAGTTTTGATTTTGCGAAGGGATAGAGAAATGATGTCTCCAGTTCCAGTAGGCAGACTGGTTTCTCTAGCTTCTTTATAGCCTCTGCTCCAATGGATTTGCGGGAGCCTGTTGGCAGAGACAAAATGAAAAGCTTGCTTTTTTTTAAAAAAAAAATACAAACTATCTTTCTGAAGTCTGTAGAGAGTATGTTCACACAACAAATACTTGCTACTGCTCCCAGAACAAAGTGGCCACTCGTTTTAGGAAAGAAAAAAAAAAGCCTTAACAACTGTCTAATCTGCTTTTGCTCTGTTAGCCTTTTGCTGAGTAACAGGCTTTGGGGCTCTTGCAATCCAGGTTGAAGACTGCCACACTCACATGGATTTAAAAAAACCCGCCTTTAAGCCTGTAGCTGATGTGCCCTTGTCTTCAGTTCCAGCAGAGCCACCTCTGTCTCTCTGGTACTTGCAGCACCCTCGGAGATGACAAGGTAATTTATACACAAGTGTGCAGTTCCTGTCTGGAATTTGATTTTTTCTCCCATACTAGTGCTTTGTGTCAAGTTCTTACTTGCAACTTTCCAAGAGCTGTTCTAGCCCACAGGCAGACCTCTCAATTACTGTTGCACGCTCTCCCAATAAAATCAGGACCTAATTATTAGTGATTTTTTTTTTCCCCCCTCTGAGAAGATGGTAAGCAATCAGATTTAGTGAGGGCACGGCCTCTGACCAGCCTGTGCCCAAAAATATCTTCCTTATACCCTCGTGAGCAGCAGTGGCTGGAAGCTTCTCCAGCAAGCGCGGGCCCTGGAAGGTCTCCTAGTGATGCTTCCCCCAGAGCTGCCTTCAAGAACAAATACAGCATTAGACCCTACGAAGAGGGCAACACAGCTGGAATTTCCATGCGTATCATCTGATGCTTACTTTCCACCTCTAAGCTGAGGGTTAGGTATCAGTTCAGAACGTTCTTCTGCTCCAGCAGAGACTGGAGCTCTTCAGAGTGGTTTTTGGGTGTTTTTTTTTTTTGCTGGTAACAGCAGTACAATTAACAAGCACTGTGAAAGGAACGCTGCCAGGAGTGACACGGTTGTTTTGTCTTTAAGGGAAGAATGCCCTCATTCCTCTTCTACTTGGAGAGAGGGGAAAGGTGGGGAGGGGTAAGAGAGGAGATTCACACATCTCCCTTTCACTCCTCTACAACACACAGGGAGTTGTGTTCCACATCTGGCCTTAAATTAAGCGCTGGACATCCCCCCCCCGGGCAGTGCTGCTCTCTCCTCTCATCCCTGGGAAGGCTCTCTCTCCCGCCAGGCATGTTCTTGCCTCCTCCTCCCACCCACCCACCCGAATTTCCCTGGCAGCTGTGTCTCAGCCTTGCTCCAGCCCTTCGGATGTCTCCACCTACCACTTCCTGCTATGAAAACCCTTCAGATTTATACCACATCTGCTCGCTTGGACGGGGAGACACCAAATGCTGAGCTGGATCATCTCTCAAAGGCACGGATGGGGGAAGGGACGCAGAAGTGACTTAATGTACCTTGGCAGCTCTTTTTTTTTCTGCGTGGATTCCAGGGGATCCGCACGCAGCAAGCACTGGGTCTGTCCTAGCAGCCCTTGAGTTCCTTTAATCCATTCCAGCAGCACCTATAGCATGTACAAGCCACCGCAGCGAACTCTCCCCACACAGCAACTATCACCTGGGAATATTTCTGAACTATCCCACACGGGTCTCAAAATATGGCAATTCTCCTACTAGGGTTGGGATCTTCCATGATCCTTCAGCTGCAGGAACCCAGCCTTGATGTGATCCTCAGCCCCTCTGCCGGTCCCTGGTGCACAAGGAGTACCATCAGGCAGCTCTGGTCCAGCCAGGTGTGGAAGGGCATGAAGGCTTTTTAAGACAGAGAAGTTGGGAGAAGGGGCATGAAGACAGGAGCTGTATAGCTCTGTGGAGACCAGGAGAGGAGCTGCAAGGGGCCTCCTAGTCCTTGGGGAGGAGATGTTCCACAGGAAGCTCAGCAAGAACGAGGAGTGTGCTTCAGACTGCCCCTTGACATCTTTTTTTTTTTTTTTTTTTTTTTTTTGTGGAAAAGGGAGTGAGTTAGTTCCAATGCATCATTTTTTAGGAAGTGGCTTGTTCTGTTTGCTTCATTCCAAGTTATTAAAAATGGGGGGAAAAAAAAATGAAATCAATTTTCCAGAATCTCATTCCATCAGCAACTGAAAAGAAATATTTTTACATTTTATTTCTAGCAGGTATGTCATTCACTGTTGCAAAACAGCAATGTTTGGGCTGTAAATGCTTCAGGGAACTTGAAAGAAAATGATTTCCACTGGATCTTAAATCAGAGAAACATCTCTATTATTATGAATTTCTCACACTGTACAAAAATGAGCTTTGATGCTTCTAAATTTAGCTCTTCTTTTTTTTTTTTTTTTTTTTTTTTTTACCTCATAACATTACAGCAGGAAAGAGTTCTTAAATTCTGAGTATAATACTCCAAATAATGTCAAAACAATGGATGATGTCAAGATTCCTAAAGAGAAAAACTGTATTTTTTTGACAGTAGTCAGCAGGGACAGAAGAGAGAGACAAAGACAGGTCATTTATTAAAAGCTGAACGTTATACAGCAGCAAATATATGTCTACATTTCTAATAATGTAACTCTCGGAAAATGTAGGCTATGAATCCTTTCAAACCCCTCAAGACTCATGTGTGCAATGCAGTATGTGCCACAGGCCCAAAACAAAGAACACGTACAAATATTTCAAGGAGTTAATTTAAACTACTGTAGGATTCCTGCATGTAATGTAAATTATTCTGACTGCAATTTCAAGGCTTTTTGTGTCTGAGATAAATAAAAGCAAGTTTCCTATATCCCCAGAATATAGGAATATAGCTGTGGAATGAGTGGTTGTCCATCAAAGTAAAGGGCATGTGAGAATTTTGAGATTCTGCTTGACTGCATGATAAATTAGGTCTTTCTCTCCTTGCTTTTCCTGGCTTCCTTATATTAGGAAAATCTCAGTGCTGACCAAAAGCAAGTTTGGTGGTGGGGTTTTTTTTGTTTTGTTTTGTTTGTTGTTTTTTTCCCCCACAAGAGACCAATGATTGTAACATTTCCTATTCAACCCACATTTCTACTTCTTTTTTTTCCTGAAGTCCCCCCCATGTCTAATTTGTGATAATAATAAAACTGTGTTCTGTTCAGTTTCTGAAAGACAAAGCAGGATCCAAATCCAGGAAAGGCTTCATGGCTGTGAATCACTTAAGGAGACTTCCTCCAGTCCAGAGTTAGTTAAGTAAGATCCTGAGCCTCAAAGATTTAGATGTCTAACTTGTATTTAAGGGTAGCTAATTACCTTTAAGAATATGAGCTTAAGTCCCCTGGGGTTAACTTGTGGCTCTTTCCTTAGCATTTCCTACAGCTGTTGCAGAGAGATCCCCGTTCAGTTTGCTGATGCTAGATATTGCAGGAAGGAGCAGGTCTATTATTTCAAGCCTGTGGATGCTATTAGGTATCAGAGCAGATAAAAGCTGAGGTGCTTCAAAGGAACTGCTGGCACCTTTTAAATCCCCATTGTGAATTTAGCTTCTCGTTCCCACTGACTTCACTTCGCACACACCTGAAACCCACCTACTCTCCTTTCTTCTTCTGCTTTCCACCTTCTATATGTCTAAATACAACAGCTTCTTCCACAAGCCCTACATATCGTGCTGCCTTCCCCTAAGAGGCAGCAGGCTTTTTCTTTCCTCTCCTCCTTTGCAGCATCCTTGCTTTGGAATCCATCCAGTAAGCTCCTTAAACTCACGGAGTCACAAGTGCTTAGCACAGAAAGGTATTACATAAATAATAATAATAATAATATAATTAATAGCCCATATATGGGACCTGAAGGGCCTTCTAATCTTAGCACGTGCTTGGAAAGCAACTTTCCGAAACTATTTAATTTGGGTGAGAGTTCTTAGCAGAAACATAACAAGCAAAATACCAAACAAGTTCATGCAATGACAGCCAAGCGGGCTCCAGCACAAGGCATCGCGTGTGTATGGTTTGGCTGTGGAGGAGCCTTGCCCATCCCCGGATTCCTGAAGTTGATTTTTAAACACAGTTTGCAGGGAAGGCGTAGGATGCTTTACTCTTCTGCTCTGCTCGCTGGAAACGGGGTGCCAGGTCGGAGTGAATAATTTTGGAAGCAGTGGATTTCTTCAGGTTTCCTGAAATAAGAAATGACATCATGTATGCAGTTACGCACACTCTAGCACTACACTGCTGGTGCCTATATTTAATGGCCTTGATTTTTTGAAGTTAAATGATGTCATACGTAATTTCAACAACCCTGGTGTTCTTAAGAACATTGTGTTCTCCGTTTTCATGGAAGATTTCAGTACCAAAATTGCGAGCGAAGTGAGCAGAGCCAAGCTAACGCTGCTGCTGGAGTTTGTGGTCTTACTCATGACTGAAATCCTGCTTATGTATAAAAAGATAGAGATATCCTTGAGTAGTGATTTTTGTTTCAGGTCAATTTGACTATCACATCACGTTCCCACTGCTCAGCAGTGAGGCATTTGGAGAGATACTGATCACTGAGCTTTCCATGAAATACATGTATTTTAGTAAAAATGTGAATGGTTTGGACTGCAGCATTGGTCTGCATGTGGAAAAGATCTGTCCTGGAAACCTTCGTTCCCCAAAATGGCGGAGACACAGGCCACAAGCACTCTCCCATCAGGGACAGCACACGCTTATCTGTTTGAAGATACTTTACACTTCTGGCGCCCGACTCCACTGGGAAGCCATCGGCATTTTTTCTACATGGACATGGAAAAGCTCCTGGGGAAAACCATCCTCCTCTTGGAAAAGGCAAGCCTATCCGGGGTTGGGGAAAACTGCTGGCTTGGAAACTGGGGCACCGGGTGGCCGTCAGGCCTGCGCCCTCCCAGAGCTTTCGTGTGGGGTAATGGCGGATCCTCTGGGCTGAAAAACCAAAGATTTGCCTTTGTCATCTCTCCTTTTCCCTCATGGCTCCTCGGAGAGGCCTCCAGGGAAGGAGATGGGGGTAGGGGGAGAGCGAATGACAGGGCCGGGCCGGGCCGCCGCCGTTCCCGCCCTCTCCTGCCCGGCAGCGGGAAGGAGCGCGTCCCGCCGCCTCAGCCGCCGCTGCCGCCATGGAAACGCCATTCCTCTCAGCGGGGTGGGATGGCGGGGGGGCGGCCTCCTTCCCCGCACCCGTCCCGCTGCGGGGGCTGAGAGACCCGGGAGGAGCCCGCCCAAACCGCGGCGTTACGGGGCCTCCTTCGCGCCGCGCAGGGGTGTTTTGGGAAAAAGGAGGAAAAAAAAACCACCAACAAATAAATCATCCAAATTTAGTCGGCGCACCACTTGCTGTATTTATTTGTTTTACATAACCTAGGAAAGCGGCAGCGGGCCGAGCCGGGGGGGGGGGGGGGGGGGG